>CAJRST010036666.1:14232673-14249878 GCA_907169785.1 Menidia menidia
ACACACACACACACACACACACACACACACACACACACACACACACAGACCCAGGTAAAGAGGAGCTTCTGACAGAGCAGCAGCCAGAACGGGACAGCTGCGCTCATCAGATAGCACAGGTCACTGCCTCATTAACACTCACAAATACACTCAAATGTGACAAATTCAAATCAGACGGCGAAGAGCCCACGCCGCTCTTCAGTCTACCTGATAACGCAGGTCACGTTTTGGACTAAATTTCTTGGGACTAACTTCAGCGTGTACGGGCTCTCCTTCAGCGTGGACCGGCTTTAAATCTACACGCGGATCGGAGAGCAAACAAACACTTTACCCTCGCGATGCAATGCACACACACACACACATGCATGCAGCTCAGGCCGGACAGTAAATCTATGGGGGCTTTCTTTTTCCCCCCGCCTGCCTTTAAATCACACAAGCCCCTGCATCGCTCAGAGGTTGTTTATGACAGCGGGAGAAAGGCATACTCAAGGAAAAAAAAAAGAAAACGTCCGTGTATGTGTGAGAAAAGCAGCTAACAACCTTCAGCGCGCACCAGTCCAAGAGGGAGATTTATTCACAGGAACACACACGAGCACGAGCGCTCCAGAGTGTAGCTGTGGCCTAAACTGCTCATCAGTTAAGTCATCAGCACAACCACACAAACGCTGTTTGACCACACTTGAAGGGTTGCTGCTCTGGAACTGCTCCTCCACTTCTCACTCGCAGCACTGGGAGATAATTTACTGCCGTTTTACACGTTTTACGTACACAGAACATTATGGCTGCTGGAAAAAAACAGCCTGCGGCCTCCTTTACGAGGTCCGCAGGTTAGGCTTCTGCAGCCAAATCCTAAGAGGAAAAGCTGCATTTCACCTGCTGGCTCACTGCCTGAACGTGAACGTGAGATTTTGGTCATGATGTTGGAGTCCTTGTGCGACATTTGTTGCCGGCGGGGTTTGCCGTGCAGCTCATATTCCCACACATGCAGTCCATGCGGGCCGTGTTTGTGTTTGGAATGACGGCGCGTGGCGGCTGAGTTCAAAGGGTGAGGTTTGCTTACCTGTCGATGATGACAGGGTCTGATGGGGTCTCGTTCCTGTTGCCGCAGCTCTTCTTATCACAGCATCGACTGTAGGGGGGGAGGCAGAACAAGGGGGGGAGGGAGGGGGGGCACCGACAAAGGGGAGTTAGTCACCAAGATGTGAACAACAGAGACAGCAAGATAAAGACAGAGCTCAGAAGGGGAGAGGAAGTTAGATGAGAATACAGGAAATAGAAAATGGGGAGCAAAAGGGCGTGAGACTTTTGCGGAGTTCGAGAAAAGACATGGCTTGGATTTCTGTTTAGCTTGGCAAGGTAATGCCACGGCTCGTGCACCGGATCAGCAGAATGATTTTAGGCAAACTTTAGAGGAGGGTAGCATGAGCTGTGAGCCTGAACGGGGCTCGATACTAACTTGAATTAGCCTCCAGGGCTCAGGTTAGCTCCATTTCTGTCAGACATCACACAACCAGACATCTTATGTTCTCTATTTTTCCTCAGCGCTCGTCCCCTCCCTCTATCCCACCTCTCTCTTGCGCTCTTTCTCTCTCTCAGAAGTGGGTCACAGAGTGGTCCCACTGGACCTGGGGAGTAGTGCATGCTGGGTAGAAGGGGGCTGCATACTGATGTGACGAGTCCTCTCTGAATCATTTGACTGCAGCACTGTGAAACAGTGTTTTCTATGCTATCAGCCCCCTCCTCTTCCACCCCCCAAAAAAAGTATTACCACGTCTGCCTTTCCTCTGTGTCTGGGTGTCTTGCCTGGCTATGAATACCTGTGTCTGCCTACATGAGTGCATCTACTGTATATGAGTGGGAGGAAACGGAGAGAGACAACAGAGAGATTGACCCTACCCCTACTTTCTCCAGTCCCTCAGGACAGGAGGCTCGGAGAGCCAGATCAGATTTCTGATCTTGACCGTTTCCTGCAGCCTATGAAAACAAGTGGTCTAAACTGCCTTCTGTGATAACCAGGAAGTGGCTACACTTTGCCACAAGCCATTTCTCTCCATGCAGCAGTCCATGTATTTCTGGTCGGGTGCCTCGCGAGAGACAATCACACACCCGTGTGATCCTTAAATCGATTGCAAATCCATACCACAGCTTGTGAGAGTTTCTCCAGCTTTCTACTTTTGACAAAGTATACGGGAGCGTGTCTGCGTTTTACATGAAATTTGAGTCTGCGTCGTCCCTCGCCCCCTGCACATAGCTCACTGTCAGGACACAGCAAACTGCATGTATTACACCGACTGAGGAGGATGGGTTTGAGTAATGTGCTTTTCCTTGTCCTAATTAGCAGAACATGAGAGGGATGCACACACACGCATATGCACAGAGACATACACACACAACAGAAATAGGCCAGGGCCCATCTCCCCAACCCACTTTGAGGAAAATGAAACGATTTCTATTATAATTTACCAGTGCTCCTTGTGTCTTTGCCCTTCTTTATACCAGCAAAGACACCTCCAAAATGAGAAAAGGATTCATTGTGATGTGTCACGCTGTGTGGTTGGTCTTACCTGCACATGATCTCATGGGTTAACAGGACCCGACACATCTCTGGATTTTTGTCCTGGCCCTCGTAAACAATCGCCTGAAAAACGGACAAGAAAAAAAGAAAATCAGTAAAGTATGAAAATTATTTTTTTGTTTGTGTTTTCCTGTGCTCTGTGCTGAGAGAAAAGAAAAGTCAAGCAGGAAGCACGGCCAAAAAAAAAAGAAAAAAGTGTGTCTTTCATCTGTGAGAAGTGTTTATCTATCTGGCAAATGTGTGTATCGTGGGAATCCAGTCCTCCTGAACAGGAACGCTCTGTTCTGACAGAGACAGTAAGAGAGGAAAATTGTTTGCGTGAGTGAGTGCCTGTGTGTGCTGCTGCATGTGCATATGTGTTTGTGCATGCACGTATGTTTGTATGCTGTGTACAGTGAGCAGTTGGACTGCCAGACTGGAGTATAGTGTACCATCTGGTCCATACAGCGTGGCGTCCAAAAATGTAGTCTGGTTACCCCTCCAACTGCACTCAACTACCCCTCCAACCCCACTCAACATGCTCTCCGGGGCTTGAGCACCCTGCACACACACACACACACACACACACACGCACACACACACACACACACACACACACACACACTCAGACAGACGCTGATAAACATGCTAACACACACTCTCACACAAACAGCATCTCCTCCCACTCTTCACTCTAAGACAAACTCTTTTCTAGCCTAATGGCACTGGAGGCAGAATTGGCAAAATAAAAGACCTGATATCAAAACATTGTTTCGGGGGGCTTTCTTTCGCTGTTGTCTAATTCATCCGCATGGAGAATTCCCTCAGTGTGCGCCAGCTAACATGTGTTGCTCTGGATTTCTTTGTGTGATTGAATTGGCCATAACACACGCTGGGATAGTTTGTTCTGTTTCACATTGAGGAAATGAGGGTCAAGGTCCTCAAAGAGTGAGCTGGCATGCATCACTGTCCAAAAAAAAAAAAAAAAAAAAACTAACACACAACCGCTGCTAGACCTCTCTCAAAATTTTCACACTAAATCTGCACACAATCTTGCTCGCACACAGGCATGCGTACACACACACGCACACACAACCTTGGGTAAAAAAATAAATAAATAAAAAAACACACACACCCTCCCCACTT
The DNA here is from genome assembly GCA_907169785.1 of Menidia menidia. Taxonomy (NCBI): domain Eukaryota; kingdom Metazoa; phylum Chordata; class Actinopteri; order Atheriniformes; family Atherinopsidae; genus Menidia; species Menidia menidia. Next base: position 14,236,374 of record CAJRST010036666.1, read on the forward strand.
ACTGGCTGCTGTGCAGAGGTAGAATATGAGGACACATGTCCTCTACTTTTCTAGGCCTCTGTAAATGTATTCTACAGGTAAGACAGGTCATTTATCAAGCCGGCTGTGCTGTGCTGAAGTTGAGAGTCTCAGACACAGGGCCGGAGAGGGAGGAGGAGGAGGGGGGGGGGGGGGGGGGGGGGGGGGGGGGGACAGGAAGAAAAAGGAGGGTGGTGGTAGTTTGACTTGACTCTGGGGTACCATTCAAACCAACACAACCACAGAGCAAAAGCGAGCTTGAAATTCTTAAAAAAAGTTTAATGCAGGAGGCTCTTACCTGTTTAGTCATGGAGTCAATGAGCCGAACATACAAGTCCTGCTCTGTCCGGATCCCTGCAGACAGAGAGGGCTGTTAAAATGTAGTTTTGCATTACAACTGAGGGAAAGCTCGACCCACATGGGGATCTTTTAGAGCACATGATATATTCAGTCTGATTTCCCCTGTGAGGCACTTCACGAGAACTATGAGTCCAAAGTCTCATGAATAACTTTCAGTATTAGTTACATACTGACAGTTTGGTTGTTACTTGAAATTCTATTTACTGTCTTTAAAGTCATTACTGACCGAAAACTGAGGGAAAGCTCGAAAAAAAAGAAAAGAAAAAAAGAGCACACACGCAATTTTACATTTCAGTTGAAATTTGAAAAAAGAACATTCAGTAGAATATACTCACGAAATAAAAAACAAAAGGCTAGTCATGCAATTTTTTGTGTTATTTTTGTTTATAACTCTTTCTAAACTTTACTGAGGAAAACTAAAAAAATATGTTTTTTACACTTTTGTATCTTGTTAAAATGTGAATAATTATATAAAAGATTTGAAAGCGAAATAAATATAAGCACTGCCCTTTAAATAACAAAAATTGCAAGTTTCTAAAATAAGGATCAATGGGCTGAGCATCCAAAATATTTCTTTCCGGAGTTTCCTCACTTTGGTTTGACGTATCATTCTCTCACTGCTTTTGTTATTGCTCCATAAAAAATATGGAAGCCCGACTCACCGTTACTGTAGAGGAGCTGAAGTCTATAATGGATCCCATTGTTGGTCTTTTCCCCCGTCGTTTCCTATGAAAATTAAACCAAACAAACCCGGTCAGAGAAGGCATTCCATCTCCTCCTGGGACCTTTATTGCGGGTGAACAACTTGGCAGTTTTAGATAACAAACACGTGAAGTCTCACACTGTGATCTAAATCAAATCACTCCACTTCGGTTTCTTATGACAGGGAGAAAGTCATTTTTATGATAAAATATAGAGTAATATAAGCCCTTTCATTTATTTTTTATATTTGCGAAATAAATAAACATCTTCAACGCAGTAATTATATCAACTTACGTGGCACTTTGTAAATGTCACTATGAATTTGATCAATTAAAAATGTCTAATTTAATAAAACATTCCAAATATTGCTTATTTCCAATAAATATCAGCGCAACGGCGAAAGGTCATAATAAATAATAAACAAGTCGATAGTAAATGTAAATGAATCTCAGCAAATATTAACAAGGTAAATGGTCACTTTTAACGCCAGTTGCAAATAAATAAATAAATAAATATTATATCATATCGGTGAAGCGAAGACCGGGGTTGCTTTTTTGTTTAGAAGAGAACTAAACATATTGACTTCCACAGGCTGCACGCTGTGCCACAACAAATAAAAGCCAACCAGAGGAGCGGCAAGAGAGTTCAAAAGTTAACACTAATGATACATTAATCCAAGATGCATTAGAGGGATTTCGTAATGATCGTAATTATGAATCAAAAGCTAATTATTCCATTAAAAAAAATCTAAAGTCTGCGAGTCTTTGAGGATATCACATTAAAAAAAAAAAATCACATCAGGGTAGCTTTGAGGACCAACGATCCCCGCTGTGTGCGTCTGTCTGCTCTGTTAACACACGTCTGGTGATTTATCACTTGGACTTAACAAGTCTGTGCTGTCGGTCGATGCTCCGCGGAGACGGAGGAGCGCTCATTTCCAAGATTTGCCTCCAGACGCACGTGCCGACAGAAGCTGGCCGTACATTGGAATTCTTTTATTTTTCCATCTGAACTCACCTTTTCTTTCTCCACAAAGTCAATGAACGTGGTCCTCTCTATTTCCACCGGCTGCCCCTGCCTGTCGTACAGAGCCAGGACGAAGTGGAAGAAGTTGGACTTGCGGAGGTTGGACGGCGGCTGCTTCTCGAAGTGAGCCCGCGCGAGCCCCACTCCGCTGCGGACACAAGCACAAACCAGCGGGACCCCCCCCCCCAGGACGGCCGTTAGAGCAAATCCACCCCATAAAAGAGCAGCAAATCACTGAGCTGTGCGCTTAAAGTTCACATTTAGCCCCGCTCCGTTTCTACTAGAATTTGGCAATAAACGCAATTTATAACAAGGGTGACGCATAAGCATTTTTATAATTGAAATAAATTAAATCTAAAAATAAAATTAGAAATATCACTAAAACAATAACATTGACGTTGCAGCTGTATTTTAGATAGGAAAACGGATCTTTAGGCCTCCTGTTCATAATGTAGTTCAAATTCTAAACTTGTCCAACTGGATTAAAACTGCACGATTTTGTTCAATTTTGCAAGAAATTCCTGCATTAAAAGCATGCCAGCGCTTCCAAACTTTAAAAAAAATAAGTCTTGTTTGGCTTAACCAGAGCTTTAAAAAAAAAAAGAAAAAAACACACACACCGTGACTTGAAAACTCCAAGCCTAAACTCCAAGCTTACTTTTCAAGCCAAACTTAACCGATAAGCCTACATTTTAGTGCAACGTGCAGAAGAAAAGAAAAATAACCCCAAAGAGTTATCTCAAATCAGAGGAAGCGCGTTGGACCGCATCAGGTGCTTTTTAACCAGTCGGACTGGAAGCAACAAACTTAACGCGCCAGCGGGACCGGAGCTTATCCCACCCGTCCTCTGGGGAGGCATCGTGCCCCAAGTGAGATCGGGTGCTCCGTTTTTCGCGCTGCGGATCACAGACCGGTGTCTGAGAGCGCGCCCCGGGCTCACCTCTGCGCGGCCGTGTTGGCGTCCAGCACTCCGGCCCCCTGCATCCATGTCCGAACCGCGTTCATCCCGGCCACCATGGGCTCCTCTTTCATACTACTCCCACTCCTCTGGATGCTCTCGTGGATGCCAAACATCAAAACGCACCTTCACGCACAGTCTCTCTATCTCTCTCTCGCGCGCTCTCTCCCCCTTCTGTCTCTATCCTCCTTCTTCCTTGGCTCCCCTCCTTTTTTCTCTCCCTCCCCTGCCTCCCCTTCTCTTCTTTGCGTGCGTTTGATCGCGCTGTCACAGACGCAAAAGTGGCGTGGTATTTCGCTTGGGTGTTCACAGACGCGCGCGTGCCTCTCAAAGTAAACAAAAGATGCGACACGCGGAGGGGGAAAAGGGGAGCTGTCAGCATCCAGGGGTTAGCTGCACCTCATGTCAGCGACTCCGCGAGAAAAAGACGCGGAAGAAAAAGCTATGAAGAAGAACGGTGAGAGCGATGAAAGGGGAAGCGCGTGCAGGATGAGAGGCTGCGCGGAGTTGGCGACAGTCCCCCGGATCAAGGTGCAGCTGAAAAAACACAGGCAAAATGTCAGTTTCTTTTCACAACAAACAGTCCACAACCGGAGGAAAACCCGAGGAGATGAAAAACGTTTCGCCCTCTCCTTCTTCGCTCCGCGGCTTCATTTACAAAGTCTTCCTCCCAAGCTCAGGCGAATCAAACGGGAGATTACGCACAATTAGGAGACAATCCTGCGCTCCCGTCAGCTCCTGCGCGGGTGATTTGCGCTCCTTTTCTTCCCTGAGGAATCACTTTGGACCATCTCTGGGATGCCAAACAGGGGGGGAAACTAGTAGGTGAGGGAGGCGTGTCTTGGGGAGGAAGGAGAACGCCCTCTAACGCGGCTAATAGCGCGGACAATCAGCTGTCCACCAACCCGACCGGCACGCTGCCCGCCCCGCCCGCGCGCTGTCCCCGCCTCGTCCCGGGAACCGTCCCGCCCCAGCCAGGAGCCGTGCGCGGCACGCTGATGTGTGTGCGTGTGTGTGTGTGCGCCGGCTTTGTGTCGGTGTGCGGCTTGTATAGCCGGCAATTAATGTAGGTCCTCGCCACAAATGAACATCAACTCATGGGGGGACATTATTTAAAGGGGAAAAGTGAGGAGACGACAAGGAGTGGCTGGAACATCCCTCCTGATCCTGCCCGCATCAGCCGGGAGGGAAAAAAGATCAAATGTCTCACCAAGTATCAGATAAAAGTTGTTATTTTTGTGAGAAAAAAAACGCATAGAAGAAATAAACTATAGAGGAAACTGCGCGGAATTAATTGTGTTTACTTTCCTGTCGTTTAAGTGTCGAATCAATTCAAGATCAGCAACGGAAATCACGATTTAACAATGACAGAAAAGACTATCAAAAAAATCTAGGAAGATATACAATGTTGGGTTTTCTCGCAAGAACCGAATAAGCGTCGAGGAGTCCAAGTGCTCATTCAGAGTATCAGCTCCGGGAGATTATGAGCTTAAGAAAGTTTCATCTCACCAAGAAAGCCTGGCAGTGGCCGCTGCGCACATTTTTTTTTCTGTTACAGCCCGTTAGTTTTGAAATGAGCTTTGACTGGATGCATTACATAAATCTTATGGGACTAAGTGCTGAATCCAACATAAATACGCGGATTACTTGCTAAACTGCGCTGCGCTGTCCAGAAAAATGTGCAATCGCTCAAAAATAACTGCACAAAAAACAAACAGAGGAAAAAAGTGTTGGGAAAAAAAAAAGCACGGTTGCTCACAGAAGCGTGGAAACGCGCAGAAAAAAGCCAGTGCGCGAAGTGAGAGCGTTGGATGTCCTGTTTCTCATCACCGTTCCTCAGTCATCAGACCCACTTCGCAAATCCTCATGTAATGTTTGAGACGTTCTATATTGTTTTTCTACACATACTTTAACAGAAAGAATAGGAAATTTGCTTGCGGAGGGTCAAGCTCACGAAAAAAAGCGCTAAATATAAACCATATGCGCAATTTGGGGACATTTTAGAATGATTTGTTTGGAAGTCAAAACACTAGTTTAGTAGCTAGAAGACTGCTTGCGGGGTCTGATGGATGCCACAAACGGTCAAGGTTAGACATTAGCACCCCTCCCCACCCCAAAAAAAAAATCCTCGTCATTCTCTGCAGTTATTTGTCTTTTGCTATCGGTGCGCGCTATAATATACAACAAAATGATGTCTATACGCGAAGTGAGATTTAAAACCAATGTTTGTCCCACTTCAACTCCACTCAGCCTGACTCTGTACCAAGCAGGCGTGCACACGCGTGCACACACACACAGACACACACACAGACAAGCACACTGTCCACAGCTATCCTTCAGCACATCGGTTTGATTGAGGTTGGCCCTCGTTCTGATCTGTCTGCCTGGGCCGGCATGCTGGCCAACGCGAACACTGGAGGCCTCTGGGGTGGCATATATTTATATCCCCGCGCAGCGACACACACACACACACACAAACACACACAAACACACACACACAGTCACAGACACTGTTAGTCCAAATATCCCCGTCTCAGGATCCAAAAACGGAGATGTCAGGTGGGGCCTAATGTTCCAGGGACTCACTCACTCTACGGTAGCAAGGCATAAGGTGCGCAAAATATCTCTGATCATTACGCTCACGCGGGAATGCGCAAACCATTTCAACGACGCAAAGGTGTGTCAGATCGTGCGCACGGAAAGCCGCGCTCACATATGGGCGGTCTATTAAAATTCCCCGTCATACATTTTAAAGTAACCGATGGGGAAAGGAGTTGTAAGGCGCTCCGGTGCGCCCACCAGATGTTCCCGTAAATCAAAAGGTTGGGCCGATGATAATAATGGTCTGATTGAATTGAAGCCTCATAAAAAAAAATACCTACTTGTAAAAATCCGGCATATGCTTATGAGAATAGGCCTTCTGTCTGTCAATATGCTCTCTTGTCGACATGAAAGGAGACTGAAGCATTGAGGAACTTGAATTAGTGCACGGCATTAAACTCAATTACGTTACTAAACATGGGGAAAGTGTGGGCTACTTTACGGATTAAACCAGAGGCTGAACATTTGAAATATATCCCGGATACATTTTGCGTGGTTTGCATTTGTAACTCCTTCAACATCTTTCCAATCACAGCTTGTCAGGCTGTGGCTCTTTCACACATAAGAGAGGCAACGTGGCCATCTAGCGACACCACAGAGACATTACAGGTTGGAACATCCAACATTTGAAAGTCAGTTTTCCAATCAAAGGTAGCAATTTGCATGGTAAATAGCTTGGAGATGACCACCATCTGTGCGTTGCGCTCATTCTCCGTCCTTGGCAGTCAGCAGAGGCAGACCAGGGAATGAAACTGTGGGCCCTCCAGAGAAAAACGTGAACTATGATAGGCTACATCAGAATAATAACTGTTTACACAAAGATGATATTAATTCAGCACATGTTCAACGCGAAAAACAAAACCAAAAATACAGCACACCTGTTAGAAGAAAGGACTTCAGAGAAAGGGAGTGACACCGGTCAGTGATACTCCCTGCTGTCCCAGTACCTTTTATTTACAGGTAGGCTACATGCTGTCTTCAACTGCTTTACTAAAATCAACTACACAACTGTCTCTGCGTAAAAACGCTTCTGCGTAAAAACGGAGGTTCGCCGTGACGGAATCGGAAAGTTTTGTCTCATGGCATCTGCTTTGTGTCAACGCACTGATCGTAAACATGGCCCCATGAGGGGATTAATAGAGAAACTTTCGTCAAAATGTTTCTTTGTAATTGAATTATTCTGTTTTGAACCGTCTTATGTTTTGTTTTTAGCGCCTCACTGAGCTACCACTGCGCATGGCTAATGGATGTATTTTGCTCTTCCAAAAGAACAGACAAGCAGCAGATGTGAGAAGTGAAATGTGTAATTGCCTTCAGAGGGATTTACCTAAGACTTTCAACAGGCAGTTTTGATCCCCCCCCCCCCCCCAGTTCATGTAGAATGACTTATTTATGAACAGAAAAAATGTATATGTTAGGGCAGAGGGAAATTTATTAAATTTCCTGGACAGTTATTTTCACAATGGCTTCAAAAACATCTGTATTCTTTTTGATTTACCACTTAGTAACTAAAAGCATTTGGAATGGCCCTCTATTTATTAATATTTTTTCATGCTTAATTTGAAATCATGTGGATTTTCACCTTTTCCGCATTTCAAACAGACCATTATTTGCTGTTGCATTCATGTTAATTTTTTACCCATTTGCACCCACTCCGATTACCCCTCAGGATATATTTACTTTACCACTATGATATCATGGTAAAGCACAATTTCAAGAAATCCCAGTGATTTTCAATGTGCAATAAAAAACTGAAAAATGTATGAGGAAACTTGCATATAAACCTGGTTCCAGGTTGTGACTCAAATAGAGCATGAAGAGCCACTACAATGAGGCAAAGTGGGTGAATGCCATCATTTCCCACTAAATTCAACACCACAGTCCTAAAATGGCTAGTTTGATTTAGTTACTTCAGAAACACGTACGTCAGTGGTCAGTACACACACACTATATATGTTTTTTAAAGCTGCTTGCTTTGTTATATGTTTAATCTTGAGTACTCACCATAACTCTCAGTGTCAAATGGTGAAGTGTCTAATTACTTCCTGTTTATGTAGTTTGTCTTCATTTGTGAAATCACTGGAAGAGACCAATGATAGGGAAGATCTTGGTCCTTTTTAAGTTAAACAAATCATAAAATTAGTTAAAATTTGTCTTAATTTTCTTTGTTGTTTTATGGTTCAAATTGCTCACTTTTTTGTTTTAGGTATATCTTAGAATTATTTTAAAAAATAGTAACTGTACTGTACAATGGAAACCTTCAGAGGACAGACTCACCATTAGGTGGAAGAGTCCATTTGGGGAGGATTCCCAGCTCTTTAATAGCTGACCTTTGTTTCATCAGAGGTGCAGGGGTGGATTTAGAGTTTGGAGCTGACTGCACAGAGGTCCATGTATGTGGCATACAATACATTTCACAAAGAAACAATCAACAGTGTTTATAGGTGTTCTTCACACATTTTCGACCCTTTACATATTTAAATGATATAATGTTTTGCAGAACTTCAGGCTGATTTTATCTTTTTATTCAGAAAAAAGAGAAATGGGAGAAAAAGGATGTGCCATCATGGCCTGACAGTTTAAAAAAGATTAAATCTGTTTACCAGAATGATGAATACTGAAGCCCAGTGTCATTATGATTTTTTCCCCACCTGTCAGAGGGCTTTCCATTTGCTATCAGCCTATGTCATCATAAAGTTACTGAGGCCTCTGACAGGTGACACCATTCTTTTAAATGCCCTTCAAATCTGGAGAGCCAACCGTGCTGCGTTTACTGACAGCTGTTAGAAAGAAACATGCGTTTCCATTGTTGTCTTTGACCTACCTTAATCAGTGGCATGTGTGACTTTTGTGAATGAAATGACACAAAGTAAGGAGCTCAAGTGACAGTTATATGATTTTTAAATAAAAATAATCCAATTGAATAAATTTGAAACTCTTGATTTTTTACCTTAAAAAAAGCCGAAAATAAAGCCCAATATATCTATTGCTACTGCAATCTTTATTGATTTTTGTATATTTCCTCACCTAAACACATAATTGATCGATTTATTCTTTATGTATATATATATATATATATATATATATATATGTCATATACATGTTTACAGTAAATGGCCAATTCAAGAAGTTGTTAGAAACTTCTCTTTCAGATTGAAATCACTGTTCCAAGAGACTGGAAGCTGAATGTATTTCCCAACAAATGTGTCAGATGCCCTCTGTAACATTCAGTTCAATAAATCATCAAAGGTCAGGAGTGTCTGATTAAAGCGCTCATGGTCTGTCAGCCTCGAAAGTGCTTATGTCACTAAGCCTCTTCTGCTTTTTATGACAGGGAAGTGAGGAGAGAGCTCAAATCTCCTGACCAAATAAGTAACTTGTCAATATAGAATAGATTAGAATCACCACTCTCTAGGTGTGATGCTGCTCAGTTGGGCTTTTCTGACATGTGACATGGAAAATTGTTGAAAAATGCACCATTGTACTAAATCTTTCAGCAAATATATTGGAATTTTTGGGTTTGTGGCTGAAAGTGAACCAAATTACTTAAGTAATGGTTTAGTGCACTCCTTCTTTTGTTCTTTATACACGTAAAAATTCCCCTTTCAGAAAAAAAGCCATAGAATCATAAGTCAGCACCCTTCTCCAAAACGTACAGGGATTCAATAACTGAAGAGATAGCTGGGGTTAGAGAATTACAAATCAGAAAATGCACCTCTTATTTGTTTCTTTTATCAACAGTATTTTACTTTATAACTTTGCAAGATGTCTTGATCAAATGCTAACTATTTATCCAAAACTCCGTGAGGGGTGTCAGGCTATTGAGAAAGAGAATAGAAACATAAAGAGACGATAACAAATATCTACTTTGTGGATGCTCATACCTCGATGCTGGTGCAATGATCACTAGAGTTAAAATCTTTAATATAAAAAAATCAACATTTTTCAATCTAATTTGTTTGGTTTTCTCTATCATTATGAATTAGGAACTAACATATGAGACAACTCAACCTCTACAGAGCTCAATATTTACTGTTGTACTTCCTAACACACTCATTACTCATCAAACACTTCACCGTGTGGCCATAACCTTTCGATAAGTACTCATAAAATCATGCTTCACTTTATCATTAAGCGCAATAGATTAATGAACAGAGATGCTCAGAGTAAACTGTGATTAACAGTGTCATCCATATTATTGATTTGTTGAGTAGCGTGAGTGATTACATGCACATACAACCCCACATTCATTTGTTGTTGAGGCCTTTCACTCAGTCATGTTACCTCACACTGCTGGGAGACCACAGTCTCATTTCTATTCTATTGTTAACCATATGGGTTTTAAGTCATGTCAATTTAGACATTGTAAAAATAAGGCCTGTCTGCAACTCTATCGGTGTTTTGTCATTCGAAACGGATACTGAACATAAATAAATCAATCAGACAAATGCTGAATAAATTAAATGTTCCAGATTAATTATTCAAGGTGTATCAGACAAAACGTGCTGCTGCTGTTAATGAAGCACATCATGAAAATGAATTGTCTACTGAAAAAACAAACAAGCAAAGAAAACCACCAGGACTTTTCCGGTGAATGTACATCAGGGTCGTGGCAAATTTGAATAACATGCACCAGATTATTTTTATAATTCTAATGACACAGGTTAAAATCCACCTTTAAGGGTTAAGTGCTGATGAAGTGAATTTGAAAGAAAGGAAAATGACTCTGCAAAAATGTCCTTTATTAATTGATCAAGTGATTAAGTTAAGATATATATTGCAAACATCATGTTGCTTCAAAACACACAGAACAGTAACATGTAACATCTGTCAGATGTCCAATGGTGAGATGGCACTCTTGGGCTAGTCCTCTTTTAGTTTCGCCTCAATCTGCAATGATAAACAAATTATGGGAAAATTATTTACACACATATCATCTTGACTCAACTTTTCATCTTTTTTTGCATATTGTATGGAAATGGACACACACGCACACAACTACACACACACACACACAGCGATACACTGTTGTAGAAAGGAGAAGTACAACAATGTGGCAAAAGGCCGCAGTCTCAGGGTTGGCATGCACAGTATGGAACACTGGGAGGATGAGCGCCATATGACAAAGAAAAACTCCCAAAACAAACAACAAGAACAACAAAAAAAACCACTGAGGGTAATGGGAAAGCATTTCAGCCGGAAAAGAAAACACGTAACATGAAATGTCGCGGTACGAACTTTAGATGGCTCCACTCGCTCCATTGTGAGTTGCAGAATGCGTCTTTGGCTCTCACACACACCGCCTTAGCCTTGCTCTTCACTCTAAACTGGCAAATGTCTGTGACATCGTTTGTCAGGGTCTAGAAAGTGAACACCACACAAAAACGGTGAAATGATGTTTGCCGTTAGCTCCTCCTCTTGTCTGTTGTGTGGGATTTCTGGTCATGTGACACAGACGTTTCACTGCAAAGTCTAACAGGACTTAATTGTTTCGCCTCCATCTTGGTTGGTTTTCTGTAAACCCTACTTCACAGTCTGGAAGTTCTCCTTACCATTGATGGGTTTGAGTCAGAGCATGGGTTGCCACACTTTTTGCACTGACTCTTGAGTTGTGTGACCTGGAAGGTGAGGGGGAAGTAAGAGTAGGGCCTGTTCCAGGAGCTGGGGTAACTCCACTGCACCACCGTTTTGTTGACTTTTCCGATCCTCACCTTGTCTGGTTTCACTGACACGGGGGGAAGCAAATCACAGAGCCCGGTGAAAAGAGAGATTGGTTACATACATATTTATAAATAAAGAGTTCTAAAAACATGTCCTACCTATCTCTGACAAGAAAAATAGTTTGGAATAGCTCTCCAGTAGGTAGTGCTTAGTCCTCATGTGGACGGTGATAAAGATCTGCTGGATCTCCTCGGCGTAGGGGCAGTGTCTTTCGTCCCAACAAGAGATGCTCTGGCCATCATCAACCAGAGAACAGCTGAAGTTACTCTCAGCTGAAGAGCATTTCCATTGTCGGCCACTGGCGTCCGTAGAGCACTGAGTCTTGTTCTCATCAGATGCACTGAAAAGAAATAATTCAATTCATTCAGATGGTGTACCAGATGCCAGGAAGCTGTAACAACCAGACAGTATCATGTAACAGCACTTTCATAAATCATTCACCGGACAAAAATGTGATAATTTCCTCCAGTTTTTGTTTACGACATTATAAATGCTTTTCTTCTCGAGAAGACATTCATGGACGTGTCTACTTGGCCACATGGGTGTGGACGGCGTCACGATTAGAAAGCGGAACAGAAAACGTCTCGGTGGTCTGGGAGCTTACCGGTGTACTTTCACAAATGCAACTTTTACAGCGCGACTGCTGTGCCAGGTCCAAGAGCAGTGAAACTCTCCGCTGTAACTCTGAGCAGAGCACTTCAGGTAATCTTAAAAAAGAAATCAAAGAAAAACAGACAATGAAGCGGCAGGACTGGTTTGAAATGAGCACAGCTTTGGCAGGCGTATCCCTGAATGAGATCACACCTTTCTCTGTTTTCACAAGGATCCTCCTCCTTTTGGTGTCCACCAGCCGGATCAGGACCTCAGTGTAATTAAGGAGCGATCCATCCTTGCTGTGGCATGTGTAATTTCCCCCCCCTTTACTTTCTAGTAGCCTTATTGAGTGGACATTCCCCCTCTGGACCTGCTCTACTTCATTTATCTTCCAAACAATGTCCTGATTCTCAGCTGGCCCTCTCAGAAGCTCATCTGGGAACTCCAGGCAGCTGAGGGGATGCTGGCTCAAAGTGCCATCCACGTCCAGAACCAAAACTAGCAGAAGACAAATTCACACACAGAGGTTTACATGAAATAAAAAACACGAGGCCGGAGCAACGCATTCACGGTACTGACAAACATACCGTTAGGTAGCAGAGTCCGGTGGCTCTGAGGATTTTCGGTTATGACATGTGGAAATGCACATATGGTGATGAAAACAAACAACTTCATCTGAATGACGAAGAGAAAATAATAGTACATTACATCTCCAAATAAAGAAAGTACCAGTGAGATTTACAAGTACATAAATTCCTAAATGAAATAAATATTTAGTTAACAGTAAAAAAGTCAGTAAAGTCATGCCATGCTACCCTTAAGTCATTCTTTAATACACCAATTAATCTTGATATACAACCATGATTAAAAAATCTGCAGAATTAGTGAACAAATCAGACAAGAGCCTTCTTACCTTGCCAATAACTCCCAGGTTGAATGGCACTCCTTTCATTTTATAGGACTTTCATAGAACTAGTTCCCCAAACTGACAAGCCTAAAAAATTCCAGAGGAAATTAACTTTCCATCATTTAGAGGAGCAGAAAAATTCATTCATACATTATTCACTTCCTCTCATGTGTCAGTAACCAGGCGTGATTATTTTTTTTCTGGTTCTAATTGTTACAAAATGAAGTGAATGCTTTCTTTGGTTTATGCCATGCTGTCATCATGCCGGCAGCTATTAAGTACAGCAAGGCAGGATGCTTTCATTTCCCTTTTGTTTTCATTTTGCTTTGGACCTTTGGTTGTCATTACACAGCATTGTACTGGCTTTAAACATTTTCAGTCAACTTGAGAGTCCCCAGACACACCTGGGGTTTTTCCTCCAGGGCAAACAGAAACTCCATGATGCAATGAAACATAGCTATACGATTAATAATTAACCAGTATATCAAATAGTGCAGCAACTTACACACAGGTAACTAATTAGATTTATTTGGTTTTAGAGGTGCTATTATTATTATTATTATTATTATTGTTATTATTATTATTATTATTATTATTATTATTATTATTATTATTATT
>CAJRST010036666.1:14249888-14302342 GCA_907169785.1 Menidia menidia
ATTATTATGGCCCTGCGATGGACTGGCGGACTGTCCAGGGTGTACCCTGCCTCTCGCCCGTTGACCACTGGGATAGGCTCCAGTTCCCCCCGCGAGCCCAACAGGGAATAAGCGGTATTGATAATGGATGGGTGGATGGATCATTATTATGATTATTATCATTTATTTGAACTGCCCTCTTTGGGAGCAACTATATGTATCTATTACTTATTTTTTCACAGCTCCAAAAGGCAAATAGAAAACAGAAACAAAACCAAATGACATAACCAAGCTTTGAAATTCCTTTCATCCAAAGGCATGACCAGTAGTGGCTAATGTCACGTGGCTTCTATAATTACATTATACATTATTTATTTATGTTGCGAAATTCTACATGTATCCAATAATGCCGAACCTGACAGAGGAACAGGGGAGATGGAAGAGCAAAGAAAAAGAAACACAAAAAGGATAAAAATCCTTTAGACAGAGAAAGAAAGAAAGACAACAAAACCATACAACCAATCAGTATAAAAAGAGACAAAAAAATATTTTCCAAATCAGATTTTGGAAAATTGAATAGAAAAAATGTCCATGAAAAACTATTTTGTGTCAAAATGTTTTGGTACTTCATGGTGTTTATATCAATTATGATTACAGGATTCAGAAACTGCTGCATGGCCATGGCTTTTGGTCAAAAGTATGCAAAATAAGGTAGATATTGGTTGATCTTGGGAATGAGATGTGTGGCTCATTGATGGATTGGCAACCAGACCACACTGCCTCTTGCCCAATAGTAAGTGGTGTAAACTTATCAATCTGAATAGACCCAAGTATGAAGATGATTGGTAAAGAGAGAGTGACCCAAAGACATGCATGGTGAATGACAACAGAAGGTCTAAGTTGAACATAATTTTATTTAATGTCAAACAGAAAGAGCAGTCACCATGAGCCAAAACACCAACAAACTACATAACTAACACCATTCTAGAAAAAGAACAAAAACACGAGCCACAAATACTGTGCTGCAAAACATGGATATACAACAGCAAGGATCTGACAATGTAGAAAAATGATCATAAATACTTTAGGGAACCGATCAGTGACTGATTTCTGCTGTGAGAGATGAAAATGTTTAGAGAAACTGAGGACCAAAAACAGAGGAACCGATGACAAAGAAGAGTGATAACAACAAAACACGAACATGAGCTCACAAAAAAAGTGACGTAAAAACCTAAAAACAAGAACAGGGCAAAAAAATATTCTTACAAAAGATATGACAACAAAAACAAAGAAGAGAGGAAGAAAAACCTTTCCAAACTCCAAAATTCCACTGACCTCAACATTATTTAGAAAATGAATAGATAGTTTTGTATTCTGTTTGATGGAAGAAAAAAGATACAAAGGTCTAAAAATCTGGTTCTGCATCTTTTTTTCATTTACAGCCAAGGAAAACTCTCTCAGAACCTCACAGAAAGCTATCAATAGATGTATTATGCAACACAAACATGAGAATCTAAAACTCAAATGATGGGGGCATGAGAAACTGAAACTCAAAGTGAAACCACAGACATAAAAAGAAACAGCCCGGTCAAAGATCAAATGACATGGACAATAAACAGGGCAATAACATCAAAACTGACAAGAAACATATGCAGGCCTGAAAATGTAGACATTTATTTATTTAGATTATGAGCTGTACTTTACAGTGTGTGCATCACATACACTGTATCCACTCAAAACTAATACCACGATGCGACAAAAAATGTCTTCAAAACGTTGATTATATTGAATAGTTATTCCGTTTTAGAGCTGGCACATTGACTTATGCGGTATCTATGAGCTCTGAGACGGTTGTCGGTAAAGCAGTGTAAAACTATTGTATAAATCTATGTAATCAGCCACAGATTACCGCGGTGCTTCCATAACACAGGATGCGTGTACCTTTACATAAACTCAACACATTATTTATGGTTTTACATTGAGTGGGATGGACTTTTGATTTTGCACAATCAGGCAGCGAAGAAGTGGAATTGAAATAGACAAGACCCAGATAGCTGTTCACAACAAGCAAAAACTAAATCATGGAAGGCCCTAAAATATTTAAACCCTGTAAGGTTTAGCTAATAAGCAGGTAAAAACCTGATATATGTCCAGAGCAAGCAAGAAAATAATTGACCCAACACCATGAAAGCTTTAAGCTTTAATGTGTAGGTTCTTTGTTTGACCACTAGATGGCCTCAGAGAGCGATATAAATATTATATGTAAACCAAAGTAATTCAGTTTGAAACGCAGAGCTATACAAATTCAAGTAACATTCATGAATACTTTTCATCAAATATTTGTAGTTTGATCAGTTATCTAGTCAGCTCAATTCAAACAAAACCTCTCAATCACGTGTGCTGCTGCAAAAGATAATTTCCTGTCAGCTTGGATTGACATGTAATTGAGTGTGCCTGGTGTTCTTGCTCAAGTGTCATAACTCAGTGTTGTGCAGCTGTTGAGAATTACACGGCTGGGCAAGAGGCTCTGTACGGGCTTGTGATCAGTGAGCTGTGCACTGGAATGTCTCCCAGATGCCCTCAAACTATAGCAGCTGGAATGAAATCAGCACAATGATCTCATTTTTTAAGGGATGGAAAGTAGAGAAACAAAGGGAAACAGAGAACACAGAGGTGATGTAATGTGTGCGCGCACATGCTGTATCCATGTGTGGTAGAATCAGATGGATACGGGAGTGGACGGTCGTGTTGCATGTGCACGTTGGTGGTACTTCATGGATCCAGATCCAAAGCCCTCCTGATGGTGCTCTTTGTAAAGCCAGATTTGCAATGCAAACAGACCTCGGGTCCATTGAGCGTCATTTTGGAACATGCTTTGAAATTCAGTTTACCTATAAAAGTAAAAAAAGCTAAATTCTTCTTGCACTAACTAAACTCTCGATATTTGCGGGACTATGACAATGACTTTATGAAGAGAGACTCTCATGGATACAGATACATAGGTTAGAAGCAAAACTGTCTTGTCAAGAATCAATTAGCTCTAGAATCTTCATACATGTATTTTATCCACAAAAATCAGTTCCATTCAGCGGTGGAGCCAAAGCAGCCCTGACAGGTGCCTGAGAGAGCTGGTGACTGAAATCTGATCATGATCCAATAACTGTAGAAAATAACAGGCTGCTGGGCTACTGACCCTATGAGCTATACTTACATCAGCTAGCTTTGTTCAGGACTCAGTATGCACAAACAAAAGACTATGCATGATACTGATACAGTGACAGGAAACGTGATTACAGTCATCGCTTCTGGTGTCTTGGTTTATTTGGTCATGAACCGGGAACGCTGGAAAAATGCAGCTTCTGACCTCTGACTTCCAGGCTTAGGGGTTGGGGTTGTTATACGATATGGCTATGTCGGCCTAAATGCAGTTTCACAAAAAAAAAACTCAAATAAAAAAAGATGTATGGGCTTTATTGGCAATTCATTGGCACACAAGAGGTCCATAAACCAATTCAGTTTATTTCTAAATAAAATTTGTTAATGGTTTAAGATAAAGCTGGAGTTAGGTATATCGATTTAAAAAGAAACAAGATTGTAACAGGCCGAAATGTTTTGTGTAATCAACTGAAAGCATTTAATCCCTGGTCTCAGTCCCCTTTATCGCTTACTTAACAGAACTTTAGTAAAGGAGAAGGTGTAATAGAGTTCAGGAAGTTTAAATGCCTCACTTCCACAACAGATGAAGGGTTTACTAATTGAAATACACAGCCTCTATCATCCTCGCTCAGTGAAAATTTAGGCTGGCCACAGTTTATCATCCTCTCTCAGAAAAATGTAGTCACTGAAGGGTAGCCTGTTGGAAAGAAGGGGTTGGTAGAGAAACTTTCTCTGGAATTCTATCACCTTTTACCAGACTTTCTGAAAGTTCTTCTTTAAACACTCGAGCCAAGTTTACAGTTTAAGCTTCAGCACAGGTTAAAATGCAAATATATGAAGAGGGAGATGAGTCACCAAATTTGCGTTTGCCCTTCCAAAAGAACATCAACCACCGAAAGACAGTTTCGAATCAAAATGCAAGAGAGGATGAAGCCAGAACTGTTAGTCTCACTTCAGTTGACAAACTCAAGTTAAATGTAATGGGAGATTTCATATTTCCTTTGCCAAAAATATTTAAAACTACACTAGGACATTTTCTTGTATAACTGGTTAAGTTAGGATTGATGAAATTACACTGCACGATATTGGCTTCAGTGTATCGCACATGGTCATTTTATCCAAACTCTGAATGGGAGTATAGGCTCCCCTCTCTTAAATTTCTTATCTTTTTACTCCCACAATCCGTTGGTGGTACTGACGTATAAAAAGGAGCTGATCCACACAAAAGATGTTGTTGTTTCTGTCTGACAGAGTTATCAGACTGTCTCATGAGGTCGGTGACTGCTGTCTGTGTTTGTGTGTGTGCATAAAGTGCTTGCATTTAAATCAAATGAGGCCAAATAAGCTAAGGGACACACTAATCATTTCCCTTCATGTGTTATTTCCAGCATCAGTCTGTTACACGGACTTCTGCTGGTCAAATGGACATGTTGAATCTGCTCATAACAGCTCCACCTTTGGCCTTGTTGTTATCTCCAAATGTTAGGCATGGCGCCAAACGCTACATGAATATCACTTTCCTGTTTTGAATATCCCTCATTTCTTTAATAAATGCATGATGTCCTTCGAGTGACAGAGGACAAATATATGAACTCTCTCAGAAGAACCTGGCACGCTGCCTGAGAGCTTTTCCCCTTTACTTTTCACCACATCTTAGCTTGATGATAAAACCAGTGAAATGAGAGGTAATGTTCTAATACATTTGGCTTTCCTCAAAGTGGTACATCTCAACCTTTCCAAAGCCATGTCAATTTTCTGTTGCATACACGGCAATTGTAAAGAAATGAGTAACAGAGAGAGAGAGAGAAAAAGATAAGATGAAGGTCTGTCAGCTCTGTAAAAGCAGCTGTACTTTTGCAACAGCTTGAAGGAGGTTTGATGAGAATTCTTATCTGCCGCCTGGCATGAGGATGCGTCTGGACACAGGGTCTTTATTTATATTTTTCCTTCACTTTTTTTCCTTTCATTTGCACGTTTTACTCAGATTCTCTTCCACCCTGCCACAACATAAATTCACAGGACATGTGTATGGACAGACAATTAAGTATCCGCTCTGATAACTTGTCACAGTGTTTTCATTTCTCTTAAAATTATTCACAACGGCAATCCATATGTGCCCAGAAAACTTAAGCCCACTGGATGCAAACTTTCCACACATAGATATGAATAGTAAGAATGGGGTCTTAAGCCTTTAGAAATATGCTTTAATGTTGTTTCTCCTGAGATTACAAGTGTGTAAAAAGACACTGGCTGACACAATCCTCCATGAACTGTATGTTCTTCTTGTCAGTCGGACCTGTTGAGTGATCCAGAGCAGAATGGTTGCATTTCATTGTGTAGATTGTTTTTCTTTTAAAATAGCAAAGCTTTGGAGGGTTTCAAAGTATTGCTCTAGTGGTACAGTGGATCAAAGGTGGTGATTCATATCTTAGATGCATTTAGGTGTGATTTTGGATCAAACAGAGTGGGTAATTAGGAGCTGCGTGCACAATGGCAATCAATGTAATGGACTATTTCGGTCTACTCACAACATTATCTGAGCTGAACCAGCTGATATGTGTACAAGTGGACCTGTGATGCCGTGCCAGTGGTATGTCAACTGTCCTGGGAGGCTGACCCTTCAAAGGCAGGGTCATGCCACAGCATTGTCTTTTTCAGCCGATGACGAGCTCAGACAAGTGTAAGAGAGACTTACAGGAAACAAGAGGAGCTGGTGGATCATGTCCAAGTTTCAAAGAACCTTCCAGGAAATAGGAAAGATATGTAAGGCCCATGTCTGACTCCAGTAGATATTTCTGTATGTACAGTATGACTTTTTTCCTAAACATTATATCTAGCAATGCTAGAAAATTTAAGTTAGAATATATATATATGTATGTATATATATATGTATATATATATATAGAGAGAGAGAGAGATAGAGAGAGAGAAAGAGAGAGAGAGAGATATGACTGTACAGAAAGACAACAAACTAATGTTTTCTTTATACTTCTCTGTCAATGTCATCTAAAAGATTCACAATGAATAGAAAAGCTGAGAAAAAAGGAGAAAAATAAATAAAATCAGAATTGTGGTGACCCACAGACAGCAAGAGGACCCTATTTCTTTTGTTGGGAACATTGATATTTGGTAATCAAATAGATATGCCCAGCAGTGTGTTTTGTATCTGGTCTGTGGAGTGGACATAAAGACGGCTCTGTCACAGTTTTTTAACCTCATCTAGTTTATGTGGACTGCTGCTTGTCACATAGACAACTGATAACTATCTACACCACGCTCATGTTTCACACACCACAGACTCAAAGTTTAAAAAAAAGAAAAGAAAAACAGGCAATTGGGGAATGAAATAGATTGAATATAAATAGATTATGAAACAGTACAGCTAAAACTGTGTATACACCGTGTTTAAGGTTTAATGTCAGCGGCAAATGAAAAATGTTCTCTGAGTCATAATTTATGCAACTTCTAATGAACTCATGCTCCTCCTTTACATAACTCTTTTGCTGTTTCATCTGATTTCCATGTCAGTTTTAATTTGTCCCCTTTTCTAAACTTTTCGTTATTCCCATGTTTGATTCATTCATATTTTCAAACACACTGAATATATACTGAATAGGTGTGTGTGTGTTTAACAATAGCTTTGCATTGTCGATAAGTTCACTGAAAAAGTCTCTATTCCAGTCAAACACTCTCCTTTAATACCCCTTTCAGAAATTCTCCAGTTTCTCCTCACGGCACAATTCAGCACACACGTGCTTCAAGAATGAGGTATTACATTAAACATGACACCAGGGTATGCCATGTCTTCATGTCAGTGCATGCGTCTGCCCCCTCCCCACAGATTGAATCAGTTTCAAACATTACACAAGTCGGAGGAGCCATGTCCCATGTTCAGTTTTCCACTTTCCTTGTTTTTTCGACTGTTCCCTCCTCCTTCCTCAGGGTGTGACTAGATAAGAGGTGTTGACATCCATGCTGGTCAAAATATGTAGAACTTGCACATTTGGTGTATATTTTAGATGTGAACTGTTTGGTACAGGATGTGCAGTTTGCTGTGAGACTTGAACAGACTTTTTGTCAGTATTATTTCGTGCATTATCAGACCCAGGGGCTCCAGAGTTACCCCAGCACTAAACCCACCTTTATCAGTTTGCCTTAAATTCTTTTACTTCACTAAAAAACACGTCTTCAGTCAGATGTGTAAATCTTTGTTTTTCTACCACAACCATGTTTTAAGTTTAATTTGACCAACTTTAGTAGTTCTCACATATCTTATTGCATTCATGCACTTTTCATAGCCATCATACACAAAGTGGGTTTTTATAATCATGCAGATTAAATATAGCTGTTTTTTTCACTTTAGATGAAAGATTTCAGAAGCACCACTTCTATTTTGGAGAGATCATCTGGGCCTCAGTCATCTTTGATTTCTGGATTAAAAATATATTTTTCTTTGTTACAGGGCCTCTAAACAGTGAATAACCTTTTTAATGTAATGGGCTGAATAATGCGCTGAAATATATTATCTTCACAAATCCACAAAACAGATTCCCCACCACTGTCTATGTTTTTGATACCACTGCTTCTTTTCATTAAACGCTGCTAGAAAACACATGTCAAAATAAGAAAAAAAGAAAAGCCTGAAAGTGCTCGTAGCTTTCATTCTTGGCCGCCCGGCCTCACAAGTCATGTTTTGCAATCGCACTGGCACTGCTTTCCTTCATGTTTGGTTACTTTGGTTGTACAGGTGTGTGTGTGTGTGTGTCTGGGCGTGTGTGTGCGTGCGTTTTTTATGCTTTCTAGTAATTTTCTTTCATACAAAATCTTCACAGGCACATCTGTGATCTTGCTGCTATAGCAACTGCTGTCAGGGATGAGGCTTGTACCCAGTATAATTTGTGCTTCAAAAACAAAACATAAAAAGACATCAGACAGAATCTACAGTAATTTACCATGATATCTGCAGGCGCACCTCACAACTTCCAGGTTTTGTCTCTGAATTCAGATGACACAAAAAATGAATAATCTAATCAGTAGAAAAACATCCTTTAAGCTCTGGGATATTTACATAAGGGGACTTTTAAACCTGGCTCAGTACGTCTCAGTTTCAAAAGCTGTCAGTTAACATCGGTCTGTTCATTTTTAATTATCAGATGTATCTTAGGAATGAAAAAGAAATTATGGATGGGGGTTGGAACTCTCTGCCGTTCTTTTGTCTCTCCCAGGCTCTTTGGGATGCTTTTTTCCCCTTTTGCTAAATATTCCCATTTAAATGCATGTGAGCGAGCAGGTGGATGTCAGTCCATTATCCCCTTCATTCTTATTTCGTAAACAACACGTCAGAGATGATGGTGGAAATGGAGAGCAATCATATTCTATAATTAAATCTGCTCTCTTCTGGAACAACACGCTAATATTAGAAATTCTGCTAATGTGCCTTTCGGTTAAATTCTGAATAAAAAAACTGCATTATTCATCAGTCACAATCTTGCCACGAAACTGGGATGGAAAAGCTGAAGGTAATTATTCACTGCCCTTTTGTTGGCTATTTGTTTTTAGTTGGCTTAATGTGCTTCTTTTGAACGTGAGATTAGAAAATAATAATTATGTATTTAATATAAAATATCTATTTGAGATACCCCGTAAAAGCAGGCTAAAAATGCTGAATGAGACACTTTTAAGGACCAATTTTTGGAGAAAAGATAATCAAAATGTTAAGAAGCATTAAAAGGTAAGTTGCCATTACCCTTAAAAGTATTCAAATTTAATAAGTCGTGATTGGCTTTTAACATTTCTTCCAGCTTTTTGAAAATTATTCCTTTAAAGCCGACAAAAAGAGAGAAAATGTTTTTTGTTTTGTTTTTTAGTCAGAAGTCTTTGTCTGGGCCTTTAACAAAAAGAATGAACAGAAATTATTTTTAAATAGACAAGTGGAGTTAGCTGTGGTTAGAAGTGTGTTCAGTGGATGGTGATCACTGCCGAGCAACTTTTGCTTGAAAGTAATCGACACCTGATACACATTAATTACAGCCATGTTTCAAAATAGGTTGTGACACAGTGGGTAATATAGAAAAATAGCTACAAATCTCACAAACTAATGCATTTTTACAACATGACTTATTAAATCAGAAATGCTGAGAATGAAACATTAATATTTCATGAAAAATATTGGCTTGCCCTGAATTTGATGGCAGCAACACATCTCAAAAAGGTCACTGCGGGAGCAACAAAAGGCTTGAAAGGTCGATTAGCAACAGGTCAATAAGAGGATTGGTCATAAAGGTTTATCATACAGGTTTATCAACCTGTAAAAAACTGGTTCGATTTTATGGAAAAATGTCAGAATAATGTTCCTCAATCTGAAATAGTGAAGACGGTGATATCTTATTCAATACAGGTCTCTTCAGTCTTAACTATGATGTTAATCATTTTCAATGTATCAAGTCTCCCAAGACATCGCAGACGACCAACTGTTTTATGTGAACAGGTAGTTGCAGCATTTTGTAGGATTTAATCCAAAGTTTATCCATTAACCATATAAATGCTGGGACATATTTGTATGACTGTTTGTTCTTTCATGATGTGGAAGTTAGGATCTGTTTTGATGCATTTAAGACATCACTTGAAATTTGGAATTTATAATTACAAAGTAATTTTTTCATTACTAGTAAGCCAAAATAAGAAATTCTAAAAAAAAATGTTTGCATTAAATCAGTTTTAACAAATCTTGCCTCAACGCAAATATGGTTATCATAAAACCTCCCTCCTTTTTGCGGAAATACTATGTTTGTGAGAATACAACACACATGAATACACAGTGTTAAACACAAATGCTTAAAAGTCAGATTATATGTAAATTTTTCCTTTTATTTTGTTTTTGTTATGCTTTAAAATCCTTCCAGGATCCATGTTCTGCTGTGATCAGATCTTTATGGTTAGAACATGTTCCGGTTTGATAAAAGCTACTGACCGCCATGATTTACTGCTTCTAGCATTTGGATTCTCTCACAGCAGAACTCTAACAATGGCATTAAAGGTAAGTGCATTTTCATTACGCTGGGCTCAGCTTGGCTTTTTACAACAAAATCTGGCCCAAGCAGCGAGGAGACATTGATCATTTCAGATAATGTGACAGGCAGTACAATGAAACAGCATCTAATTGTTAATAACGCCAATCTCTGCTTACCTGACCCATAAGACAGAGCAGTTTATCCCTCTCACATTGGGCCTCCTAGCCTTGGGACACACTTCTCTTTTGACAACACAATATTATGGATGCAACCTAGAAATGTATGTGAATTAATACGGTAAAAGAAAAAAATTATAATAATAATCAATACATCAGTCAACTGCATTAATGATATACTCAGGTGTGCTTTATTTTATATGGAACATTAATCTGTGCAATTAATCCTTTTGCAGTTTTGCTGTCAAAATGTAGCATTGAAAAACAAAACACAGCCATTCTCTGAAGTGGCATGTCTGTGTTCTAGCATGGTGTTAGAATCTGCAATTAATGCTTCCATACAACTTCTTCACTAGACTTAATGTCTACCTGCTCAGTGGCTCTTACTGCTGACTGTAGGACACAGGACTCAGAAATCATTCAAGAAGAGCATTTAAATGAGTTCCCAGAAGGACCGCACTCTAAACCAGCTGCAGGTATTGTGAAGAAAAAAATAAACAAAACAGTTGTTCATTACTTATAAAGAGATGTTCTAAAACATCTTGTTCTTGTCTGTTTGAAACAGGAAATTCAAAGAAAGAACATCTATTTCAGTTTAGACAGCAGGTGAGATGACAATCAGGCTCCTTTAAATGCTGCATTCGCAACCGGGCTGATTCTAGTCACGCAAAGGGTTTGGATATTTGAAAGTTGAGTCACAAAGCCATTCTGGCAAATATACATTGAACTCTCTTTGACTGCTACCGTCAGCTGCTGCTTTATGCTGTCCTGAACATCCCACCCACACTCAGTAGAAGCTGTACTGGAAATTAGTGAGTGTGCGGTGTGTGTGGGTCCATTTGAGGATCTGTCACTCCCTGCCTTTTGTTCCCACTCTTTTTTCCACTTGAATTATGTTAATAATGAGACCAAAACTTTTCTTAATCTATTAATCTGCTAAGAAAATGGAAAATGGTGCAATGTAATCCATGAGACGTAATGCAAATGGGATTTCCAGAGTAGTACCGTAACTAAAGTTGAGGGAGGTTATAATGATAGTTTTGGGGACACGTTACTCTTATTTTTGCTTGTAAAGTATTAGCAGTTTGTTGTGGAACTCATTTTGATGTCGTACTAAGTTAATAGCCTCAGGCTCTCCATGGGTTTGATCGTCTTGAGGAGGGAAGATAGCAAATGTACCAAGAGGTAGCCAATGTTCTGTCTGTTCCCAGAATACAGCATCGGGTAATTGCTATTATCATGGGATATGTCCTCAAAATGTAAATCAAATCTTGGCTTTCATTTTGGTTTTGGTAGGCAATAAAAAAACAGAGGGAGGAAGAGAAATCTGTTTCCAATTGATTATGTTACTTAAAACTAAGAAGTACAATTCTAAATTGCTAAATGTCAACGTTCAAAAAGAATATGTACCTCATTTAAAAAAGGGGAAAAGCCAAGCTTTTTTTGTGTGTGTTTTGTTTTTGTCTGCTCTGCCCAGGGGTCTTTAATTGTTGCTCTTTTGCCATTTAGCTCTTAGCTTACCCTTAAGTGAGGGAAGACAGGCAAAGAGCATGTCTTTACCGAACTCTTTGTTCTCTGTGTGCATCTATGTGGGCATGGCAACCAGGCAGAGCAGCAATAAAGGTAAGCGAAAAAGAAATGGGTGAGTCATCCTCATCCACAGTGAATGTGCAAATCAATTTAAAGAAAAAGGGTTGAGGAACATTTTTTTCCCCCTAAGCCACAGTGGTAACACAGTTACTCCTCAAACCAGTGTAATCAAAGACATTTAAGAGGCTTTCTGCGTGTGAAAAGAGATTCATGATTTGTTGAAAACATCATAATGTATTTGTTGAATGAATGATGGTGGGGAGAAAAAAAAACCAGGCAGTTTTGCAACATGAAACATCTATCAGTGGACACTCTTAGCTGAAGAAATAAGAGCCTTACTCACTCTCTGACTCTGTGACTTATATGTGTAAAAATTAAGGCGGCCATTAAGGTGGCTTTCATGTAGACGCACCACAGACACTGTTTTTCCTCATTTTCATCGAGTGAATTGCCTGGCTCTGCCTGTTATTGAAGTGAAGTTGCTGTGGGCAATTTAAGACTGCCTTGCTCGACACCTGCAGAAAGTAAGATAGTGTGTGGCAAAAGAACATCTCTCTAACCCAATTACAAGAATGCTCTCCAATTTACGAGCTTTACTTAGGGCGTATGTTCATGGCTGACTTCATTAAATCCGGCTTTCCGTTGCAGAGGTTTCTTTTACATTAGAACTGCAGCTGTTTAAAGATGTACATGTGTGTGCACTCCGGGATAGCATACACGCACATTACACACAGCTGCCACATGTCTCCACGAATTCACGTTTTAGAGTTATAGGCCACCTCGAAGTTTTCTTTCAGTCCTTCACACTCACTTTTTGGTTTGAGACGGCAGGAACTTAGAAGACCAGCCAGACCTGTTCATATCTTTCTATTCCTGCCTGCTGGCTGATCACATAGTGTTCTTGGTCATAAATACTAGAGGAGGTGGTGAATGACAGATATGTTGTAGTCGATAAAAAAACAGAGTTGAGGCTTATGAAGACGTACACTTTCATGTGGAAGGTTGGACGTGTGATTCAAACATATTTGCTTAATTCTGGTAGATTGTTGTTGCTGCTTTCTTTGGCTATAGGTGTTAAATCTATGATTTCTTTGTCATGTCTCTGCCTGGCTTACTCTTCTTTAATTTTAATTGATATCATATGTAGCTTTTCCATCATTTCTGCTTTGATGTTGAATGGATAAATGAACACTGTGTATACTGTAGCTCTTAGAATGTGTTTGGAGAAGACAAAATGGGATTCAGTTGATTACTTTTTTTTTACCACGCTGGCTTAATTTTATCGTTAATCTATACATTAAACTATAACAATAATGACAAAAATATTAAATTAGTCCATTAATCCATTAATTTATTTGTATTTATATGTATCTATATACATATATTTATACACAGAGATATATAAGATGCAAAAATCTGTTTTTTATTGTATATATTTGAAGATGTATGCTTGAGAATTTATGTGATTCTGAAAACTGAATTTGAGAGAAACTGACAAGTGTATTTGTGCAGCAAACATCAGAACACTGTTAATAGGTTATCATCTATACAGTTGAGTGTTCCCAGGTTAAAAACTCTGATTATAATTTCTCAAGTGCTGTCATGTGATAAGGAGTAGTTTCTGTTATAAATAGTCTGTCTGTCCCTCAGTAATTTTGGCCCGACGCTGTCCCAGTCTGAACTGCCAGCTATCAGGGGCACTCAGTGGTACAAAGTTTCATTTGGTGGAAACGCATATGGCGTCAGCTTTAGAGTTACTGCTATCATGTGCTCAGGAACAAGGAGATAAGGTGTTTTACACCACTCAAATACAGGCATGCATAGACATACCAACACCTGACCAGACACAAGGCATGTGTGCGGAATTTACATTAGCAGGTTGACAAATACAGACACAGATGCACAGCTGTATATTTCAGCATGAACAAGGCTCTCACATGGCTCTGCGAGTGATTCACATGTGGCACTTGCCTTTAGCCTTGCCCAGAATTTCAATCCCTCCATTGAGTAGTGCCATGTGATAACCAATACACACTTTTCCTTTTGACGTACTCGGAGGCAGCCACCGTTAAATCATATGGTATCATTAGGCAGGGTCATGTAAAGGCAAAAAGAAAGTTAAGGCAAGAACAATGGCTTTCTTTCACACGATTTCCACGGTTATAGTGAAAAAACAAAACAAAACAAAGACAAAATATTTTAGAGTAGTGGCTTAGTTAATTTCTGTGAAACAAAGTATATATAATGTACATTGAGTTCTTCATGTATGCTCAGTCCAAATTCATCTGTAAAAATTGCCTTATATTTTGTCATAAACGTTCAAAATAGGGAAAAGAATACATGAGAACAGGATGAAGTATACACCAGCAGAGCTTAATTTGCACAAATTTCTCAAAATATTTCTTCTTTTTGAATGCACAGATGGGTTTGGCTATTGAGTTTGGCTCCAGGAAATGAACTCCATTTAACTCTTACATTTCTTTCCTTCTTTTCCTTCTTTCACTGAACAGTGCTTCATTCTTTGCTCCGCTAAAGAACTTTCACACAGAAAGTCTCTTCACCTCTCAGTCAACTTCATAATCCATAAATCCTTGAACAGTATAAATGCTGAGACCTTAACCAGAATGAAAGGTAAATGCCACTTCCCCATCTACGACATGTCTGTCGTGCTGCAGACCAGCTGTAAGGCGCACAAAAGTCACCAAAAGTTCACTGACAGGTAAAGAATACGTTACATGATTTCCCGACCCCTGACCTTTCCTATGGAGGCTAAAAGACTGTGTCATGCAGGATCAATGCGGTGGACCAGCATGGCCAAACAAAACAGGGAGCAGAGTGATTCACGTCTTTGAACAGAGCCTAATCAGTAGCAGACCTTGTACTTTTCCCATCCTATAGGGCGACGGTTGTTACCCAAGCTCTCTTAGTACAGATATGAGCGGGAGCTGTATGTCATTTATTTCTTGCTCAAGGTTTTTATGTATGGGTAGTGATGAGGAACCAGCGTCACAGAGAGACCTGGCAAGATTTTCAGAGGTCAGATGAACACTTCCACTAACAGCCAGGGCTGCTGTGATAATTATATCTCCGACAGGGACAATCTGGAAAGGTTATTTCCATCTACTGAAAGGGTTGTGGGTGGGTTTCCTCTTGGCTCTCTTGGAGAAATAGCTTGGAGAGAGAGAGAGTGGCCGAGTATACTCTTTATCAAAGAAAGATAGCATGGCCAGATCCACCTACACACCATAATCACGTGTTGTCTCTTTGGGACATTTAAGGCATTCCATGACTTCTTTTGGGATGTGACAAAGATTTAAAGCATCCAATTGATATAACAGTCATCCATTCATCTTTTTTTCCTATGGTCCAAGTTCACAATACAGTCCACAACTCACAAAAACACCAAAACTACAACAAAACTAAAAAACGGAAATAGGAGAACACAAAAAGACACAAAATCCAGATCCCACGAGGAAAACTTTTCTTTCTAAAGTAAATTTAAATGTGTTTTTATTGGATGTTTTTGACAAAAATGTTTATTTAATTCAGGAACACGTCTCCATGAATACATTTTAGCCACTCCTCCTCCACCACTCCACTTGGATGCATAGAAACTGTGTAATTTCACAAGTAATACTCTGTGTATGTACAAAGCAGATCTATCTGTACACATTCTTTTCCTCAGATCCACAAAGTCGAGTTTACCTGCTTTAACAGTTGCATTGAATCTTTAAATCAGAAATGCTGTCATTCAGAGAAAACACATGCGTCAGGTCATGCAAAGACTTCATCTGGGCTGCCTGCAGAGGACTGGTGACCCCAACCTAATCTGCAATGGATGAACAGAAAGCCTGTAAAGTTTACAGCCTTGTATGGAGACAGTTAGGGAGGGGACACTGATGTACAGATCGCAGTATACTGGTTGTGTTCTTTAACAACCTTTGGCAGCTGTCACGATCATTGCCCATTTTAACAATCAGAATCATTTTAAAATACTTTTGCTGCATTCCATCACCATCAGAGCAGTGTTACTGACTCACAACCCTGCCAAAAAATAAAAACAAGCTTCATAATATTGTTTCATTATTTAACATATTTTTTTTTATGTATCCTGTAAGGCTTATGCTGCACCACAAGTATGTGTGGACAAAATCCAAATAATGCAGGTGTGAACATTCTCACAGGATGTTCAGTCTTTATAAAGACTAGTATGTATAGAGGAAAAGGTGTGCGTGTGGTTTTCGCTGTACACTTTATTTATGGATCTGGACCTAAGTGGTTGGGGTTGGAGAGCTTCCTTGCCAAGACTATAGTCTTAAGCTCCCTCCACAGATCCCTATTGAGATTCAGGGCCTGGACTACATTAAAATCCAGGAGGAAAACACTTGGCAGTCGTCAGAATTTCTCGGCCTTGGGAAGTTCAGGACAAGCCCCAACAAGACCACTATGAGGGCTCGGCCATAGTAGGTAGGAAATGGTTAACAGAAAACTGATGCTCAGCAGGAGTGGCTCCAATGGAAATACACAAACAGCTTACTGATGAGAAGCTTCTCATTTGTGATAGTAAATAAAGCTTTTCCCATTGCTTTACTGAGCAAGGGTAGAGCAAATGGCCAAGGAGTTTCTGAAAATCTGGCATATGCGTAAACACTGTTGGGCATGCTTTCTGTTACAGCTAAGCCCCATCAGTCGTGCAAGAGAAGAAAAAAAAAAGCCAAGCACACGAATCCTTGGTGGTTTTGTTCATTGCATTTAATTATGCTTCCGTGTAAAACTGAAAGCTTTCCTAGCCAAAATGTTTAAACATATTGAAGATGTTTTGATTCACAAGCTACTATTGATAATCATTTTAAACAGATTCTCATGAAAAACCTTTCTGAGGACGATAAGTAAGATTCATTCAACTAAAATAATTCAAATTGTTTTCTGTAATGGTTCCCATTGGAAGACGGCTCAGATGCTTTTCATTTGCACATGTATTGACTACGTGATTCCTGCACCATTGTGAATCTCTATGACGTGACATTTGCTGTGAAGCTGGTGAAAAGGTTAATGATATATAAAACAAATCGCACTGTCCTTAATGAGGTGAGAGTGTGATCTGTTGTTGCTCTGGTCCACTCGATGCAATTATTGCTTTTGATTTCAAAAGCTGAGTTAAAGATTAGAAAGGTTGTTAGTGTTGGCACAACAACATCATTCAATGCGATATATAGCTGCAGTTAGGATAGGATGGAAATCTTTTACTCTCATAGAGTATGAGATACATTGTTGTTGAAGATACTGGAGGGCATTGGGCCTGTTATTTTTTTTCCTGTACTGCACAATGTCCCAGCTACTTACCAGCAGCTGATTAACTCAGCGGTTCAGGTCCCTCCGGTTGTAAGCTGAATCTTGATGACATCCAGAAGATACACACTCTATTCATTAGACTGGTGTGGGTACAGCTTACTATCAATTTGCTAGCGTGCAAATCTGCACGGGCAAATGTTGCCCATTTGGACGAAGTTGTTGATTAGAAGCAGATTCGTCCGAATTAATTAAAAAAAGAAAGAAGACAAATGTCTAAATTAAAGAATGGATGCCTTTTTTTTAGAATGGGAAGTTAGATATATAAGTATTTCCACAAACCCATCAAATATATTTTGTCCAGTCAACCGACTATGACAGTGTTGAAGTGATTTTATGTCCATTCCCTTTTCTGAATTAAAGCTCCATAAACCTTGTTCATTTCAATTTGACTGTATTTATTCCTTTGAATTTTTTTTCAAAATTAGTCAACAGTTCAGTCTTGTGAAAGAATGATTCTGTGTTAATACAAAAATTGCACCATATTGATTTGTAGTTTAGGTTTTGCCAGCGAAATGCCATTTGAAGGGAAATGCAGACAACAAAAGAAGGTTGAGGATAGGGAGCACATCCAGCTCCCAAATGGGTGATTTCTTTTCATGTTCATCATTTGTTTGCACTACTGCTTTTGTTTCCTTTTTTTGCCTTTAGTTTGACTTCCCAAACCTATCTTGACTTCCCCAGCTCCTTAGTATTGCTTTGTTACACAGAAAGAGAACACATCATTCTTTGTGGGAGGCATTTCCTGTCATTTTACCCATTTATACATTTTAACTGGGCTGATCATTCTCATGCAGCATAGACACCTATTGGATAATATAAATCCTAAAGAAATTAGGAACAGGAGCAAAATTACCTGGGTTAGACTAATTATTATTAATACAAATTATTATCATTTAAGTTGGTATACGTAATTAGAAAGATCGAGGTAAACTCTGTGATGCCTTTTGCTATTTATTTTTATTTTTAAGGAGATTTAACTGTTGAAACGTATCTAATCATCATGCATTCAAAGTTTATAATTCAGCTCTTGTGAATCCTTGCTGATCTTGAAAGTGTGAATGTTTTTGACTGGTGCATGGGCTTTATTAACTGGCCTCACTAGTGACACCTGTAGAGGTGCGCACAAAGCATGCCTGATGCAGCTTAAAATAGGTCTCCACTCTTGTTGCTGCTAATGCTTTGAAAGTTACAACTGGCTGGGTTTTCACCAAGAAAACAGTTATTTTTGAAACACTATATTTTTTTAAATAACAAATATTTTTAGTAGTGATTCACAGCAGAACCTGTGTTGTCCATCTCAACAAACATGAGTCATCCGTGTGCAGCTAAGATTTTCGCTCCATGGTGCACATAAGTTAGCAAAGGCTCAGCCCGTCGTTCATGTTCACAGTCTCTGTGCTCACATGGTGGTCTGTGTGTGTGTCTATTAGTGTGCGAAGGCCAGAAAACAAGAAAGGGTGGGTCATACAACTGACCCCAGGCCACAAGGAAATATGGTCATGGAAAATGTTATGAGAAAAATTGTTAGGGGGGGTTAATGTGAACACAGCTCTAGTTGATAATAGCACATGGTAAACACAATGCTGACCTTTTGTTGGCTTATCTTGAGATATTAGTTTATCTCTATCACCTGAAGTTGAGCTATTGGCTAAATTGTCTTGAAAACATATATTGTTGAAATAAATATCAAAATACTGCTTGAACAATTCATTTAGTCTTTTATTCAGGAAATATGCTGCTTGAAAATGTTACATAATCATTAAACTTGGCTGTGACTCTGACTGTGACAGAGGATTTTTCAATCTCCAAAATGAGCTTTAACTACAACAGTTCCTCATTTGCTTTCTTTTTTTTAAATCTTTGGCTATGATAACACAATGATGGAATACTGATTAACAAAAAGTTATCACAACTAACTTGGTATAACTTTTTTCCCACCATATACTGAAAGAAAGGCATAACTGAGGGGCAAACTTAGACAGGACATTGTTTCAGTCTGTGTCTGCATTTATGTATGTGTGGAAAATGCTTTTTTTTTTTTTTTTAAAGCCAAATGATTAAACATACTAAAGTCAGTCATTGACACTTTAAGCATTGATCAAATTCTTAGCTGATGCTGTCATCCTGTTGTAAGGTGTAAGAAACTATTCTCACACCCAGTTGCACAGCAGGTCATTGTGTTTTGTGAGAACTAATCACTTGAAGAACTTGTTTCTTTGAGCCTTCCCTTTTACTAAAAACGGTTGATGAGTTATGCAATGGTACCACCAACCAACCTGAACTACCAGTACAGTTGTACTTGTAGTGAGGCTTTATGAATGTGGCAAAAGAATATAGTTATGTTACAAGTTAATTCGTTTTCTTATTTATTTGCATAACATGCATGCATCCCTACTTTTTCCATTTGGCAATATAATCACATGTTTTCAGTTATGCTAACGCAAGAATAGATACTGATTGTTTTGTGGTCCATTTGATTCTCTGTGTACATGACTGCATTCACCCATAAATGTGTGAATAGGCAATCAGACATTGTCAGCTATTGCATTCTATTATGGGAAACATCTCTCATGTAAAACCATTTCATTTTTTTACATGTGAGAAACCTTTAAAAATGCAAACAGCTCATTTGTAACAGTGTTGTTTATGCTATGGATCAATATCAATGAGAAAGGTCTGACTTGTGCAGCATTTGTAATGAGAAGAGATGAGTTATGTAATAGAAGCAGGGAGGATAAAAGGCCAACACATCTGATTCATGGTTTGGACTTGTGTTAAAGCTGTGTCTCACGAGATGTATGGATCACGTCAGCAAGACATAACTTCAAAGACCTCCTTTTGGCCTGCAGGACTGAGCACAGTTGACCAAAAATGGCAAAAAAGGAAGGTCACACAGTGTTGCATGTAATTGGTTAGGCCTTAGTTTATTTGCCCCCCGAACAATGAGTGCGGAGGGATTTCTCTGCAAATTAGATTCTTGTAATCCCTAAACACAGAGGATGTACATATCACAACAACAGTCCCCCGTCACCTCTGGTTATTTAGACGCAATGGATGTATCGTTCACTTGAACAGAGCGTAATGAAATACAGTGCCCCTAACAAACAGGAATACATGGAGACATTCTTCTGTAGCCCAAATGAGTGTCGGATAACTTCAGGCGTATATTACAATAACCGACTGGTCAAATATTTGATCTGCTTAACTTAAGTTGACTTTAAAAAACATTTGTTTTAAAGATGCTTTGTTTGCTGCAGATTACACAGTTGTACTTAATGGGCTATTAAACCAGGAAATTAGTAGCTTGTCAGGATAACAATCCTGCAATACTCACTTCTAAATACTTACTTCTAAAAGTAACCACCATGCGTAGACAGCCTGCTGTGAACAACTCTTGCTGTTAGAAGTATTTTTTTTCTTCTGAGTCTTGAACAGAAATAATGTCAGGGTTCAAATCTTATTTTTTCTTTTCAGTAATTCAACTGCTTTTGCATTGTTGTCTATTTGCCTGGTCTGGCTTTCTGCACACCCTTTAATATATGCCCAGAGGATGAAATTAGCTACCTACATTTTCGAATGGATTCATCTAGTTGTTGATTGCATGCATTGTCACAGCTGAAATTGTTTGCTCTTAGTTCAGAGGTATCTGACTTGTCTAATGACTAACCTTGTCTTTCATTCTGGTTTAATTTCTCCCAGGCAGTTGGCCACTTCCCTGTGTCTGGTTCTGCAGGTGGTCTCATCCAGTCAGAAGTGGTATATTTTCCTTTATTTTAACCCCATACATGCTCAGAGTGGGATAATGAATCCAGCTAAAGATTCAAGACATTCTGCTGGTTTCCTTTGCTAACCTACTTTTAATGAGTTGGCATTTTGCAATTATATTTCTAATGAACTAGACTGAATTCAATTACAGTTGGATCAAATTTGTCTGTTTTTAATTGCACTTTCAATTTACATGTTTGCTTTCTCAGTCAAGGACCCTGAGATGGCTTGTGTTGTGAATAGATGATGATTAAACTAAACTGAAATTCAGCTAATACACCTCGGATCAGGTGAAGATCAAGGGAAAAAAAATGTCACCACTGGCCCACTTCATGAGCCGGACGTGAGTTCCTTAAAATGTTGTGTGTATTTTCTCATAACTTCTGTCTGCGCATTTTTCACATGCACACACCATGTGTGGGGCCCCACCTTAGAGTTAAGAGTCGCCAGAAATTTCAGTTCTGTTTTCTGACAGTGGGCACATCAGCCTGACTGGTTCAATGACTGCTTAACAACTCGAGCAAAACAGAGTTTACGAAAAATATGACCTGAGTGGCCAATAATGCTGTTTAATATCATCAAATCAAACGCAGATTTTTTCAGGATAAGAAAAACATGTAAAGGAGTTGTTCATCTTTGGTTTTGCAGACAAAACTCTGCATCTGTAACCACTGGATTGGGCAGCGAAAGGGCACAATGCAATGAAGTGCCACAGTGTTGCTAAAGGATGATTTGAAATGCTGGTGATGTCAGTGAAATTCACATTTAATTTATTATTTCTTTTCGTGAGGGAAATTCTCTGACTTGTAAAATCCCACTAATTAAGCCAAGAGAATTGGTGAATAAAGATTTGTGTCTGGTTTATCTAAGCAAAGTTTTTGTCCTATGAAGATAATAAATAAGTCCACTATGCTCACCTAGAAATAGAACACAATGGTCAAGATTCAAAATACTGTGATTGTGAGATCCCCATGCCTTTGTAAATTTTTTAGAAAGAAAGAAACCCTCATACTTCTGTTCTTATGATAACCAACAAACCGTGCTCACATTAGCTCTTATACCCAGGGCTCAAGCCTGCAATGTGCATTAGAATAATGATAACTGGCACCAGCCAAGTTCAACGAGTATGTCACTGAGTTGTGGCTCTATTTAGAACATTGTGTCTTAGAAGAGGAAAAGAGGAACTAGAATTGAACTCAAAAAAGATAATCTAAGAGTTCCTCCCAAAAGCATGGTTTAGCAACCTAAAATTAATAGTGAGCACTTCCTTTTTTAAGCAGTCTGAGCTTTTTAGCTGAAAAACAACTGTATAGTACGCATGGAATTGTACAATATGCATTCTTACTCAGAAATATAATGTCAGACACAAGGTTTTCTTGCTTATATGACATTTGTAGTTGTTGAATGGTAGAAATGGCGTCAGATTTTATTCTTTTTACTTCAGTGTCAAACACAGCGGTTCCCGTCAATGTGCACAGTTTCTCTGTTTTCTGACAAAAGTGGCCACTGAGCTAACTGTCTTTTTGCAACTCAGAAGGTAAAAGCAGGTGTAACTATTTGTCGAGTGAGGGTGTGACGTCATTATGTATCCAGATCCTACCACTGTCATGACACTTTTAATATGTTTTTTCATGCTGTTTTGGATGCTACACTACTTAAGGAATTCCTGCTCTGCATGGATTTGTGTATAGTGATAGAAAATCATGTCAAAGAGGCAAATGCCTTTGTAAACATCCAAGAACAGCTTACTGAGTATCCAATTGCGGGACAATAAAGAAAAATCATACATTTAATTCTGTTCCTGTTTGAAAGATTTGCTTGTTAATCGATTGACTATGATGAGGTTTATTCCTTTTTTCATCAAAGCGTTGTTTTATAATTCTCCCTTACTTTTCTATTCTGCACAATCTCTGTACTTAACACATATGAAGTACATCCACTCAAATAAGGATGTGGAAAAAGCATCAATCGTCAACAAACAAAGAAAGATCATTACTTACAGTAAAAACATAACGATGGTGAATTATGATTAAAATGAAACCGTGTGGTTGCATCACAGTACTTGTACATCCTTTTCTCTGGCTTGATTTAGATTCTGTGCTTGTCACATTGATCACCTGCTTTTCTGCCGTATTGAACTGACTCAGAAGATTTACAATCCTTGTCTTCGGCTTGACATCTTTACAGAAAAATCAAAATTTCATCAGTTTCACCATTAACATGGAATAAAAGCTCAAGAGAATGTGATATAACAAGAGTGTTACACAGACAACTACACTTGTAAAATAAATCCATGGATCTGCAGACCAACTGTGTCTCATGTGAACAGGGCCTTTTTATTCAGGCAATTTGATCTAGATTAGAATGAGTATGATTTAACAATCCATATCTATTTCAGATTTATTTTTTTAACTATTTCTCCTTCATTTACATCTACACAAGATGATAAAATTGGGAATATGACTTCTCATTAACAAATTGAAAGCTATAAATGATTTGACTAAAATATACCAGTTCTTTTTTTTTTTAGACACAGAGACACCAGAACAAGGAAACACAAATATACACATTTACATGTCCTGTGGACAAGGTATAAATTGAAAACAGAAGCTAAATTTAGTTTACAGTGAAATGAAAAAAAAGAGGTCGACCAAAGTGCACTAAGTGCAACTTCTGCACAAATTGCGAAGTTCAAGCTATTGCACACAACTTTACATAAAACGTGTAAAGTGTTGAGGACAGAAACTCCTTTTGTAGAAAGGTTTTGGTTTAGTTTGGAAGCTGGGCTTCCAGTGATTTACCTGACCAGCTGACTCTGTGATGGCTTTGATTTAATTACCTGTCAGTGCAGCGTCCAATCTTCAGTCAGGAAGCATTAAGTGTCGACTTTGTTGTGATGTTGGCCAGGCATTGAGGTCACTTCTCTTTTCATTTTATCACCATTTTTCCCAAAAAATAATAAGCCCTTTAAAACTACATTTGCATCTATGTGCTATGAAGGTTTTTCAGTTTTTGAAATGTTATCACCTGGCACTTATTTGATATCGGCTGAAACAGGCTATTTGAATCCTGTATTCACCATCCTGAACAAATATAATTCTTTATGGATTTTAATCTGTACTTTAGGGACTGTTCACTTGCACACACTGGAGTCAAAATATCTGAGCTCATAGGGAGGGATGTTTAAACAAAATGCCTGCAGACAGGTTCCTGGTGACAGAAAGAAATAGAAGAAGCTGTCACGATAGCAGAATTAAAAGGACACAGAGGCACAGTCAGAGTAAATTGCTCTGTTCTTGTTTTTGTTTTATTTTTACATGCAATGGGCGGTACTTACATTAGTCAGTTTTATTTCCGCCTCTTTGTTCTTTACTGACTCACACCCTCACACACCTTTGCACACACACGCACACACACAATACATTGCTCACTTTAGTGCACTATGTGTACTCTCTAGGTATGTCAGTCTAAGTCTTTAATATTGAAACATTATCCTACCACATTCCTTCTTTCTATATTTTCACTGATATCTGATATCTATTTTAACATTTTTGCTTCCTCATAAAAAAGGGATTCTGGAGGCTGCTCTGCACTGCTGACAACACAGCAGTCTGAATACAAAGCTGGATGGTGCTTGTCCATTATTCAGCTTGTCAGTTTTTTACATGGAAAAAAATAAATTGTGGCAGCTGATGTAAAGCCGTGGGTGGAGACGACATATTTTCAGACTGGAGCGACCCAAATGGCCAGTTTTTGTCAAGTATGAGTTTTTAAGTTACTAATGACTTCAGATGATTTTGTTAAGCACATAAGTGCAACAAATAACTTCTTTAATCTCCTTTTTTTTCTTTTTAATAAGATAGAAACACACAGAAACATTTTAAAAGTGAATAACCCATAGGTTTTACCCAGATGAAAGCCAAAGCTAGCTAAGGTGACAAAAGTGTTATTTTTGACATAATTTTAATTGAAGTAACGTGATCTAATCCAGGCAGAATTTGATGCGATTACTTCTGACAACTTGGGCCTTGGTTTGCTTACGAACACATTCCTTGTGATCCAGTATATTTTTTCCACTTTGGTCAGCAAAACGGGAAAGAAATGCAGCGCCTCTCTCTGTGTGTACGTGTCTGCATGTATGTCCCTCTGATATGCAGACACAGGTCAAAGATTAGATGATAGCATCTATGATAGGCAGACAACATGCAGGTCCCTTGTTTTTACACCGAGGAGTAATCTGATAGGGAAATGAGAATGCTCTTTTTTTTTACAAAAGAACTAGCCACATTAGCACTCACAAATGCAACAGAAAGACAAAGAACACAAGCACAGGTTTTCCTTGATCCATGATTTTGTTCATTGGAAAAGCTGTGTCATTGTGCTTTAAAGTGTATTGGTTCTATAATGACCCATAATTGACCTCATCTCAAAAGCCTGTCCCATTCTTCTCTGGGCCAAGATAACAAAGATTCATCACTTGGACAGATAAGTAACAATTATCTCCATTGCATTAGCAAGAAAGAGTCTGTGAAATTAGACAAGTTATATTTTCAGTTTAAGAATAACCTCATGGACAAGGGTTAGTTAACCTGCAAACTGTTGGGTGACGGTACTTGCCCATGCATGCTGGTGGTGCTGTTGATTCTCATGCCCGATTTATACCATGACTGTCAGCAAAACCCAGTCAACATTGCAGAAACCACAACAAGATGTACGTATTGCTGCAAGCTCCACATGCACCAAGATCAAATGATCTGTGACAACAACGCTTTGGCCCTGAATCCCCAACTACAGTTCACATTTTCTGTTAAATCACATGGTGACTCAAATGACGTCCTTATTGAGGTGACACTAACTGCACTAAAACACAGATGTACAGATTATCGGTTGCCAGGTCCATTTTAATATTCTAAAGGATCAGACTAATATGAATTCCCCTTGAAATGTCCTCATTTGCCAGAAAAGTTATTCAAAATGGGGCAGAAAATCAAATCAGCATGGGATCTGGAGATCCTGATTGAGGAGGAAAAAAGTTACATAGATTCCCTGTAATTTTGCATTTTCAGCTGAAGTAAGAAAGATCATACTATGTTCCCCAAATACAGTTACCAAAACAGTTCAGCTTTTTATCCTGTTTTACACATGCCAAAAAAAACGTCTGACACAGGCTTTTTAGACGTCATGTGAGTGAAGATTTGGCAACTATAGTGTTTGTTTCTTGCCTAAAGTATGTTGATAAAGAAATTGTGATGTGCAATCAAGATACAAAGTACAAGGAAATGAGCATTAGATCAAGTAGTCTCATAAGAGGGGTGCAGTTCAGAAAGAGGAAGTAGGAAACTTGCACTCACTTGGCTCAGAAAAAGCACTGGGAGCTGGAGGATGTCTCTGTTCAGTATGGTCATTGAAAAGGCTCAATTGAAAGGCAACAAATACGACATGTAAATTATTTAGTAACAATTACAGTGAGTTCTGGGTCTGTCTTTTGTCTGAAATGTATTCTTTGTTTCATAACTCATAAGATCTTTCTTTGTTTTACTGCAAATATGTGATTTTTTCATTAAGAACAAGCCACACATGCCATGTTATGTGTTATAGGGGACTATCATTTTAACAGTGTTTGCAAGTTTTATCTTTTCCTTGATGATGAATTGCAACACTGCATATTGCATGTTCACTTATGTCATGTTCTAGTTCTCAGTCAATGAAACTGAAAAAAGAAAATGTACTCCTTTAAAAATAAAATCATCTGTATAATTTTCTAATATATCTCTTGTAGTTTTAAAAGTAGTTTTTGCATTATGCAGCCTCAAAGTTATGTTTTTTTTCCCTTCTAAGTCAGCAAACAGACAGTGAGGCCCTATCACAGCGAAGCCCCAAATCAACAGGAAGTTCCACCATGACAAAAACAGGAAACCAATGGTGTGACTATCATCGATTGTGGTTTACCATGCCTTAAGGTTTTGGTGGCCCTGTTATGTGTGGTATAACCTTTAGATAAGCGATCGCATCAATTCCATTTTGGTTTCTGTAGCTGCATATTATAAATGCCATTCGCTTGATCTATGCAAAGCAGAAGTTAGACTCCATGTTAGCAGTAGCTCTCTGAAAAAAGGAGCGGGTAGTTTTTCTTGTGTATGCACATGCTTTTTTTAAGATGAACCTCCAGATGAAGAGTGAAACTGGTTTTCCTTTGGTTAATAATATATACCATATGTATTAATCTTCAAAAAGTTTGAGGTTAAAGGTTTTAACTGACTTCCGTGTGCGGTTGCCCTGCCCGGCACAATGGCGGCTCTGAGACAGCTGTGTTTGCCCCTGCTGTTGTTGTTCCTGTCACCACCGGTCAGTAGGAGCCTTTCAAAGCAATAAGTGCGTGTTTCGCTCTCTTTCTGTGACCATTTCACATTCCTCACACAGTTCAAAGGCATGCTGCTTAGGTTAAGTGCCTTGCCAGTAGGTGTGAATATGAACTTGAATGGTTGTCTGTCTCTGAGATCTGTGCTGGCACCTCAGAGCCCTTGAGGTCAAGCATGCATTGTGGGGAAAACCAGACATTAACTGTGAGTTAATTCTACTAATTCTTTTTATTCAATAATGGATATAAACAATGTTATCCCTGAAGCAGTCAGCGATTTGCCTTATTCTATTATCTCTACGTTTTGTCCATTAAACCTACATTTAGCATTAATTCACCTTCATTTGTAAGAAATGCCAGTTGCTTTCTGTCTCTTCCCATTTAAATAACTGCAAGAACTAAAAAGTCATGTGTATTCTATTATTGAATATGACATTAAAAGATTATCTGAAAACTGTTTTCAGATAATATGGTGACTTTTTTTTTTTACTTCAGTCAAATATACCTATACCTTCACATTTCATGTTAAAATAGCATATCCTAATTCATGTGCACTGAAACAGAGGGATTTATTTCTTTTGCATCGTTTTGATATAAGCATCATCTGTTCCATGTGTGATAGCAGAAATGTTTCTCCACTTGACTGTAATTGCTACCAGAGCAGTAGAACACAGTGACACAAGGCAGTCTGCTCTTTCTTTACAACTAAAGAATGTGAAATGGCAAAGATATGAGGAACTACTTGATATGTTTCGCATAGTTTCTTCTGTAATTATAGGATTTTGTGTTTTAGGTTCAACTGGTCTTACCCTGTTTGAGTTGTTATCACACATAACAACACAAACTGTGGCTGTGAGATAAACTCTTCATGGTTGTTGTATGGCTGCCTTGTCTATATGCAGGACCCAGGTTCAGCATATTTGACTAACATCTGAACAGCCCACATCATTGTGCTCATTGCATGGAAATGAATATTTACATGTGAATGTCAATAAGTCATAAAAACAGTGATAAAAGAAAATGTATATCCAAAACTTGGCAAAAGCACAGATGCAATTTCATGTTCAATGCAAGGCACACTCACACGCATTATCTGACTATCATCTGAATAGAACTTTGTGGTACCGGTCCAGGTCTGATAAAGTTTTAAAGAACACATAGGAATAAGGGATAGCCATTTTGTCCCGTTATCTCACAATCAGCAACGCAGATGAAGTCACTTTGCATGACTGTTTTCAGGAATCTTTCAGGTGGGTTGTGCTTTCTAAGCGTGATAAATGAGTGATGAATTACTAAGCCTGTTTTGACTGTGCCTATGGAAAACAAACACATACAAGACGGTAACTTTTTGTCAACATTAATTTCTAAATTCATTTATAGGGAGAAACGAAGCAGAGATCCTCTTTCTGGCTTGGCGATGAAAGGGTCAAAAGTGGACAGCTTTCAACAATAAATCCCCGTTACAGAGCTTTGAAGGTGGCACAGAACACGCATGGAGCTGTTGGAGGATGAAGCTGCTTCCTTAAGTGGCAAAGAGAAAGAACTCCGCCTGCAGTGTTTATTTGCACATTAATCAGTGCAAACAGAGGAGGAACAAAGAACTGGAATTCCAAGGGTTCACCCC
Organism: Menidia menidia; assembly: GCA_907169785.1. Classification (NCBI taxonomy): domain Eukaryota; kingdom Metazoa; phylum Chordata; class Actinopteri; order Atheriniformes; family Atherinopsidae; genus Menidia; species Menidia menidia. The sequence continues at coordinate 14,278,899 of CAJRST010036666.1, forward strand.
AATTCCACTGGTCACTTCCAAATTTAGAGCAACTGAGTGATGCAATTTCACAGCTGTAAAGTTCTACACATCAGGAGGAAATCTAGAAAAAGAAAAAACAACAAGGTATGCATATGCTGGAAGAAATTGCAAAAAAAGAATCTCATAAAGTTAAAGGTTAAAACCTAATTTAGACACGATGTAAAAATAGCTTATTCATTTAATAAATTCCAAGTTGCCTTAAAAACAACATAATAGGATGGCAGTGGCACAACTGGTCCTGATAATCTGGCCAATATTCCATTTCCCATGTTTGGGAAAGAAAATACCAGCTGTTCATTTATTCATATCTCTATCAAAAAGCCATTTCCCCAAGAAGGGAGGATTTGGATGTATTTTCATTTTCTTTTTTTCTCTATGTACAATAGAGCTCCAAACTTTATAAATTGATTGAGCTTGTGTATGATACTTTTTCTTTTCGATGCTCTGCAATTAAATAATCTAAATGAAACAGGTTAAATAAATTCCTATGATTCCCTCAGCGCCTCAGTAATGGTTTCAACACACTCATTGATGATCTTTTGATAACTAGCATTCATGGATTTCTACTGAAACCTGGGCCCATGTCCAGAATATTATTTTCCATCACTATCTTTTATTGAGATGCATGTCTAAACTAGTGCACATGTTACATTTTAATGACTGAAACGCTGCCAGAAGTAGTTTTTCTTTCCTTCATGATTTATAATTTGTGAGCCTTACATTTTCAGCTGAGCAAATGACGTCCATTTGCACAGTTGTAGCATCTCCAAGTGTATTTTATGATCATCTGATGCCTCATTGCTGTGGTTTTCTGGTGCCTGGGGCTGAACTCTTGTTTGGGAGGGGGCACCCCGGTCAGATAGTCATCATATTTCTTTGTGATGTTCTGGGAGTGTTTACATCAAACAGGCAATAAGTACAGTTATTGTCCATGTTTTGACTCTTTCTTCACAGTATATAGCAGAACATAACAGTGGATACTTTAGTCCCATAAAGTAGGCTAACTAATCTTTCTAAATGTGTTCATAGTATTTAACATTTTGTGTTCCGTTCACTCTGGATCTGAGTATGATGTTACCTAAAATGTTTAGCCTGTGCTTATTTCAACTGATGCTGTGAGCTGAAGCTTTCAGAATCGGGTCTGGGTGTAAATTTAAGGGGCGGTGCAACATTTTTCAATGAACAAATCTTTAAAAAACTAAAACATCAATACTTCTCCTCATCTCTTGTGCTCTCCTGCTGTTCCCCAGGTTTTTCACAGCATCCAACCTTTGACCCCCTTCAAACAGCAGTTGAGAATTCCCTCAAAGCCCTCAGCAAAGTGTTTCTGAGGCAAGATCAATGACACAGACAAAAAAAGGGGGTGACTCCCATGAGGCTGCTCGTTTTTCTGCCAAGCAATGAAAGGAAAAGATTCTGCTCTTTATCATAGATTACAATAGAATCTACAGCATCGTGGAAGATTGATATTTTCCCTGCCATGGGGATCTATTAGTTAGGGCAAAAATAGGACAATTGCTGCCTGGAAAAATTTGTGCTGGTGAAACAAATTCAAACTACTCACTTTTACAAGCTCTACCACAATGGTCACTGTAATATACGTACACTAAAACTGAGACAAGCCTGTAATGTGTAACACTGGTTAGGCTCCCATGAGGACTGCGTTATTTATCTTTCAAGCTCTATCTGGACACCACAGGACATAAGTTGTTGAATGGTGCAGTAAAATGTTTTTACAACCATTTCCTCTGTCTGAAATTTTTCAGAGCAAAACAACATCTTGTGAACCTTGTTCATAGCTTCTAAGCCTTTGGCCTGTTTATTTTCAAATATGCTAATCATACTTTTGTCCGACTGTCTTTTGTATTCTACATATGTATCTCAAGCTTGAGTGTTCTCCACTGGCAGCAAGAGCACGTTAGGTTTAATATTGCAAACAGATTACACATTTCTGTCAGTTGTGTCTAACTGTTCGTTTCTAGTCAGAACTCACCAACAGCTCCTATAGGGCATAGACCTATTAGTGGTCTATGTTTTGGATCAATCAAATTAGATGAGGACATAATTAACAAGGACAATAACAGCTGAAATCAAAGTATGACTGAATGGATTAGATATAACTGATCAGTCCACTGCAAGTGAATCACTTGTGTTTCATCCCATGCATATTTGTAAGTTTTATTGTTTCTGTTGGTCAACAGCAATAAAGTATATTGTCTTTTATGCCTGAATTGTTACTTTAAGAAATGTTGATTTTTAATATCAATAAGTGAAGCCAAAGAAGGGAGCCCAACATATTTTATTAAGGTTGAAATTTAGTCTTATAGGATGACTTCTGCAAACTCTTAGCAAACTAAAGAACTCTGTACTCTAAACATGTGTAACGTATTGACATTTTTTCCCATGGTCTCTACCACAGCAACAAATCCCCTTGCGGCCCTACAGATTTCCAACCACCCAGTTTGAGAGCCCCTGCCCCAGAGGAAAAAAGAAAGACTCCCAGGTATTGTTCTTCATCAGCGACAGGAAAAATCAAGTGGAAGGGTTGGAGCGTGTTGCGTCATAAGGTCAATATCACCATTTTCAGAGTCAAACAGGACTGTGGATCCAAAAGGAGATAGCGAGATAGTTTCAACTGCAACAATGCTTCAGAGGTGTCAACGCGAGATCTAAGACACTTAAAAGGTTATCCAAATGTGAAATGGTTCTGCTTGGGAGTGACAGGATACAGGAAGACAGATGTCACAGACTGAGGAAGTCAGCTGTGATTTATAGAACATATTCAGTCTCACTTTCCAAAACAAAACACTGTACAGAAATTACAGTTAATTGACTTTTAAAACACTACTGCACCTATAAACCAGAATTAACCCAAACACAGTAAGTTTGAAATGTGCAGCCACAAAAAGACCCTGGCACTCAAAGCCAATGTTACCAGATAAGCACTTCAGTTAACCACAGAAAAGAAAAAGCAGAATGGTTTCAGTTAACAGCCTTTCGAATCTTTCAGATGACAACTGCAGCACAAAAATAAAACATTTTTGGCTGCCTGTTTGTGGATGATGCAGATAACACACCCACTTATCAGTCGTGAGGCTTAGGATGATGGGTTGGTCATGTATGTTGAGGGGGAGATAAGGCCATGCGGTCAGTCAAATCAAACGTGTACAGTCAGCATGAGAGGCCACATGTGCTCAGCAGGTTCAAGAAAGACTTTAGAATGTTTATTTCTGACTCAAGCAGAAACCTCCGAGCTCTAAAGGGTACACAAGATGTAGTAAAACAGTGTGCAGAAATCAGAGCAACATGTGTTTTGAATTGAGTTATTTTTCATGAAAGTAGGAATTTCATCAAAACAGCAGAACATATACATGAGACGAGAAGTCAATTATTAAAAAGACTGTAGTCATAATTTGTATTGATTTTCACGGAGGTTTGCCGACATAAACAAAAGAAAACAGAGGGCGAACAATTTCATTTGCCGCTTTTGAATACCTTTTGCACAACTGGCAGTCACGGGGACCTCTGCTAACAGAGACATAATGAAAGGGTTCCAGAGGTTTAAATCAGAATAAAAGAGCCAAACAGGAATAAATGTGGGGTTATATTTTCATCAGCTTTAAAAGAACAAGTATTGTTTATATAATCTGTGTGAATAATGAGCATTGAGATTTGAAGGGTTTGTTTTGCGTCATCGGCATGGATGCTTGTGAGAGCTCATTGTTGAGCATATGGACAAAGCCCAGCGCCAGTGTTGTCTGTATTCACTAAAACTCAGAGTTCTGGAAATCCTCTTCTCCATCCTTTGTGAATCTAGCCAAGACTATCTCGCACAAACTCACATGTAAGCTACTGTAGAGAACACATTTGCCTCAGAGGCCTGTCTGTGGCACGAATATGCTCTCACTATAGCTGTCACCTTTACGGTCGTTCAAAAAAGTTGCATGTATTTGTGTGTTCTTTTTAACCAAATCACTGCAATTCATGATTATTTTACAAGAACGTCACCGAACTTGTTACCCGACAAGAGGCGCCAGAAAAAGAGTATGTCTATTGACGTTGAATGTCTGCAAGAACAAAGATGGTATCTGGTTAATGGTGTGTGAACTTATGAAATTCTTTAAATTCCCTTTGTTAGGTGTGCCATATGCAAGTTAAGGGTTCCAAACAGGAGCCTCGAATAAGATCAACACATATAATTTCCGTTGTGTTACCAATATCCTGTGAAATGCCAAAACAGACTGAATTAAAAAAACAAGCAATTTTTAAGGCATTAGAAAAAATAAGGGTGCTGTGTGTAATTTACATTTATGACACACTAGGCAAAATTGAGTTTTGGTATCTTGCTCCAAGGAAACTCTGGGGATTGAACCACCCACCTTAAAACTGGTAAACAAATGCAATGCTCCTGGAGCCAATAGGGCCTTGTCGTGAGGACGAAAGCCAAAACAATGCAAAAGAATGCTGCTGATCATCATACTGAACGCTCTGCCCACACAAAATATGAGAAAACAACTGAGATATGTTTAATCATTTTTATGTTATAGGTAGTCTGAACATATCTTAAAGGCAAATACAAAAATGGGTTCTTTTAAAAAATAGACTCACTACAACAACAGAGCCTCTTCAGTTTGAGTTAAACTTGTTATCAAAGTCATAACACGATCTTCATTTGACCATTTTAACTAAATTTAGATGAGGAAATCAGGCTGTTTTGCATAAGGCAAAGGCATCTCAGGGAAATATATATCTGTAGGATGTTGGCGTACTTTTTATAGTTGAGGTAGTATGGCTGAACTCCATCATTATAGCCGGTTAAATGCTAACAAATTTAAGTTGTGAGTGCAGAACTGTGAGCTTTCGCAATTTAGCATAATAATGAGAGAAATGTGATACCTTCACAGACCTGCGGTCCTCCAAAAAGCGTTACCTTGACTCAATAAAAGTGTGAGGTGCTTAAAGGCAGACTGTCACTGATGACTGAAAGGGAAGAAGACAGAGCAGCACTGAGTGCTGATTATGAACACTGTGAGAGCAATTATACTATTTGTTTAATCAGATAAAGTGATAAGTGTTGTGTCAAAGGTTTCTTTAGTTTCTTTATATATACTGTATATATATATAAATGTGTCTCTATATTTAGATATATAGATATATCTATATATATATAGATCAGAACTGATGTAAAAGCTCCAAAATTATTCACAGTTCTGTATTTTCCCTATTATTTCAAAAGGTGTTCTATCACATTTAATAAAGGGTGCATATTGAGGACAAAGTTATTTTTCTGTGTATGAGAATATATAGTCTGTAAATTTACAGAGTTATTCTTACTTTTTTCCCTGCATCATTTTCACCAAGGTTCAATTTTATATTAAATAGCATACGATATAGTGGGGGCGGCATTGTGGTAGTAGTAGTCACCTCATAGCAAGAAGATTCCTGGGTTCCCAGGGGAACTGGGACATTTCTGTGTGGAGTCAGCATGTTCTCCCTGCGACTGTGTGGGTTCTTTCCGGGTACTCTGTCTTCCTCCCACCGTTCCAAATAGACACTCCAAATGACCCTGTAGGAGTGCGTGTGAGTGTGTGTGGTTGTTTGTCTCTGTGTCGCCCTGCTATGGACTGGAAAACTGTCCAGGGTGTCTGCCTCTTGCTGGAACAGGCTCCAGTGATGCGGTTGGGAATAAACAGTATAGAAAATGAATGCATGGAAAACATACTGGAGATGTTGGAGGTTCTGCCATTTGTCTAAAGTTCATATACAGTAGCTTACCTACAAATAAAAATAAGTTCATAACAATGCTTGATCAGTATTTTATCAGTAAGCATCTCAGATTTTAAAAGAAGCAAGAGGGACAGGGGGAGAAAAGTAAATTCAAGTGGATCATTTCACACTCGAATTGATCCACTTTTATAGAAAGGTAAATCTATGGAAGAAAAATAAGCTGTTCCAATGTCTCTCTGAGTTGTTATGACCAAAACGTGAAAATCTAATTTCATTAAGACCAAGGCATGTTGTGTTAGCTTGGGTGTCAACAACTTTGACAGACCCCTAATTTTGGCTGACTTAGGGACATGTAATGCTGTCTCACTATATGCAGGTCTGAAGAACAGACTGTGATAGAGAAAAATAAGTTTATATCATGATGTTTATTTTCCTTCCTTTTTAAGTCTGTTACTGAGAGCGTTGGTACCTGCACAAAGTTCTATGTGTGTAAGGCTTTTTTTTCTTGTGCCAAAATTTGAATAGCAGCACATTAATATTTGAATAGAAAAACACATACTTATAAATATAGTAGGCAAATTCGCCCAATATCCTAAGTCTTTTTTCTGTGTTGGAGTTGTATACTGAATGTTTGTTTGTGATAAGGAAACTTCACTCTCAGGGTCATGATTGCTAATTCATGCTGATATTGGAGGGAATTTTCTGCAGTTTAAACAAAACATTTTGTAAACCTCTGTTTAGGGTTCAGCCTTTAACAGTCAAATAGTTTTCAATTATACAGTTTTTTATGTTACACTTGTGAAACTAATAGCCAAAGGCACCACACTAAATGCACCACAAGATTTTATTGGGAGCGGAAACATGTTAAAACCACCAAATAAATCATGCATAGACTGGAAAGTCCAACCATGTCCTACAAAAAGTAACAGGCATTTCATTTGTCTTTAACATAATCTTGACTCTCCGCCCAGGTCCGGTGTTGCTCCTCTGGGCTGACTCTTTTCTGTTTGTTTCTTTGTTTTCACTTCTTTCTTTTCCACAGAAGGTATATTATATTGTGGAACTAATTTGCACATATCTAAAATATGTAAATCATCAGTATTTGCTTGTATCGGCAGCTTTTTTCTCATGCAGCCCTGCAAACGCAACTGCAGGGACAATGTGTTCAAACTCCTGAGAGCTCTCAGCACCCTCAGCAGGCTGGCTGTCTGATTGGCTGAGTACTGACTATGATGTCACCACAGCACGTTATAAGAGCTCTGACAAATAGCCTGGTAGACACATTAGAGGAAACTCTGCTCAACTGAGCAGTGAGACGCACAGAGATCAACACAAACAGAAAGTGGAATGGGCATGTGATACTAGTTTAGGAGGAACTAGCTGCGCACTGATTTTTTCTTTGTATGGGAGGAAGGGAACACAACTACCTGTTGAGGTTTGTGCTTATGATTTTATCTGGTTTTCAACCATGTTTTTTATAGTTTGTCGAAGAGGAATATGTTATTTTGACTTTATTTTGTTTTATGTTGCAGCTGTAATGTTAATTATACTGTTAATGCTTTTTAAATGCATATATTTAGATTTTTACTTGTATTTACACACCCTGCATGTTAGGAAGACTAACATTTAAAATGGGACATTCTCTTCTTTAATTTCACGTGTGTCTGTGTGTGAATGTGTGTTTGTGTCTGTGCGCGTGTGTCTGTTGTCTTCTTTTAATTCTTCAGATGGAAGGTACAACCTCTCCAGCATACCTCAATGTGAGCATCTCACTGAGAACAGACATTTTCAACTCATCTTCGCCTCCCAAGAACGATACAGAACCTTACAGTGAGAAAATCAAGATCCTGATGGGAATGGTCATGTCTGTTCTGGTTTTGTGCATAGTCTTTGGCAACATCCTGGTCATAACAGCAATCGCTCGCTTTCAACGTCTCCAAAATGTCACCAACTGTTTCATTACATCCCTGGCGTGTGCAGACCTGGTCATGGGTCTCATCGTGATTCCTTTCGGTGCCTGTCACATCATCTTAAAAACATGGCCCTTTGGTAGTTTCTGGTGTGATTTCTGGACTGCAACCGATGTCCTTTGCGTGACCGCAAGCATCGAAACCCTGTGTGTCATAGCCATAGATCGATATTTGGCTATTACTTCACCATTCCGCTACCAGTCAATGCTGACAAAGTGCAAGGCTCGACTTGTGGTTGTGCTGGTGTGGGTGATTGCTGCCTTGATATCTTACCTGCCCATCCATATGAGATGGTGGACGGCAGACACCGATGAGGCTCAGGATTGTATCAGTACCAGTACGTGCTGCGAATTCGACACCAACATGGCTTACGGCATCACCTCCTCGATCATCTCCTTTTACATCCCTCTGATCATTATGATCTTCGTCTACAGCCGGGTTTTCCAGGAAGCAAAGCGCCAACTCAAAAAGATTGACCAAAGTGTTGGACGCTTTCACAATTGTGACAACAGTGACTTTAAATCTCTGGAACCCAACAATGGACGCTGCCAAAAAAAAGTCAAGTTTTGCCTTAGGGAACACAAAGCCCTGAAAACTCTGGGTATCATCATGGGGATCTTCACTCTATGTTGGCTGCCCTTCTTTCTGCTCAACGTGGTCGTGGCCATTTACCACACTGGCGACAAGCTCACCTTTAGGATACTGAACTGGATAGGTTACTCAAACTCTGCCTTCAACCCGCTGATTTACTGCCGGAGTCCCGAGTTCAGGTACGCCTTCAAGGAAATCCTCAGCATGAAGGGGAACCGCCTCGGTAACCCGGGATCAGTTAACGGATACATTTACAGCAGGAACAGCTGGCAGAGCGAGCAGCAAGGGAGGAGTAAGGGCAGTGCAGAGGACAGTGACACCAACGAAGGGTGTCTTGTGCAGGTGGTGGGGGTCAGCGGTCCTGAGGACAGAGCAACGGACCCAAATGGCAACTGCAACAAAGCCCCATCGACTGTAAAAACTGCACTGTGAGCTCGCAGCCCCGAGACACCACTCACCCAATCCAGATGTGTTTACAGTGCATCATAAACTGTTCTCCTAACAGTCTGATGAAGGTAAAGTCGGTCACTTGAACTGGCAGATTGACAGCTGAACTGCGATCAGCATGTTCCACTGAGGAAAGTATTTCTTTTTATACAGTAAATTAATACTGTCAGTAGATCATTTTAATATTTTTTCTATTATCTTTTTTTACATCGATCATAGTGACTTTACATCTACCTCATTGCATTTTAAATTTTTGTTATTTTTTTTTATATTTCTATCTTAACTCACTGTTTCTGACATTCGGCTCCACTTGAGTTAAACAAGGGTAACGTCTGAGCTGTTTATTTACCTTACTAAGTTGTTTGCGGATGGTGTAATTGCTTCAGCTGAATCTTCTGGGTATGTTTTTATTTTAGCTCTCTTGGGGAAAGACTGTACACTTTCATTAGCTTAAACAACACTTTTTTAGTTTCAAAGTAAATACTGTTGGAAGCTGTCAGTAAGGTGCACTCACCAGGTGCGTGATTAAGTTATTTATTTGCATTTGAAGGGTCAAACTGTTTTGCGTCAAAAGATACATTCCAAATGATCAGAGATTAAAATCTGGTATTTTTTTGTTAGATTGTGGGAGCGTTAAAGATCAGCAGTACATGAGTTAAAACCTGTCTTTCTCCCCTTCCCTGCTGTCTGCTCTGGTGTTTAACGGATTGTTACGTTTGAGTATCTGTTGTCAGCAGAAAGCTGAGATATGTAATCTAGATCTCACTGTGGACCTGAAACAAATGCCTGTGGCCATCCTCTGTGAATGCGACAGTAAAACTTGAAAGTTTATTTGCATCAGCTAAATGTTGTTATAAATCGTATGAACATATAAATTAGCTTTTGAAAGGAAAGCTGATTACACCATGAAACGAATTGACCTCCCATGGTTGCAGCTTAAAAATAAATCACTGGATTGTTCTATTTTTTTTTTTCAATGGTTGGAAAATGCTCAACCTAAACCTGTCTTGGCCTGGATTCTGTAAAGGGCCTCAAAATGTGCAATGTGCCAGCTAAATGCAAAATTATTGGTCTATAGTGTTCCTTCTATGCAATAGTAGCAATTGCACATAAACTTGCACAAGCCCCTGTTTGTTTATTGAATTTGTGGTTGCTGTGTTTCAGTATGAACAGTGTTTACTGCAACCAGAGAAGCGATTTCCTCATACTGCAAGGGTACAAACCACACATAATAATAAACAGGGCGGCAACATAGCTAAGTGATAAAGTTCCAGCGCTGATGTGCTGATGGCGACTGCGGGCCAAGAAAGGGAAGGCAAAGACAGAGACGGCTCATGAAAAGCGCACCTTTGTCACTGCTCCATGACATTTCCCAGACTCTCCTCAGTATATACAGACGTCTTTGTCTCTCTGAAAAGTAACATTTGGACAAAACACTGGGGAATCCACGGAACAGTGCCGCAGCTGCTCTTCTTGTTTCAGTTCGTTTAGGTCAGTCTTCTTTAAATGCTTCTTGATGTGCACTCTCCAGGAAATGTCCCAATCCAGCTGAGCCCAGTTCCAATAATCATGAATAAATACATTGTCTGTGTTCCTTAGCGAGAGAATCAGATACCCCCCCAACCCAGAAAACAAAACAAAAACAACACTGAAATAGATTTAAGGGTTTAGTATGAGTTTTCAATGCACAGGTTGCGATTAGATTTAAGGGTCCAACATGAAATGCAACGTTCCTTTCTTATTGCCTGTTTTTGGATTGCAGGCTCCACATAAGTTTTCTTTTTTTTTTTTCTTTCTTGACTTGGGGATGTTTCAATAAGCACTTAGCATGGAGGGTTTTAATTGAGGAATGAACTCCCTTTCCCTCAAACTAAAAGGCTCATTAAGCTAAAGGGAGGTAATAAAGGTGTGTAACCCCTTTCTCCAGTCAGTTTGACATGCTAAATGTAGCTTCTGAAGGTGAGAGGGTGGCCGGGGATTCTCTGCCAGTCTAAATTGGTGCTAGTGACATATGTTTTAGTACATGTAGCATTGCCTCTGTATGGAGCTTGATCAGCTGATACGTCAAAACTGTGAACTTTGTTCTTTCAGAGGAAATCTCTATGTACTGTATGGCGAGCTGTGGTCAATGCCGTTATCACCGATCCTAGGAGCAGACGTAAATACCGTGTCATCATGCGTCAATGTTTGCCATGTGAAAAACAAACTTTCCAGCATGTTGATCTATTTCTGTTTTTCTTTTCGTGGATTTACAGCAAAGTAAATTCAGGGGTTGAAAGTCAAGAAAAAATGTTCTTACCCTGTTCTTTTTAAAACATTCTCACTGTACAGCATGCTGAAAAGCACAAGTCTGTTAAAGAAACCCGACCAGGGTTTTTGTTGTATATATTCACTCAGTTAACTGAACAACTGGCACTAACTGACTCTGCTGCTTTAGAAAATATTTTCCACCTGATATATGTCATTTTCAAAGCACCGTGTAAGTGACTATTTGCATGCCTGCTATGTATTTCGTGATATTGTCGTTGTGGTCTTCTATGCCACTTCCTTTCACGGTGACCCTTTTTAGCTGGAGTGAACAGGTTGTGAACCATACGCCCACACTGCTCCCTCCTGGCAGTGGCCTCTCCTTGCACCTCTGCTGTCTCACCTTATAAATGGTTACTGTTTTGTCAATACTCCTGTATAATAAGATATATCATTCTTGCCTTTAAAACCTCAATGCTAAAAGACACAACACTGTCATCATTTCTTGAATGATGAGCCGACATTACAACATTCCAAGGACATGTGCTGTTTTATAGAAAGCTTACATCGCACATTCACTTCACCCACCAGTCTGGTCCCAGATCAGCCACTTCCCTCAATGTTCTAGTAACACTAACGCGCGTAAGATGAATGGTTCTTTCGAAAAAGGAGTATAGGTTTAAGTACAGAGAAGTCTTAGGGGTTAGTCTTAGAGGTTATAATCCAATGTGGCATGCATTTATTGCACATATTTCGTTGTAATAGAAAACAGCGCATTTTCCCTGGCTGCAACACACGAATGCGATCCAAGTTTAGGTGGGTCAGCGCCAAAGCTGTCCTCCCCGATTCACTACTGTTTCTAATTAATAAAAGTTGCTCCGTCCCAGAAGAACTCTCTCAAAACCTAGATGAAGTCATTCACCAGCCATTAGCAGCACTGTATAGCACTTTCATAAAGCACTCAGACATTTTGAACAACCAAACACACGTTTCAATTCATCATCTATGTAAACAATCTGCTTGTTTGCCTGCACCATAATATTTGCGTGGAAGCTTTCTTTCCTGTCTGCATCTCGAAACAAAGAGTCGTGAGAGAAGTTTGTTGCAGTACGTCGGCACAGACGTTGTTCGTGGGCAGGCGGTTGACAGAAACCGACGTACACAAATGTGAATGTTCTAGAAGAGCTAATCGTTGCTTCAGCCATCATATGAAAAGCAAACTTGTCATAAGTGAAAAAACGTCACTCAGCTTAATGTTTACTAAATGTTTTCGCACAAGTTCTTGTCATTGTTAAGGTATTGAAGCCTGTTTATATGTGGTGCCTTGTGATATTTATTGAATAACAACAAGTTTGTGTGAAGTGTTTGAAATAAATGACGTACATGTTGCATATGAGTTTTACGTGTGCTTTAATGGTGTTAAATTGCTCAGTGTATGAGTTGTAAATTCTACCTCTATGGCTCCCAGGATGCATAAAGCAGTTAAGAGCAGTTGAGTTATATCAGTATGTGAAAACCATCAGCGTGGGCTCCAGATGGAACGATGCAGGAAGGAGATCAGGATACAATGAAAATGTTTCCACTCTCTTTTTAAAACTGCAGGTCTGCTCTGTGCTTCAAGATTATACAGTGCGCCGTTGCTCTGATCGGAGGGAGGTAGATAGAAAAGACAGGAAGAGATGGGTTTTTTTTTCTATCTGGCATTTGTTTTTTTAATGGAAAGTATCTTTTTCTGTTTTCTTCAAGCACAAAACGGACCACGCTTTGAACTGGAATTTGAGAGGAAAACATGAACCACAGATACAACCAACTGAGTTTTTGAAATGATATCACATAACTCACAGTGAAGAGCCAGTTCTAGATTATGAAAATACCATATGGGGTGCTAATTCTTTTTTATTTATGTGACAGAAGGGTAGCCACATTTCTTTTTTCTTTTGCAGGTGTCAAATCTGCCTTATCAATTTCTACAGTGTAAGGCACATATCTTCAATTTTTCATAATATATTCTTGCAGGTTTTACAAATACATTCACAGCAATTTTTAAAAAGCAATCATTTTGAACCTGTTACATTAAGTCCTTTACACCATGGTTTGAGAAAAATAAGGGGGTGCTTCAAAAGGATTCCTTGCAGCGTATTTGGAGAAGAATCTGCATCTTTCAGGGAGGTCATCGATTTCATGTAATCATCTTTTGAAATGATTGTGTATTAGAAAAAAACAGGACTGGATGATCAGGATCAGTGATTATCTATTTTTGCAAGTATAACTTTTAGAAAAGATATGGCTTTGTATTTTGGGATCAATGTTTCCCCTTTTTTCCATGACAGTTTTGTGGGCCAGAGCCAACCAGGTGAGAGTAGCATTACACTAGCTTGACATTTGACCATTCTTTATGAAATCAATTACATTTTATAGTTTATACTTCTGTTATATTTCTTACATTTCTTCTAATGATTTTCTCAAATCTTAAATACTTTTGTTATATGGTCTGTTATGTAATACAGGAAAAGTCCTTTACATACATATGCAGAGTATCTTTCAGCTGATCTATTTGACAGACTTTGATCTAATGATATTTTGATAAATGTATCTATAACCGATGCTGGCAAAAACATTCAAAACTAAGAGGAGCCAAAGGAGCTGTACAAACTTGATTATTAAAACCAGGATCAGTCAAGTGCTGATCAGCCTATATAAGAGTTTATAAAAACAAATCCCTGGCGGCTGTTGAATCAATGTATGTTGCAGTTTAAGCTGCCTTTTTCAATCAAAACTGTGTAGAACAGAAATTGCAAAATGATTAGGAATGCCTTGATTGAAGAGAAGGCTTCAAATATATACAGACTGTGTACAATTGATTTATCACAGCGCTGCTGATGTCTCATAGTGGCATTACATGGCATCCTTTGTGCACCTCTATCGTTACATCTGTAGAAACTAAAGTCTAAAGAGGCCAGAGAGGCATTACAAGGCAATCTAAGTTTGCCATTTGGGGTTTAGACGTGCACTAGAGCAGCACCACTGGCGTCTGTGCAGATCTAACATTGTGAGACTAGACATGCTCTGTGGAGCATGGTTGACAATTTTCAGCTCTAACAGAGATACTGTGAGAAATTATGCCACCCTTTTTGCCAGAATTCTGAACAGGCTTTCAAGTCAGTCCATGCATGTTAATAACCATCAATCTGGTGGCCCAGACACAATTCATTAAAGTAAAAAAAAAACAAAAAAACGATTATTTATAAATAACAAAAAGGCAAAAGGGGAAATACTCTGAAAAGCTTAATAAGGGGTCTGTTTCAGACCAACAGCTATTTTCAGTATATCACAGCCGTAACATACTGCTTACATACAGGGTGTAAACATGTAAAAACTTCTGGCAGGACTGGGACTAAGGCACCACAATGTCTGGAGTCTTTTCCCTCCCAAGGCCCTTTTTGAGAATATTCAAGTCTGTTGATGTAAGTAAACACATCTCAAATCAGTTCAGCCCCCATGACATTTTGTACAAGCATATATGACTTAAAAAAACAGGCATTTCATCTAAATTTCATGGCAAAAGTATAAATGATAAAACCAGTTTGTCCAATGCCTATTACTTTTTCTTCCATGTGGTACTTTTCGGTAGACGTTCCTTTCATCAAGGCACTTTGGTTTCTTATCAGAAGTCAGTCATACAGAAGTTGAAAAGCAAGTTTATCCTGGTTTCTTGCCATTTCTTTTTTTTTGTCAAAAGTTTTTAGGAGAGGCCAAGATTAGATAATACAACATTTCCTGACATCTCGACATAATGACACATAAATATTGCCAAGAGAAAACCAAGCTCAGGATGTTAAAGCAAGGAAATGCAGCAGAACCCGAACACAGATTTCAGGTTTGCCATATATTTTTAGTTTTTATGTGATTGATTTGTAGTTTCAGTTGTGTTACTTACGTAAAAAAAAAAAGAAAAAGGTAAAAAAATTAGTTTAATGAGCTACTTGACACAATTTCTAAATAATGTTGAGCAGGACTCTGGGCTGGTGTTAAACTCTGTGGGTCGAGCTGGCAGCCCATGTATGGAGGCTCAATGCCCCTGTGCAGCCCACCCCCCCATCCCCCACCCCCCACCCTACCCCACCCCTTCTTAATGTCATGCCAGCTTCAAATGGAGGTCTCCACTAAAACCAAAGCATGACTCTACAAACTGTAGAGTTTGCACTAACTTGCAGGATTTCTTGTATGTTCATTGATTCCGTACAGCAAACAACCACACTGCTTTAATCCAGGGCATTCCCAACATGCCGACATCGGAAAAGGATATTGCAGTCCACCGTAACTACGCGTGAGCACCAAACATCGCTGACGCAAACACAAAGCCTCATCGTCATTGCAGGGTCCTGTTCTCTGTCAGCAGGAAACGTGGTTCTGCCTCTGCAGAGATGGGCTCGCTACGGTCTCACTGCTTTACAGATTCATATTTCCTGCATTGTCCTGCAAAGAAATATCTGCCTAGAAATATGGCAAATAGGAGGTTAACCCGCGGCTGCAGCTGCCTTACAGTAACTTTCAATTTTAAGATGTTATGCTGGTGACATAATGAAAAGTCATCTGCTTCTTATCTGGTCAATTAACATTAGGCGACCACAACCTTAGATGAAGAACATATGCCATGTTATTAAGCACCATCTCTTATTCAACGCAGCAAAGCAAAAATGCGGAATGACTCTCTGAAGAGCTTTACTGTTTCCTTAGGTATAAAAAGATAATAAATGCCCATGCATCCGTCCATCAATCCATGGATGTTTGCTAACTCAGCTCCAGAATAAGTTTAGCACGCATGAACTTATAACTACAGTCAAACCTGTGGGAAACCATGTGGAACACTGATAATGTCATCATTTTATTTCAATATTGGACAAACAGGATGGAACTTTATCCATAAGAAGGTTGAGTTATTTTCTTTTTTAAATTGTCTCTGCAGAACCTTCTCCCAGAGGAGAATGTTCTTTTCCTTATTTTATGTATCCATTCATTTTCACTGTTCTGCAAATAATTAATCACAAAAGAGATTAAAGTCTTTGAATCAGCAGTTTGATCTGTTGATTTTTCTCTGGTTTCTTTTCTTCTCCCAGAAAATCCCAGCATTTCAAGTGGCTCCTGAATTTTTACTCCCCAATATGAAGGGAGCATAACCCAGTATCTCCAGAGCCCCACACCACAAAGTGGCTGCACACTGAACACATCTGGTGGTGATTTCCAGTGAAAAATGCTCTCTAACAAGGGTCAGAAAACATTTCTTTTAAAGATTAATGTCCATGCGGTCACATATAATAAGCTAACTGTCCTCAATCAGCGGGGAGTGTTCTGGTGCTTCATTCTAAGTGTCAGCCTTTTATTTAAGCTTTTTCCTTCTGCTGTTAATGATGGCACATTGACACAAGCCCAAGGGGAGGCAGCGTAATGATACCATTTTGACTGTACCAAAGCCCTGTCTTTTTCTTTCACTTTCAAATGGCTCAATTTTCTGAAAAACTAACTGCCATAATTCCTCTCCGTGTAATCAATTTGACTCTGAACCAGTCCCGGTGTATTGTATTCTTAATGGCTGACAATTGTGTTCATTGATGGCTTTGTAAAGAGTCGCTTTCATTGTCTTTATTAAGTCAAGTCAGAGCTCGGTGCAACGCTTATGGAATTTCTCAAAGTACAATGTGTGGTAATGTTGTGATCCAAGCAGAAGGACTGAGGAAAGCATTTATCAGGCGGCAGCCTCTGCGTTGTACAGAACAATCCCCAGCAGGACTGGTAAAATGGAAAACTTACATTAACCATGCACCCCTTTGTTATTGCAACTTAGAGCACTGCTCTGCAGCTGAGATTTATGACATGGGTCGAACGTGAAATTAGCCTATCATTCACTGTTAAATGTGTTTAACTGAATGGGTTTCAGTAACAAAAAAGAAAGCTTATCCTTTCATGTATCTGCTCAACTCGCTGGTTTTAAATCTCACAAGAGACACTCAAACAAAGAGCTGAATGAGTGTCTCTTTTTAGCAGGGCTCTAAAATGAGTGGAGATGTTTGTGCCATCGCAGCCAGACTCGTCAGGCGTCATCAACACTAGACTCTGAGTGAGTTTTCCTAATCCCTTTGACACCACAGTCATCTCCCTCCGAGAATTCCCGGACACGATTGTGTGAGAAAAAGATTCTTGTCAGCTGGATGCCTAATATGGCGCTGCAGATATGGATTGTTTGAGGCGGGTGAGCAGTGCTTGGTAAGATCTGTTGGTGGGGGTGGGGGGTGGGGGGGGGAATCCAGCAGCCCGATCCAGGAACAAGGAAGCAAAGTCTGCCAAATGAAAGCCATGAAATTAAATTGTATGTGAAACACAAAATAGTCATGTGATGTCATATGATGTTTCAAGAGTCAGGACAGGGGTTTTGTTTTATTACCTCTATGAAATAACATTTTGGACCTGAGAAGACAAAATATTATCATTCTTAAAGTGAATTGGCATTCGCCTTACTCAGATTTGAACTTCAGACCCTCAAAAAATGCTCAGTTGCCGTAATGTATCCCTATAAAGTCATGATTGTGTGTTAGATGAGAAGGTTGTGGGCTTTGAATGTGTTCTTCTTGGTGTGTGTTTTTGGTCTGTTTTTTGTCATTAAAGTGGACCCAAAAGGGAACATTTGGCTGTGTTTTTTACTGTTTTGCTCTGAGTTGTGGGAGGGCCTGAGCAGGTATCCAGGCAATCTGAGCCGTCACAGTTGCAGCCCAACCGTGCTCATTTAGATCTTTCTACTTAAGGATCTGCAGGAGTTCCAGTCTTTCTCTTCTTTTCTCACTATCTCTGTGTAATCAAGCTAAACTGGTTTACCGTATTATCTAAAAATAGCGTTCCTCGTTAAACTGTCTTCTCGGTACCACCTGTCACAGCAACCGTGACAAGCAGATTTAAAGGAAAACGTTTCTACTGGCTGTTCAGATAGAACCATGTTGAGACATGCTCAAGTGGGCGGAACTCGAAAACCTGTAGCAGACTTTTGCATCATATCTTGGTATGTGGTGAGAAGAATCATCCTGGCCCAGCTTTCATCGCATGCTCTAGTTATCCACCTTAGCTTCGCTGAGGTTGCGGCCGCATGCGGATAAATCTGCCATTTCACACAGATGTGAGATCATCATAGCTGGAGCAGTCAACCTTAGATGGTAACTTTCCATGGCATCACACAGAGAACACACTCCACTGATGTTAAAAGGAAAAATTGTGATGTGTTCTTGCATTAGATGTGGTGGATGAGATCAACCCATTCATCTATTACACCAGCGAGTTGAAGCGAACCCAGAAACAAGAGTTATTATCTCTATACAGAGGTTTGATGTGACAGGAAAATACATTCCGTATAGAAAAACCTGTAGTTTTGGTCATGTATATATAAAACTGTGTGCCAAAGAAAGCCAGCTCCTTACATCATGCTGCTTGAACATGCTCAATCAATATGTTCTAGTGCTACCATGTAACTCTAGCATATTTCTAAAAAAAGAATGCTGTGTCTTCATGCAAGGCTATCACAAGATTTTCAAGACCTTTTCAGAAAACATTGGATTTTTAAAATCAATTTGATTAAATCCTTTTCTGTCATGAGCATCACATACAGCGTAGAAGACCATTAGTTAAATTATAAGTCTCAAAATACCTGTCCATCTCATGTTTTTTTTTATCTTGTCTCTGTTGGTGTCAAATTTCAACAGTTTAGGAAGAGAATCCACAAAGTTGTCCTGCCAGGAAACGTTTTGCTGTACAAGGAGGGCCAACCACAAAATTATAGTAATTCTTTCTCCATCCTGACCATGATAATTCTCAAGTAGATTTTATTAGTTGCTCTAAATACAGTAAAGTCCTGAAGCCAAAATCGATACTTTTGTCACAACATGTCATCTTTTATCATGTCATGTCAACATGTTTAGGTGGGGCTTCACAAAGGACTGAGACAAATATTCTGTAAAGATAACATGCTTTGTTGGAAGAAGTCTGCCAATTTATTACTTCATGGGTCTTTTGGTTAAAAAAAAGACTTCATGAAGTTACTTGCTCTTCCCTTCAGAGCCATGTAATGTCCATCATTTGTTGGATTGTGTTGATCTGTTCATTAGGACTCTCACAAAGATGTTATGTAATAGGTATTTTATCATTTTGTGCCCTTGGTTTTTAACCCGTTACTGTGTGAAGTATTGTGTTGCGTGAGATATATCAGCCTCATGATTTCCTGTTTCTGATGTTAATGAGCTTTTTTATTTCCTCAGAGTATTCAATGGAGTGTAAACTTGTTAAGTCTATGTCTTGAAAGACCGCTTGAAAGTAACACTGGTAATACTTTAAAAGGAAGAACAATTCAGTGCTTTTTTTGGCACGAGTGGACTTGTTTTGAACTTGTGCTAAACTCATGCCTGCCGGAGGAAGGAAGAAGCATTGCAACATTATTCAACATGCGAATCGTGTATGCAAACAATCTTCTTTTTGGCTCGATGGGTTCCAACATCCTAATCTTATTTTTTATTTTTTTGTTGTTACTTTTGATTGGTCCTTCAGTTTCACCCGGTGGTTTTCCACTCTGCCAAAAATCTTACTGCAGTAGCTGACATCCGAGAGCTGTAATTAAATCAGAGGAACGTCATCAGAATTAGACATTTCCACTCATATGTTGATCAAATCATTGTATTATGTTCTGTACACTGGGTCATATCTTAACAGAGGTCCCAAATGAGTCTCTTACCACTGTTTGTTTAATGTTGTCCGACCAATTGTGAACATATTTAAAAATTTGGAGTTCATTGTTTTGGAGCACAGAATGATGGATCTGTGTTGCTCTAAAACCTACAACATGCAAAAAGCAATAGAAGGGTCTTTTTCCTGTCAGGTTCACAGATAGAACCTTCACCTCATCCTTAATTAGGTTGCTAAGCAAGTTTACAAGAGTCCCGATAATCTCTCATTCAACAACCACAATGATCTGTTTTGAAACAGGCAACAAAGTGTACTTTTTGTTTTGCTCAGCCAGAACTGATTATATTTCCTGTTTATATTAATGTTACCAATAGTAAAGCGTTATCTAATGTTTGAAGCCCTTTTTGTTGAAAAAGGAGTGTTAATGTAATGCTGCCCCCTTGTGGAATCTTTCCAATACTGCAAATGTGACTAGTCTGTTTTAAGATCATGCTATAAAAATATAGCTCAATGTCTCAATGTTTTTTTATCATAAGATGAGAAAAATGCCTCCAAAGATTGTGAATGTAATTTTTGATTTAATGCAACAAGATAATAACTGGTATGAAGTTGCTCTACATAATGTAAATGGGCAGGGAGTCAGCTGCTGTCTGCCATATGTCTTACTTAAAGGCTCTGATACTAAGATCAGACATCCTGACTGGAAATTTAGAAGCTACTGCCCTCTTCTGGTGCTTTTAAGACACAGCCCTAAAAGCTCCAGCAGATATCCTTTACTCTGTTCTCCTTCATCACTTGGATTTTAAAGTGATCTGTAACAATGATTGCAATTTCAGGAGGAGCGATCAGAGATGTCAGCACCATGAGGACGTTAAACAGGTATACAATAAACCATCTTTATTAAAGAAGTCCACCATCCAGAATTGAGCTAACCCAAAAGAAAATTCTAGGTTGAGATATCCTTTATTTTTTTAAGTTTCACCCTTAGGAGATTCCTTTGACATGATCCATGTATCAGTAAAATAATTGGTCATCTCAACTACAAGTCATTTTTATGACAGGAGTTTCCTCCTGTGAGGAGGTTAACACATTACACCGGTCAAGACGCGTAATACGCCTAAAACGACCATAATGGTTACTCCAAAACATGCTCTTTACTCACTTTAAACACAGCCACTATAATTGGTTAATCACACATGTACTGCCCCACAGCAATACTCACTGCTGAACAAACTTCATAGATTAGACATAAAAACAACTAAAACAAAAAAAGACTTGAAAAATTTGAGATGACTGCACAATGTCATAAAAAAATTAAAGGATGAACTATAACATTGATAGTTTTGGTCTTTTCACTTTTCAATAAATAACTATGTATACTTCAAGTAACAGCAGAGAACAATAACATACACAAATTCTTGTTGAGATCATATGTATTTTATCTGACATCTTTTATGCTATACGATCACATATTTTTTCCAGTCTTTGATATTTTCCTCTCTGTTAATCTGTCTCCTATATGTGAATAAGGAAATGAACAAAAAGCAACCAAAATATATATTCTTTTATGTCTGTATCATCCACAACAGAAATAAAAAAGTAAAAAAAAAACAAAAAACATTTATTACAAGTATAAATTCACAAATTTACAGTATTGACATCTTACATTGTATAAAAAGTGCGGTGTGGCTGGAGCGTTGTAATCCATTAGCAGACCAACAGACGCGTGACCAGATGAAAGGAAATGTCAGTGAAAAACATAAAGTGCCACTGGGAGACTACGTGGTGACATCCACATGCTCACTGTGTGAACCACAACTCTCAAGCTCTATTTTGTTTGTGTGGTTGGAGGTTTTATCCTCACTATAAGTTTTATCCCTGTCTGTGCTCACTGTCTCTTTCTGGTTACCAGTAGGCTCCTTTTGAATATCCTCCTGAAGAACATCCATCTCTTTAGTGGGGGTCTTTTGCTCGTCTTGAACGTCAGAATCTGTGTCTCTGGTGTCTCTGTGTCCCTTGCAGTCACTTCGGTGATTAACTGGTATTTGACTGGGCATGCTGAGGTCAGAATCAAACTCTGAGTCTTCTCCGGCTGCTGGATTTTGGTATGTGCCAGTCGAGCTGCTGGAGTCCGAGATGTGCTCCTTGGCCGTGTCAAAGGATTCGGACAAAATGCTGTCACTGTATGACTGACTTGCGATAGTGTCAGTCTCAGAGGCAAACACATCCATATGAGGACTGTATGTACCAGGTAGGAAAACCTGATGTTGTTGCCCATCAGTATCCTTAAGATTCATTTCCGAACATCTGTCCTCTGAGTTTGAGTTGAGTTCATGAGTTCGTGGACATGTGTGATCTCTAAATGTCTCATCCTCCGATAAAGAATCAAACATACAGATTCTGTCAGCGGAACCTTCCTTAGGTTCTGCACTGGTACCAGTGCTCTCTTCCCTTTTTTGTCTGGGCTCTGTGTTTATATCACCTATACTTTCCACTCCCACAGCAGAGCTTTCCCCACCACCCAGAACCCTTTTCAAACTGTGGGCTCTGTCTCTGTAAACCTGGCATAAATGAGAATCAGGCATGTGGTTGCCATGGATCTCAGCCAGTTTCATGTACACCACATACAGGGCCTCAGGGTTGGTTTGGTCTTCGAGAGCAGCTGCCACAGCCAGCTGGAAATAGCCCACTGCATCGAAAGCATCCTGCAAACAGAAAAACAGAACAAAAAAAATCAAATATCACAATATATAAATAAATCATCACATTTGAAGTTCCCATTTACATTTTCACCACCTGCAGTTGTAACAAACCACCAACATTTGGTTACAGTTTGATCCACTAGATTTTGGTGCATTATTCAGGTTTGAGATAATTTTAGGAAAACACACTTTACACTACTTATTGTTAAAAGGAAAGACGCAAATCCTGGGTACCTTTAGTTTGTGCAGAGTCAGATTTCCTAATCTGCAGTAAACTTTAGTGTAGTAGCGTGCCTCCGCAGGGTCTTTCAATACAGGCGGGCACAGAAACAGGGACTTCAGGTAGTAGTTCTCTGCCATCTCGTACTGCTCCAAGCTGTAGTAGACCGTGGCCAATCGGTGGTAAGCTGTCCTCTCATTTGCACACACACCTGGTGGAGAAATATGTTGGTCAGTGTACCCGAACCGCATTTAAGTTGCCATGCTACGTTCTGCTTCACACCTGTTTTTTTTGCAACCTGCACGGCCAGCGTCGCATACTGCAGAGCCTCCTCCTGTTCTCCTTGGTTCATCAACAGCTCTGTCAGTTTGCTTAACAAACGGAACTCGGAATGGATGTCTCTGATGCTCCGTGCAAATGGTAAACTGCCGTCCTGAGAGAGAATATAAATCACATCGTTGATCAGACTGTGTATTTCAATCCCTTGAAATACACAAAGCTTACCGTTTTTGGATCCACTTACCCTATAAAAAGGCATTGAAGCCATCCGGTTCCTGTGGCCCTTGAAGTAGACATCTCCTGCCTCCTCATAGATACTCATAGCAAAGTGAGAGTCATTCATCCTCAGGGCCGTCTTCACTGCTGCCTGTCAATTTAAAAATAAATTATTATTCAGATCTAACTCCACTTAACATAATGAACAACATAATACTCAATAAATCAGATACTTTTTCAGTTTTTCAACCCCATAGGATGGCAGTCAGTCAGTCAGTCAGTCAGTCAGTCAGTCAGTCAGTCAGTCAG
>CAJRST010036666.1:14302352-14438247 GCA_907169785.1 Menidia menidia
CAGTCAGTCAGTCAGTCAGTCAGTCAGTCAGTCAGTCAGTCAGTCAGACATAAATCTCATTATAAAGGTGTATCTACAAAGGTGAAATATTAAACTGTTGGTCTGAGCTGACCTTTACTCACTAAGCATTCTTGGCATGCCATTTTTATGAAAGAACCTCCACATCATAATTTAATATAGTTTTCTTCTTTCTCACCTGCAAATACATATCAGCCAGTTCGTCCTCCTGGATGAGGTAATAAATGCGTCCCACCTGTAGCCAGGTCTCGGACTCTTCCTCTCGCTTGCCCAGATCAATAGAAATCCTTAGGCTTTGCTTGGTGTAGTCTAGAGACTTACGAGAGGATCTGCGGCATGTGGTACAAACAGCAGGAAGGAATGATTAAACCTACATTTTAGGAAAGACAACCTGAGCGGCGAGGCGGAGCAAA
Source organism: Menidia menidia (assembly GCA_907169785.1). Taxonomy (NCBI): domain Eukaryota; kingdom Metazoa; phylum Chordata; class Actinopteri; order Atheriniformes; family Atherinopsidae; genus Menidia; species Menidia menidia. The sequence continues at coordinate 14,302,784 of CAJRST010036666.1, forward strand.
GGATTCACCTCTCTGTGTTGAGCGAGAGGTAGAGGCTGCTGAGGATTTCCAGATACTCTCCCTCCAGCCTCTTGTCTTTCAGCTCTCTAGACACTGACACACAGTGCTCATAGTAGACAATGCTTTGACCATAGAGCAGCATGTCAGAATATAGCCTGCTCAGCACTTTGGCCACCACCATCTGACCTGTGAAAGGCGGAGAAAAAAAGATACAACCTCTTGGCCCATAAACAAAGATATGTTGAGTTTCAGATGAAATAAGAAACCGGCATTTACGCTTGTCTGACATTTTGTGTCAATATTAGCTTCCTTCATGTGTTAATATAGAAAAGAAGGCAGTCATTTAAAAAGTGAAAGTTACAATATTTCATGGCTGGTTTGGCGCTACATTCAGTTCTAATAAGGTATAGTTCCACATTGTTAATACTGTAGTTGACTTTTTACTTACTGTGCAGGTTTCTGGCATGTAGTGCGATCAGAAGCCCCATTTCATAACATGCCCTGCTATCCTGATTCTTGCCCCTGTCCTTGTAGCTCCGCCCGAGCCAAAGGTAGGTTTGAACGTGCTCTTCATCTGTCGGGCTCTCCCAGAGCTCCAGAAAAAGGCACAGTGATCTGGTAAAACAAAATCATTACTGACAATGTGAATATTGACTCTTTCATACATAAGCCTTTGCATAAACATACAAAAAAATAAATATCTGACCTGACCAGGAAGCGCTCAGCAACTGAAGGGGCTCCTGCATCCAGTGCCAGGCAGCCCAGGTTAGCCAGCGCCAGAGCCAGATTCCTCTGGTTTCCGCTCTCTCTGGATATTACCAGAGCGGAATGGAAATGCCAGCCTGCTTCTCGGACACGGCCCTGACGTCTCAGACACAAAGCCAAGAGGTTATGGATCACTCCTCTCTGTGTTGGACTGTCTGTGCTCTGTAGAGAGATTTGCATGGACACCCATCACATATGACAGCCATTTGGAAAAGTAAAAAGCACTTTAAGATACGTGTGCCTTTTGATCATTGCTCGTCCAAACGGACGCACCTGCAGTGATGTCAGCAGTGGTTGGAGGATAGTCTGGGCCTTCTGAGCCTCGCCTGTCAGCACCAGCAGCCACCCAAGAAGAACTGAAGCCTCAAACCCGTCCTCCTCATTCATCTGTCCCCCAGACACCACGGCCTGTTGAGCACAGCGCACTGCCTTATCAAGCGCGCCATATTGCTGGTAAACTGAGGCCAAGCCCAAACACAGGTCTCTCTGAGTCTTTATGTCATCCCCCTTCTCAGCCGTAGCCAAGGCCTGCAGCAAGTAAACCACAATCTGAGCATGCAGCAGGGAAGTTCCCTCCTTCCAACAAGGGTTCAGGCGAACAGAGTTTTTGATAAACAGCTCGATCCTCTGAAAGGCATCGGGGAGCGAGTGGTCTTGACGAGAATCCAGGCTCAGAGAGGCCAGTGCTAAGTGAGGCATGTATTTACGGTGATAGAGCCAGCTCAGGAGCCAGTTGAGGTCCAGAGGTGCAATAGGCCCCCCATCGACTGCAGAGAGGGTCATCGAGAGGAACTGGAGCCTCTCGACAAAGGGCAGAGCATCGTCAGTCTTCCGGAGAAGAAGGAAAAGGCTGGAGATGTGGTAGCTGACACGAGCCTCCAAATGTTTGTCCCCCATCACCACCGATCTCCTCAGAAGCAGTATCAGCAGCTCCAGTTCGTCCGTGGAGGTGAAAGTGTGACAGGGAAGACAGAGCAGCAGGGCACTGGCCTTCTCCAGAGTCTGGGGGAGTTTGTCGGCCATGCGCTGCTTCAGGTAGACGGCGGTGAGGTTTGTGAGGAGAGCCACGAGGAGCGGAGTGTCTGAGAAACTGTCAACGCCAACGCTCAAAGCCTCTTCATAGTATACTCGTGCCTGAGGGGAGAGAGAAAGAACACCTCACCAATTGCTTCACTGTGGGAGGCAGTGTTGATTTGATGTGTGTCAACATCTTAGATGCAGCACTCACCTGAGACAGCTTCAGCTTCCTGGCGCACAGCCTGCCCAGCAGAAAGCAGGCGCGCCGGTGCGCCCACTGCAGACCCATCCTCTTAGCACTCTCTCTGATACTCTCAAGGTGTCCCAACAGCTCCTCCTCAGTCTTACCGGCAAAAGTCACCCATAAGAATGAGTATTGCAGGTCGTACAGAGGAAGAAATTCCTCCTGGTGAAACATAAAAGCAGTGGTAATTAAATAACTATTAAAGAGGCAGACATGCAACCACCACACAAGAAGATCCCTGCCAGGTTGGACCCCATTATTTTCTTGTTCTGTTCTTTAAATTTTGGCTCACGCAGCACACATAAATCAGAGAGGTATGATGGCTCCTACATCTAGTGTGTGTCCATATCAACATGCTGTCTGAATGGATCTCGGTAAGGTCCAGACCCAGAAAGGTGTGCCAATGATATGGTTTTTGAATTAGGTCTCCTGTTTGAATAACGATCACAGAGAGGACTTCCGTAATCATTTTACATGGAGTTGAATCATTTTAAGAGGTCCAAAGCTCTTCGTAAAAGAACAAGTTTTACTGCAATGCCCTTTGACCTTGTTTTAGAAAATTTAGATAAATGAAAGTGAATACAAAATGTAATCCACTGACCTGGAAGTGCTCGTGGTTGAGCAGAGTCAGTGTCGGGTCACTAAACTCAGACTCCTCCCCGTCCCAACTGTTCTCTTCCAAGAAGAGTGGTGGATCCTCCTGGTACTCGTCCATTTCCCTGAATGTGTCCTCCAGAGCAAAGGATAAGCGCTCCTCCCGTGGCAGAGGATTGTAGGACTGGTAGAAGGACACACGAGGGGAGGAGTAAGAGAGAGAGGCACGGGGGGAGGACTGGTAAGGTGGCGTCCCTCCACTTTTCTCTGACATGACGCTCTGACGGGCGCTTGAAAGAACTTTATGATCTGTGAGGCAAACAGATGAAACTGTGTTAGTGCGTGACGGACACGCGGATGAAACAACTGCTTTCTGAAACTGGTAGAATGCAGCATCCTCTTACAGAACATTACCGTGTTTTGGCCGATTGCGGATATACATGAAATCAGTTTCATCCAGCCTGTCTGGAAACACACAAGGTAAATCAATTTAAGCCTTCATTTACCAGATGGGACTGGAGATGGAAACAATTTTTCCCCTGAATCAATCACAAACACTATAGAGGAAAACAACCATGACCTACATTTCAGTTTTACCTCTTTGGAATGCCAGGTCGCTTTGTTATGGCTGACAAAAAAAAGAAAATCAATATTTCTTGTTTAGTGAATTCCTTTTACCTAGTCTGTACACAGAGCTGATGTCAGACGAGAAGAGTCTTTCCAGTAAGCTACTGTCACTTGGCTCAGAGCTACATGGGTTAACCTGAGCCAGGCTGGCCTTCTCCTCCTCGGTGAGAAAGACCAATTGTCCGTCTCTGTGAGAAGGAAACAAGGGCAGCATTATAATTTCAGCTATCTCCCTGCCTCATCGCCTGCTCCAGCCCATCCAGACTCCAGGCACACTAAATGGGAATTCCTAAAAGGAAAATACAAGACTGTAAAGATGTCCCATACGTGAATGTGACTGAGATAATTCTTTTTAAAGATCAAGTGACGCACATTGTGAGAGGACATACAAATTAAGATGATATAATTAACTAAAAGGCGGAACTCCTTACAGGGGCATTGTGATCTCAGACTTGACGTGAGCCTTGTGCACAAAGCCAGTGCGACCAGTGGACGTGTGTTTTCCAATAAAAACCCCCAGGCCTCGCAGCAGCAGACCATGAATCTCGACAATATCCCCTTGACTCAACTGGAGCTCATCTGGGTTTGATGGACTGTAGTCAACAACTGCCACACACGTGCCTGTCACTGAGGGATTAGATTAGGAAAACAAGACAGGGGCATTAGGCGTGAGACGTTAAATGCACCTTATTCTATAATCAATTGCCTGACAATCACATTAGTCACAATGCGTGTTCCAACTTCATAACTTGTGTATTTTGTATGAACAGTGACATCGTATGCAGAGCAGCTTTACCGATAGGATGTTCAAAAAGTTCCTTTTCTACTGGCGAGCATCCAGCATGGCTCGGATACTTCCTCAGGAACCACCTGACCAAACAGGAAGTACACTTTAATTTGCTGACTACTGTTTAACTGTTTGGAATTGAATGCAATTCTTTTCATTCAGAGAAAATTTTAACAAGATAATATGGTAATCATGATAGAGCGTACAGTGTAGCATAAATCAACTGATTTGAGGTGGATCATAAGAGGAGCCAGTATGGTAACTCACTGATAAAAGGGGTAGGGCAGCGGCTGCATGCCGTCGACCGGCACCAGGCCGTGGTTGCCCGTGGAGAGCATGGTGGCCTCCCACATGTTTTCCTGCCCCGTATTCCTCACCATCAGCAGGTCGTTCTTTTTGAAGGACATTTCATCTTCTGCCTCCTCCCGGTCATTTCTACTGAACAGCGCCTTAGCAAAGAAGGAGCCTGCAACGAGACAGGCGCAAGTCAAGATACACAAACAGTTTTCAGTCAGTTGTGTTTGTAAGAGTTTCAAGAAACAGCTGCCACGGTGAAGATATTGTGCACTCATCCAGTCAATGGGAAGGGGTGGATGATGGATGTTTTATGTCCACCGTGCAATTTTCATTATTAACTGCCGGCACCGCCGTCATATTATATGTTCGGTAAAGCTTCTTACTTGGGGAATAGTAGTGATGTCTGCCTATACAGGGCGTGGAGAATCAATATGCATTAAGGGAGGAAGTGTTGAAACCAGGTACATGCTGGAATGTTTTTTTTTTTTTTAATTGGAGAGCCCTGTTCGTCAAGTTCAGGATCATTGAAAGGGAAGAGTAAATCTCAGCCGTCACAGATCAAAGGAGCAGTGCCCCATAGACAGGTCACCAGTTTGTGACTACCATACAGAGACAATCAAGTTATGGAAGGTTCACCACCACAAATCCCAGGAAGAGGGAAACTTCATTCAGAACTACCTACGAATCAGAAATCTTCTTGCTGGTTGGAGACAGTGCAAATCAGTTACTTCACCACTAAATCTTTCGGTGGTGTTTTTTTTCTTTTTCTTAAAGGTCTCTCAGTGTTAATTAGGGTCATTAAGAAGTTAATTAAAAATAGTGGTGTCAAACAGTAACATTAATACATAATTAACCATACAGAATCAAGGTTGCTTAGGTTAATCCTCCTTTAGATATCCTTTCAAATCTCCATATAAAAATGGAAATGATTAATTTTTGGAATGCTGAGAACCGGGCAGTAGAAAGACAGAAGAGTCAGGGGCAAGGTACAGATTTATCTAGACTGTCCCTTTGTCCCTCGTGTTACAAATATTTACAAAGATATTCTGTACATACTGTATGATTGTAATGAATCAGCAGCACCACTGACCCTCTTGGAGAAGAAGTCCCAGGTAGATTGTGGCCAGATGTTCCTCATCCACCTTGACATTGATCTCCAAGTCACTTAGTAGCTTTGGGTCCAACCAAATTGATTGATCGCACAGGAAGTTCTCCAAGCAACGAGCCACATAGCCTGAGATACAGCAAATTAAGCTTAGAAAAATAATAATCACCTTTTATCAATAGTAAACACATTATTGCATGCATTAATATGATGAGAATAAATGGCAAACATCCTGCCATCATAAGCTGTGAAATCATCATAAATTGAAACTTGGAAACTCAAGTGTCAACCAGAAGGAATGTACATGAATCCTACCTAATGAAAGGTACGTTGAAAACTTCCAGATCTCCTCCACAGTCTTGAATGTGAGCACAAAGCTATCCCTCTCGGCGTGGACAGAGACCAGACGTGCAGACAAGTCCTGCAGAAAGTCTCAGGTTACATTTCATCTTAAATGCATTTCACTTCAGACTCAATTATTTGAAACTGCACTGAATGAAATAATACAGTTGTACAACTGAGGCAAGCAGTGAGTGTAATTTCTGACCAAATTCAGTTAAACAATCGAAACAACATTTTTGCAGCTAATGTCTGTGCTACCAAGCTTTTGTTTTAATATGTTTTCTTTACATTTGTACATTGGAATAACGCAATTGTCTAAAACAGATTAATTCAAAGTAACAAAAAAATTGACCAGACTAAGACTCAGAGTTTTCATGTGACAACGTTTAAAAGAGCAGTAAAGGGAAAAATAAAAAGAGCAGTAAAGTGTTCGTGACATCAGCACTCTCGGGTCTCACTTTAAAGAGCTGTGTGACATCTTTGCTGTTGCTCTCCACCACTCTGAGGCGTGTGCGCAGTGTCTCCTGTAACGCCCGGTCGGGTTGTTCGGTGGAGCGCCTCCGCCCAGTGAACAACAGCACAATTTCTAAGTGGCAGACAAACATGGTCAAATCAATAGTAATCTTCTTAGAATACATCTTACGGTGGGTAAGTGTACGGGGAAAAAAATAAATCTAAGAGCAAATAAAACCCGGTACCCTGTTTCAACACAAGGAATTTCTCTGAATTTCTTTTCTAAATAGGGAACATTTTTTATCAAACCTGAATAGTGCATTTTGTCCTAGACGAACGAGACTACAAAAACTTTTTGTAAATTTTATTAAAGACGATATGCAAGTGCTTTTACTTCAGATATGCTTTGTGAGCACAACGTAAGTCCCTTGAGGCATAGCGAAGCTATTAGGCCATGAGATTGACTTCCAAATGCGGCCATTTAAATCCATTGCAGAGGAAGAACCTGGGAGAATTTGATGGATGAAGCTAAAATGCTGATTGAGTAAAACATTAGTGAACGTAGAATGGGCCTCATCATTATGCATGAAAAACTTAGTGATGGGAAATGCCTGTGTGCATAAAATATGGTTTAGACATACGGATAGGGAAAGGAATTCTCCAGTTGAGTGACAAAAGAAGTCATGAAAATTGTGAAACTGTACCTGAGGAGAATTTCTCGCCAAGAGAGACAGAACTCCCTCTGAGGAAGGCCTCTTTCTTCCTCCAACAGCTGTCATGCTCCACCACTCCTTCACCAGATTCTCCGAGCGGGCCCTCCTCCTCCTCACCTGCTCATGAACAGGGAGCGAGTTCAAGGAAGGGAAAACAAGATCTTTTTAGGTTCAAGGACAGTGTACCAAACCTTATCCACTGTTGGTAAAACAACATCCAGCAGTAAGAATTTAGCTTTTTGTTGTATGTGGAAACAGTTGAAAATGGTCATCACGTGGACAGTTTCAACTGGGTTTCAAAATAAATGGAAGTCCCACACTGGGTTGGGAACTCAACTGCAAATGTTACAGAATAACACTATATTGACATTTCAAAATATGATTTCAGTTATTGGTAAAGCATCTAAATTTAAGTCAGAATTCCCATTTATTCTCTCTCATACTATTTATGTGCATTTTATCTGTCATAAACACAAAGTATGCAGACCAGCATATGTTAAGAATGGTCTATATTTGTAATACCATTTCTTCTTAAGTAACCTCTTGTGAACTGTTGAACCAATGTTATAATCAAAATAATATGGTCCTTGGTATAAACAAAAAACTTTCAACATTTGTTACATCTGGGTGTCAACAGTTAAAAGCTTTGCATATTATTTCACCATCCAACCCACCATTGCTTTTTATGAGAACCTTTCAGATGAAATCTCTTGTGAATGATATTGACAGGTATTTTATTTCTACATCTATGTCCCTTTGCTGTTGTGATAATTCATAAGGTATGGCTTCTTTGTCATTTATCCATTACTTCAGCTATTATCCATAGCCGTTAAACACAGTTTTGACAGTCATGAAACATGTTAATGTGAGCTACATTGAAGCACACATGACAGCTGGCTACAATATATATTTTTTGATAATGTGGTGACGGGTTTCCTTTGGTTTGTTCCATTGTGCAGGGAGGATATCCCAAACACTTCCTTAGTTTATGGCCAGATGGAAAGTTGTACTGCTGTCTTACAGAGAACTCATGAGCTTTTTGCACTCCAAAATACTACAAGGCTTTATTACAATTAATGGCACTGCTGTTTCTGCTAAACGGCTACTGTACCTTGAGTCATTTTCTCATTTCCTGAAAAGTGTTCATTGGTTCCTCCAATCGTATATGTTGGCTCCCTCCAAAGAGCATCCAGTTCCGCAGGAGAAATGTCTGTAAAGAGAGAGGAAATTCAAAAGACATCCTTAACACTAAGAAAAGAAATTAAATCAGTAGATGAAACATTAACTATAAGGGTTTCATGAAAAGAATTTGAAGAATTTAGGAATCCAACCATTAAGTTATGAAAATGGGGAAACATGCATATTTGCTTTCTTAATGCTGCCACTCAAACCTGTGTACACTAAACATGAAGCAACAGCCAGCAGCCACTTAGCTAAGCTTATAATTGCCATGAAAGAATTAAAAGGAAACATTAAGCCTGCCCTACCCAAATTAAACAAAATCTGCTTGTCAGCACCTCCAAAGCTGATTATGTGTTATGGCGATGTGAGCAAGCAGCTACTATGTAAGGCTATCATATCAAGATTTGAAAAAGAATTTTCAAAAGTATTAGTATTAGTTGTAGTTCTTGTTTTCAATCTAGCTTTACTTGTTTTTAACTAAGCCCAGCTAAACGTCCACTGGCTGTATGTTTAGTGCACATGTATCATCTCATCAAGGCAAGAAAGCATATTTAACAAAAAGCTATCAGTTCGAAGGAAACATGGTTCTGGACAGGGACAGTGTTAAAACTAATGGGGGACGGATTCAGCCATTCCACTGGAGACAACAACTTTGAGCTCTTGGTTAGTTTGAGGTGTCATCATGTGATAAAGTGGCGCTGAACACACATAGGCCTGCTACACACAGCAGCACTGACAGAGGATCCTTCAGCTGCCCGCCACCTGACTCTACACAGGAGCACACTTTCATGTCAGCACGGTCATAGCATCAGAAAAAAAGGAATAACTATTAACTACACATGGAAAAACAGAAATCATTCTTCTATTAGAATGGCTTTTCTTTGGGTTTTAACATGCTTTGTCAGTGCAAACTACACAACGGAGGATTATTATCCTGATGCAGAGCATTCACAACAAGACAATGGGGAGCAAGACAATATGCAACATGACATTATGCCAAAAACAGGACAACAGGCTATTCTTTCCACCAGAGCACAGTTAGCACCAGCAGGATTCTTTGAGTCAACACAAGCGGAGTCATGCTGCTACACTGCAGGATCACACCATGCTCTTTTTACCTTCTTGGCTAAGTGTGTTACCCATGTTGTATATTGACCTATGTTCCTGCCTATCTGAATGCAGCAGTCCCACTCATGACAGCACAGCATAGACATTGGGCTTGGACCAACCTGTGAAGGAGGAAAGGCAGACTTTGATGAGCGGCTGACAACAGGACGAGTTGAGAAGCGGTCTGCAGCAACAAGACGCCATCTGGCCCAAGAGTCGGCAGCTCCCAGAGATCAATGCCATCCCATCAGCTCCCCTCAGCCTCTTTAACAGTACCTCACTCTCTTCCTCTGTGTTGCACAACCTCTGGTTCCCTTCCTATTTCTGTAGTCCCTTTCCTGTCCTGCTAACTCTGTCTTTTGGCCACTTTGTATTAGCAGGATTAATCTCCCCTGCAACCCTTATCTTTATTCCTTCTCTATCTGCTTTGGGTCTGCTTCAGATTGTAATATTTCTGTCTCCATCTTCCCCCTCCCACCAGTCCCTCTCTCTCTGCTCAGTAGCTGCCCAGACAGCCAGTGAATGCACAAAGCACTCTCTGCAATTGGAATGAGTGTGTGTGGGGGGGCAGGCCTCAGTGAGAGTTTCCCTATGTGTCATCTGTTTGTGTGTGCCAGCGAAAACTATGCACAGAATGTGTGCCACAGTGACAATGTGAGTGCCTTTTGTGTGTGTGGTACTGGGATAACGTATTGCTGACCTGCTGTAAGGCAATGCCACAGGGGGACAGGCCACAAGGTCGAGGCAAAGTGGGGTTGAGAGTTGCCTGAAGGTACATACTCAGGTTCAGAGATTAAAATGCGGAGGCTAAACGATGTAGACTGAAAGAGGGAACCGGACGCCACAAAAGTGTGTCGTGTGACACATCAAAATTTAAGAAGAAAATAGCCAACCATAAAACAATGGCCTCATTCAGGATTGGAATTTCTTAAAGTTATTTTAAGAAGTGATACTGAAAAAGCACATCTTGGTTATGGTGCAGGTATAGACAGAGACCTCCAGTTTAAATGTGGTTATTTCAATACAGTTCATCTCACAGTGAGAGCAGCATTTTTTATTTTTAATATGGATATTTAATAATCTGATTTACATTTTACAGAGTGTAGCTGGCTGGCAAGTACATGTCTCCATTCATTTAAAGTTGCAAAGAAATATGTTTTGGGCCACAGGAAGGAAGTGTAGAACCCTCACAGTGTAAACCCTCACATGGGATAACAGGAACTTTACATAAAACCAGGAATTGAACATATTGTTTTAGTTCAACCATGTTTGACTTTTACTATATATGATAAACATGTTAGTCTGAATTAAACTATTCAAAATCAAACCTCTGAATGCTGGACTAACATTTAAGATCACACAGGGGGGTTAAACGCTCCCACGTGTGTACACTCAGACTTCAATGAGTGTAAGTGCTAAAGTGCACATGTTCCCACATCTCGCATGCCCTAACTTTTTTAATCTTTGCAAATAGATTGCAGTAGCACAATTAACTATCTCCATAGAAATCTATGACGTGGGGTTAACTCAAGCTGTTTTCTAGGCATGACTCTTTTCAGGTGTCATGGATTGACATATGAAAGTTTAAACTTTCATCATGCTTTTCAGTGATTTTTGGGATTTTTACTGTTGATCTAGTGAGGGTGAGTATAAATTACTGGTAAAAGCCAACTTAACTCCCAATCCTGTGATTTCATATATATATGCATAAGAAATCATTAAAAGGCTGAGTCATGATGCCACATAACTGGGAATTGAAAAACTGGCAGTGTAACTGTTCTGCCTGTCATGGAAACACTTTTCTGGATGCAAGAATTTGCAGTTTTCACTCTGCTCACTGAAACCGACAAAGAAAAATGACAATGGGGAAAAAATATATTAATTCTGTGAAAACCACAACAGAAGTGCTGCACTGCAGGTTCATTGAGTTCAGTGTTGTGAGTCCAAAGTTGAAAGCAGCCCAGAATCATAATGAAATAAATGCATTGTACTTTTGTAAACTATTTGTAAGCCAATAGGTTTGCAGATCATAAACTAAACCTAATTTGCTTAATCAGAGCAATTACTTTAGTGGGTTGAATATATTTTTCACTCTCTGTGAAGTCTCAAACTCTTCTCTTTTCTCCTGGTATAAATGGTATACATCTCATTGCCTACTGTCATCTCTTACCACATGTCATTTGTGTTCCTTATTAAGAAATGTTTTTCTCCTACATTAGTATTCTGAAGACCATGACTCTAATATGCTTGTTTGGCATCAGCAGTTTTATCTTGTTTGTGTGGTGGCTGAATGGTCATGGTTGGATATTTGCACGTGTCTTGTGATGCAGAAAGCTGTAAACAGGCAGAAGGCGTGTCAGGACATATCCAGACACTTGTCAGACTCCCCTGCTTGCGTCTCATGGTGAAATAGATCTCTAATCTAATAAACACAGACCTCTGGAGGCTGATATGTCAGTCACATGCACAGGCCTTTGTTTGCACAAAAAGCTGTACACGGGTCAGAAACTCTTCATGGTAACAACTACATCAAAAGGCTGTCAGTAAAACAATGCAACTCTTCCTCTGGTGATGCTCTATAAGTTTGAATATCCTATTTATAGAACACCTGGGGGTCTAACTATTGTTTTCTGGCAGCTGAACATTGAAAATCCTTCCTCTTCTGTGGCATGAAAAACTGAAGCTCAAACTCTGACAAACAATGCAAATGATTGCATACTTTTAAAGTCATGAGCTCACTGGATGGTGCCCTTAATGATGGGGTTGTCAATTCTAATGACCACATGCCATAAATGACCTGATCGTCTCCACACAGTCTGAAGCCACATTGAAATCTTGGGCTACAATCGTGACACTTGGCAGTCCATGACAATAACAGTCAGTCAAATGAGAAACATATGCTGTCTGCCCTAGCTGCACGGCTTGAATGCGTCTGAACATGTGTGGACAACATGGGGTTTGTGGATTTAGAATATGTGAAAGGAGAGCAACCAGAGGGTAACATGAGAGGAGAGTAACAGGCTCTAAGTTTAGATTAGCCCCCTATTTGCTCGTTCACATGCCTGTGTGCCTGAGCTAGAGCTCCCTGCAGGGAGATTCCCAGACTGCAGCTTACTCTAAAGCAAGCACTCCAAATTTAAGAAGAGATTTCAGGCAGTTTGGGGAGAGATGAGCTTTATATTTGTGACCTGAATTCTTTCATCACCCGCTGTGTAAGAATGGTCTTTGGGAGACACTGGAAACTTTTACATAGTGTCAACAGACCGGTGAAAAGAATGAGCAAGCAAAATTCCTATTTGACAATCACAGCTTGCTTTACACATACTGTGGAATGACAGCAACTTTATGGCTGTGTGTCAAAGTACAAAGTGCAGCGGCCTCAGCTGGAATGAAGCAAGTTTTAGAGAACTTTTCAAAGAAAACAAACTCTTACCTCTGGTTTACTGCCAGCTTTCCTCTCTCAATTCATTCCTCTTGGTTTGATTTCAATGAACTCCTGAGTCTGTCTCTTAAAGCCCTTTCTAGTGCGTCTTTCTCACCTTAAAACTGGTGGTCTGCATTTCATGATAGCAGCTAAAATTGTTGTCATCCTCCACTGTCAAAAGCAAAAGGGGAAAGAATAAGTAAGTGAGGGTTTGGTGGAGTGTGTTTCGGGAGCTATACAGCATGTCACTGACTGAGGAAGTTTTTGCTTCAACTCCTCCCATCTGTTTTTTTTTTTTTTGGGTGGTAGTACGGCCCCTTTCCCTTCCTCGCCTCCCCCATGCATTCACAAACATATACACACATTAAACAACATGTATACACTTACGCTCTCTGTCATAAGCTGGACACCTTTGAGCCAAACATACTCTGCCAGTACTTAAAAGGTCAAGTTATAAATGCAGTTTAACTTGTTTAGTGCTACCATGGGTTATAAGGTACCTCTTTCCATTTAGAGAAGCTGCTGCACAATAACGTAAAGCCTATTTCCTCATACTCAATAACCAGTCACACCAGCCCAGCCCGGAATGACAAAAGCAGATTAGAGACACAATCAGCTGGTTTGACCACTTGTAAAGTACAGGCTTACAGGTTGACGTGTCTTCATTCCAAAGATTTACTTTTACAAATTCCTCTTACTCAATCCACACACAAAGAAATTTCAGCAATGTGCCAGCATGCACAAAAAGAAAAGATGGGTGGGTTTTAACAACTGGCAACCCTTCCCCCAGCATTTACTGCTTGGGTTATGTGCATCTCCACCTAGCCGAGGGAAGGTAAAATGATCATAAGTCAATAACACACATCAAGTTTAGGTTGTTTTATTCACCTGTTTATTGCGCTTAGTTAAACGTCAACTAAAAAGGCCGAATCTGAAATGCATCTCCAGCCCTCTGCGCACCATTACAATCTCACCCTGGGTTTTAGCCGTGTTCTGCACATGTGATCACACAACTGGCTATGCATGGCAGCAGGACACGGACCATTTACTCTGCTCCATTTTCAAACGTGTGTGTCTGCAAGGTAGACGAACAGAAAGAAATGTAAAGTGGGTGGACCGCCGATAACATTACGGCTAATTACAAATAAGAATGGGTGGACACTGCAGTGCGGCATAACAAGAGTTCATTGGAAATTGTGTGCGTGTTTTTTTGTCTATGTGTTCTTCTCCAAACCATGCTAATGAACCACGGGCATGGATTGTGAGCCCTTGTGAAGAATGCGGAATATTGCTGATCAGGTCGACTGATAGCGGACACATGGCCTCTGTGTGACTGATAAACAAGAGACAGAAAAACGCAGAGAGGTCGATTTTGTCCAAACAATGTAGCAATACATGAGTCGCGCGGCTCGACCATGATCATGTCTGTGTCATGTGTTCGGCAGCCTCACACAAAGCACTGTTTGTGCTGACTGCGGTTGTTTTATGCCGCCAAGCACATTTAAAGAGATTCCTCCGAGCGGGAACGGATCGACACAAGGCTTGTCCCAGCGAGGACACGCGCTATTGTCAGCCCTGGACTGCTGGCGCCTTCGCAGACAGTGACAACACAAAGCTGACCTGATGGCCTCCTGCCCCGCTGCCTTCAGTGCACAGGAAGGCAAGCTTCCTGTTATTTCTGCCCCATCAGTTTGGAAGGCAAAAACACGCTCACTGCCGGATTGACACAGGAGCACAATCAGCAACTGGCAAATGTCAGTTTCAGGCCATCAAAGCACCCACCCACACACTTTAACAGCCAGGTAAAGAGGCCCGTTTCAGTCAATGATTCCCTACCATCCCTGAACGAAATCTAGAGCCCTTTCACGTAATGTCTTGTCATTTTTGTGCTTTTTCTGTGTGTTTACCTGCAATATTTTTCTTTAGTCATATCAATAAGATATGATAAGTTCATGGTATAACTTGAATGTGTTCAAAAGATACTTATGATACTTTCATGATACTTTCTGCATTCTATCTATACAAGCTGGAAACCTGCAAACAAGCCGTGCACGGAGTTGGAAAAAAATCAAGGACAAAGATCAAACATCGTATGCGGCTGACAAGTTACAGGACTGATGCAGTAAGAGAGCAAGTAGAAACAGAACGAGGCGCCTCTCACATCCCGCCATTGTCCAGCTTCCTAGTGGTTTCATAGCCAGGGCTTCCTCAGGACACAGTGCCAGGGCGGTTTGTTGGCTTGAAAACAGTAGCATACTCTGATAAGTGCAAATGCATAGTAACACAGGGTACGAAATGAGTTGACTGTTCAAAATAGTTGTTTTTGTGGATTGGGATGAGCCCATTTGCCCCTATTGGTCAGAACCGATTACACATAGAAATTTATTGAATGGCCTTAGATGAAATCTAAGATTCACTGATTCTAAAATGTACTCTTTTTTTCTTTCATCAGATTTCTTTTTTACTTAGCAAAGTTTCTCTTTGTCTAAGCATTTCAAATGCATTCTACTTTGTCTCTTTTAAATCAGTTTCTCTCAGTCTATGTTTTCACCAACCACCGGCGCTGCTTTCATTATATTTTGATTGTTTCTGTATGATTAATTGCTGCTTTGCAAAGAACGGATGGGTGTTTCACTGTAACATGGAGATCTTTCCACATTGATACCACTGGACTCTTTTAAGACAAACAGAACAGTGAAACATGCATGATGGTTTTCTCACAATCCTTAAACATGTAGCCAAGAAGTCAGAGTTATTAATTAGAGTTGAGGCGTGACTTCAAAGGCCAGTTGAAATACAATTAACCTGACCTCCTCAGAAGGCTTTCCATAGTAAACAATCCAATTAACTAATTTGCTTACGTCAATTTACCAGAAGAGGGCGGTGTCAGAACAGTTTTAGCAACAAAACCCAGACCGGCACAATGACAACGTTCAGATTCTTTGGAAAAGCTCCAGCAAAACACTATTTATTGACCAAATTTTTTGTTTAAAGGTTACTTGTGTTATCTGAACTATTCTGATGACTATCAAATGGCAAACTATCACTATTAGATTATTACATTAAGTCGAAATAACCTCAGAAACCGCTTGTCTTTGTCCTTGTATCCCTTCACCTGGAGTAAACAATGGAGACAGACTTTTAAACACTTAACACTTGTTGACGAGTGTAGGAAGCTTTTGTGTCCCTGTAGTGTTGACATCAGCCCACAGTGACGTCGCCAACATAGGATGAAACGGAGAGTAATCAAGTGACACTTTGAGTTTTATTTAAGGACCGGAAGTACCGTATTCCGTTTACAAAATAAAACCAGACGGCCGATTTGCCTATCTCAGCTGACACAGGGTCAGAAGCGGGGTAAACCCTGGACAGGTCGACGGTCCATTACAACCACACACACTCACATTCACTCCTGGAGGGCCAATTGCGAGAGTAAGTCCTGGGTGACCGTGTTACAGGTTTTAGAAGCTTTCCCGCTTCAACACGCCGTGCCATTATAGGCTCGTGCAGAGCTTTCAAACTGATACGTTGAACAAGAGCCTTCGAGGAGATGAGTTGGGCACCTCTGAACTTACCATGAATGATTTTGGACGGTGGAAAGAAGCAAAAGTAGCCTACCGGCAGGGAACCCACACAGAAAATGTCACTCCACGAGGGCCTTATTCTGAAAGCGAACGCCGCAAAGTGTTTCCGGTATTTCTGTTGACAGCGCGTGAGAAGCGCACAGGAAGACGCCAGGGGAGCGCGGCGGAGCCGGAGGATCAGCCGGGAGCGAAAATGTGAAGGTGGAATGCAAGTGAGCGGCGTCGGGGCTTTTTTTTTTCTTTTTTTTCCTTTTTTTTTTAAGACACTGGCGTGGGTTTCACTGAAGTAGAAAGCAAGAAAAAAAAACACGCAACCGACATTCACACAGCAAGAACGGGAGTTTTTTTTTTTGGATGTAATTACAGGAATTATCCTCGCTTATATTTCTGCCACTATATGTTTGTATCCTTATTTCTACCAGCGTTCGCTTTCTCATGAAATTCCCTGGAAGCGGGGTTTCTGACAGTGAGGAACATCATTTGCATTCACTGGATATTCATTTTCAAGTGAACAATATTGAATAAGTGAACCGCCGCATGTAGATTTCCCCGTGTTTTATGGAATCGTTTTTTGACGGAGCAGCTTTGTTTTGGATAAGAGCACGTTGGGCATCATGAGTTCCAGTGGTAAGTCCATTCTTGCGCGCTTTATCTGTCCGTTAAAGGTGCAAGGACAATGCTCAACCTTGCAATTTATCGTAACATATTATGTATTATCTGTTTTTCAATCTTCTTTACTTATTTTTTCCCATCAAAAGAAATATTGCACGATCGTAGTTTATTTCTTAGTCAAAATATATGTTTCTCGTCATTGGATGGACAGTGGAGCTAATTATATCTGGAGGTCAAAGTGGCCTTTGCCCTGGGTTCATCCATCATAGAACATTTCTAGAATTCTTCATACATAGGACAGCTATGTCTAGGACCCTCTGGGTGTCTTCTGCTTCTTTGTTCTGCCACTTTTCTTTCATCTTCCTCTCCCTCCTCATCATCTTCACCTCCTCTCTCCTCAGACCTCACAAGCTTTCCTCTCTTTCTTCCTTGTAAAAGCTCACCTGTTTGCACACAAATACATATCAAAACGGAGACGCCCTTCGGCAGGGATGTTCGAGACCTGATCACCTTTTGGCCTGGTTGAGTTTGGAGTGTGTGTGATGCAGCATGTGACATGAAACCCCCCCCACACAGCCCCGCGGGCTCCGGTCATCCTTTCCCTGGAACGACCAGGGGACAGTCATGATGCTAAGCTGACCTTATGTCAGCTGACTCTGACCCTGATCCTCTGTCTGCTGAATCAGGGCTTTCCCTTTGTGGCTGTGGGGGGGGATGGTGTGGGGGGTGGTGAGGTGGTGTGTGTGGGGGGGGGCGGAGAGGATCAGATGTGTGAGCGCACAAATCTACTTTGTTGTGTTTACTACCCATCAGAGTTGATATCCAGGTTAGAGCAAAGGTTTTATTGTTTACATTTGAAGACAACAACCCCCCCCCCCCGTCCCTGTCCCCTACAGTCTGCCAGGTTGGTTGCAGCTGATGTACACCTGGTGCTCAGAGAACTCGTGGTGTTGGGCGCTTCCTGTCCACCCTCCGGTGTTACTGCATCATTCATAATCTAGCCTGTCATTGTGTGGCGTTGCATTATTCATCCGGTGTACTCTGAACTCAGCTGAGCCTCGCCTGACTGCCGGTTCTGCATCTGTGTGCGGCTGCATCTTTGAGAAAAAGAGAATTGTTGTTCCGCGGCGCTTTGGGGGACGCTATTCTCAGCCGACACTAATTTGTGACCCGGCCAACATGTGGGGAGCCGCCACAGGCCGCTGTGGCCTACAAGCATGTGCTCAAACGGGACGGCGCACATACGTCAGTGACACGCCACTTGGTGGAATTTGCTGTGTGCTTATGTGAATCAGCAGCATTTAACTCTGTGATGAACCACGTGTTGTTGTGTGTGTGCGTGTGTGTGTGTCTGTGTCTGTCGGCATTGTCTCAGGTGACAAACGGTGGTGTGACTTGTGTCTGTGCTCTGATTTGAAGCTCAGAAGAACAGCAGGCATTTGAACCTTACAGAGAACGTTTTTTCTCCCATCTCCACTCGCTGTCAATCAAACGTGCGTTCCTCTCTCGGCCTTTCCGTGCTCTCCAGGTTTGGGCATGACCGGGCCCGTCAGGCCCCGCCGCGCGCTGTGTTTTCCACCGCACCGGCGGTAGCCCACAGGCCGTCGACATATGCAGAGTAATTACACACAACTCTGGGTGTCTGTCTTCATCTTCGGGGTCCCGGGTCCCTCGTGGTCACCATCTTCTGCCCGGCCGGCGGATAAGGCGGAGTATTAGGTCTTCCCTCGTCCGACTGAGCATTGAATTATTAGACGTTCCACAATATGGATTATTTGAACTGTTTATGCAGATTGTTATAAATTCGGAAAATGCTTCTCTGGGATGCATTGCGTACAGTTTGTGTGTTTCAGGGGAGTGATAAAACACGTGTTGATCAATAAACAGATCATTGAGCTCTGGGACCTGAGGGGATCTGCAGAGCCATTTATCAAAGGCAGTGCTGACACTCTGCTATAGAACGAAGCTTCTATTTGATTGAAGAAGCTTCTTGGCCATAGAACAAAACAAAAAAAACAAAACATCCAGAAGAGGAATTTAATGTAATATATGGGAAAGGTTATCATATCCTACATGTACAACTATTCTACTGACTATCCTTTCAAAGGTTGGCCTACATATGGAGTAACTTAATCATTAAATACATTGGTTTGGTTAATGTGAATAAAATGGCGGTCTCCAGTCTTCTGTCAGGTCATCCTATTTGTTTGGATAATGTCTATTGTATAAACGTATTGTTACAATTTTGAAGCTAATTGTATGTCAACATATTTATGTACAATGTCCTAGCAAACTGATAGAAGTACACTCTGATAAAATTAGATTATGTTAGCTGTAGCGCTGAAATACGGAGATTTGCTGACTATGCTTAAAGCATCTCATAGCTTCAGAGGTAAATGATGCTGCAATTCACAAGTTCAAATGTTTGTTTGTTTTTTATGAAGACATCTTTGAGGGCTTTGGTTCCGTCTTATGTTATGAGATTAGGCAAAATCCTGTTCATGATTTAAAGTCAGATTGATGGTGAAACTGGATGTGTGTGTTTTTATGTTTTTCTTTAGATTCTTTGAGGAAGGTGGGATTTTACAAGTGGGGACTAGCTGCAGAATTCTAAACAATTGAGATTCCAATTTCAGTCTGTTAAATGTGCCCATCAGGTTTCACGGAAGATTTTCTAACATTTTTGAAGAACATTTTCCTCAGATATTTGATTGAGGAAGCTATGGGGGACACGTACTGTCCTGGAATTGACTGAAACTGACACGCGACTGCCTACTTTGTTCACTTTTAAGCCATATGCAGTCAAAAGCATGCTAACGCCTTTATGAAACAAATTTGTCTCTTCCAGGTTGAATTTCAGTTGGAATAGATTATTTCTCCAATCGGACCGTTGTACTCTCGGATACCATGGCTCTATTGACCAGGAGAGGTTTCATATTTTTAAGACTTTAAAGTAAATATAGGCCAACAGAACAGGTGTCCCGTGCATATTTCGGGAATGACAGCCTTAAAACCTCACTTCCCTTTAAACATGATTAGCTTTTTAGAGGATTCACATCTTGGACTGATTTAATTTTGTGAGCATATAAAAGATCCACGGAGGGAAATTTATGATATTAAAAAAAAAAAACATTTGTAAATGGCCCAAAAATTTGGGCAAAACTTTGTCTGTATTGCTTATTTTCTTTATGTGTTTTTAATCAATTGATTAATTGTTGTGACCTAAGCGAAAGGGGCCAGCAAAGGGAGTCTTAGCAGAGTAGTTAATTTGTTCATCAGTAAAAGCTGACTGACAGAGATGGTCCTCCTCAGGTTCAGCTTTCAGAGGAGTTAAAAATAGATCAGCGTTCCCGTTCGCGCTACTCGCCGTTTGGCCTCTGACTGAATGATGGACGTGATTCTTTTTGCAGTTTCACCATCTGCTTCGCTTTCCTGGTTTTATTGACAAAAATCAACAGAAACAAAGATAGACAAGGAGAACAGCTATTTTTCATTTTTTTTCTCTGATTCCTACAATTATACCTCAGCTTCTGCACAGTCGAGTACCAGCTGAACGCCATTCATCGCTCCATGATGCATCCACGATCAATAACAAAGAGAACAAAGGTGGAAGACAAAGATGCCAAGATGCAAACACACAAGCCAGCATGTACTGAATATTCATATCCAGTTGTGTACAGCTGGAGCAGCCCATTTACAGATCAACGCTAAATCAAACCCATGCTTCCTTTCTAGCCACAATTATGGCCATTTTTACACTAGGGCGTAGTTTTGTTTAGTTTTTTTAACCTCAGAAAATATATGAGATCTTTTTTAACGGCTCTTTTAAATGTAAAATGGTTTATTAGATTGTGTGGCCGACTCGTACAGCTCATTGCCAAAGCACTGGTGAGTCCTCAAGGATGCTGTGCCCATGACCTTGGCTTTGGTAGGACTGAGTGATCATTCAGACTGTCACTAGCGGTCTGAGCCTCCGTTCTTTCTGTGTGGACTGACAGCGTGTTTGTGTTACCCCCGCACACGCTGATGGATGCCTCTTCCCAAGGTCCTGATGGAGATGAAGATGGATAAAGAGAGGTGGGGTTGGAGGAAGACATGGACGGCCCGGATCGATAGCGACATTAGATTACTGACAGGGATGATGGATGTCCCTACTCCGTTTGCTCTTTTATGAAGAGTTACACTGGTTAAGGGATTATTACCTGTTCTACCGATAATTAATTAATTTGATTTTGATTATGTTATTGGTATTTTCATAGGAAATTGATTGTTCTGAACTTGTTCTTGTTCCATGTTCAAAGTAGGGGCCATGCTATTTCATGACACGCATAGTGCAGAGCTTGAATAATGTGTGGACCTGCTGATTGGATAAAAATAAACATTTGAATGCTTTTTGTGCCTCCCTCCGTTATCTGAGCTACAAAGGAGGGAGTTTTACTGGCTTCCACGCACCTTGCAAACTAAGCTGTGTTTTTATCAGTCTATCTTTCACGTTGTTGAATGGTTCATGAACCGAGTGAAGAAGAATTCTGACAACACAACGTACGCAAATAGATTTATCTTTTGAGGTCAGGATGCACTGTCTGAGGTGTGATAATCAGTCTCTGTCAAAGATTAGAAAGTCCCATTAATTAGGAAGAAATCATGGCTTCACAGAGAGAAAGAGACTTATTGGTCTGTTCATTTTTTAAGTGTCCATCTCTTTCTTATCTTTAGCATAACCTTCTCTCTAGCTTGCAGGCAGTATTTATCATTCCCGGATGTTAGGTGACATTAGACTGAAGGAGGACACACTGGGGCTTTCTGCGTCCCTTTTAGTCAGGGAGAGTCAGCGTCATTGCCAATAAAGTTGAGCGGCTCTTTGAGTCTGGCTTCACCTTCTGCATCACTGGTATGTGTTAAAGTTTTGTAACACCCCAGAGTTTGGTTGTTAGGTCCAGCAAACAGCTCAGAAATGCCTTTTTACTCTCTTAAAAGCCGCAAAGGCAGTTTCTTTTAATGGTTTCTTGGAAGAAAATTTGCAACATTTGAAAAGAATGTCTATGAGTTCGCAGTGGCTAATCACCAATGTTGTTTCAAATTTCATCACGATAGCTCACATGCAAATCAACTGTTAATGCCATCTGGTAATAATCATAAGCAGATAACGTGCAAATTAGCACAAAGGAGTCTTTTTAGACTCACCATCCCCTTTTTCAACCACTGATCATGCTTAGTGAGTGACTTTTCAAACACAGCTGCCTTATATCTGGCAAGAGATAACACGTTATGTTAGTGCATGAAATGTTGTGATATTTGACTGAAAATGTGTTTAGAACAGTTGTGCCTTTGTGATTTGTTGATTTAATTATGTGTTCCAAAATACTGGTCTGTCTTTTGTCTCATTAACTTGAAAAATAAGAAATTAGGACATTTGGGAGATTTTATAACCCTTTTCACACAAAACCCACTATTATCCAACTGTTGTTCATAAAACAATGGGATATTGTTGAAGCATATACATAAACAGCATTGTTGCCAGCTTTATTAGAAATTATAAACGGCATGAAATTCAGCAGCTTTAACAGTTCTGCTAATACAGTGACTGTTCCAGGATTTTTGGCAAGATAATGTTATGAAATACTTTTATATTTTTTCAGCAGCTAAAACGTTTTCTCCCGACCTGTGCGTAGAAGATGCAATCCAAAAACCTGAGCCCCTAGCCCTAATCCTTACGACAGACGGCCTAACCCTATGCCTTACTTTAAGGCTTGCCCTAAAGCCTAAAAAATCCCTTTGAACTTTTCCTCACATTTACAGGAGTTTTCCTCTCTTTGGTTAACACAAACATAGATTTGTTTTTTTTGTAAAATCACGGCATGCCGTGATTGAGCTGAGTTAAAGATTAAAAAAACCTGATATCTCTGTTCAATAGAACGTCATTAAGGAGTTCCTTGAGTCTTGGAGTAAGACTGTACAGGTAATAATTTGGCTTGATCTTTCAAGTCATTTTTTTCTTATTTTAATGTAGTCTGGCCTACATATTACTTCCCTTTGATTATGTTCTGTACTCTGCTCCTCTTACCCAACACCAAAATTTACCCAGAATCTGTTGCTCCTCAACTCTCAGCGTGTTCCGGCTGTCAGGTCTGGTCCAGACATAGCAGTAACATCTGGGCCCTCAGGGATTCTGTCTGCCTCTCCAGCAACATCCCCACTATCACATGACTGCCAGAGGCTGGATTCTCCCAGGGCACACTGCACTGATGTGGAATCAGTGGATCCCACCTCTAGTCTGGTGGCTATTATTGGAGAGATGACCTCAGTACTGGAAAAGATGGAGGAATCTGTAAAGGCTCAAGATACAGGATTACGCTCCATTTTTTAGCGTTGTGTTTCTGGTCTTTTCTGCTGCGCACATCGAAATTAACATCTCATTCACAGCTCGATTACTTATTTAGTCCTTTCCTATAATTTCAGTCAGTGTCGATAATAGTCAGCCCTCACCTCAAAATTTTCCTGGCCCGGCAGTGAAGCAGGGGGCGTTATATTGTGCCAGATATTTGTTTTGGTCACTTGTTTTGGTCAGCATGGTACACGGAGGCCTTATTTGTCTTCCGCAGACACAGGCTGGCACCAGCCGGCATGTCTTTCCATTAGTTTCCTTTATCTCGCATTCGCACTTTATAGGATCTGTGTTGTTTTATGTGAGGAAAAAGTGACATTTCGTGGTGTCGTGTCATTTGAAGCAGCAGCTGGGCACTTATCAGGCAGGGTGGCTGTTACCGGTGCTGCTGCCAGCATTGTGAGCAAAACAATGAACTAACTGAGACTTTAGTGGGGGAGATGGTGAGTGGGAAATAATCTTTCCTGCATATTTCTTGTGCTCACACAACTCCTCTAGGCAAGTTTATGCTTTTTTCCCCCTTCTGCATTGCACATATATATATTTATGAAATCAGCAGCTGCTGTGATGTACTCGGCTGTGAGCTCCTCCGACTGAAGCAGCAAAATCCTTCAGACAGTTATTCATGTTGTCAGTCCAGCTGGACAGTCCAACCCTTCCATTATTACCCTTCAACAGAGTTGGAACACTTGTGCCTCTTATATCAAAATGCTGGATAAATAAGAGACTCCACCCAGCTGTTCTGGCATAGATTTAAGATTGTAAAACCTGTGGAAGGAAGAGAGTGTGTTTCTAACTTAAGGATAAAGCTGGGACCTTAAGAGCTTGTAACAAAGTACAAGGCTATTTGAAATGATTTTTCACAGTCAATTTAAAATGAATGTTTCATTGCCACCACTTTTCAAATGGGATAGTTTCCATTCCATTAGTGTCAAGGCATTCTGTGAGAACTTGTTTCCTGACAGTGTGAAAATAGCTGTTGGGCTGACATGTAAGCTAATGCATAATGAGTTAAGGGGACCCATCCGCTTTCTCAAGTGGCCCAGCAGAATGTGTGTGTGTGTGTGTGTTTGTCATCCAGGATGAGTGTGTGAAAAAGAGAGACGGTGGGAGAGAAAGTGCGGAGCATGCCCGGCTTACAGGTGTTAGACCTCACAGCTTCAGAACAAGTGTTGACTGAGCTTCAGACTGATCTTATTGAACACAGGGCTGTGTGTAGAGCAGTCAGGCTACAGGCTCTGTGATGGAATGTTTTATGACTTCATTTGAGAACAACGTGAGTTTATTAACAGAGAACTTGAGAAAGTAACCTGATGGAGTTTTGTGCATAGCAGTAGTTCAGAGTCTTTTTAAAAAGTATATGTTTATGTGGTTGATAGTTCTATATTCAAAACAGTGTTTAAGATATAATTTGATTAATCTGAGTCATTTATGTAAGATATTCCCTTTTGTGCTTTGCAGCTTATCACCAAGGCTCAACACGTGGCGAGCAGAGCTCTGGACCTATTCGGTGCCAGCGATGTCGGGAGCCATGCAAAGGAGAGGTGGTCAGAGTCCAAGAAACTCACTTTCATGTGAAGTGTTTCACTTGCACCGGTAAGAAATGGAAACTTTATCCACAACAACACAACACATGAGGTGTAACCGCACAAATAGTCCACGATTATTGTACAAAGAGTCACCTCGCCTGGACGGCTGTGATCATACACGTTGTTGAAGTCCTATTGTGTAAGATAGGAGTTCCATTTTGGGGCACATTATATCTCTCTTGGCCACATCCTCAGTGCTCAATGTACACTCCCACACACATACTTTGACAGAAACACTGTAAGCACTCAATCTATATTTCACATGCTGAGTGCTACTATTAGCCCACAGTGGGGATTGGAATGGATCAGAGGTGCCTTACAGGGGCACAGTGGCTCCTGCTCAGGCAGCTTGTTATTGTGTTGGGAACTTATAGAGGATTTTCCTTTTTCCTTGTACACAGTGGCCTAATGAGACAGACTTAGCATGCTTCGCACTGGTACATGCTACTGGTGACTTTAAATAGAAACCGTAATGACTTAATCACCCAACCTGTTACGGCAGGATTAATCAGTATTTTTGTAACAATGTAAAGCTAATTTCCTTACTACTATGTCCTCTAACAACCTAACTCTGGGGGTAAGCTATTTTCAGGTGTGGTTGAGATATATTAGGAATGATCAGTTTCAGTGAAAAGGTATTTATGAGAACTACATAACAGTTTTTGTTGTCTTAAAATGTATGCAAGTTGGGTTTCTCTCTCTTCCTTGTTGCTATCCGCCTCATCTTTTCAGTATCACATATTTTCCCCTTTTTTATTTATTTAAACTTTAGTGCCCATAGTAAATCACTCAGTTGCATCTCCGTTAATATTTATATTTATCGTTTTTTTTTATCGGGCAGCTGTGGAAGGTTAAAGAAAGAAGAGTGTTTATTACTGACTGAGCTGTGCTCATACTATCTTACAGAACTCAGAGGTTTGTTGGCTTTGTGAGAAGCTTTTGTCCTTAGAGTTGCTGTTTTATGTTTCTCATGTAAGATTGTCACGCACGTGAAACTCCACCCTCAAATGAGACATTCACACCCAAACTATGTAACGTATGTAACTGTGTGCATTCATACATGTGTGCATGCTCACTGTGGTTGTGAGGGGTTGCTGTGGTAACAATGTGACAGGGCACCTGGGCCCTGGTTGGTGGATATTCTCAGCATCTCTGAGGTGCCATTAACCAATTGGAAAGCCCTATTCTGTGCCCCAGAGAAAAGGGGGGGAGAGAAGATACGAAGGGGGGATGGGGGTGCTGTTTGTGCCGACCAAACATTACATCACCTCCTGAGTATAATGCCAATCCGAGCCTGACATTTTGTTTTTGCTTTTCCTCGCACCGACTGCAGAGGCACCGTAAGGGAACACGGCCACTGGTCGTATCATGTGAGAGCACCTGCCTGACAGCTGTCCGCTTTCATGTTCCAGAGAGTTCCTCTCATGCCATGAAACGATGACGGGATGCTATTGTACAGCCAGTCTCTGCCACCTCCATGCCCATGATATGCACTCTGTATAGGTTTACGCACAGCCAGCAGTTTTCCAAAGCTGTTTTGTCCAGTGTGTAAATCCCACTCCTCACACAAACATGTTGAGTGTTCCTTCAAACTTCAGAAACTCTGTCTACTCCCTATGATCTGGGAGTTTGACTCTCTGATCTCCATCACTTATCTCCTTTATTTCATTGACTCAGAAAACAATATTGGGATTTTTTATATTTTTATCTATTTGTTCCTTTTTTAAAGATTTTGTTTGTTTTTTTTTGTTTGTGTGTGTGCATCTCCTTTTCAGTTTCCCCTTATCTTTCTCAATGATTGCCATCCAAGCATGAAACCATTGTCTCATCTTGGGACAGGATGACATTGGCATGCGGGATGTGCGATTTGGAGGCTTATTGGCTAAACCGTATTATCCCATCTCACCACAGGGACGAGCTTCTGCTAGCAGCCAGGAGCCTCATCTGTTACACATGTTTATGAACTCTCTGATTGGGATGAATTTACCCATTGATTTTTGTTCTTTGTTGTGCAGTTTTTCCCATCCTAAACCAGGGCACAGCTTTATATATCCAGTTTAATGACCTTGACCGGGAATATTGTTCTTGCCTCAGTCTGCCTTCATTACTGCTGCAAAGCTATGACATTAAATCATAGTTATTTCCCTTTTTTTCCAGCTACTCCCTCATTCTTTTTTTTATTTCAGTCTCAGGTTTCACCAGAAGGGCTGAGTGTGCCTCTCTGAAGAGATTGTGATCATTCAGATTTAAATGGACAGACACGCTCCGTTACCTTCACACACAATTACAACAACAAAAAATACACAACAGCCATACATTCCATTATTTCATCCTACAACTATGAAGCCAAAATACTTCTGTCTGCCTCATTATCATAATTCCTCTTTCATGCATTAGTCAGAAGGGGAGCTGATCACTAATCATATGCATTTAACCTCTCAATGCAACCCTATTATTCTGTAGCTGGCTGTGGTATGAAGAGTCAGCCAAGACGGAAAGTCTGGAAAATGCTGAGGACAGAAAAGAGCTCTCGTATTTATCCATGAAATCCAGACAAAGAGATGGCAGAGGGGATGTATCTGTGGGTTATGTGGATCCCAAAGCTCTTCTCAGTGTACCACCAGGCTGTCAAGTACGGACAATGTGGTGTTGTGTTACATGTGTATGCTGACTCGTGCATAGTGCTCCAGTGACATAGTGACCACATTTGCCCAACCTCCGCAGCATTTTTGCTGCTCTTAGATTGTGGCAAATTGAACAAGGGTATGAATTTGCCATTAGCACGATACTTACTTACTCATACATCTCATGCAATGGACAAAAAAGGTTTCCTTCCCTACATCTCACATACTGGGAAACATCTAACGAAAGCAAAATGACAAAAATATTGGAAAGGCAGACAAAGACAAATTCACACATAAGTTGCCAAGCTGCTCCCTTTTGTTATTTATTTTTGGTGCAAAAATGATTTCTCTCATAGTTCAGCGCTGTAGGGAATCACATGTTTACACACAGGTTAGATAAACTGCTTTGCAAATGCGCCAATTCTTGCTCACCGGGGCTCTTATTAAAGTGCAGCATCCTCAACACTTTCTCTGCAGAAATGTTTTCAGCAGATCATTTTCCCACTGGTTCATTGGCGCCCACTTCTCCACCTTGATGTTATTAACATCAACATACTGTACTACACCGCTATTGCTCTTTGAATGCAAAAGGGAGACAGGGAAGAACAAAGCAAAAAGCAACAAAAAAAAAACTGGGACAAATGCGGAGGAAAAGAAAGAAATCAAGGTTATGTGGAGAAATAAAAAGAGAGACAGCAGAGGGGGGAAAAAAAGCATGGGGGGGGGGGTTACAGGGAAGGGGAGCTTCCTGTAGCTATAGCAACCGCTGGTACACTGGTCCAATCATCACACCAGTACGTGGTTGCTAGGGAGAGATTCCAGCAGAAGCAAAAGGAGGCGCAACAAGAAGCAAAGCTTTTCCCTCATGACTCCACTGAGAATGAGAGAGATGACAGGGATTATTCGTCTGCTTGTGTCTCCCAAGTGTCATCGTCTTTAAGGGATTTCACACGCTGAGGTGCTGCAAATGATCTGGAAATGTGCCTGTGTGTGTGTGTGAGCCACAATATGTCAGCTGCTTAGGTGAGCAGGAGTTTGGCTTGGTGGGGGAAGGATTCCTGAGCGATAGAGCCAATTATTATGTGGTAACCGCTGCCGTGTTGAAAATAAACAAACCTACATTTTTGTAGCTTATTAGAGAGCCATCTCTAGGAGTGTGGCAGTCTGTGTGCATCTGTGATTTCATGCACGCCTATTATCCCCTCAGCGGAGTCTCTCATCGGCTCTCAGAGGGTTAAAAGCTGAAGGCCGCAGCAGCAGATCTGGAGGGGGACTCCACAGGGCATCCATCTGTCTCCGGCCACCAAAGCGGCCAAATATTACGGGAACCCCGTCCCGTTCAGTTTCTGTCTTTTGTGTGCCTTAGCTGCCTGCCTCCCCCTCTTTTGGCCTCCTCTGTGACATCTCCCTCTGTTTTCTGCTACCTGTTACTTTTAGCTAATCTTGAAAAAAAAAGGCCTGGACTTGATATTGTGCAAATGTGTTGTGGATTTTAAATTGATTCTGATTCATCAATTTTAAGCTGATTCAGTGTCTCACTAAACGCTGAATCCGTTTGATGTCAACTGCCTCTTTACTGCCGTGAACTTAGTTGGAAACGTAATTTCCATCCATTCCTTTTAATTTGATCATTGTCAGGAATTTGAATAGTAATATAACCAAACGCATCTATGAAGATGGAATCTCACTGCAAATTGAAAAAATATTTTTAGGATTAACACATTGGTTTAATCTGATAGGGAAGCCTGAAGATGAGCCAGAGATGAGCACGTCTATAAGTATTCCTATAAGTCTGCTAGTTGGCTGACATTGGTTTTTGGCTGAAGCACAACAACTCTCAGAGCTGCTAATGTGGCTGTGGACTTCAGTTCTCTCCTCTCCTTGTCTGTCTGGCCACTTCTATTCCCACCCTTTGGCTTGGCACGACTTGAGAAAACACATTATTTACTCTTGAAGTGTTTGCTCGAGTCAGAGGCTCTTGGATCCAGGGGTACAGGGAAAAGGCATTGGAGCTTGGGCCCTTTGTTTTGCACCGAGGAGAGGGGGTGGATAGTACTTTCCTTGATGTAACTTGTCAGTGCCCCACTAGTTACATAATCCCTTTTGTGAAATTTAGTTTGAGGTCCCGGTGCCATCCTGGAAAAACTTTAGAATATAAGCTTGATGATAAGAGATGTTTTAAAACAATACATGCCCGCAGGGATTCTAATGTACTGTACAAAACAGGTCCGTTAAGCATCACTCAGAAACTGGAGGAGATTCGGGGAAATAAAGTGTATGCTTAAAAAGGTTAGGTTTGCACTGAGGTGCAGCCTCGTAGGAATAGATGGAAACTGAGACAAAGTGGAGACCTCGTGCTCAGAGCCACACAGATTTGGAAGATATGTGCAGAAAGGCAGAAAGGGAGGAGCGGGTGGGGGTGTCGGGGTTCTTTTGGGGTTCCGGCTGGGGCCGACTTTGAGAAGGGAATTTTAATTGCGTCTGCTGGCTGGAGATAAACACCTAATCAGGCAGACCCCATGTGGATGCCTAATGAGTGCAGTTATAATGACCACAGCTGCCCACGTGCTAATTTCTATTCAACAGATTTAGGGTCTAGCTAACTTCTTGAACTGCAAAAAGAGCAATATGAGAGAGAGTAGCAGCACCTTTTCATTCCCCTCATTATGGCACGCTTG
Organism: Menidia menidia; assembly: GCA_907169785.1. Taxonomy (NCBI): domain Eukaryota; kingdom Metazoa; phylum Chordata; class Actinopteri; order Atheriniformes; family Atherinopsidae; genus Menidia; species Menidia menidia. Next base: position 14,332,913 of record CAJRST010036666.1, read on the forward strand.
AGGGAAGAGATCATGGAAGGAACAAGTAGCCTATATTAAGTATTGGACGTAATTTACTTTTTCAAGACTGATTTTTCTTTGGTTTATGGGGATTAAAATCTGTCTGTAAAATATTACAGAATATACTAAAGAAATACAGCCCTACGGGTCAAGACGTTAAGGACTTCTGCTTTAGAATTTTTTCAGCAGCTTCTGTGCACGTTACTCAGGGGGTAGATCTGTGAAGTGCCCAAAGGCCATTCATAGGACAGTAAAACAGACCAGACTGGGTTGTTGGTTTTATGGGTGGCTGTCCACACCATGTGGCGTTAGGCGTACGGTTATAGCCAAAACCCTTTTTCTTGAAGCCAAGCAAAGCCACCGCCTCGCAGCAGCAGCAGCGGGGACACCAGTCAGTCCCAGTTCCACCCACGGAGCTGGCAACCAACACACGAACGCACAAGTTTTTAAAATCTCCGCTTGACGGTTAAAAGAGGGTCTGCAGGCTGTTAAAACTTTAATCAGCAACACTTTTCACACGCCCAGTATGTCCTTAACTGATGGAAATTTCAGTTATTTGCTTTGGTTTGTTATTAAAATAGATTTGTTGTCTTTCACCCTTGAACCTATGAACTGGAAGTGATCCACAGGGGAAAAAATCTATGTTTTGTAGAAGTGACACTAATAGTGAATGTATAAACATTGGAAAAGGTAATGACAACATTTTATATATGACATTTTGTTTTATAATATAACTTTCTTTTGGCATTACAAACCTAAACCAAGTAGATGTCATGCCCCGAAGATTTTTCCTGGGTTTTGCTTGTGGTCTTTCCTTGCTGTACTTAGTTTCCTCCCTTTCTGGTCTTCACCCGTAGGATCCTCAGTTTCCCTCCTGTCTGGTTATCAGTTCCAATCGTCCCAGGCTGTACTCACTCACTAATCACTCTCCCCATAGTACTTAAGCTCTTTAGTTTCCTTCAGTCCTTGCTAGGTCAAACCAGGTAAACCATGCTGTAGCTACCACTTGTTTACTGCCAATTGTTTTGTTTAGTCCAGCTTCTGTTTCCTGGTAGTCTCCCCCACCACCACCGTTTAGGTTTATGATGCATCTGGCTTTTGTAATAGTTTTGTTAAAAAAAAAAAGTTTTACTTTCCCCCTTCCTTCTGTTGGCTTTGTTATCTACAAGAATTCTATTAAACTGTCTTTCTTCTTATAATGTTGTGGTTATCAGACACAGTTTCAGCCGAGCCTCTTCCACTTACCTGTATTACTCTGGGGGTGCATGCATAGATGCTGGCAAGCTACCAGAGGCAGTTTTTCATCCAAAAACAGCTGACTATTTTGTGCAACAAATATACACTGTGGTCTTTTTAAGAGAATTAAATTAGAATGTAACTTTTGGAAACAAGCTTGAGCAGTCTAATTAGAAACAAAAGCATGTGTGTGGTTATTTTGAGTATTTAATCTGAAATGAGAGATTAAAGGTCTTGGGTAACAGATCCCCCCTTAACATGTAGTGGAAGTATTTTTTAAATGCAGTAAAAATATCTGAGGATATTAAGATATTAGCTTATACAGAGGTAAAAGTTTGAATTCAACATCTATAGATTGGTATACAGTACTTAACATAAATCAAAGATGTTATTTATTTATGCTTGCATTAATTGCAAATGAGGCTGTCACTTTAAAAGAATGACATTGCTGGAATGTTTCAGCTCATTTCAGGTTTAATCGGAGTCAAGATGTGATTCTTACAGCCACGAGTTTGAAGCCCAGCAGCACCTTCAAAAAATGCTGCCCACACCACACCCACCAACACATCAATCAGCCTGAAACCTAGCTGTCTCTAGGGAAACTGTGGAACGTGTACACCTTCCTGGCAACTATGCAAGTGGGAAGACCTTTTCAATGCAGCCAGCCAATAGCCCACTTAGAGGAGAGCCGTGACTAACCAACAGGTGAAGCATCCATCCAGACCATCCAATCCAGTCTGGGCAGCTCGGCCAGGCATCTGTATGCTAAAGCACAAACTGCATTTGGCTAATCAAGCAGATTCCATTAACTAGGCAGCCAATCTGATTGGCGACTGAACTGCAGACCATTTCGATGATGCTAAAAGAGAAAGGGCAACAAATAAAAAGAGAGGCAGAGGAAATAAAGCTGTGAATTGACAACAGTTTGGGTTTGGCAGGTTAAAACCCTGTTTGTTCCAGTACAAAACGCTTCTTCTTTTTTTTCATTAATGAAACCTCATATACACGTGGAAGTATTTACCCTCTCTTTCCCATTTTCCATGAAGAGATTGGATAGCCTGTGATTTGGGTTTCTGGGTTTCTGGCGCTTTAGTTTTGGCGGTTGAAAATGCAGCGAGGACACTTTTTGAAGCTCTGTGCCCTTGCTCAGTGCTTTTGGAAATGTGGTCGGCACATGCACATTTTTATAGTTGGGTCCTCTACAGGCTTCCACTTTAGCTCCTTCTTTTATTCAGGTGGTACCTTTGCTTGATGTAATGTCCTGTCACAATGATGGAGCGCCATGATCATATCTCACTGTGCACAGTGTCCCTTCCCATCACTCTATCTCTGCATATGCCATCTCATCAGGGATGGATTTATGTGTTTCTGCCTTCCCAAAGGGAACTGATTGTTTTGTTTTTAAGTAAGGGCCCATTGATCTTTTATTACACCATTAAGTCAATACGATCCACTCATAAACAGCTTGAGATTAAATGAGCCCCTTTGAAGGGGGTTATGTGTGTGTGGGTGTGTGTGTGTATGTGTGTGTGTGCGACTGCCTGCAAGCAAACAGTGAAAACTGGTTGGCTCTGGGGACCCAAGTGCAGCCCGGTGGAGCAGCTTTATTTTCTCCAGCATATGGGGAATGTGAATTCATTTAGTGGCAGTGAGTTGAGGTTTTCCCTTATGCTTCATTTCTGGACAAGAATGACGTATCATTAACTGAACATTTTGTGTTTGTTCCATTATTCGGTGGCTGTATTTTGCTGGCAATTGTCAGCTATGCGTGCTGTTATTCTCACGTTAACAGCATCTGATTTGGCCTGTAACTTCATTAGCATTTAAATCAGAATCAGAATCAGAAATACTATGTATGTACAAGTTGTACAAGTTGTCCACAGTTTGGCCTCAGGGGGTTGGCAGTTTGTTCAGGTTGCTAAATTAACACTTTCAGAGAAGTATGTGAAGACAACTTAAATCCTTCTCTCGTGTCATTAGGTGTCACATACCAGCTGCAAGGTTGTGACTTGCTAACCATTTTTAGTGTGTCGGCCTCACAGGTTCCTTTTAACATTGGCCCACAATGAGAGACTGCAAAGATATCCTGGACTCTGTTAAACAGCTAAATGAGTTCATTGATCATTTAACGATTTAGGTGAAGGTTTTAGAATCATGATTGTCAGCAATAAATGATCTTATTGGGTGTGCTCACATTCATTTTATTAAAAATATTTTATATATATTTTATAAAAAGATAAGTTATATTAAAAGAATACTTTTTGGAGAGATGCAAAACAGTGACACAAAAGTCATAAGAAAAGAATAAACCATGTAAGAGCAGGTTTAGAGTAGCTTCGATATCTCCACAATGATTTACATTTACACAGATTACAAATAACCTTTTTATACATTTCTTTGGCTTTTCTCTTTAAATTTCAGACAACACTTATTGCTTTCTTGTAAGAAAATCTTTAAAAAAACAAGAGTAAAACATATTAGGGCCACAAACTGCCCCAGTGCATGGTTGATGTACATTTTAGAGACGTCCCTATTGGCTTTTCTGTGTATGCTTCAGATTAGTATATATCACCTAACATTTGTGTTATCTACTCTGATATTGTGCTCAGAGCAACAATTTTGGGTGAGCTTGCTTTGCATTTGCTTTGCTCTAATAACAACTCAGGGGAAAACAAACCCAAAAGTGTGCTACATACAGATATTAAAGGAGTAAAGGGATTGTGTGAAGATCTGTAGAACTGTGGCAGTGTTGTTCAGTGTTTGAGAACATAGATGCTCTGAGGGGTCACGTTTTGAGTAGCGCTGTAAGGGGGGGAGTTTGAGTCTGGTGTTTGCAAGCAGTCGTGGAAAATTGTGGCTTTAGATGCATTGAAGTCAGGGGAAAGTGTTCAAATAAATTTTCTTTAAAGTTAACCATCTCAAGATGACAACGCTTAGCCCTGGAAAAGCAAAGCAGTGACCATACACCAGTCAACAGTCAACACCAGTGTATCCCAAACAGCTCTGACTCATTGTGGGCCAGACACAAGACTTTTTGGGCACGTGGGTTGCAGAATAAGTCCAGTGTGTTTCCATTGGGTGTGTATGCCTTGTAAAAATTCTTCAGCAGATTTTGACACCAAAGTGATATCCAGACCAGGACACAAGATTTCTAGCCAGAATACTGCACTATGAACAATCAGTAATTCTAAAAGATGCATGTATGGTTTTAATGTTTGACTGATCCAATGTGTACGTCCCCATGTTTTCATTTTCAATGCTAATCTGGGAGAAGCTTTAAAGTAAATGATAGTGCTACCAGCAAAGACAGTTGTAGTGATTTTATTATAGTAGATGAGTGATACTTAAAAAGCCAGTCACACAGCAGGGGGATAAAGATTGACCAGATTTTTTAAAAACCCTTTGGGATCAGCATTGGTTATCATTTGCTTAATGCAATTCTTAAAAAGACATTTGTCCGCCTTTAACCCCATCAGTGGCATGTATTTAAGGTAGTAGCCTTTTTTCGATCAGTCTTACGGCAATTGCCAGCTCTCCTGTTCGTACACCACACAGACTAGGGGAAATACATAAGAAACCACACTAGCCACAAATCTTTACAAAAACTGTTACACCTTCTGGAATTCCCTCTTCTTTGTGAAGCAAAAGAACTGTCACGCATATTATCTGCTTAGTATAAACAACACACAGGGATACACTGGATACACAGCAAGACATTTCTCTTGTCTTTTGAAGCAATGTGTAAAGGGTTTGTAGATGATGTTCCGATGTGTTTCCCCGTTTGACTCTCTATTTGCATTGTTCAGCACAAAATTACTTTTACACTGATCATATCATTATATTCCCATCAGGGCAAATTGACTCACCGCTGTCTGGAACTGAATAACTTTCTTGGCAGCCATGTGTGAAGGCAAACACACACACAGAAAAGCAACAAACTCACTTTAAAGAGTCTGATACCTGAAATAGCTTTCACACATTATTCCTTTTTTTAAAACTTTTTTTTGTTTTGGGATTTCATGTTGTTTCTTCTTCTTTATGCTTCGCTCCACAGTGTGTAACTGTGATCTGGCACGATCTGGTTTCTTCCAGAAGAAGGGTGAGTACATCTGTACGGCAGACTACCAGCGTCTGTACGGCACGCGCTGCGACCGCTGCGACAGCTTCATCACAGGAGAGGTGGTCTCTGCTCTGGGACGAACCTACCACCCCAAGTGCTTTGTCTGCAGCCTCTGCAGGTGGGCAGCCTCCCTCACACACAGGGCACACACACACACACCACACGGGTGTTCTCTAAACTTCACTGTCAGCCTCAGTGATTTGAGCCAAAGCAGTTTATATCACATGGATTCATAGAAACTTTCTTATTTAGCATTTCAGAATAAAGAGGGTCAACTTAGAAGGATCTCCAAGTGTTTCTTTTTTTCTTTTTTTTCCTTGCATTACATTCTCTTAAGATCGAGGTCATTCAACGCAAGTTTAACACGAGAGCTGCTGTCCTGCAGGTTTTTGAAGTTTCCCTGCTTCAACACACCTTTGAAATACAGTCTGGAATGTGTATGCTCCATGTGACTACTCATGATAAAAATGATGTAGGTTATGTTGCTCTTCAGGGAGCTCATCAGTATCTCAAACCATCTAATTATAAAAATAAATAAATAAATAAATAAAAAGCACACACTTACGATGGTTGAAAAATTAACGCTCCAAAATATTAGATACACCAGAAGGAGACAACATTGAAGATTCTCAAAATCTGTTTTGTAAAGTTTGTGCAAAAAGCAATTTGCTCATTTGATGGCTTGTTAATTAAATCTGATGTTTTTTCTGTGTTCTCTTCCTCTTTTTTCATACATATAAAGGCCTGGAAAATACTCAAAATAAAATTTTCTCCAGTGTGAAGGAACCTTGCTTTCTGATTTCGTCAGAGCTTTCAAACGTCTGCCCATGCCAGCATCTGTTGTAAACATAAAGCAGTGGATAGTGGGTCAGCTTGTATTGATAGAGGAACACTACTTTATTTGATCATCAGGGTTGCCCCCTCCTTGCATGGGCTCAGCCTTCGTCTTTGAACATGTGCAGAGGATGTGTCCTGTGCGCATCACTCCACTGTTTCTCTTTATTCCTCTGAAGCGTTTCTGAAAGGATTCATCAGCAATGAGAAAAGCACAAAAAAGAGGGACGTAGAACAGAGGACGGGTTGTTGACCGACTGAATCAGAAAAGCCTCCGTTCTTTTAGACAGTGATGCTGCACAAGTTTCATCTTTTGAACTAAGATGTGGAAAGGTCTTTTAACAAAGTGTATTTTTGCTTAGCATGACCACGATTACTGTAACAGAGTCGAACATGTGTCTCATGCAGTTAGATTTAGCAAAAGTAGTCTGTCTCTATTAACCTCCAGCTGTGTTTGTGCTGAGCCCCTGCAGAGGAACGATGAGCATCATGCTAGGAGAAGAAGATACAGAAACATGACGCTATGGATTATCCGTCTCTATTTTCTCACTATGCCAGCCCTGTCAGTTTTGATGTGAGAGTGATCTTTACTTACCCTCCCCCAAGCAAGAAAGGTTTGCGTCTTGTCGGGTGTCGGCATGACACACCCAGCAGCTGCTTCTAAGGGAGGACAGTCAACTGGCCAGACACAGTAAGCTGAGCGGTCCTGATACTGACCGTTTTGTGTGTGTTGTCTGTGCACAAATATAACCGAGTGAAACACCTGGTCAGCTCTGCGTCTCAGCTACGAGTGGACTGGAAGAGACAGCCCAAAGCCACTGGGCCAATGTCTTCTTTCCCGCTCCATCTGCCCGCTGTCACATTGCACACGCTCCTCTCCTCTCATGCTCCCGTGCCTCTTTTTTTCTCATGGACATTCTTCCTTTTCTCCTGCTCCCCTTTACTATTCTCGGGATCATTATCGTCCAACTCGCCATAATCATCAGCGTCAAATCACTCGCTTCTCTATCGTTATCCTACTTTTTTTCATCCACTCTGCGATTCCAAATCTAAATGGGATCAGATCCCATCATTTTTTTTTCTAAAGCAGCTGCGATCACAGCCTCAGGGCATATCACTGAGACCTAAATAACTTTAGTTTTTCGGTCAGTTTGAAAAAAAAAGACATGCATTAAATATGTAAACAGAGTGAATTATTAAAGTACTGAGAAGGCTGACAAGGCAAAAGTGCCTTGAGGGAGCGAAAGTAACACACAGGTAAAGGCAAGGTCAAAAAGACTTTTCTACACAGCATTTTTAGAGCGACTTACACTTCTATGGTCAGACTCTTAGATGTGGAAAATATTTAGCCTGTCGTGCATGGACCTGGACGCCCTGCTGCCCATGGGATCAACAAGAGTGAGGAATATACGTTGTCAGTCTTCAGTGGTTGGTTTTCTTTTCAGTGTTTACTGGGGCCTTTGTTCAATAATTTGTGTTATGGAATGTCTCACTTGGCTCATCTCCTCTGTTCTTTCTGCTTTACACATGAAAGCTGCCCTTTTAATAAAACCATGAAGTAATGAACTACTGTTGGCCAAAAGAAAAAGAGGTATTTACTCTTCAAATGCTAAAGTTGTATGTATCAAGACTTAATGATAAAGAAAAAAATCCTCTGGACTATACCAGGTGTTAAAGTTGGGTAGTCCTTAGAACATTATGTAACGTCTGTATAGATTATATACGAATTAAAGCAGAAATCAGACAGTGTGTCTGTTAAACCCAGCACACCCTGAAGGCATGATTAGTCAAGTGTGGGAAAATATAAGCATCTAGTAAATTGTGTAACCTCACACTTTTCTTTTGGATTTTGGAGTCTAGAGCATTCAGATTAATGTTCGTAGAATGAGAGACATTATCAGTGATCTTAAGAAACAGTTATCATGCCCCATCAATCATGAATGTTTTATAAGGCCGTCCGTGTACTTTGGATATCCGCTATATCCAGTCTGTTAAGGGGGAGCTGGAGGTTTTACCAGTTCTGGTTAGGAGACAGCCAACGCACATCTTTGATTAATCACCAGTCCAACACAGAGACGACACAAAGAGGCAAACAACCATACACACTCATTCTCACTCCTGGGGTTAATTTAGAATCTCCAGTTAATATCCAGAGAAACCAAAGAGAACCCATGCATGCTAATTCTGCAGACTAGAGTCCCAGTTGAGACTCTTACTGTAAGGAGACAGTGCTAACCATCACACCATCAAGCAGCCCTTGATGATAGTTCCAAGCAGTCTGGAGTCCATCAGTCAGTGATAAAGATGGATTCACTTCCCAGCCAATTCTTTGCAAACTGTCAGGATTTGACTGAAAGAGATTATCATAAGGAGCCACATCTGCATGGCATCTGCATTATCAGGGAAAAGCCGCTGCCCCCTAAAAAGAACATTGTAGCAGAGCTTTGGTTTACAAAGTTTAGTCTAAGTAAACTACTAGACTTCTCCTCATCCTCAGCAGGAGAGATGTGACCATAGCTAATATGCTTGGTGTTAAAACAGATTCTGACATTTTGGTGCTGGGGAGCTGATGATTCTGGCTTGCACCCACCGAGTGTACATTCAACTCCTCTGTATACCACAGTGTTCTTGAGTCAAATGTGAAATGATCTGATAAAGCTTGAAATTGGGCCATTAAAAAAAGGATCACAATCTCCAAGAACACTGGTGAAAAAAAGAGAAACAATCAAGGTGCTGTAATGATCCAGTCAAAGTCCAGACCCCATCATGATTGAACTGCTGCGGTGGGACCTGGACAGAGCATAGCGAAGGCCAATAAATCTCTGTTAACTCAAGCAACGTTGGAAAGGAAAAGGAGGAATTCATCCACATTGAGCCAGACACTGCCAACCCTCAAACTAAAAATGATTCATTTGATTTCTTGTTGCCCACATAGGTATCACAGGAATACCTCAATAAGTGATGATATGTTGTGATCTGTTGTTGTGCATATTATTTCTGGTGAGATCAAGTGATTCTATCAAATGATTATTTCCAAATACATCAAATGTTAAAGTTGAAAAAGCCTGTTCTATCCTTTTGTACTCCTGACAAAAAGAAAAGTGACGTGTTTTCCACTGGACAAAAGTGAAAACATGGCTGTACTGGACCCGTGTGCTGACTCCCAGCTCTCTTGGAGACTGGAGCCTCCCACTGGGAGCTGGCTTTTGCTCCAGGTCTTGGCGGGGTAGTAAAAGGATTACTGCCATCTGTGTCTTTTAAACAGCCTTCCTTAAGCTTTTTAGCTCCCCATTTATTCTCTCTGTCCTCCCCAGTCATAAAAAAGTTATTCTTTCTCCTCTACAAAGAGAGGGAAGTGAGTTAAAACACTGTAGAATGATAAATTTGATTTTATAGATGTTGTCTTCCTGCCATGTTCTCAGTCTTACAACATGTGTGTGTTTTTACTCTATTCTAGTGGCTTTAAAGCTGCAATATAAACAGTGACCCATCGGGAACAGCTGTGTGGGGAGTGAAAAAGGCAGATCCGACTTGACAGCAATACTGAGCAAGTAGCCGGCAGTTAAGATCAGTATGCGCTCCACACGGTCGCCCTAATAAGTTTTCATTCTGACCGAGAGGGCTAGTTTTCCTTTTAGAAAACCGTGGCAACGACACATTATCGCCTCTTTAAACACAGAGAAGCCAGGTGCTCCTGTCACCGCCACCATCTATTTAACCCGTGGGCACAACTGTTTGTGAATGTATTTTCAGCCTCATGGAGGCTATTGGATTGTATTCAGCGGGTGTCAGCAGGATTACGGCCTGTCTGTCTCCCAGTCGGGCTCCTGCCCACACCCTTTTGTTATTTCCCCGTGCATTGTGCACTTTGATGTAAACACTCTGGAAGCCTGCAGGCATATTATCACCTCCCCTTTTTTTTTGCTCTGCTTTCTAATTCTCTCTTGATTTCTTTCTCTCTTCTTTTTTTCGCTTCCACAGTAAACCCTTTCCGATTGGAGACAGGGTGACATTCAGTGGAAAGGACTGCGTGTGCCAGCAGTGCTCCCACACACTTGTCAAGTCAAATGAACCCATCAAGATCCACGGGCCCAGCCGTGAGTTCAGCGTCCGCCTGGTTCTGTCTGTAATGCTTAAGGCCACCAGGGGCTACGCATTTGTTCTTAATGCGGCGGGTTGCAGGAGGCCCATTCAGCTCATTTATCCTCTCAAGTGTCTGTGTAATCCGTCATCGGGCCTGTCATGTTGATCTGCCGGCTGATAATCATGTAACGGAAGCAGACACATCATTCACTCAGCACTGTCAGCTCTTAGCATATAGACGATTTAATACTTTTTTTTTTTTTTTTGCACACGGGTGCTATGCAAACAATCACCCAACTAGATATTCAGCGGCGATAAAGTATGGGAGTTGTGTTACAGAAGAGCTGTCCTCAGTTTAGAAACAAAACAATGACAAATGGTGATTATACAAGAGAGGGATGGTGACTGATCGGGAAACGTATGGAGTGCGGCGCGCAGACAGCCGGCTGCTGCTCACGGGCCGTGCTTTCAGAACAGATGGCGGAGAGGTAGTGAATAACTGTCTCTCCCAGATTGCGCCATTCAGGAGAATAAGATTTAAATCGCTCCCCTTGGTACGTGTTGATCACTCCGCATTATGAGGATGCACAGTGTGAGGCGAGGACTCGGAGTGCAAACGCTAAATAGAAACAGCGCAGCCTCGTTCTGTGGAAAGAGTAGGGCGTTTAAGAATGGATATTTCTACTCAGCCCGCCGCAGTACTATGTACATATTTGCCAAGCACAAAATAATTAGTTTGGGGAGAAATGCAAATAGACAGCTGTTCAAAATTCTGAATGTGGGTGAAAAGGTTACGTATTTATACACCAGTCAAATGAAGAAATGGCTTTTGCCTCCTTTAGCTGGAGTTTTACTCTAATGCAGGCTCATGTTGAGCCTGTATATGCTGGATGAATGCTGGTTTTTAAGAAAATGATCTATGAAATAGTGGATACTAATAGGAATTCCTCAGCAACACGTGTCTTTCCACAATTGTAAAGTGTAAAATAGATTAGAAAAAAGTAGTATACCCTTTTATTACTATTGAACCCTCCCAGTTTGGAGTAAAATGCTCTTAGATGAGGGTATAGCAGACTTCTTTCCTATCTTAGTTTTTATGTAATCACACTCAATGATACATGATTGTAGATTAACTATATCTTATTCTGTAGACATAATTTGAATTGGTAATGACTCTAAGGAAATCCAGCTGTATACACCTACAGTCTGAAGCTGATACCCTTAATCTTTGTACTCAGCACTATTGCCATGGTTAAGATTTATTTATGCAGCAGAAACCTGACTCTTTACACTGCAGGGTTTTTACTGAAAAGTCCTGTTTTTCCTGGCCACAAGGAAGAGTGGAGTGGTCCCAGCTCACCCACGTTCTTCTTTTAGGGCCAGTAGAAAAGGTTAAACTGAGCCGAACATCTTCCAAATAAGAAAACAAATGGAGAGCTGACCTTGTTTCAGCTTTTTGACTCTGCAGCCATGCATCATTTGCTGCTTCTGTGCCGCCTCTTTGCTTTCTAACACAGTTACAAACGCTCACACCTGCAGGGGCGAGAGAGAAGCTGCAATATGCACAGTGTTCATGCGATTCATGGAATATCAACTCCCCTCTTTTATTAGTACAACTGTTTATTACAGAACTACAGTAGAACAATAGAGAAAAACATCTGGGGACATAGTAAGAGTTTGGGTTTTCCCTCCCATCTCTGGCACTTACCTTTCCCTAACATTTACTGCTTCCTTTGTCTGCTTTTCTTGATGTATTTTTTTCTTTGTTCGTCTCACACCTTTCCTCTCCAGACTGTGCTGGATGTGGAGCAGAGATCAAGCAGGGTCAGTCGCTGCTGGCGTTGGAGAAACAGTGGCATGTCAGCTGCTTCAGATGCAAAACCTGCAACATGGTCCTCACAGGAGAGTACATCAGCAAGTGAGTGCGCGCAGAGGGGGAAAGCGAGATGGAGAGAGAGACATTTGCAGCTCACATGTCTCACTTTTCAGCTCTTTTATTCATATCCAGTTCCCCCAGATAAGTTACAGTAAACCGTGCATTTGAACCGCTGCCGTATAGTTTTTAAAAAAATATTTCCTTGTGTTGTAGGGATGGAGTGCCGTACTGCGAGGCAGATTACCACGCCCAGTACGGGGTGAAATGTGAGACCTGCAACAGATACATCAGTGGACGGGTTCTGGAGGTAAGATTTTAGCACGTGAACACGACATGAAGACTGAGCAGCACAAATCTCCAAATTAGAAGATGACGGCGGCATATTAAGCTAATCAGCATTATCAGAATGAGCAGTCGCATCAGCTCAGATTAAGTCCCTCTGTGTTAAGGGGAGCGGACAATTTGAGACAGGATGATTAAAAAGTGTGTTCAGGTCAAAGCTCACCTAAACCGCTGTAGCTGTGTCCAGCATAAGAGTCCACACATCCTTTTCAGTGTAGGGCTGCAGTAACAGCTGGCAAAAAGCTGGACTGAGTTATAACATTTCGGAGGGATCGAAGAGGGAAAAGGGAGCTATAAAAAGATTAGAGGGTCAAAGGGAAACAGGAAAAGACGGCACAGGAGGAGACGTATTACAAAATCTGCAGTAAGAAAAATGCCCGTTTGCTCTTTTAGGCTGGTAGAAATGTTAGAAGTCACCAGTGAAAGGAAGACCGCAGAGGACTGAGGTGAGAGGTGTCACAAAGAAGGGAAAGGAAATAACACAGGCAGTAGAGGCAGAAATAATGAAGGTGATTAAGTTCCGATGCTAATTAAATGTTTTGGAGGAGCCTCTGGAGAATGTCTCTCATCTGCAGAGAGCATGTGTATTAAAACCCGGACACACACGCAAACACGTGCGCGGGGCCACATCGTCCCTGTGGTCTTTTGCTTGTCAGAATTGCTGGTGTAAAGTGCTTTGTTCCTGACTGTCAGCCTGTCTGAGCTATTTATAGACACGGGGACATGTCAGCTTTCATACTCAAGTCTCTTCTTCCTTCTTCTCTGTCTGTTTCACTTTACTTTTAAACGCGTGTGTGTGCACATATTCGGTCTTTTCTCCCGTCAACTTTTGATGGCAAAGCGAGGCACTTCTTTGGGATGCAACATGCAACTGATCTTCCTCGCAGGAAGTTTAATCCAGTTTTAGTCCCCGGGACGAACAGAATAAAGACCAATGAAAATAATGGGCTCCGTCTCAGCATTTAACACACACTATCAATTGAAATTTGATTATATGCAAATGTTTGGGGGGTTAGTACTATCCCTCACTTTCCTTTGTCAGAAACCGGAGAATCTCCCCAGCCCACCTCCAGAGACCGTCATAAAACCCTTTGCTCTTTTATTTAGTTACACATCTTAGTTGAACAATTCATTTAACAGCCCATTAATTCCACCACAGAGAAGGGGGCCTAATCAGAAACGGTGGCAGCAGCTTTTGAACACATACCAGGTGACCAGATGCGGTGAACGCTCCGTTTGCTCCGAAGGCAGCGGGCGGAAATGTCGCATCCGCTCCTGGCTTTCATTTCCCAGTAACCTGAGTGGAATCCTCGCACAGCCGGAGTGGGCATTGTTTAAGGTGCAGCTCAGACTCAGTTAACAATCATGCCGCACACTGGCACCTCGTGCAGAGCCCATATAAAGATTTGCTTTGTGAAGAGCAAGAGGAGTCAGCGCACCGTGAAATTGCATAAAATGATACTCCAACACACACAGTTAAACTTGCATGCTCTGTGTGTTCGCTTGACATAGTTCAAGTCTACTTGTCAGCAGTGTTTCTATAAATAGGAATCCTCTAATGGTGTGTCAGGAAGGGGAAGCGGTGATGGGGCGAGACCCCGCCCCAGCCATCATCCCCGCCGTGACACATGTGAGAGGAATCGGGCCCGTAGACTACATCCATGTTTTGTGTCCATTTTCTCCGCGCCCTACATTTACGGTCGGGCTTTTCCCCTCGGGGGGTGGGGGTGTGTGCTCAGGATGTCTTCGGACATATTTAACATTCCCGTGTCCTTCATCAACGTGGCCGCCCTCCTTCTCTGCACAACACACAGAAAAAGCACATTCTTCTTCTCGTGTGGCCGACCCACAGGGATTGGGCTCTAATTATGGCATAGGGCGAAGGGACAGGCTATCGTCATGTCTTAGCACATCTCTGAGGTCACCCATGGTCAGGTGGTGCACCGTAACAAAAGTGAGGACAATGCAGTTGGACAGAAAATCCTAATTGTGATAAATAACGTTCGTCCCTGTCTCGGTCTTGCAGGCAGGAGGGAAACATTACCATCCGTCCTGCGCTCGATGCGCCCGCTGTAACATGATGTTCAAAGAAGGGGAGGAAATGTACCTGACAGGTGAAATTCTTCTCCCACACTTTGTCATTGTTGATGAATGCATGGCATGCATTAACACCCATTGTCCTTTCCTCTCTTTCTTTCTTCCAGGGTGTGAGGTGTGGCACCCTTTATGCAAGCAGGCAGCCAGGGCAGAGAGGAGGCTCAGGGTAAGAAAGAGTTTTGAATGAAAACACTTCAGTGTAAAAGTGTAATTTTCTCTGAGTGCATTTTGTCACACTCCACATTTTATGTTCTGGCTGTACTTTACAGCACCGACGCCTTTCAGAGACCTCCATCTCTCCTCCGGGATCCTCAATTGGCTCTCCGAGTAGAGTTATATGTGTAAGTAACCTGTTGCTCGGCAGCTTTTAGTAACCTTTGTATGCCATTAATCTTAATCCTGAGGCACACTGGCGGCACCAGAAACACAAGCTCAACCCACAGGCTTGAATATTTAAGCACCGAAATGCGAGGCTGCTCCCTCACTTGGCCTTTTCCCTTGTCTGTGTCTCTCCTCTGTCGCAATCAGTTACGTTTTATGACTTTTTCGTTCTGTGGCTTGTTGTTACTTTGTGAACAACAAGACGCACCGAAACAAGATGGACCAAGTTTTCTGCCTGTCAGTTTTCAGCGTACAGACTGAAAATAGATCATATATCCTACTGATGTGAATCAGATTTTGTGGAGGTTTAAGCATAGATCGGAGAGTAATGAGACCCTGACAAGTTAGAATTTGTTTTAGAACAAAATCACCACTGAATTCATAATCTAAGCAATCTGCCTATTCTGCATGAATCCCTTTTTTGTGGAGTTTGATGGGTAGATGGTCAGACATATGTGCAGATAACTTGGAGCACCTCCATGGTGGCATGTCCACAGCCTGCTGCTCCCCGGTCTGCTGAGGGCGGCCGTAATGAAGGCAGCATTGGCATGTCAAGGGGTTGCCTTCACACATGCCGGAGTCCCTGCTCTCTGCTCTGCTCTTCTCTCGTAATCAATGACCTTTCTGTTTAAGGTGATGGATGAGGGAGAAATGCAGTGTAAGCAGACTTGTCCTCCGCACTGTCTCCACACCTCCTCCATCCCTCACCCTCTCCGGCCGCCTTTGCTTCCTCTGCTTCCCCTGCTCACATGTGCGTGGCCGCTGAAGGTCAACAGCCCTCAGCACTGACCGGCTCTGCAGTGTGCATGTGTCCGTTTGTGGCCCTGCCTCCTTCATCACCCGCTTTTTCCCCCCTCACTCTGCTCACATGTGAATGATAACATTGGTGGTCTTTTCATCCTTACTCTGTGCATTGTCCATGCGGTTGACGTGGGGTCTTGTCGCTGTTTGTCTTTGTCTGTGGTGGGTGTGTTTGTGTCTTCTCTCCAGGCCAGAGTGGAGAATGAGATCCTAGATTATAAGGATTTAGCTGCCCTGCCAAAGATCAAGGCCATTTATGAGGTCCAGCAGCCCGACCTCATATCCTCCTCATACCAGCCGTACCACAGATACACCTCTGATGACAGGCTAGACTATTACAGCTATGGGGAGGTACAACTGCAATACACTTTTCAAGAGGAGCAACCTGAGAAACTCTGTGTCATGTAGCGTTGCCAGCTCACCATTTTATTTTTTAAACGGAAACATTTTCCCGGATTTGCAGCCTTCAGTTTTTATCATCTCTATTCGGTATAGCACGACTGAGCTTATGAAGTTCTGATGTGAAATTTGCTTTAAAATCCCATCTGCTGAGTTGATTTAATAAGGTTTCATTTTCAGGAGCATTATCTTTTTTTTATTTCACTTGATATTGCTGGTGATGTGCAGTTAACTTTCACAGAAGGCTTTGTGTAGAGTGAAATGCTGAGGTTTTACTTTTTTATGGTCAGGACTATAAGATTTCAAAAGCATTTAACCAGAATTGATTAAAAGTAATGAGCCTAAAGTGTGTACTGCCTGACCGACAATTCATTCTAGTTTATAGGCTACAGGAGCAGTTTGATTTTTTGGCAAACGTTGCTTTTTGTCAAACCTCTGATGAAAACAATAAGATTAATACATTTAAGAGCTAATACCTCATAAAAGCATCCACTGTAACATTTTGATTTGTGTAAAGGCAGACAAAAGTAGTCTGACAGATCAAAATGTTATGTAACCAAGTGAAACAGCTGCGTTCCCTTCTAATGTCGAACATTAACTCTTTAGTATACTTCCGTATCAGATAAAACAACTCTAAATTGAGTGATACTTCTAAAATCCTAGTATGGAAAATTGTTCGGTCTGTTTGCCGTCATTGTTGTCTGGTGATTAAAATATGCCTCACTCAGCATAATGTTTTGACTTTCTGACTATTCCAGTCAAAAAAACAAACACAACTTCTCTGTCTCCCCTGATTCTGTAGTCACTTGGGACTCTCTCACCATATTCTCAGGTAAGGGCTCTTGCATCAGATATGAGTGACAGAACAAGTTCCAACAAGTCCACTCTCATCATATTTGCTTGTCTTTGTTCTCTACTACTTTTAAGTTTATCTGATCTCTTTTATCTTTTCAGGACTATGACAGTCTGGATACAAAGCAGCTCCGCTGCTCTAGTCCAGGTTATATCGACTCCCCAACACTTAGTCGTCAAGGCATGTCTCCCATCATGCCTCGCTCTCCTCAGCACTTTGGCTATCCTGGTAAGAAAATAGGCACTTCATGCATTTCTTTAATTTGTTTTTTTCCCCACTGCGTTTAATTAATCAAGCAAACAAATGCTGATGTTTTATACTACCCTGAATTAAAGCAATCACGGTATGGTTATTGGAAATAACAATAAATCCATTTTTCAGAAATGCAGAAATCTTACATTTGCTTTTCTTTCAGTTCATGGCAGACAGTGTGGATGCACTACCTTCATTTAATTTGTGAAGCTGCAACATTTTCTTTTGCATGCAGGTCTGCAGCTCTTTCTAAAAATAAAAATAAGAACTTTTCCCAGCCCTTCTCACAACAATTAAAAGAGTTTCAGGCCTTATTTTCTCTGGTTGCTCTTAAAAGCAAGTTCCAATATGTTCACAGCTTCACCACTTAAAAACAAAAATGAAAAAATATATAACTAAATATATAACTGTGTAAGGTTATCTCTTACCTAAAACGGTGACCTCAGCTATTAATGAATGACCGTTCTCGATCTGTCCCTTTTTTCCCACCTCCATGAAGTTTGTGAACCAAAACAATTCCCTGGAATGTGTTGCAGGCCTGCTATCCGGGAAGAAGTTTGTATTAACTAATGAAATTACCTGTGTTAATGTAAAACAACTATCTTGGGTTAATACAGTCTGTTATGGCATAAGATAATCACTGAATTTGTAGTAGACTTCAAGCTGTTTGTCATTTTCATCGTCCCTCTTAAAGCTACCAAGAACAACATGAATTATGTTATTGAGAACATGGGATAATAGATTCACTGCCTCGGGGACAAAATGTCATATTACTTGTTTGACTCATTCGCTGAAGTTCTTGGTTGTTAATTCAAGAAACTACGCACATATGCAGGAACGCTGGCATTTCCTGTTAGCTGCTGCATTGTTTCCATGCTGAGAACTTTTGCCTTGTCTTAATGTTCGACAAAAAGTTGTTCAGTGCCGGTTTGTAGCGTAAAGAAACACTCCAGAAAGTTTTTCATCTGCATGTCTTAAAGCCGTTCCTCATCCTCATGTTTCCTTTGCTATCATCGGCTGTGGCTGACTGCAGGCTCTGAGAGTGGCAGGAGTTCACCTTATTACAGCCAAGAGGGGCGTTCAAGCACACCCACCACAAACCAGCCCCCTAAACATTTTCATGTACCAGGTAGGAATGCTCACCTGCCCATTGCACCCCCCTACAGTTCACCAGTTGCTGTTCACAATGGCAAATCATTTAGAAAAGTAACACACGACCTCTCAGGCATAGTCTTTTCCTCATCCTGCATATTTCCCTCCTTTTATCTTCCTTTACACTCACCCCTTCCACACCCTTTCCCTACTCATCACCCCAATATCAATTCACTTCTCCTCCTTCGCTCGTCCACTTTTCACCTCTTCATCTCCTCTCTCTCTCCTCAGCCACAGGGGACCCCAACATCTACAGGAAGCCTCCCATCTATAAGAGAACGGGTACAGTGCAGTTAGCCCCGCCTTACCCTGCCTGTCCTCCTTTCAGTGTAGTCATACTGTGTTTGATATTCAACGTAGATGTTCTTGCAGACCTGAGCCCTTACCATCATCTGGTTTAACTGTACTTTGCCCACCAATGCAGATGAAAGGAGAAGGTTTATAGGTTAGAGGAAGCATTAGGGAACAATCCATTTGAGTGTTTGACATCGTTTCAGAAGTGAAGCAAAATTACCAGTGAGGCCTTTTGCAGTTGAAGCTATGGCTTGCTCAGCAGGGACAGGTATTCACTACATGGGACCCTTGAGGAACAAAGCACAGCAAGACGCATTTGCATTTGCTGTGCTTTCATTCTAACTTCTCAGCCTTGACAAGGACGCCAATGGTCATGGCATAGTTTAAGTGTAGAGGTGATTTTGTTTTCTTTCTGAGGAACCAAGCTAAACCTGGAAGTTTTAAGAAATACATCAGGGCATGAGTGGAGAAGAGTATCTTAATATTGCGCATTTATGCTGTTAGGTCAAATAGTGTGGCAGAACAGTTAATGCAAAATGCTTTTTTTGTCCTATTTCTTTTTATAAGTCATTAAACTCAAATGCGCTTCAGCCCTCTGGGTTGGGTGAGCGTGGGCAGCGAGTGTGAAAATGCATAAGAAAGAGGCTTATTCTCCCCTCGTCACATTGCACTTAAAAAAGGCTTTCCAGCTGAGAGTCATAAGATGTCTTGACTGAGGATAGTTTATCTTTGTTGTTGTCTTGCATGCCCCCGTGCTGTACAGTGTGTACACCATGTGTTGGTCTGTTAGCGAGCACTCACCCTCCTGTACGGCTCAGCTATAAGATTGTTTCATCACTGGCCACGTTTCCAGGTTGGGACATTTTTGTATATGTTTAAGACAGGCGTGAACATGGAGCGTATATAGCAAACAGCGAGATAAAACATTTTTAGCACGCCTTGTTAGAATCCTGATACTGAACTCACCCGTGTGTGTCGGTCTCATTGATATTACATGTACTTTTTGGCTTTTTTATAACGAGTATAACTTTCTCTGTTTCAACAATGTCACAACACAAACATGTGAAACGGAATTTCTCTGTGCATTCACGGCCAGTTATGTACTAATCTTTTAGCTGCCTAATGCTACCCGTATGGAAAAAGAGGCTCTATCAAAAACCATCATTTTGGCTTTTTCCCCCCCTCTTCCTACATATGGGCAGCAAAGTTCCCACATTCTCATATTCCCCTGGATGCTCCAATAATGTTTCCCTTTTCTTTTTGCCTCTTTTTTATGCATCCAATCACTTTTAATTACTTCCCTCCACCCTCTGCTCCACTTTACCTGGTGACCTTACCACTGTAAGTACCTCCCTCCGCTCACTGTTCACTCATTCTAAGTGGATAGACATGTTGATGTCTCTGTTTAGATGCATTACTGTGTGTGAGTCTTTGTCAGTGTGAGTGTGGCTCGCCATTTAGTTATTTCAACAGTTCCATAAAAGTATAATGGCTGAGAATGTCTAACTCAAGTGTCCTTCATCATGTAAATAGGACCCCGATGGATTAAAAATCAGGGCTGTTATGGCTAATGGCTAAGAGTGAGGAGCAGTCTATGTGACATTACAGTGCACGTTGTCCCCACTGGCTGTGCTGTGGTGTGGAGTGGCATCATCATCACCCTGTCAATGCTCGTGAAAAGATTGTGTGCCTCAGGCTAAACTGTAACCAAACCCTCTTAGATGCAAGTTACTTTCCAACCAATGGTTGAAACGTTGATCTTGTCTGACAAGAAAGTTGAATGTGATGACTACAAACCTGTTGAGTAAAAGTACTCTTTAATTGTGTAACCGTGTCACGTTCATTATATGTTTTCATTCGTATACTACAATAGAATTTCTGTGCTGTTTAAAATGTTTCCAGAAACAGAATGCAATAGTTTGCAAATATCATAAACCAAGGTTTTAACTGAAAAAAGCTATTGAAAGTGAGACATTTTTCCTGAAAAATGTTAGGTCATATTAAAGGCTATGTCTATCTCTCAGCTCCCTTCTTTTAATAGCACCCAGCAGGCTTCTGAGAACTGAGGAGATCAGCTGCTGAATTATTGGCAGAAGAAATTTTCCATTTTTTATTCTTGTATTATGAAGCCATGCTAAAGAAGGAGAATGTGGCTGTTTTTCAGCACTGCTGATGCTTTTTCATTTGTGCAAGTTGTGCACACATGATGACACTTGATGCTGACTTTTGAATGTGCTGATAACAAGCCAGGCTATTGCTCCTTCACTCAGCCCCAAAGACAAAAAAATCCTAATGGTATGATTGGATTTTTCTTGACAAGATTGAGCTTTACTCTACATTTGTAGAAGAGATGCTAAAATGTGTTCACAGACAATTGTTACTGGAAACTGTCCTGAACTCATTTGCCAATTTCCACAACAAGGTTGTGTCATTTTGGAATATTGTTCTCTCTGAAGAAACAAGATTTGCATAAACTGATAATAATTGTTGTTTTTGTACCTTACAAACAGAAATAACTCCAGATTTTCTAAATATTTTGATGATAAGCTTTTTTTACTGATCCATTGCCCGTTACTGCTGCCTCTGCCAATCAGATATTTTTCATAAACATGCTCTGTTTTCTAACTTTAAATAGTATTTCAGTTATTTTGCTATTTAAAATAATGGTTCTTGGGATTTTCAAATCATTGCATTCTGTTTTTATTTTCAATGTCAGACAGGATGCCGATTTTTCTGGGATTAGGATTGTATAACATGTCGCTGTCTGTGAATTCTTTGAGCATATTTTTCTGCGTCATTAAACTATTTCTTCCACAGAAACATCAGTTGTTTCGGTTTGATTGGTTCGTTGATTTTCTTCAACTCAATTCTCTTCCAGACAATCATATGGAAGCAGCCACCAAAAGCAGGACCAGTGAGGACATCCTCAGATCCTCCAGACTGTCCACCTTCACTCCGGAGCCATATGCACAGTCGGAGTCTGACTACTACCCGTACGCCAGCTCCCCCAGGGGTGAGGAACAGTGGTAGATTCGGTTTTGCAACCTCCTTCCTTTTTTTCACAGAACCAAAAGCAGACGCTGGAGTGCAGCTCATTTTGTAGCTGTGTTGTCATACTTACTGGCTCCCTCACTTTGTTGCCGTTTTCCCTCTTGGAGGTCTATTTTCATGCGAGGGGAATCTCTTTAATCTCTCTTCTCTCTAAGCCTATCGGGTGCCAAGAAGACGCTTCTCGACGGGAGGAGATGAAGAGTGTTGGAGTCAGAGTCTTCAAAGAGTGAGAGCTTCATTATTCTCCTTCTCCCTCTCTTCATCATCAGATTGAAGTTAGCTCCATACTCAGAAATAGCCCAAAACAATGCTCTTTTTTCTGGTTTGATGCCAAAACTGTACCCCTTTTGCTTTTCTTGCTAATTTCACCCTCCGTTCTGTATGTCGAAGTAGCTTTTTTTTCCCCCTGTCACTTTTTTAACTCTGTGATTTTTTTTCCTTGTACTTTTCCCCCCCCAGATTGGGAGTGGCATCGGGAGGATGATCCTAAAGGAGGAGATGAAAGCCAGATCTGGTTCCTATGACAACGACCCCTGGGGCAGTGCTCGGAATTCTCGTTGCGGGAGCAAGGAAACGCTGAACACAACCGGCTACGGCACCACGGTGTACAACAACACCATCAACGGCTGTAAGGATCCACCCCGCCCCCCCTCATTCGTCTGCAAGTCCGCGAACACCTCATTCCTGCCGAGCCCCTCCAAACGTGATCACATATGTTGTCTGTGGGACTTTTTATGCGCTTCAATATCTGCTGTCACTGCTGTTTTGTCAAGGGCAGCAGGGCGGTGGATGCAGGTCAGCGGGGGTCAGGGCTGCTGCAGGGGGGGGGGGGGGGTTTATAGGCAAGCAGATTAGGTGACTGAACCAAAGGCAGCATCAGAGGACTAAGTCTGCTGTAGCTGAGGAGATGTCTTATGGGAACAATACAGAACATTTGCACAGAAGTGGACCAAAAAAAACGCGTTAAAGCAGGTGTGTCGAAATGTCAAATGTGATAATGTCAGTTCCTAGACGGGCAGAGCTGTTTCTGTTTTCCAGTTCAATCAGTTAAGGCCGAGCATAACTGATTATGTAGCATGTCGAGAATCTTAATTTTACATCTGACATCAAGGCACCAGTCTATCTCCATCTCTAACAAAAGTATTTTCCCCTTTTTTCCCTGTCTCGGCCCATCTTTTTTTCATTACGCCCTTTCCCCCTGAGTTGCCTATAATAGCTTGCCTCTCACTTTTGCTCTGACGGAATAGCTTTCCATATTCTACTCTTCCAAAACTCCATCCATCTATCTGTGTGTATATCTCACACTCCTGCTCTCACAGCTGGTGTCCCATATCCTGTTTTATTTATGGGCAGTAAAGTCTCTCATTAGAGCTTTTTGTCAAATGGGAGGGAGAACGAGTGAACAGGGCTCGGCTGGTTGAGAGGCAGTGAGGACAAACGGCCCTGTGCAACTACTGCTAACGTGGGGCGTTTAGGAGATTTTTCTTGCACTTATGTGTATATTTTCATCTTTTCTGCTCTTGCCTTTTCCGGAATACTTTGTCCCCCTTATGTTTTTCCCCCTAATCCCGGGAGTTGATAGGATCCCAGCTTGCTTCTTTTATGTATCTTTGTTAAGTTAGTCACTAAAAATATGACTTTTTACCAGATATTTTTAGTCAGATGGATATCATAGAAATTCAGGATATGTTGCAGCATTTGTCTTTTTTTCTATGATGGGTTTGATCAAGCAGTTGTGTAATTGATATGTTTATTTCGCAGCTCCGCGGTCTCAGTTCAGCACTGATAGTGGTGAGTTTGTTTTATAAAATTGCTTCTTTGTCTGAAAAAAGGTGTGTGCTTCTGTTGTTTGTTTTTTATTGTTCCTTTGGAGGCATGCAATGGTTAATAAATTATAAAAATTCATCATCCGTAACCTTCTGTATACATCTGGAGCTGTTAACGTTTATTTTTGGTTGGTGATGAGCGCCATCTTCTGGCACTAACGGGTACTGACATGTTATTGTGATTTATCTGAGTGCTTATTTAAAACTTACATTGTCCATTTGTGTATTTTAGATTTTGTTTGTAAATCAGCCTCACTTCCAGGATATGGACGCAACGGCATCCAGAGGGTGAGAATACACTTAACATGACATGACACATTTATATACAGCACAATAGAGCTTAATTCCTATTACCTCTTACATGTATTTTAATCCAAATTAGCCTTCTTCATTACCAAGCTTAGTACATCCTCTAATCCAGCTGTCTTTCCCTACCTGCAGCCTCAGAGTGCAGATTGCTACCAGTACCAGTATGACAGTGGCAGTGAGGTCAACTGGGGAAGCAGAGGTAATTTTAGTACTTACCCAGAGCATAAATTAATCTGTTCTTTTCGTAATACACTTCTCATGTCGATCTCTCTTTTTTCCTTACAGCTGAATACACGGTATGTTTTTAACATAACTCTACTTTCAATAAGTAGTTCCATAAGTACAGTTCTTAGGTTAAATTATCACAGGGATTTTGGGAGCTAAATGTGTCATGAAACTCTTCTGACCTGCAGATTTACCCCTACGAGTCACTCATCATCACCACCAGGGGGCGCAACAGGCTGCCAAAAGACGTGGACAGAGCCAGACTGGAAGTAAGTTGTGAATGGGAAAACAAGCTAAACTGTGCTGGGAGGAGGATGTCTCTTATAAAGTAATTTAACTGTTGAGTTATGCCTATTTTTTATCCACTAATATGGGGACATGTTGAGCTCTTTTCAAATTCTATTTCAGATGTAAAGCCTTAACCTGTGTAGCATTAATGGTATCAAGGAACTGGAAAGTTTGACTTTGTCCCCTTGTCCTTCTTTCATAGCGCCACTTGTCCCCAGAGGAGTTTGTCCAGGTGTTCGGAATGACCGTGGAGGACTTTGACCGGCTGGCTTTATGGAAGAGGAACGAGCTGAAGAAACAGGCCCGACTGTTTTAATACCATACAGACGCGTGTGAAATTGCCATAAGCAAAGCCACTTGCTGGCTATTCGAAGGATGACAGGAGCACTTCTTCTCAGATACACTGCCATGCCTGAGAGCCTGTTCTGGATCTCCTCGCCTGACAAAGCTAATTCCTGTCACCAAAGTGGACATCTGGAGTAAGACGGAAGTCCGCGGAGGTATATTAACGGGGCCACGTGGAGGGTGGTGGCCCGCGCAGCTCTGGCTGGAGTGGAGTGTAAGCAATAGAGACTGTCATACTGTAGTGTCGTGAGTCATGAGCGCGCCTCCAGAAGGGCCCAAGAGAGTGTCTGTGACCAGAGCTGCAGTACCTAAACACAATGAGGAGAATTTTGGCTTTGCCTTATTTGTTATGCTCTCTTAGTTATGACTTTGCAGCACCAGCAATCCAATGGAGTAGAATGTAGATACAGTATATCATTTATGACACTTTACCAGTGTGAATGATTAGAAAAACGAGAATGAGTGTGAGCTTACGACATCAATATCCTTTGGTTTTGGATGAATTTGTCAATGTATTCTGATTTCTGATTTCTGATTTCCTTTATGAAAGTGTCCCCTCTAGTTAACAGTAACACACTGACACATACAAAAAAAATATATGAATATGAGGTGGACAATAACCTCTCAACTGTTAGCCTGATCTGCATCGATTTGTGTGACACCTAAAACCAAAGTGAGGATGAAGATCACTTCCATATAACGCTGATGAAATGATTGAAGGTCACTGTGCAGCTATATGGTCACCCGAAAGAATGTGCAATCCCGTAGATTTCGTAGGTACGGCAAGAGAAACCACAACCTTGTTCCCCTGTTTTCTACCAATTGCAACCGAAAATTGACTTGATGTTTTAGAATGAGCATTATAGTCATCCATGCATTTGAATTCACTATTGTTTATATTCTTTTACTATTCTAATTTTGTAGCTACAGAGATTATATTCACTCACACTCTGCAAGGTATATAACACGCCGACAAAGATCCAGGGTTGTTGAAGACTTTTCTTCCTTTGAATACTGTTATTTTTGATTTTGTCACTAAAATTAAACTGCGACTCAAAGTCTTTCTTCTCATGTTTTTTTGCGTGTCTAAAAGGCTTCTCGGTAAAACATTGCACATTTTTCTGAGAAATTGCTGAAATGGTTCCCAAGGAAATGAAAGTCTATATGACTTTAGATCGAATACATTTCTATAAATTAAACCAAGGGGATTTCCTTCTAGTTAATCTATGTATTAGTGAGATAAAAGGGGGTGGTTATGTTGTATTGTAATATATCTGCCATAAGAATGCTTTAATTATGTCTTCAAATTAAATCTATTCAAGGGGTGCGCTATACTTGACAGCAATTGAACAGTCAGTTCTTAAAATGCTCAAAGCAGAATTAGGCAAGTATAATCTGAGGGATTTTACTTTGGATCTTATTATGAAGCCAATTACCGTGCCAGGTAATGTAGAATAGTTTTAGTGTGCAGAGGTTACTGTGCATCAAAACGGAATCAGTAAAAGATAACCAGACACAGCGATGTGAGCATGTGTTCCCACTGCTTACTGATGCGTGAAGGAAGAGAACTTTGTCCAGTGAGGTCATATCTTAAAAGAGATGTTCATTCTAAGTGGAAAGGTGTCAAAATACACAACGTGAGTGGATGAGATTCAGACCTGGACGATGGTGCAGTGGAAGAATGCGTTAGGTCTCATAAATCTTGATTTGTTCCACACTGTAAATGGCAGAATATACAGGGGAGTGTGGAATATGATGACCTGCATCTTTATGTGAGTATCATTGTGGATGATCCCAAAAAAGCATGTGGAAGGATTAATGAGCTCTAGTTTGTTTGGCTGGATACAATGCTTTTTCTTTTACATATTTGATGCAATGACTTTCACATCCATGTCAATTCATCCAGGTCTAAATCTATTTGTGTTGTATGTCGATGATTTAGCAGCATAAGGAAACCACATGACTCCGGTAAGGAAAGAGCAATAAATTTAGCTGCTACTGATGCTGTGCACCAGCATTTGAATGATGGGACTCAATAACTTTGTGTGTGTTCAGTCTGTTTAGTAACTAATGGGGCACCTAAGGAGAAGATTGTGCGAGGGGATGTCCCAGGATCCTAAACAGTTTCTGTCAGAAGAGGGACATGACGCTAACAGCTCATAGCAAGCATCTTTCGGGCTCTTTGGGCTAGGACCAACGAAAATAAACTTCCCCACCCATTTTGCAGAGCTTCAGTTTCGTTGAGGCGAAACAACCTCAGGAGTGCTAAAAAGGCATTTGCAAAAGTGTTTAATTTAGTCTGTTATTCTGTTTGAAACAATATCGGGGGGAAAAAACTTTTAGTGTTTTTTTATAAAGTCAATATTGAGTTAAACAGCAGGTTATGATCAAGTTTAAGGCTTGTGATTGCACAAAAATATTCATTAGTTTCAGTGTTTTGTTTATTTATCTATTTATTTATTTTACATGCAGCTGTCATCCAGTAAACTGCATTTTGAAATTCAACCAATCATTTTCTCTTATCTTGAGGATCAGAATGGGTAAAATATCACACTCCCTATAGGTCATTCATCTGGAGAATGGATACGAGGTGTATAGTGGAAGAAATGAAAGGCCTACGGGTGTGGATGTCAATATGTTATGAACCACAGATGCCCATGGATGGAGACTGAACCTCCTCCCAGCCTCCCTTGAGCTCAGTCTGGCTGAAAATCGGTGGGATGTGCTGGAAAAACAGATTTGATCCATGCAAGCCCGGCGCAAAAACTCTGCTGCAAATGTTTTGGTGACTCATAACCTGTTCAAGCTTTTTTTTAAAATAAGTAAAAAAAAAAGGGGTTGAGCTTCTGTTATAGCAAACTCGGAATCTATGATATTAGAAACCTGAAAGTGACAAATGTCATAGCTTATTTTTGGAAATAACAGGTTTTACAAAACTCCAAAACAGACATGTATAAAACTGAGAGAAGCATTATGCCATATTTACACTGAACCTTATCATATAATTGCCTATAGCGCCCAGATAATATTGCAACAACATGTGGCAGCATGTACTATCCTATACCAAGGCACCAATCAGTATGCAGCAGTGACAGTGTCCAATTCCAGATCACAGTATTTGATTCATACTGAGTATCTTAGTCAGAGTGTCAGAGGTCTGACCACTACAAATACTTTGCACAAATCCTCCTGAAAAAGAATTCATAAATATAATCTGTAAAATAAATAATGATGTATGTTGTGGCCTGTGGGTTGTTAATCTGGAAAAACTGAAAAAATCTTCCACAACTGAGAAACACAACCCTGACAAAGGTCACACATGGTTTCTTTGATGGGTGTACATCACCACATGAAATTAAAACTAACTTTCTACATGACCACGGTCCTCCAACTGATTACTGACTGCAGTTTTATGAGACGGGACATTATCTAGTCCTCTCCCTCTGATCGATTTTAATGCATATCACTCTTATCCTTTCACTTGTGGGTGAGGGCATCTGGCAAAGGTTATGATTCAGTGTTTGAACTGTGTGCTGACTACACACACTGGAGATGTTGATGGTGTGCAATAGTGTGCATATAACTCAAGTCTTCTCTTTTACTAAAGGCTGTTTAGCTGGTTGCAGTCTACAGTTTAGCAGAAAGATGTCCCAGCATCTTGAACATTTTCTGTCAGGGGAGTGACATAAAGCTATCATCATTTAGGCTCTTTTGGCCATAACCCATAAACAGGAAGCCACCATGGCCATTTTTGGACACAAGTGGAAACCGCCCCATAGGTTAGATGCAGACAGGGCATGCAGGGACCTGAGGGGAGTTGTTTCAACCCAGTAGACTTTAGGACCCAGCAGATAGGCAGGCCTGGTCCAACCTGCTGATCCTCTCCGGGCTGAGAGGATCTGTCAGCGGTGGAGGCTCCGCGCACGCCCTCACGCGCTCACTCACTCATGGAGCCGCACTGAACCTCAGCGGTCCTCACATGGACATCAGCATCAGCAGCAAAATGGACACAGGAGACGCCACCTGTAAGTGTTTGGACACTTTTTCTAGTCCCTAAGTCGTGGCAAAGAGCAGATCGTGGGTGTAAACGTTTGTGCAATTTCTACCTGTCTTCGCCCAAACGGATTTAGATCTGCATGGAAGTTTAACTTGTTGCATGAACATTTCCCCTTGGCTGTCACTCACCCACCCGACACACCCACTTGGCTTCCCAATTTGCGCACCCTGGGCTGCAGAAGGGTCAGGTTAAAGTTTGGTGGTGTTCTCTCTCTTTTACGCACTTATGTTTATGCTCTTCAGGACCATAAATGATTTGTGTTTTGGTCTCCCATCAGACCCAGTAAACAAGCCAGCATCCCAAGTTTGTTTGTTGCTCTAGAAAGTGAATCCTACCCACTCTGACTTAAGTTAAATATCCAAACCTTAGAGATGAGACATAAACTGGGGGGCTTGCTTAAAAGTGGTTTGATATATTTGGACACAACCAGCAGCGAGCTTCATGCAGATTTACAGCGCTTGTGTGTTGAAATAGCTGGAAATAAAAGATGTGTTTCCACACCATGTGTTTTCTTAGGGAGGGGCTCATTAACCCCCTGAACAGTGACATTTTTCAAAATTTCAGCAAAAAAAAAAACAGATACACACCCTCCACTGTCTGAGCTTGGGAAGAGGCATTGGTAAAAAACAAACATTTTACACAGGATTTTAGGTTTTCTGTCCAAAGCTGAGTAGAGTTTGAGTTGAATGGTGCCTGTTTCTCATTCAACAGGAGCTGACAGGAAAAAGGACAAAGTGTGAATGTGGGGCTTTTTCTTATGCATTTCTTAACAGACCTTTGGCTTGCGAGAGAAAACACCTACTTTTAGGCACTTCTGGCTCCCAGTATGACCTCATCCCCTTCCCCTAATCCTTTCTTTTGTTGAAAGTCTTTGAGGATCATGTTGGATGTTAATTGTTACCCGTGTGTCTGAAGTCTACACAAAGTATCAGAGGAAGGAAGTCTCAAGGTCCTGGGTGGGGGCAACCCTCATCTGTCATTCCTATCTGTCCCTTAACAAACACACAAGAATGTGTCTTAGCCTCCCGGAGCTGTGTGTTTAGGTAAACAACGGGAAAGTAAACAAGCCGGGATCCCCTGGGATGGCCCGACCTGTTTACTGTCAGTCAAGGTCTCCTACTGGCTGCTGCTACACGGCTTTTACTTTCACAATGTGTTTGCTTTCAGCATGTCAGGTGTTGCCCTCCTCCGGCTTGTTTTGTCTCAGCGGTGGTTTAATGATGCAAGACGGTGAGAAATCATCATAGCTTATTGCAGCCTGCACACGCACTCATATGCATATCTGCATGTGGAATGGGACGATCTCACTTGCATTATTCAGACACGTGTTGAGTTTAATCCGAATATTTAGCACTTCAAGAGGTGTCTCGGCCTCATGGGACTGACACTGCGTCTTTGTAGTACATTCTTTTGAGTTTAGAGCTGCCAGACTTCATGTACTTAACCTGCTATCACCATAGCAGGTTAAGTACATCTCCTTCTGTTTAATGATGCCGGCTGTTTTTTTGCAGAGCGATAAGGCTGCAGCACAAGAAGACCCAGTTTCACAGAGCGGTACAAACCCAAGTAGGATAATGTGTCATGCTAGGAGGGATGTGTTTGTAATTAAGAATATGGGTGGGTGACAGAATCGATAAGAGGACATATTGTTGGAATGAGTCATTCATCAGAGTAAGCTCTGACATATGAGTGGCTGCATAATAAAAAGTAGTGGTATTTACCTCTCATATAAACCCCTATAATGAGAATATTGACTTATTTTGATTTTTATTTCCGTAATAATTTTGATGCCCACACACACACACAGCCTACTATATTTAGTTTAGTTTGTTTTGTGAGTGTCAGAAGAGAAAACATATCTCTCCTCTACATATATCCGACAGGTGTACAGAATGTTTCGCTACTTTCAAACATGGACGAGCGGTCCAAATTTTTGGCCCCAGCAGCCAGACGCGCAGATAAAACTGTCTTTATCAGACATTTTCTGTTTTGTTTTTTGTTTACAGAAGCACTTCCCAGGGGTGAATGTTCTGGAAGATTAGCTGCTAAACATGCGCTCAGTGAGGGGGATCTGATCTTCTGGACGTTGTTTAGAAATGTCTAAAGGACATACTGAGTGCTGCAGGCATTAGTTCTTGTTTTGTTTTTTTTTGCATACTGGTCTATCAGAATATCTCTGAAACCTTTTAGGGTTCCTAATTGAGTCTGAAATGTTTTTTTTTCAAAAGATAATTTCACAAAAAAAACACATCTGCATGTTATTTTCACACTGCGCACAAAAGCAGAACTTTCTCTGCTGTACATGTTAGTAATATCTTTTTGAATTTTTTCTTGTTTATCAAGAACATCACAAATGTTTCTCTGACATTCCAACCTCCCTTTTTGCCACAGTCTATTTTGTCCCTGTCATTATGGCTGATAAACACCATGACATATCCGTAAGCAACAGGATTATAACCCCTCTTTATTAAGAAATGTGTACCTTTCATCAGGATCAATAGGTATGATCGCCATTGCACACAAGCCAAAAGTTTGAATATTGTGGATGTTTTCTTCAAAAGTCGTGCCCTCCCTATTTAAGTGCAGTTATGTGCCATTTTTGCTCTGCTTTTGTAGAAAAGTTGGACAGTTTAAATCTGCTAAATGCCCAAGTGGGCACCAGCTCGTTGTTTCTTTGTGTTCTGATTGGTTACAGATATGTAGTGTGCAAATGGCGTCATCAGACATTCTTATTCAGATGATGGACCGGCTTTTTGTAAGGCCCAGCTGTGAGCTTGTAAGTTAAGCAGCTTCTTGATTTGCACAGGTCAGGTCAGCAGGAGTAGTGGTGTATGAAACATGGGATTTTCTCTATTGTGTAGGCGTGAAACGCGAGAAGCAGGGCATCAGGTGGGAGTGAGAGGGGAGAGGCTGTCCCTGCAGAGATGCATTGCAATCGTGGGATTGTCTGTGATTTAGCCCAGACGACTTGATGAATTGTGACTATTGTTAGCAGTTTTCGGAGCATGTGGAAAAGCTTTGGTCCAACGGTGATCTGGTGTCCTGACTCTGGGGGGGAAAAAAGCAACAAAAAAAATGCAACCTATTGTTCATGGAAGCCCAAGTCAGCAGCGAACATGTGAAATAATTTCTCTATTCATTCACCCTCTCCTGCTCACATGATGCTCGCAAGGCTCCAGACTCCAGGAACGGACAGGAGCTGAGTTAAATGTTGTGGGTCCAAGTTAAAAGGCAAAAGAGCTCAATTAAAATGCAGCATGCTGCCGTCATTTAACCTGGAGGTGACCAGGTCCTGACCCTCCCCTTACTCATTATATATTCAGTGACTTCCATTTTTCTCATAACAAAAGCTTTGTTTTGAAAAATCACTTAATTCAATCGATTATTTATTCGACATTCCTGGAATCTCTCGATGACATGTGGCATGTACTTCTTCTTTTCTGAATGTCTTGAAGCATTGTGAGTACATTTCATCACTGATAAGTGGAATGAGGTCTCACACAGACACACACTCACACTTCTCTAGGAAATAGCAAACCAAAATCGTACACAGTCCCTCTTTTAGGTGACTAACAATCCACAACCTTGGACAATGATAACCGGAAACTCATTTTCCAACAGATTGTAAGGTAGCCAGTAAATGTTAACAAAACTTAAACAAGTCACTTTACTTTCTTCGACTGTTACATTGACTGATTGGATGAGATTTGTGTGACTTTACCCCTGCAAGTTTTTGCTAGGAGACAGGATAGTTACCAAAGAGTGTGCTCAACCGAATGGTAAACGGTGTTCGGTCATTAAGGGTAAAGCTAAAGTCAAAGGATATTCTGTGGAACAGCTGTCTGTTGCTTTATTACAGCGGTCGACCTGTTCATCAAGCTTTAGCCTAAAAGAGGGATGAATGCCAGCTGCCTGAGGTCAAACTGCAGATGAGAATTTATAAGCATCCAAAGCTTTGTGTGTAGTGTTGGTGTGAGTTTGAATTGCTTTGTGTGCCAAACCTCCTGGCTTGCTGGGCTTTTTGTTACATGATACAGCACAGTTTGAGGATTGGTTAGTGCTGTTTGGTCCTAGATATGCTTGCATAGGTGTGTAGTACCACCGTAACTTGTAATCTCAGGGCTGAGAGTACTGTTGTACAGTACTCTCTGTTGTGCTGTTGTACTTTGTACACTTACTGGACCAAAGCACATAACAAACATTCGATTTAAACTTTAGGAGATTGTGTCAGCTTGTGATTAAAAGCATAATCTCTGCAATTTAGATTCATTCTAAAGGCTACAGTTAAAAGCCCATGTTAAGAGCAAATAACCTATTTCAAAATTTGAGATGCAAACTTGAATGTAAAGGATAAGGAGGCCAACTTCCTACAAGGTTTTTAGCTACAAAAAGGTGAAAAAATGCTTTTATAGGCATTCTGGTGATCCGACATGAGAGTATAATAACACATTGAGTATGATATATAAGCAAGCCCCATCATGCATGAACTGTGTATTATGTATGGTTGCAGATCGGCTCTGTGAGATATGGAATTCCCCTCTTTAACCCGAGCAAGAATAGGGGATTACTGTGATTCATATGGCTGAGATG
The DNA here is from genome assembly GCA_907169785.1 of Menidia menidia. Taxonomy (NCBI): domain Eukaryota; kingdom Metazoa; phylum Chordata; class Actinopteri; order Atheriniformes; family Atherinopsidae; genus Menidia; species Menidia menidia. Next base: position 14,366,324 of record CAJRST010036666.1, read on the forward strand.
TGTGCAGGGCATTTGTCTGACTCTGCACATGTGGGAGTGCAAACGTGCATTGTTTATAGGCAGTGGACATTCCCAACTGTTTATATTCGGTTACTATGGTGACGTGCTGCAGACAGAACTGGAGCGGCGGACCACAGGGCGTCTGTAAGAGTCTCCAACGTTCTGCAGAGTGAGGAGCTCCTCTGCCTGGGGTGTGCGTGCCCACAGGTACACGCAGTACAGTGAAAAACGCAGATTTATTGGCGAGGCTTGGCAGAATGAGGCTGACTTAACCTGTTATCAGATACCGTTTCATTTTTGTTATTTGACAGCAGCCGTAATTCAACGTGATTCATGTCAATATACTGCTGGAGGAAGCTAATCCTCAAGGCTCAAAACTCTTTTTGGAAGGATCCGACCGCAGAACGTAAACATTTAGCTTTGTTTGGTTACCATTTTCAGATGATTTGACCATTTTAGGTTTTCTGTTGCTGTTCTGATGGCAGCTCTGCCGGGTCATGGTTTGGGATAGAAGTGTGGGCTTTTACAACATTACCACATGTTTGAAAGCTGAAGATGGGCTTGTTAAAAAGAAGGTATTGACCATTTCTATATTTTATAAAAAATGAGTGCACAGCTGGAAACCAAGTGTGCAGGAGATCATATGCCTCAAAATCTCCATTCACTATCGATGCAATTCTGAGCCGATCTGTTTTTTAAAAATCACTTGAAAATATGCTAAAAATAACATTAAAAAAGAGAGTGAATTGGACTCTTTTGGTTGAAGTGCTTTGAGGCATATACTGCACTCAGCTTAATGTTACCAGGGGATGGCAGAAGTAGTTCAAATTTTAGGAGGAATAAAAAAAGGTCCTGCAGGGGGACATCCACAAGAGGAAACTGGAGAAAACACTCCTTTGAAGATCTTTTAATCTCTGTGAATATTTCGTTATCATATCTGTGAGGATCCTAGTCTTTCGTTTGAGTTGTTTTTGCTGGTTCTCATCATACCGTCTGCGTGTGAAGTTCTTGACTCAACAGTAGGAAAAACGTGGTGATGGATAAATACACGAAAACCTATATTTCCAGCATTAAATGTATATTTTCAGAGGTTGGACTTTGAACTGCCTTAATCCCTTCTGAACTATGTGAGATGTTGACAACTTTGAATCAGTGTGAATCACTTCATCCTTTCTCCTTTTGCCTCACTTCTGCAAAACTTTCCAGGAGATTTCAAACAGGAAGATCAAAGATTTTGAGGTGGTAAACACTGTCATCAATCTTGACATGTTAACACTTTTTTCTTTTTTGGTGATCGTTCGTATTTTTACTGGGGAACCTTGTAAATGTTACACGATTTTTACTCTTGATTTATTTGTTAAGCTTTTCCTGATGGCATTCATTCCGCGCGATGGACAAGCTGTGAAATTACCCCCCATTCCTCAGTTAACCGGCATGACTCGACACAACACTCCTCTCAAATATCTACCTATGCCATTCCTCAATTGCCTGCAGGTTTAACAGCTGGAAACAGATACAGTTAAAACGCTTGTAAAAGCAGCAGCACCACAATACCGAATACCGCGAGCACTCAGCGCTATTACGCTGAGGGCCTCTATGAAACAACACCGTTAATAAGGCTGTTGACTGAATAATTCCATTTACTTATCCCAACTGTCACATGTGTTTTTTTTTTTTTTGGGTTGTACCAGTATTTGCTGTCTCCTTCAGACTAAAGAGGAAAAGGACCGCCTGGCTTGTAAAATGGTGTTAATCTTGGATGGTATGGAGTTGCATTCGTGCCACTGGAACCAAAAACTTGGATGTATTTTACTTCAAGCGTCCAAGCAACTGTAAAAGGTCTTTAAACAGCGTTTTATATGTTTTTTCAGTGTTATTAAGCGCAAGTTGTACTCGATTTACTCTAATTTCAAATAAAAAAGCCTTTGAATTACACAAAACTCGGGATGACAGGACTGACATGGCTGGGGGAATAAAGGACAGGGACTGAGCTGAAGTCAGCGCTCTGGTCAGAACCCCATTAACCCGGCAAATTCAAAGCTGAAACAAAGCAGCCTCTTTTCCCCCCGTTGTTCCTGTGTGTGTCAGAGTGTCCCTGCGCGTTTGCAGGCGTGTCTGTTCTGTGCATATCGGCCTTGTCTGGTCAACATCAGTAAAGCAGCACTTCCAGTGGCAAAAACAGCATCTTTCTCAGAATGTGAATACTTTTCTGTGAGCGAGACATAGCGATGTGGTGATCTCATAGGACTTGGGGCAGATAGGGGATCTGAATAATACTGACTACACTGTGGAGCTTTTGTCTGGCAGCAGGCTGAGTCAAGCCCACTGTGCCATCTCAGACCTGAATAAATCAGGGTAAAAAAATGAATAACGACAGCACGGGTTGAGAGGGTGCAGCAGAGAGACATTACCTCATAACGATCGGGTCGGTGGCCTTTGACCGTACTGCATATTGAGAAATGCCCAGATGCAGCTGCCGGCACCTGATCAGCGGCCCTATTCTTCCACCTCGATCTATCTGGTCCTTTATCCCTCCATGCTTTGCTTCTCTGCCTTTCTTTTTGGACTGCCGCAACGATCGATTGATTTTACGGTGCATTCAAGGTGTGGATAGTCGGTTGTGGATGTGATGACACATAAAAGATGTGAGATGACTGAAGGGTAGCAAAGAATAAAGTGGAGTTTATGCCCACTGCTGTTTTGTTTTAGTTTTTTTATTACCTGGTGCATGTGCAAAATGAACAAGTTGCAGGGGGTACGGTTTACTAAGTGTATTAAAAATGCACATGTCAGGGTCCAATGGCTGCCCTGCAAGCAGCTGTTAATATTTAAGCATTTAAGTAATTCTACATCACCCTACAAACATCTCATTCACCCAAAAATCACAGTGACTTTGACCAGATTTCTTACCCTCGGGACGGGCTATGTAAAATAGCCTTTTTTAAAGGTGCCTAGGATTTCTCCTGACACTGTCAGCAGACTAAATAAAGCCTTTTTCCCACACCACAGAGATTTGCATTCAGAGATAAGGGGTGGAAAGTAACAGCACAGTGGAATGCACATTTCTTTCCGTCTCACGCTCTGGACTAACATACAATTTTGAACGGGCAATCTGCTGAGGTGTCCGTTTGTAAGTCAGGGGTATCTGCTGGTAAGAGCCAACATCTGGCAAAAAACGTTCCAGAAGGTTTATCCCTGGATACCTTCCATCCTCACTGCATGTAAGGTGCTAATGGATTGCATGGGTCATGGGGTGTTATTTTATGATAACCGGAGGCTACTTCCGAATGCAGTAAAAACAATGTGGAGAGATAATGATGTTTCTCATCCCTTTTCATTTATACAGTCAACGTCTTTCGATCTAATGAAACCTTCCCACATGTTCTCCTCACATGCTGATCCAGCTTTTGTTGCTTGGATACGGCAAACTATACTACAGCATGTTGGCCAAAAGATTTCAGCCGTGTAACAAATGCGTTCAACTATGAGAAAGTCGTTCCCACTCCCAGAGGGCTAACTCGGAAATAAAAGCCGAGCTGTGTTATATTGTCTTTTCTTTGAAATATGGCTCCATATGTAGGCTCATTCAATACAATCTGGTGTAAGATCTGGACAGTGCATGTGAATGGAGTCACCAGAGACACTACGGTAAAAGTGGGAATAGGCCACCTGACAGGATGAGGAAACAGAAGGCCGGAGGTGATGGGTGATGTCATCTACATAGCAAGGAAGTCCATATCTATAAAGGGCAACCCCATCGAGCTGGCAATTCATTAACCAATAGTAGAGAGGTAAAGAAACTTGCTGGCAGTGTAAGATCTGACGATCTTCACTTGATCTTCCATCTTAACAGAGCCAGAATGAGCTTGATTATCTATTTGCTGATGTTTTTTATCGCAGTGCATTTGACACAATACAACAACTTTTATCTTTCTGGATTTTGGGGTTTGGTTTCTATATTGTATCCTTTTTCCAGGTAATATAAAACCTTTAATGACCTCACCGACAGGCAAAGTTCCAGCATCTAAATCTCATAAAGATGCAGTTGTGGACGTCGTATATTGACACAGCCGTGTCCATTTCTTTCCATCTAAGCTTAAAGTTTCAGAAATGCAAATTTCTAAAACAGAACACGTGCATTCTTTATTTAGCTCTGGTATTGCGTTCTCAAGCACTCCACAGATATGATAAATCTAACCGCTAACCAAAGTTAACAAAGCAGTTCAAAAGCAAAAAAATAATGACTGAAAGATGCTGAAACAGCTCAAAGAGGAGACGATTTTCAAACAATAGCTGTCAGAAAGAATATGTTTGTCAAAAACAAGATGGATGAAATGGCCCATGTGTCTTCTCCTGCCCCTCCAAAAATGTCACAAAGACAGTTGTTGTCATCAACTTTATATCTTCCAATTTCCCAGTCAAGCAGCACTGTCTGAGTTGACTTGTTGTGGTTTCAGGAGATAACAGTGTATGATTGCCCAGGCATGTTTTATGCAGGAAGAGGAGAGGGGAGCCGTCACCCTCTGGGAAATGCCTGGAATCTAAGGAGCAGGGTGGGAGGCTTTGGCATCACGAGAGGCCACGGGTCTCTAAGAGAAAACATAGTGGCACAGTTTTGGGATTCAGTTAAACATATGAAGCAGATCTGGTTGACCTCACCAGTGTTTGCGTGTTAGCTATACTCTCTCTTCACTAATTTGTACGACACAAAGGAGTGCGATAACCGTCGTGTTTGTTGAACATAAATACAACCCTTTTTTCCTTAATGCTGCGGTTCATCTTTTGCCTTTTAGGCAGACACGGGTGGTGGTATCTAGATAAACCCTCTCGCGGCATGCAGATAGTACTGTACCCCGGCCATGCCGTGCTGCAACTGAAAAACCTCATCCGTGACTCACTTAGCAGGAGATAATATTTTGCTTTCTCGCAACACAAAAAAAACTGGCCTCGTCATAATGTTCAACATGATAAGGTTTCTCTTGCACTGTCTCTGGACAATAAGTTCAACCTGTGGATCTCTTTGATTTCATATCTGGTTGGGAAATGGGTTTATATCCATCATGTCCAAAGACAATAAGGACGGGGAGAGTTCCGAGAAAAAGCCTGCAGTTTTCATTAGTGCCTGATCTCTTGTAGAGTCAGAGAGGGTGCAGTCCTTTGAATCCTTTGAGGCTCTCACAGCAGCTTTGTTTATCAGGGCTTAAGGTGCTCTAGCTTCCATGGATGTTATCCTGAAGGTGGAAAACAGTTTTACAGAGATCTATTAGATCATCTGAACGCTGTAGATGTTTGGCACAGTGGTGTGGATTTTACAGCTAGCTGTGCTTCCACCATCCTGTCTTCACTGCTCTGTCTGGGGTCACAGCTTCACTTGGGAGGTCAGAGGTCACATTTAGTCACAGTAAGGAGTGATTTTTCGGGCCATAAGCAGGCTGGGCGTGCCCGTTGCATTTGTCACAGCTAAGAGATATTTTGAAAAAGTAGGGAAACACTATATGCCCGAGGGAAGTTCTGGCTTTTGTACCAGTCATCTTTTTGGAGGCAGTCCAGCCCTTGTCAAAAAATATAATTGTTACATTTGTCCGCAGTGAAAAACATCACAACACATTACCCCCCCCACACACACACACACACCCACTCACACACACACACGGGGAAGAAAGAAAGAAAGAAAGAAAGAAAGAAAGAAAGAAAGAAAGAAAGAAAGAAAGAAAGAAAGAAATTAAACGAAGAAAAGAAAAGGAGCATTTTCAAGTTTTTTTTTACTTTTTTTCCACCATGACCGCTTTCTTTTGATGTGTATTCTGATAACTCAGCAAAACATCAAATAGACCTGGAATTCAGAGCGAGTCGAGCTGAAAATTGCGTTGGCTTGGTATGAAAATTACTGACATATAACTTGTGAGCAAAAACACGTGTTTGCGAACCTGTCCACAAACTGTCAGCGCACAAATCCAGGACCATTGTTTTTATCCCAATATTTTTGTGCTTGACTGTTACTTTTACACTTCTATTTTTATCCAAATAGTGCCCTTGTAGGTCTGTGCGCTGCATAGTGTTAACATTTCAAAACTTTTGTTTCATATGTCAGAATGTACAGAATAGTTTTGAAAAGAAATACACAAACCTGATGATGATATAAGTTCCAGGAGGAAAATCTGTCTTTTTTTTTTTTACATTTCAAGATTTTATAGAACTGTGATTTAACACTACTATTAAAACACTACTATTAAAATAAATTATTGTTACAATTTTTTTGTACTCTTGACAACTTTAGAGGTTTGTTTTGGACCAGTGCAATTGTGATGCTAATATGCAAAAGTTTGTATGCCAAACCTTATCTTGTATTTGGGACTCTTGTACATTTTAGAGGTAATAAACTTTGTTTTCTACAATCAGCTTTACAGCCAAGGTATGATTTCACTCCCATTCAACTTGCTCAGCTGAACTAACCAACCTGTGTCTTTTTTCTTATTACTGTGGTCATTTTATCCCCATTCATAGTGAGAAAGCTTGATATCCCAAGTGTATTTCTCTAACTAAAGCACGTTTAATTGGATCATTTTGGTCACCAGGGATATGATCAGATTCAAAACATCGGTTTGACTTCTGTTGTCCGTGTTCAGTATATCAGCGTAACATTTCGCAGGCCAACCGGCTGACAGTAATGGCCTTTTCTCAGAAGAAACAACACATCATGTTGGCTCCACTCCGCAGTACTGCATGCAGTTGTGTGTCGGACAGTGTGTACCTGGGAGCCGTTTGTGTCTGTGTGACTGATGAGGACAGCGTGTTGCGTCCTGTCTTCTCCAAGGCAGCAGCTCCTACACATGTAACTCTTAAAGGTCTCAACTTGCCTCCGCTTCAGTCTTTGACTTAACATTTTCCAGGAAATTCCATTTACACATGTTTGGGAATGTTTCAGCCTCATTTAAAAAGTCAGTAAAAATATTCCTATACATCAGTGATGATGTTAAAGTTCTGTTAAAGTTCTCTTAACGTAGAACTTAAGTGCCGTGTCGTGCTGCAACTGGTTTCACTGGCATTTTTGTGTGTGGCAAACACTGTGTGCAGCCAGTTAAAGGTTAATAATGTTAACTCGGGGGAGGAATGTGAAAGAATAAAGAATGTTGGTTAGCTATTAGTCAGCCCGTGTGTTTACACAGCCAGACTTACCCAGGTGCTATACAATCCCCAGGATTACAGAGCACCACCATCCCCTTATACCCCAACCCCCCCCCACCAGCACCACTAAAGGAAAAAAGAGGAGGGGAGCTAGAGTGTGAGAGGGAGGTAGAGGGAGATAACAGAACAGATGGAGGAAGGGAGAGGTAAAGGGAGTGTGAACTCAGCAGACTGCAGCTAGCCTCCAATACAAAGGCTTCAGAGGAGAGAGCACACAGGGAGGCTTTGAGAGTGGAATATATACCTACAGTGTCTGTTTTGTGTATGAATGAAGCTCTTCACCTCCTCTGTAACTTTGAAGAATGGTGGGACTCTCATCTACAGCAGCTGAGTGTAAGTCAGAAACAATCATCTGTGCATTTTGTAAAGAACAAGGAACAGTATATCCAGCTAAAGTAATACCTGCCAAGATTTGAGCAGAGAGGAAAAACATCCAGGTTCTGAGGGATGCAAAGGTGTCTCATCTGTGGTGGAAATTATTTGGAAAGCAGGTTATGTTTCTTTTAAGATTTGTCTATTTGCTTGCTTTGCTGAAACACCAAGAGAGGATTTTCTGTTGATTTGTTTGGAAAGCAACAGTTTGCCAACCAGACTCAGTCATGAAACAATCTCATGTTTTTGTGTTTGTTTGTTTTTTATCCCCCAAGGCCTTTGCGTATTGCGCATTCTTGTGCTTTTATTTGGATTGCCTGCAAACAATGGTGTTATGAAATGGAGCTGGTGCCGGTTTCTTTCCACACACAGTAAAGTTATTTGTGTTTGCATTGCATAGCATGGAGAGTAAACTAAGCAAGAGGGAACTCTGGTGTGTGTGTGTTCGTGCATGTGTGTGTGTGTGCGCGTGTGTGTGAAAAACCACAAGAAAAAAAGAAGAAAACCTGTGCGTACCGGATTGAAGGCACATTATTCCTTAGATGTGAATTGTTGGACATGTTAGCACAGGTGCTCAGGTCGCTAATGCTACACAGCCCTCTGCCCCCACCCTTTCCTCCATCCCCTACAGAGTTGGTGCTGGGAGGCTGCAAATGGCAGCTCCCCCGTAAAAGGCCTGACTCTGCAGTGTCAGACAAACAACTCTCACTGCTTCGCAAAAGTCTACACTCAAAAATGCACTGTGGCTGGTTTCTTCTTCTTTTCTTTTTCTTTTTTTCACCGTGTCAGTAAAGTGCAAAGGATTCAATCCATGCAAGTGTTTAATCTTACTCCTACGTTCATTGTGCTCAACTGCTTATTTTTCCTGAGAACTTAAGCCGGCCAGGCACCCTCACGTAGCTGCGATATCTGATTCTCACTTCATTTGAACCTCATTCAGCCTGTTTTATGGGGCGCCGTCATACTCCGGAAGCTCGGGCGCATGGAGGTTTGGATCAAGAATGGGGTTTTTATCTGATTTTACAAAGCATCAAAGGCAGGCGTTCCAAACACACACACACACGTACAGTTGATTTAGAGGATCCCGTGCTGTTTTAGATGTCTTGGAACCAAATCAGGGATTTAAGTGTTGATGCTGAAGGCGTCACTGCTGTTTTTAAGGGTGGTCCTCTGCGCCTTACACGCCAAATGCTGCAAAGCAGTTCCTCCGCAGTCATTTTTTGGCACAACCTTAATCCTCTGTAATCATCCGATTGGATAATGAGCTCTTTAAAGAGCTGGTCCAAATGAAACAGCGAAACGGCTTTTTTACGAGCACGGCGTTCCATTTCACGCCAACTCCTTGAAAGCGCCGCTTTGATTTCTGTGTTATATTTGATTTAATGCTGACTGGTGTAAATTTCAATTTCTCCATGCAGCGAGTGAGTCATGCTGTGGAAGGTTTTGTCTTACACTCGGTTTAGGGGAAGCCCAGTGCTACGCTACAACCAAAATCTAAACAGCTGGAAGTGCTGGCAGAAGGGACTACGTTCACCAGGCCAAGACGTCCCACTCTCATGAGCTTTCTCTAACTCTATGAACTCGACTTCCTTCTTTCCCCCAGGGTGAATAGGACCTTAATGAGGAGACATTCCGGATTCCTGGATGAATTAATTCCTCATGCCCACTCCTCAGACTGTTAACATGCTACCCTTACAATGGAAGGAAGCCACTCTGCTGTGCAATCCAGAATGTTTGAACAGACACAGGCAAACACATGCCTGCTGGGGCTGTCGAGAGGGCATTGTTAAGCCCATAGGAAGACCCACCTCAGGAAAGTATGTCAGCCTTTAAGAAGTGGGATGACTTACACAAAAGCATGCACCACTGCCAAAATGTTAGATAGATCTATCGTCCAGTTTACCAACTTGTTAGCTGTGACTTGGACTAAAACACCCAAGAGTCATAAAAAACATGCACACTCACACAGTATTAAATTGAGTGCTTTTTTCTAAACCAATAGACCAAAGTTCACTGTAGACACACCTCACTAAGTACATACCATAAGCATGCGTGTGCATGTGTGTGTGTGCGTGGGTGCTGTGCACGGGCCCGTGTCTGCCTTGTTTTCAGTGCAACAGGTCTTGTTGCCATAAGACCGCCCGCTGAACAAAGACTTTTCTGGCTCAGCGGCTGGCCCATGTCTGACCCCTGCGAGGCGCACGCTTCAGCAGCTCCGAAGGGGATCGGACTGTGAAAGAGTAGCAAAGGGAGGAGTGAGTTAGGGGACTAAATGGAGGAATTGGGAGGTGAATTAACGAGGTGGAAGAGCGTGCTGGGTGCGGCGGCTGATTGGTTTGCTTGGTGGCTGAGGGTGGGACAATGGGGGAATCCGAACACTCCTATCAGAAGAGGGTTAAGTTTTTCTCACGGCGTCCAGTGGATGGGGGTTTGAGATGGTTTATTTAGGTTTTCCTCTGAAAACAGGGTGTGGGCCAGTCCAGCCTCTCAGATCAACACATGATGAGAATCATATATTCCTTTAATCTGAGCCCTAAACGTGACAGAACCTGGAGAAACTTGTGAATCCTTTGTGAACCTGTGTTTTTCTACATCAATGCCAACTGTTTGGTTTAGAAATAAGGTCAGTGGCTGTCAGTGAATATGTGCTTGCTGGCTCGATTTGAGCTCTGTTGTGTGGTCCATAAGTTATTCCTGTGAGTATTCCATGCATTTCCCTCCCATGCACTATATGTGCTTATCCATTTGACGAGTCAGAGGGCATGAGCTCAAGTTTCTGCTAACAACAGCCTGGGCCGCACAGTTCATTTACTCTCTCATGATTGCAAGTGACAGCTGAAATGTGTGTTTATGCCCATCTGTCTGTGAACCAAGTGCATTTCAGAGCTGCTTTTCTCTGCTCTTATTCCAGCAACATCTGCACATGCTTGTTATTTTTGCTCGCCCCAGATCTACTTACTTTTCTAGCATAACTGGCAATTAACAAATGTTAAAAAACATTTCCTGTCACTGAAGCCCGTTGTTGCTGTTTAGTCTGCCTTTGCAGAAGGGGAGGACTCTGTGTTGACTCACGAGATGGATATTGGCTTTGTAATAAAAATGGAAGACTGACACAAACGGAGCGACCCTCAAACCGGCTCTCGGACGTATACATTGGATTTGTTTAGACTTGTCAGTCTGACCTTTGCCCTCTCTGCTTATAAACTGCAGTCGTGCCTTGCTGACCTTTTGCCCCCCTCTCTGTGTAGCCATGGAGGTGCTGGTGAGTGAGCTGGGAGCGCTGCTCAGGATGCTGGACCAGGAGCACCTCAGCTCCTCCACCCAGGAGAAGAAGACCTCGGTGTGGAAGCTCCTTCAGCAGATCCAGCCGTCAGGTCAGTGGAAGGAGTTTGAACAAGTGATTCTAAAGCAGCATCACTGGAAAAATGTGTGATAGATGCGTGTGCATTAAAGAAGAGAGCAGAGAGAAGGTTTCATGCGTTCTAAGGTCTTACCTTTAGCGTGGAATTCTGCAAATGCTCCATTGATGCTAATATTTGTGGTTTCTACCTTCTACTTTTCAGTGTCTGGCACAGACTACATCTATGTGAACTCAACAGTGTACAGAAACGGGACAAGCTTTGTTGAGTCTCTCTTTGATACTTTTGGTGCGTGATGTTAAAATTCACTGTTGTATATCTTAAATTGTGTTCATATTATGCATTAGGTTGAGGTTCAGAAGCAACTTTTAACTCTTTTTTTCTTTTCTTCTTTGTGTATTGTACAGATTGCGAGCTTGGAGACCTAAAGGATGTTACAGATGATCTCAAAGAAGAAAAGGAACACGAAACCGATACTTTAAAAGAGGCGAGTGGAAAATGCGTATTAAACCTTTCCCCATCCCTTCTAGCTTCAAATGTGTCTCATCGAACTTTACACCAAAGTTGGCGCTTAATGGCTTGTGAAGATGAGGCAATGAAGTACAGAGGGATTGTGTTCCATGTACAGTATGTGGGGTTTTCCAGTCTTCACATGCTCATCAGACAGTTGCAAGAAAGAGGATTTACCGATCCGCCCACTTGTCTAATTCAGAGGGATCGTTTACTGTTGGGTTTTACACACTGTAGCTGTTTGGGTTTTGAAAAAGAAAAAGTTGCCATGGTCAAAATCTGAGCATGCTTATGTTTATGTGTCTTACCATTGTAGAGCTGTGCACACTCGGCTGATTCTCCTCCCCCTCTGCCCACAACGCCTCCCCCCGAGGAGTACTATGAGGAGGCAGTGCCCCTCGGTCCTGGCAAGATGCCTGAGTATATAATCACACGAGGTCAGCATGCTCCCATATCAGCTGAACCTGCTGAACCTATTGTTAGTTTTTCCTGTTAAATCCACCTTGCCAGGACTTAAACTGTCTAAACACATTGTTCCAATATGCATGAAAAATATATTTTTTAATTCATTTCCAGTAAGGCCCAGCCCTCCCAACTCTATAGAAGATGGCTATGAAGATGCTGAAAGCAGCTACCCAGCTACCTGTGTAAACTCGCAGCGCAAAAACTCCTGTGAGCCAAGAACACGACAACAGTTCCATACAAAAAAATGACTGCTCCATTTTTTAATAATTTTTTTTAAACGACTCAATTGTCCTCTTTCTTCTCCTTTGCTTCTAGACAACGACTCTGACGCCCTGAGCAGTTCCTACGAGTCCTACGAAGAGGACGAGGAAGAGAGGAGCCCGGGCGCTCAGCTCACTCATCAGTGGCCCTCGGACGAGAGCTCCATGCCTCCTGCCAGAGACTGTCGCATTTGTGCCTTCCTGCTGCGAAAGAAGCGCTTCGGCCAGTGGTCCAAACAGCTGACCGTCATACGGGACAACAGGCTTCAGGTGAGCAGTCTCACATGGTCAGAATTATTATCGGTAACTTAGATTTTATGTTTTTTTTACCCTTCTTTTTAACATGTGCTCCCTTTTATCTAGTGCTACAAGAGTTCCAAAGACTCATGCCCCTATGTGGACCTGCTGTTGCCCCAATGCACTGTAGTCTACGTTCCAAAGGACAGCAAGAGAAAGCACCATGAGCTGAGGTTCACGTTACCCAATGGAGACGCTCTGGTGCTGGCAGTGCAGAGCAAGGAGCAGGCTCACACATGGCTCACGGTACACACGGTCTCACTGTGACAGCAATTGCTAAAAAGAAAAACCTAACCGCGCTGTTGTAAAAGGTAAAATACGTGAAATTTCTTCCCAGGTTGTCAGAGAGGTGAGCGGCCAGAGCGTAGTGACCGATGAGCGAGCGTCCCCTGTCATTCTGCGGAAAAACGAACTGGACAAGGTAGGCGTGGAGGGGCATTAGCGTCGGGAGGCTCCTGTCGCTTTTGTTCATTTTAAAGGCGAGGGGAGGATAAAATAGCTTCTGACCTAAGTGGTGTTTTCCCTGTCACTATCGTTTTTTCTCAACAGCTGTTTGGCTTTGAGCAGTTTGGTATGAGACCTGTTTTTTGGTTGCAAAAAAAAAGGGTAGATTTGTGTAGTAATTGGGTGTTAAGGCAACAATAACAAGGTGGCGGGGGGGGTGGAGATCATTGAGTCATTGTTTGTGCAGGCAGAAGCTCTAAAACATGCCAATTTGTCACAGACACAATAAATCTGGAAGTGTCTCACCGTGTCATTTCTTTCCCCCTGTGATGAGAGAAGGAGAAGGGGGCGGCATGATTGTAGATATTTAGCTTTTTAAGAGGTGACAACATGCTGACATTTTTACAGTGCATTTATGGTCAGAGGGGACAGAGCATGCGGTGACTGTGGCTCTCCAGGTGAAAGTCTGAGTGTGTGATTGTGTGTTTACTCCCTCAGAGGCTATCTGCAGAGAGGAACACATCCGATTCAGACAGCGTGGGAGTGTCGGCCGGAGAGAACAGCAGGGAGAACGGTGAGCCAGATATATTAACCCACGATTACCCGCACAAACCTTTTCAGCTGCTCTCCCTCACAGTCTTCACTGGTAGGAGATCTCAGACTCTCTGTCATCAGGAACATCTGAAATTCTAGGTGTATGTCAGTCTATCTGTCATGCTGGTATGGAAAGCACATCTATCTCCTTTATTCTGTCAAATGCATTCTCCAATGGTCCATTTCAGCTTATCGGCACAGATGTGAAACCATAATGAATAATGGCAGCAAAAACATTATCTTTTTCTAGAATCTGTACAGTTTTACCCATTTCTCTTGTCAATCTAATACGCATGCCGCCATAAGCGCGCATGCAATCAATCTCCTCTGCACAAAGCAAACTAAGTCTTCTGGTGCACTCTGACATTTTATGCCCTGGCTGACAGATGGAAGTTGTCTTCATGGTATGTTCAAGTGTTGCTCTGTTTTCCCAACTGATGGAGACCCACCAGGGGGGCCTCTCGCTGCAGCTGGTTCTTCACGCTGGTTTGGTACACAGAAGCCCGATGAGCTCAGAGGCCTTTGCTCATTTAAAGTTAGCCAGACATTTTCCACTCTGCCACACAAAGATTGATGTCTCGCTATAGACTGGAAAGGATTACCATATTTGTGGAATATGCGTGGTTAAAAACTGTGACATGCACGTGAAGGCTCCGGATTGAGGATAGAGAGCAGACTCACACTTTCGCTTAACTGAGACACTGGACACATTTGGACAGCTGAATCATTTTGTACTGTCTGTGCAGGTAAAGTTAAACGGGGCGCCTTCGCTGCGGGCCGCAAGATCACACGCATCATCAGCTTCTCCAAAAAGAAACCCCCTCGGCCCGGTGACCCTCGGTCCACCTTCAGGGACCCTCGGCAGGGTAACGACTTGCTTGCCTGTCACTCTTTGGGCGTCCGAATTAGCAGTTGGTCACTTTTCTGTCCCTCTTTACCCCACAGGCTACCTGTCTGTACTGGTGAACCAAGTGTGGCGAGAGCAGTGGTGCTGTGTGTGCAGAGGCTCCCTGTATTTCTACCATGACAGGGGAGACCCTCGGACCACCTTGCCATCCCTTCCTCTCCATGGCTGCGAGGTGGTTCCGGGCCTCGGGCCTAAACACCCATTTGCCTTTCGTATTCTGCGAAACTGCACAGAAGTGGCTGCTCTGGAGGTAGAAAACTGTTCGCGACGCTGGAATGTTTTTAGGGTATCTGAAAGGGTGGTGTGCCATTTGAAAAGAGCAATTCCTTCAGCTTATGTCAGGAAATTGTCAAAAGAGTGAGCAGTGCTCTGAAATGTGATGCTGTTGGAGCTGTTTCAGCCCACTCATCAGCCTCATCTTGGCCAGCACCACACAGATGTTGTCACTTAGGAATCTTTAATAAAAATCCACTAAGGAGTGGCAATCAGCTAATTAGCCAGATGTTTTTCTTCTGGGTGGGTGAAAATCAAAGCAAACTTAAAAGATGAGGAATATTTGACTCACAAAGTAAGGACTAATAATATGCTGATTTTCTTTTTTTTCATCTCCTGCCCAGGCTTCCTCCACATCCCCCATTGATAAAAGCAAGACAAAATGATGTGCTTACATGGAAATGGTCAAGATTGTCAATTTTACATTTAAAATCAAACTTATTCTTTGTCTTTCCTCCATCAGGCGGGCAGCTCTGAGGAGCTGGGACGGTGGCTCGGCGTCCTGTTGGCAGAAACGGGCTCTGCAACAGACCCAGAGTCTTTGCACTATGACTACGTTGACGTGGAAACCATCGCCAACATTCGGGACGCTGCACGGCATTCCTTCCTGTTAGTCCCACGAAGTTTGGGGTTGTGGTTGTTTCGACCAAGTCACGGCCCGGCGGTGGTGTTTTGACCTCATGCGGGTTCTGTCTTTCTCCTTTTCCCTCTGATCCTAGGTGGGCTACCTCCTCCAGCAGCACCTCCACGGATTCCAGAACGTACGATGAGGTCCCCAATGAGGACACACAGGTGGGCCACATGTGCTCAGATGCGCACGCATATTTGTGGGAGATCAGTGTGAAATGCTTTGCTTTGATGTGATCGGATTAGAAGCTGTGTGTGCAAATGCAGCTGTCGGGGAGCGTCTCTGTCTGAGGGAGACTTGCGGTGGCAGTCTCGCAAATAGACAGGCGGCGCGCCATTATATGCCTGTTTTCAGAAAAGTGGGAGAGACGGCGGAGGTGGCTTCAATTAAAAAGGATCGAGAACATGTTCTGACTGGTGAAAGGAGGGCTAGAGGTCATAGCAGGTTTTACGGCTTGTAAAACCCCATCCTAACCCCTCTGACATGCACTTAAACCGACACCTTTCACCACTTACTGCCAAAAACACTCACTCCTCAGCAGAATCTTATCAGTACATCGCGGGATTAGTTTGCTGCTAAGTCCTACACACCAGTATTGCCTTTCGTTTCCCCCCCCTTCTGTCCTCATGCTCCAACATCTGTGGTGACCCCCTCCCATCTTCTCTCTACTCCACCCAGGCAAGGGAGAACCGCAAGCAGCAGCCTGGGAATCAAGCGAAGCGACGCTCGAGTTTCTCAAGCAGCGACTCCGACAGAACCAAGCCGTCAGTCTCCCTCAAGCGAACAGGCTCCAGTGAGTGTGTTTACTTGGTTTTTCATGGCTTATTTTCACCAGATGGAGTGCAACGCAGTGGAATGTCGCTTGGAGTGCGCACGCTCTCAGGTTCGCAGGGGTGCCCTGTTGGAGACTGAACTCATGCCTGGGGCAAAATTCACAATTAAAACATGGTGTGACCATCATAGAGATACAATGTTGAAAATGTTGCGTTGATTAATTTTGACAAAATATCATGCTGATTGAAGATTTTAAATTACAAAATGTTACAGGCTAGTAAACTGCCCAGGATTCCAGTTTTCAATTGAGTTATATGAGCTCAAAATGAATCAAGTGCTGTCTCTCATAGACACTGATGAGTAAAGTAAATACTATAAACAAATTACACTGTAAACAACACAGTAAACATTACAACCAGTCGCGAGTGTGAATATGTTTAGTCAAAATCAAGTTAATGACACACATTGAAAAGGTACATGGAAAGATTGTAATGTATGACATGCTACATTTGATTAATTTAAAAAAGGCTCTTTTTGATGTTCAGTTTACTTTGTGAGGAGATCCATAAAGTTGGAGTTTAAAAGCTAAACACAGATTTTCCAAACTCAGAAGAGACCAGTGGGACTTGTAAAAAAAAAGCCAGTCATTTGATATGGTCAGATGTAGCCCAGAGCATCGCTCCAGTATTCTACCACCGCCATGAAATACAATGCAATAAAAGCTAGAAACATTAAAGAAAAGAGGAGAAAACGTAACTTCTTAATCGTGCTGGCAGAAAAGCCGTATCAACTTTTAAAATAAGAGTTGACTTCTTTATTTACCATCAGCTCTTTGGGTCTTTTGTATAGAAAATGACATCTGTACTGAAGTCAATAATCGAAATGCCGCACAGATGGCATGCGTTGTCATCAGGAAAGAAAAGTCCTGAATGGATCCCCCTGGACCTTGTAGTTATTTCAATATGGATATTTCCGTGGTTTTTCAGCTTTCTACACGTCATTATTTTTCATCTGTTTCACAAGTCCATGGCAGATGGGAAACAAGCAACCGGCAGTCACTGCTTTGAATATATTGTAGATGCAGCTCACTGGTCATAGATTCCACTGCTTGTGTGCTGCTAAAGCTCACACGCTCCACACACCCCTTCCCTTGTTGAGCCAGTTCACTCAGTCATGTAATCTTAGCCTCCAGCTGGCTCTATATGTCTTCTTTTCCTCTTGATCATCTTCTCATTTTCCAGCCGTGATGGCTCCTTTTTTTGCTTTCCCCTCTTCCCTCTGCACTGTTGTGTATCGCTGTACGAGTGGAGATTAGTGCTGCTAACTTGCTCATTTTTCTCTACTGAGGCAACGCACGTATACATCAAAGGGCCCAGCACTTTCCAGGGTTGAGAGCCTCAGGATGTAACCTGAGATTTATAGGACACTCGCATTAGATCTGCTGGCTCACCTCATGACCTCTCACTCTGTGTGACTGTGTGTGTTTGTCTTTTCTTCACAGTCTAAATGATGGTTCATCTTCTGAGAGCTTTCTTTTTCTTGTGTATTAAAAAAGGTCTAATCAAGCCTTATTTGTTTGTGCCTTACAGAGGTGTTGTTGTGTTCCTCACATAGGTAGGATGACAGATCATTTCAAGGGGTTTCATCTTTTTCCCACAACCCCTGCACGTTTGACCCTTCACCTTTGCTTCCCCACAGATGCCAACCAGTATGGAAAGTATGGGAAAACGCGAGCAGAGGAGGATGCCAAGCGGTACCTCCGAGAAAAAGAGGAGCTGGAAAGGGAGAGGGATGGGATCCGAAATGCACTCGTGACTCTCCGACAGGAGAAGAGGGAGAGGAAGGAAGAGCTGAAGACCGCCTCTGGTAAGTTCCAAAAAGGCTAAACAGAAAACATGTACTTTAGAAATTAATGATGGGTAATCCAGGACTGCATAAGATAAATCAAAATGACTAGAACCAAGATCACTCCAATACATGAAAAACGTGACTAGAACATGCATCAATGTGCAATTTTTTTTCAGATTTAAGCTAAAGAAAAATGGCAAATGGTTTCCTAAAAACCTGGAACAAAGATGAAGATCACATTAATAAAAACATGTCTAGTGTACATACCTCATCATCTCTCTGTCTGCTGCTGCTCACTGACCTCCATTATTAAAGGGTCATGTGAGAGGAAATTCTCCCACAGGGATAAATAAAATTATACTTATTAAAACCAATAATGTGACTTCGAAAATGTCGTCATGGTGTCATTAGTGTCATAATTTCCTGTAGCTGCACTGTATGTTGTCTTTAGTGGTAGAGGCCACGTTCCTCTAAAAAATAAAAAACAAGGCACATTTCTAAGTCCAAAAAACTGTCCTGAAAAGTTTTATATATATATATATATATATACTGTATAAAAAGATTAATTTCAAAGTCTTATGATTATACCTGTTATATTTGTTTGAATGGAGCAGATAAGAGGAAGCCCCTCCTCAACAAGCATGTATCCCAGCTGGAGGATACCTGCCGAGCCAAAGAGGCGGAGAGGGTGGATTTGGAACTCCGACTGACTCAAGTCAAAGAAAACCTAAAGAAGAGCCTGGCAGGTGGAGCGCTGGGTGTGCCCGTGGAGGGCAAACCTCCTGTTAAAGTATGTTTATTGGCTCGTGTGGAAAAATCTGCGTGGCAGATTTTTGACTGCTGAATGAAAAAAGACATGAGAAAATGAACATTTGACATAAATTGTTATGGCTGCTGGCAAGAAGGCCCTCCTGTATCTCTCTTTCTTGCAGCATAGCAGAATGAGCCTTAAACTAATAGCACTATTGTTTTAACATGAGGTTATGAGGAGGATGGTCAGTGTTGTTCTTAAAGTAAACCACTTTATGCAACATATTTCTGCTACCCCAAAAGCTGGCATAAAGAAACAAAAACAAAACTTAAAACGTCACACAAGAATAGGAAGGTTTTCAGTTGTGTTTGGGACAAGAACATAGCTCTAATGCTGGATGATTTTGACCTTTGTAGTTTTAGGATGGTTGGATGTCAGGAAATGAAAATACCTCTTTTCTTTTGACCATGTGTAGGGGTCCAACAGAACAATCCAGAACATCTACAGCAATTCTTTACCTGTGAACTGTGCCTCAGAAATACGAAGGAGACCACCGTCCGTCTATGCCTCCTCCTCTGGAACAGTCATGCAGAAAGCAAAGGTGAGGATGATCAGATTCCCGCTCACTCGTTGTTGAACAATCTCTCAGAGTGGTGTGTGGGGATATTTGCTTTTGCTTTCATTTGTTTCCCACACCCACATTCACATTTTTGCTAAGGCTTAGGAAATTGAGATTTTTTTTGTTTTGTAATTGTTTGTTTTTTTAAGAAGAGCTAATAAGTGCATACAATATTTTACACTATGATTTGAAACTTGTTTCAATATAATCAACCAATCTTCTGTCACAGGAATGGGAGTCAAAGAAAGGAACCTAGGACAGGATTTGAAGGAATGGACTGGAGGCTTAATGGATATCAGTGTGTGGGTTTTTTTCAACCCACAGCCCCTGAAAGGCAGATGTGTCATTTTACATTACAGGGGACATGCAAACTGCAAGGACAAAATCAGCCACTAGGTGGAGGTACTTTCTCACTGAATATTTACTCTTGGAACTCTTGTATCACACTCTGCATCCAAGAATCTTTATTGTCTTGTGTGGAACCATTAGAAATGTGGAAAAAAAAAGGAAGGTAGAAAGTGGAGCTCAGGCATAAAAGAGACAAGAAAGTGAATGAAGAATAGAGGGAGTGCACAGACTTTGGTGCAATGAATAGTGACCCCAGCAACGGCATGTTTGACTGTTGAGTAATGTGATGTTAGGATCAGATGGGCGAGAGTTGGATTTGATATGCTCTGTATGTAATTCCACATTTTCCCTCTGCCTACATAGTGCCCAATGACTGCTGCTTCCTTTATTTCATACATTCACAGTTTCTTATTTGTCATTATCAGTGGCATGCAGCAGTGTGCAAAGTTTTAACATACAGAAAGCAAAAATTGCATAAAATCTTTATTGTGTCCTTCATTTAATGCCCATTCAGCCAAATAGACCAAAAATAAAATCAAAATTGGATAACATGGGATAACATGAGTAATTTCGCAGTGGAATATGCGAGATTCCTCTTCTTCATCTACTTGGTGCTTTTAAAGAATGCGGCTGCAATTTGGGTTCATCAAAAACCACCCTAATGGATAAGTATCCAAACTTTCTGAATGTCAGAAAATGTGCTCGGTACCATTTGAGACATGGATGTTCAGTTGCCTGGAAAAGTGCTGCCGCGTGACCTTTAGTTCCTGTTGCAGCTCACTTCTCTGCTTGGATGGAAGCAGCCTTCGTAATTAAATCAGAGTCTGGTGTCCGCTTGACTGTCTTTGGCACACAGTCAAAAAGAATTGTCTTGTATTATATGCAGTTGAATTACTAACAAAGTGGTGCTTGTACAGTATGTGATGCAAATTCATTTTTAAAAACTTTAATTCATTGAAACACCTTCTCTGTTGAATCTGTGGTCGACTTTGCACTTTACTTACCTGGATGAGGGACCAATAAACTTGCATCTTATTGTCTAACCGGTCAAACTTCAGTTGTTTGATGCCCCACACACATTTAAAGCCTTTCCCATGTAAATAAACCAATAAAGCTTAGTCATTTCAGTTATCATTGTTTTAATTGCACAATTGTACACTGTGAAGTGAGGATACAGTTTTTTTTCTCATGACCAACAATGCATTATAACCAAAGCAAGACGGGAAGAAAAAAAAAAAGGTAAACATCGACATGAATGCAGAGTAATGCAGCAGAGTATTTCAGCTGTTTAGAAAGAACTCGCCTTTGGTGGATACATGAATTGGTGGGTAATCAAGCCTTTATCACCTCTCCTATGTTTATTGGTTGAGGACCATCCACTTACACATGATCAATGATGCCTCTCAATACAGAGCCAAGCTCGGTCCTGACTAACTAAATGAAGCAATTTGTAACCATGAAAAGGTTTTGAACTGTGTGGTACAAAAGGTTGCATGAGATCAGTTAAGATCCAGGCAGTGGAGCTCTGAAGAGGAGGTAGAGCAGCTTTAGGGTGGTGAGTTACACCATTCCACAGACCAGACGCGGCACTCAGAGAAAGAGATAATAAAGCCAGTACAGAATATTGACAAAGAGAAAAGCTGTGGGGAAAACGGTGCGGGCGTGGCTATCGATGTTGTGCGGGTTTTCCACCACGAAGACAGATGCCGCCCGGCGAGATGCATCCCTCACGGAGGACAAGCCGCAACCCTGACTTGGCACCTTTTCTCGTGATGCGGCATGGTTTTTAATGTCACTGTCCAGCGGGTTGGCCGCGGGCTCCTCTGCTGTGGAGCCAATCTCCACGGACTGGTTTGGCTGGTTGGAGCTGACCATGGGGATTGATCCGTTTCCATTTGAATCGCTCAGCTCCCTCAGAAGCTCCTGAGAACGACAAGTGTGTTTTGTTTAAGCATTTGATGTGGAATTGTGCTGTTTCAAAACGACTGAGTGTGGTGTGCGTTTCCCACCCTGTGTAACTCCTCTATGGTTTGGTGCTGCATGGTGTAAAAATGAGCACATGCATACTCCAGCAGTGCACCAAAGATGAAGGTGAAACAAATGCCCAGGTAGACGTCTATGGCCTTTATGAAGCAGTTGGCATTAGGCAGGGAAGTGCGGGCGCCCATCATCAGGGTGGTCATTGTCAGGACTGTCGTAACCCCTAAAGATGGATCAGAAGGTTATTTTTTTCTGTTTTCCTTGATTTTCTTTCTGTCGGTCTAATTTTTTCCTGGCCTGCTCTCTGAGTATATGGCTTTTTCTCCACCTACCATCAGTTAGTTTTGAAGATGAATACAGTTTTCTGAGCTCCTCAGTGTCTTCCACAAATTCTTTCATCATCCTACTTGTCTTTTGCTTCCTTTGTTGTCAGGATTTCGAAGCTAACTTCAAACAACTGCTCATGCAGCAAAGTTTTCAACACAAAAAAATATTTTGTGTATTTTGTGCTAAGCCCCAAGCAAGAACACTTAGAAAGACCCTAATTCTACTGAACACGTACAGAGACTAAAACTTTATCCTAATATAAGCGATGGCCAACTCTGTGAATTTTCATTGTTTACTTTGAACTTTATCTTTATGATTAATCTCTTGAATACAAACACTTGCAGATCTTTGATGCAGTATGTACCAACAGTTTCAAACCAGACTATAATTGTTAAAAGGAGGATTATGTTCCTCAGTGCACTTCAAAATAGTCCCAAACCAGGACTGTAATGCTTACAACTCTTCATTTATCTGATAAAGAAAGGTTTCTGGGGGCGTTGCCAACAAAACATTTTGTGGCACCTGTTCCTCTTTTTTCTTTCCTGAGTAATCAGTAGAATAATCATTACGGTTTCCTTGTGTTTAAGCAAAATACACTTAATTTCTTTTAATGTTCATTGTATCCCAACAACAAAGAAATCGTTCCAAAACTGAGGCACTCTGAACAAGCTATACAGCTTTTAGCATCATACAAATACATCCATGTTACATGAAAGCAAGATTCATTCTCAGTATCAAACTATATCTTAAAGAAGCACTTGTTCCCAGACTTTTAACCATCTATGTAACATATTTATTATGAGTAGAAGTGCTAAGTGTGATACTGACCAATGCAGGTTCGAGCTGGAACAGAAGACTGACTGATCCAGAAAGACACCCAGGAGAGAACCACAAGCAGAGTGGAAGGAACATACGTCTCTAAGATAAAGAACAAGACGTTTCTGCGCAGAGCAAAATGCAGCACCAGCTTGGGGTAATGTCCTGTGAAGAGCCATAAAGATGTGCAAAGAGATAAAAATGAAGATTGGATTTGAATCCTTCTAGATGTATCCTTTTTTTATTTCTTTTTGGAAGTCACACGACTTCACACTGTACCTGTTTCATACACAGCCTCTGACACCGATGTATAGTAGCTCTCCACGCTGTACTGAGCCAGCCGCAGTGTGTCCAGACCCTTAACTGAGTCATTCCCCCTGGTCCAATAGAACACCACGTCCTGTATGTTATATCCCCCTGGGAATTGCAACAGAACTTCATTACACTTCACAGAATCCGACCTGCTGGGCAACACAACACTGCCTCTCTTCAGGTTAATACTCACTAAGATGGCGATGAGTAAAATGGTGATGGTTATCATGAGATGAACATGATGGCTCATGCCCATCTACACACTTGACGGAAGGCACGGGAAGTACTCACAGCTCTCCAGCTGCAGGGTGCACACCTGTTTGTCCATGGGGTATTTGGTCAGGTCCATGTTACAGGCAATTGTAGCCGTGATGCTGTTGGGGTTGTCAGAGCAGAATAAAGTTTTTTCATTTTTTTTATTTGCCAGGAAAAAAGGGCTCTCTTTTGATGTAGCATTAGGCAGCATAAAAATGAATAAAGACAACAAATTCTCCTCCTCTGAGCAACAGTGGAGCGATCAAAGGCTCACACGTGATGTGTCGACATCACATTTTGGCATTTGATGAGGGATATTTGTTGAAGGCTCTAACTTGTTGGAGTTCTTTTATAAGCTCCGATATTAAATATTCACTTTAAAATAGTTTAAAACTGCAAAACAGTTGCAAAGGAAATATTCTGTAAACCTCCTTTTGCAAAAATGAGGGAAAGTTTCTGGCTGTTGAATTATTGAGAAGCTGCCATCAAAGTCATGAATCAGCACGTCTGTTTGTGCTCAAACCGAATGAATATCACCCCCAGCACACAATCTCCCCTCAGTTGGGTTATTCACCAAAGAGAAACTCAGTGCCGCCGCCTGAATTTACTGTGTGAGGATGCCTGAATAACTGTTCTTATTTTTTTTTTTCAAAGTGATATCTCAGGTCAGGTCTTGTTCACAAGGGACTCATAAAAAACGTGTGGAGCTGTGTACCGAAGGGCATAGAGAACCGTCCCGTTGCTGAAGATGCGAATCAGGCGGTTTTCCACGGTGACGTCGTGCAGGAAGGAGCGCTTGGAATCTGGAATGAAGGTGTCAGGGATCCAGAGCAGAGACACCAGACGTCCATCCACGCTCACGCTCTCGTTTCCGGGGAACACCAACCTAGAATCTTGCCAGCGCTGACGGAGGAAGATGGTTGCAGTATAGTCCTGAAAGTGTGAAGAACAAGTGGGATTTTATTCATTCCTCTGCCAGCTCTCTAATCTCCCTCCCAACATATAAAATAAAGGACAGTGGTGTACCATATTGATTTCAGAGATGGCATCAATGCTGGCTATATCAAGACTCATTCCGATTTCCACTGGACCCTCTGTGTGAAGCAAAGACATAGGAAAGCTAGTAAATTAGTTTGCTTTTACAAGAAGATTCAGCCAGAAACGGCTGCTTTGACAAATAAAATCAAACTTGAATTAAACTAATACATTACATACCATTAAAATTAGGTCTGAGGTAGCGGTTGTATCCTTTCATGAGTCTCTGAATTGTGGGCTGAAGCTGAGAGTCATTCCATTCACCCCAATGGTTGCTAGGGAACATGCAACCACTGATAAAAGACAAGAGATGGTAAGATATAGCATAACTTGAGCTGCAAAGCATTGTGCTACAGTTAGAATAATTGAAAATGTCATTGTCCTTGTGTATGTGTGACTGTGAGAGTGACCGCCTCACCTGTGTGGGACTGTCAGGCACAGGACCAGAAGCTCCAGTAGCTGGATGGACATCGCGGATCAGCAGCTCTGCTCAGAAGAATGCTGAAAAGGCCAAAATATCAAACGGTCTGCTGTTCCACGTTATTGTTTTCCAGGGGACCACAGCATGGCAAAGGATGATAGCACCTCTCTAACAGTGGTTGAAGGAGAAATGTGGAGCAAAGCAGCCGTGCTCATCATCTGATCCTGTATCAAACCAGGGCTTCCTCTCTGCAGCAATACTTGTGAAATACTTATAGTATCTTGCACTGATCCCTTCCTCCCGGCTGCCATTAATATATTAGTAGCTATGAAATTTGTCTGTCCAGCTTTCCTTCGCACACAAAGGCAAAACTTGATGTACCTGCTGTGCACATTTAATTTGAATTTACCGGTCTCTTGCATGAATATTTGCCATGCAAACTGATGATTAATGTGATCACCTCCTCATGTTTTATTCACAAAGCCCGCCTGATAACATATCATGCCCCTGATGGCGGGGAATCCTTGATGGTTACTAGTTTTCCTTCCCTCTCCTTATATGAACCCATCTCCAGACTTTAGAATGATCTTTGTATTCATTATTTAAATGTATTTCTTCCATGTTTTTTTAGATTTGTCATGCAATTCACAATAATTTAATTCCTAATGAATGTAAAGAAATTTAGAGAGCAATGGAATGCCAACAGAAAACATTTTTTTTTTTTACTCAACCTAGTTATGATTAAGTCATGCAAAAAAATCTCTATTTAATTTTCCTTTATTGTTTCTCTGCAGCTTTGGATGGAGCCTCACTTTTTTTTATTCTATGTGGGCATTCTTTTTTTTCATCTTTCCCTCCAGCCATATGTTGAACAAGAGAGTAAACCACTTGTCAGCACTACCTTTTCTAAACTGCTACTCTTCCACTGTTTTCCTCCCTTCACTCAGGCGTGCACATTCAAATAAACATCTAACTGCACATTTCATCTTCCTAATCTAAAATATCTCCATACATTTCCATTTCTCCCCCCCAAACCGTCTCTTACCTGCTTTGGTCTTGCCACACTAATCCTCTGTTTTCTTCTCCACGCCTTCTGTTTTGCAGCCCCTTTGTTTCTTTTTTTCAAACTGCCTTCTTTTATAGCCCACGTGTTTTCAGGGGCTGAGATTGGTTTCCCTTTGCAGTTGCTTCTTATTGCATGCTAGTGTTTCTTCCACTTATCAATAAACAAAGATGCATCCAATATGTGATCTTAGTGTGTGAGACGCTGCTGGTTGTTGCACTGTTTGTGCGGCTCCCACCGTCTCCCTGCACAGCTTTATTCATCTCCCCATAGAGTCTCTGTGTAGCCCACCCTCCTTCCTTTCTATCCCTCTCTCAGTTTGCACCACTCAGCATCACAATTCAGCCGCCGCTTTTTTTTCCTTTTTCCTTTTTTTTTTCCTGCCCCTAACCTTCACGCACACGTTCACACATTCTACAATAAACAATCCCCCTGACCCTCTCTCTAACACCGACCACAAATAGATAAGACAAATCAGTATCACTGCCCACCCTCTCCCAAATCTAAGCCTTATTCAAAGTGTGTGTCCTAAATCTAAAGTCTTAACCACTCAGCGGGCACTGTGAGTGGTGGGAAAATGTGTCAGCCACACTACCCCTACCTGCCAAATTGCCTCTTACTCCCCAGAGACAGGGGAACACACAAATACACAAACAGTCTCACAAAATCGAGTTCGATTACCCTAAATCCCTTATTTTTCGCCTTGCTCCTCGTCCCTCCAGCACCTCTGATCTCGATCCACCTCCCTTTCCTGCAATTTATCCTGACACTGCCCCTCCTTCTGGGCTCCCCATCTCACCCCGTCTCATTCCCACATGCCCCTTGCTGTCCTCACCTCCAATGTTTGTTCCCTTGCATCAGTGTCATGATCTGATTTAGTGTCCCCTCATCTCTGTGTCTGTCTTCACATCCAAAAACGGCACGCATGGCTCAGATTAAAGAAACGTTATCAACCACGCCTCTTTTTTAAAGATAGCTGCCAAAACACAAGTGGTACCCAAGCCTTACAAAAGCTGCTGAGCACACTTTTATGTCTTTGCTGTTGATGTTGGTTATTAAAGGTATGCTAGCATTTCCGGTGATGAGGGCGCTGACTTATAAACAGCACAGTAACATGGGCTCAACGGTCATTTATCTCCACTACTACAGATATTATGTCATTAATCTTTATGAGTTTAGTTCTCTACTGTGGCTTTAGCTGTAATTACACACAGTGGCCAGACATTCACAACCCGCTGGTTGGAGCTCTCCTGAGATCTCATTGCAGGTCCCCATGCCCTCTCCAATTCAGCATGTGTTCAAGTTGTTAACAGGCTGCAAACAAGCAGAAATGTTGAATTACCAGGTTATTGAGTCTGTCCCTGTAATTCCATCACAGTGAGAAGGCTCCCTCAAAATTGACTTTCTTCTCTAAAGCCTATATGTCTGGAATGATCGTTTTGCGTCTGATGATGGGATGTGAAGTGCTGTGGAATGAGCAGAATCTGATCCGCATTCTCCTCTGGATTCAAGTGAATCGGAGTGTGCTGAGTTCCTGACGGTGAAAGAGACGGATGAGGACATTTATGAAACAAGAAACATAAATGCTCAACGTGTGACCTAGGGTTCTGATGTGTAAATATGGCTTCGACAGTGATGTAACAGTGGCAAACCGCTAAGACTTAGTCAGCATCAAGCTGCCTGTATCCTCCCGTGTGTCTGCTTGTTATTGCATGTACTAAATATACCCAAAGGTTCCCTTTCTTGCCCAGAAGAAAATAATTTGATCTATTCTGACGAATATTTCTCTAACTTGTTTATTAGCAAACCCAGGCCGATTAGTTTTAGGCATGTATCATATGTTAGAGCCTTTATGTTAGAGCTCCATACCATATATTTGACAAAAATTACCCCAACATAATCCACATGGAACCGGCACTTGATTCATCAAAAACTGGGTTGTGTCTGATTTTGTAGCTTTACATGTGCCTCGTTTCTGCTTGTGCGTCTTTTATTACCCTGTTGGGCAAAGGTCTTCTGTTTTTAGATCACCTAATTAAGGGCAATATGTCATTAGATGAACCCTTTTGACAAGTACATCACTGAGTTTTTCATGTCAGATGTAGTGGCCTAATCTTTCTGACTGTGCTTCTGCCACAGTAACCGTCCTTGGATCATGTGTCACTCATTTATTCCATGTTATGTGTCGCTGCACCTATTCCAAATCAAGTTACCTTTGCACCACTTAGGTTCCTCTTCATTCAATCCAATTGTGCTCACCTTTAATCTTTTATCCTGTGAGGTGAATACTGAAATTTGTGTCTCTTCCTTAATCTTCTTACAGGCATCTTTTCTCTTGCTTCTGTCTCTCAGAATAAACAGGCATCGTTATGATGCTGCGTGTCTCAGGTGGAGCTAATCTTGGAAGTGTCCTATAGCCACAGATTGGCCCTGTGATTGGCTGTCATGCGACAAATGGAAATGTGTCTGGGCTGTCCATGAGAGGAAAGTGGGTGAATCTCCCCTAAACGATTGTGACAGCTGCCATGTCCAGGAGGGGCATTTTTTAATTGACGTGGCCTTGACACTAACTCCCCAGATAGGGCCGGCATTCTTTCCACGACTGCTTTGTTTGCTCTCTTCAGACCCAAATATAAAACTGTAATTTAACTTTTGTCTCATTCTCTGAGTTACGGACTCTTGGCTCATGGCCTCAGGTAGTGCTTGACACTTCAATGTAGTCTTTCTTTTGCAAGTTTTTGAATTTTTCTATGTCTACTTTACATTTGTCACTGCACTCATGATCTGTGTCGCTCTTTTTTCCACATGCATTAGGAATCTTTCCAAAAAATTTAAGTTCTTGTTAAACTAAAATTCTGTTTCACAAATGCCTTGAAAACAATACTTGAATGCATTGAACATTTTTTTCGAACCTTGAGCCCAATGACCACCAATCATGACTGTGATTGACTAGAGAAGCATCTTATTAAAAATTAAATCGCCACAATGTCAGACACCCCATAAAAATGATAAAAGAACCTTTGGCCTCTGAGAGGTTGGCTAAAGTTCTTGCTAAACTAAACTATACTAAATTAAGACAAATAAAACCTCATCGGCTGCATTTGATTTTATCAAGCAGTTCCTTCATGTGCCAGAAGACCTTTAGTTCAAACAGTTTACCAATTAAAACAGTTTATTTGTGACGTCAGTCACTGAAGACAAGGATTTGTACGGTTCTCCAAATTATAATTGACTATAATTATATAGGCTTGTAAGTAATTTAAAAAGTCTATTATGTTCTTTTTTGTTTTGTTTTGGATTTGCTCTGAGAAAATTCTATAATAAAATTCTAACAAGTTTCCTGTAAAAGTGAGTCATTTGATCAGAAAGATAGCTGCTTTGGCAGAGGAAATTTGCATGATTTAATCTGGTTATTAATCTCCTCCTTCAGATGACTACAAAGTAATTACAACTCTGGCTCTGGTTCTACTCTCATCAAACTTCCATTGATCGTTCTCTCCTCAGGGATCAGCTTTGGTAACATGCAAATTGAGTGTTGTTGCAATAATACCAACACAGTTTTTCCACACTAATTCCACAACTGCACATTCAAGGAAAGAAAATCAAGGATTATTACACTTTTTCCAAAAAGAACTCAGTCGTCCCCCTGGGGTCAGCTGTGGTGGTTAGAGCTGCTAGCAGAAGCCCTCAAAGCTCATGTTCATGGGCAGAAAAGATCCATGTGGATAAAAAGTCTTCCACTCATATCAGAAATTCAGTGTTTATCTTTCTCTTGCACAGCTATGGGATTTGCTATTTTCCCCAAGCCATCGCAAAAGGCAATAACATGGGAATGTGTAGCACTTCAAGGCCAAGAGTCAGAAAGGTGTAATTCAAACAATCAATTCTGTAATTATAGCGAACCACTGAAATGGAACTTTGGCAGGATTTATAATTGTAATTGGTCTTGAATTTAGATATAACGCTGGGGTACCAATAGGAGTGATAAAGTGGTATATGAATTTCCAAAAACTGAAATATTTGTGAGGAACAAAATGAATCGAAATGGAGCGTTAGTGTAGGACAGCTTTCTGAATTGAGAGTATTGCTTGAGGGAAAATGCCCTTATTACCAATGCTGGAGATTCTTGGTCATTACCGACCTAACGGTTTCCACTCGCCTCTATTTTTGCTCCTGTCCCCATTATTGGCTTTGTAGTTGTGGCTGTGCTGGAAAACGAAGCATTTCTCATTCAGTTTTCCCTCCAACACGGCGGTGCACACTAATGAGCGTTTTATGAAAGGTTTGAGGACAACTTGATGACCGACATTTTTGAGCAAATGCTCATTTGCTTTCTTTCTGCACACACACACACAAAACAGGGTCAGATTTGGTCTAAGTGAGGGAACAGCTCCTTAGAAACAATCAAATGTACCCCCTTAAAATGGGTAGCAGCGACTTTTTCACGTCTTTTCGGTCCCGTTTCTTGGCAGCCAGGTGTAGAAGTGACAGGAGAGCAAAATCCCGTCGGCCACAAAATCTCCAGAGGCTCACTGAGAGTGGCAGTGTAGCACAGAACAACGATCCACACTTCAACTCCGTCTCTCTGTGTGTTTTACCTCCTCCCAGCGGTCTCCATCTCTCTATCAACCAGTTCCACTATGACCAGACATGGGAAAGTTTAATTATTGCCAGCCCCCCAACCCCCCGGTCTTTGTTTGTGCTCTAATCTTTTCTTATTGAGGCATTCATCAACAAGCCGGGCATATCTCAAGGGATTTCTTGCCAATCCATGGCATCTGATCAGCCCCAGCCATGGAAACAGCATCTGGGAAAGGGACATGCCAGGAGAGAAGATAGAAGTACTCCCAGTTTACGCCGTTAGTATTAATGTACCATTCCGATGATGCTGGATGTTATTCTTATTCATTGTTGCAGCACCAGGGCCAGCAGTGTGGCTCTGTTGCATTTGCTTTTTAAAGGTTCCTCTGTGCTGTATCTCAGCTGCTTGACAAAGAGTCTCCTGACAAATTGTCTCTCCCTCCACAGTCCTTTCTCCCCCCAAGAGCAAACCCCATTCCCTTCTCCAATCTGCTTGAAATTCTGATGAGTGAATGTCAGGATCAGTTATCATCCAGACTTCCAGTCCCACCAGACAGAGGTGAGGTGAACAGGGAATTTATTCCAAAATCAAACCTACTCTGTCAGCTCTTATGGGCCTGTCACACCAAGACGAATTCTGCCTGGGGATCCCTGCATTCTGTCTTCCAGGACTATGTACCATTGGAACAGGCAAAGTGTAAATAAAAGTTAAGGTTTCATGATTTATAAGATTTTATGTGATCTACTTTAAAAACACAAACTAATTTGGATTTTAATTAATCATATTTAAACATGAAAATAAAAAAACTAACCTACATTATAATTGGGTTGTAATTTGAATAAAATAGATGTACCTCTGAACTGGCATATATGACTTTTGTGTGTTTTAACAAAAGAAACACTTATTAATAAGAGATAAGAGATGAAGAGTACAAAAGCACCAAACACTGAAATTCAATTTCTGCACATGGTTTGTTAACTCATCCTTGAATTGACAATAATGTATTGTATTTCAAACTTAACTCTGCACCTCTGTATAAGGTTCTGCCCTGTATATAGACCCATGCTTATGTCTTGTGATTGTGTTTTGCTGCAGGTGTGTTTTCATTGTTGAGATGTTTTCTTCGTCCAACAATGCCTCCCCTATAAAAAAGGTTGTACTGGGCACTTGGAGCAACAAGAACATCTAAGTGCAAATTATTTGTGTATATATATACTTGGAGGGGGAAAGGGGTCTCAGACTGAAAAAGGGTTATATATGTTTTCATATTTAAAGAAATTACTTGTATACACTCTTGGAGCTTGTGTGTAATTTGCATGTGCACCAGGAGAGTGGTGTCTTAACAGATTTACCATACTGATGTGAGCTAACCAAGGAAGGGCATTCCCTGCAGCTGCTCCACCTCATCTGCATGGTCCAGTTGATTCCTCCACCCACACAAATACATTCACACTTACATACATGCTTGCACACATGCACATGCTGCTTCTCTACTTGCCATGGGGATTTAGACCTTACCAATTATACGCACCAGTTGATTTACAAAGGACCAGCTGAAAACCCCGGTGGGGAGGTAAAGGTTCGTAAAGTCACCGCTCTCTGTGTCTGACCTGGACAGACATTTGAGACGTATTGTTTGGAGAATGACTAGGCATGCGATGTTTTTTTTGTTTTTTTGCAAAGAAAGACTTTCAGTTAAAAGCCAATTACTGAAGAATGAGCATTACCGCTCAGGCTCTCATGTCATCCCCTCCCTTTTCTGTGGCCACAAGGCCCTTTTGCATGCTTATCACTTAATCAGATGTTCTTACAACTAATAAATGAATCGGAATTTGGATTCTGGAATTCATTTTTTCTGTTAAATGAATCCTCAAAGCTCTGTTCCGGTGGTTCATTATTTCCAAACAATGCATTGGTTGCTCTGAAAATAGGATAATTGTAGTTTTTTTCCATAGAAAAGCCTGTACCTGAGTAAAGCATAGACATGACCTTGTCAGTGAGTCCTTTGGAATCTCCGAACACACTCTTACTTTCAACATCTCCTCAAAGTCTCGCTCTGCTTTGCAAAACTCATCCAGGTATGCTTACACCGCAAAAACAGGGACAATCAAACAGGAATACAAATAGACAGGAATAAACAGGAATAAAATAATGATCAGGGCTGCTAACTGTCACCCACTCAACACCAGAAGCATAGTGTTTTAATGGGAGATGCAGACACTGCCTCCACTTAGCTCCTTTTCAAAACCCTGTGCAGCTGTGTGGGTCTTTTGAAAGGGCAGAGAACGTCCGCCCAGGAAATTTGCTCATGAGGTTTATTGTGAGAGAACATTTGCATGCTGTCTCCCCAGGAAAGTTACCCTGTAGGCTTTTTGAGTCATATGCCAGAAATGTTGTGCACAGGAACGAGCATAACTGCCTTGAAAATGCTTCTGATTTGTGACATGGCTTCTGGCCGTGTTGTTTGTGACTTTTTCCGTGAACTAAGCAAAGTAGAGATAAAACACATAAAACACATTTGAAAAAAAACCCAACAACAACATATTCCAGAGTTTAGTGCCGAAAGTAGCTTTTCTGTTGGTTATTCTCTTTTAGTTTTCTTGGTCAAATTTGATAGCAAAAAGAGTAGATTTTATTTTACATTCAGTCAAATAACCAGACAGCAGTGTCTCTGGGATAAATGGTTGGTTGGATCTTCCCACTTTATCAGTTAGTTTCTAAGTTTACCTTGAAAACCCAGCCGTATATTTTTCTCATTTGAAAAACAATGAAAACTGCAGACCTTCATAATTCCTGGTATTTGTAATGAGATGCAGTAAAAACAAGTAAATTGTAGAATAAATTATTTTTTATTGGATAAGACATGACTGATTTCATACTATCACCATATCATCAGTGGAAAAAACCTAATGCTTTGCCTATCTTCTCCTGTAATAGCCAAAGTTTCATCCAGTTATTGTCAAGGTAGGTTTGTGCTGGTTTTGCTAAACCATATGCATAGGACTTTAGAACTTTCTGACCGTATCTTTCTGAGTGAAGGGGCAGTGTTTTGCTGGGCCAAAAATGATTATGTCTGATTTAGGCTGTGATATGCAATGGAATGTTACTCAACCGACAATAAGGGGGACACTGATCATCTCCTGAGCATATTACAAAGATGAAAAAGTTGATTTTTCATTAGCTGGCGCATTAAGAATATTTTATTTTAGAGGTTTGAGCAGAAACAACACTATAATTGTGTTTTGTTTCATTTAATTTGATTTATCTTCTTCCTGAGGGATTTTTGCTATGGAAACTATAAGACCGGAGGACACAAAATGAAATAACATGCTCCGTATTTTCCCCACTACTCTCGATCCATTACACAATGTTTTATATCCATTGGTAGCTTTGGTAAAAAAAAATTCCCAACTGTTTTAAAGCTGGTGTAAAAAATCAGTTTCTATGCATACTTAAGTCAGGCGGCCTCAGGGTGCTCATTTGGTGAGATAAAGCTCTCGGTTCCAGCATACTGGGACACAGGTATAACTGAAAACATGAATTCCGGGCATAATTTGACTTTCAACAGCTTTGGTATCATATTGAAACACTAGATTCTGTATCATTTCAGTAAGAGTAAGACACATCTTTAAAGTGGAGTTTGGCTTTGTTAGTTTTTTCTGTCTTTTTCTTTTTTTCACAATGCCATACACAGCATTTGAAATGCCTTGAAAATATGCAAAACAATTCAAATTTTGTTTAATGATATATAATACCAGGCTCAGTTTTGGTCTCTTCAATAAGAAAAAAAACGTGTGTGAGTTTGTGTATGTGTGTGGGATGCTAACATGATTATTTTTTGAATTAGTAGAACTTTAAATATAAAACATGTCAGCACGTGCATCTGTTTTTATGTGAGATTTCAATGGAAAGAAAGTACTTTGTGTGACTTATAGGCGATCACTTCTGCTGGTTATGAGCTTGTTATTCAAATCTAAATCATTGACTGGCAGTCTGATTAGGTGTACACTGCTGTCCTCATTGTATTTGTGTCCTCTGACAATGTATTCTACTTTAACAAACGCAAGTGGAGAGTTTGTTTATCTATTTATTCCAGCTGAGGGAGTTGCATGCTGTCCCTGATGTCTTCTCCCAGTTGTCATACTTCGGGAACTATTGTTTAGATAAATTCTTTGTATTCTGCTCTAGTTTACCTTCTCTCCTACATCCCATCAGAAATGTGGCAATTGTCTGTCTTCCACCCACACTTGTTAATCCCTAAGTATATTCTCTCTCCTTTTTCAACCATATTTTCTTCATCTTCCACCTTCCAGCCATCAGCCTACCTGTTTTAATGATGCCTGTGTGTTCTTCGGAGGATTATTTACATGGGATTGAACGCACCATGAAGTGTGACTGCAGTCCATTCTGCAAAATATGGAAAACACAGCGGATCCCTATCCAGGCTAGCCATCGTGGATATCTGTTTAATCATTGCATGTGGCTGACATGCAATGATTGAACATTTATCATGAGGTCCTACAGTGTACCCTGCCTGTTAATTACATTTGTTAATCACACCGCAATAACAAGCAGCTCAGAGATCAATTTGTCCTCACCACAAAACAACTAATATGGCGTTTGTTTGATATTCAGTCCACTGGCATGTTCACAGACAGAATCTGCTCTTCTAGTGGACTGAATACCCCTGTAAATCAGTTGTGTGTGAAATCTGTATTTGACCACGGCAAAATGGCAATTAATTTTGCATTGATTCTCACCCTGCCCTTTGTAGGCAAGTTAATGAGAAAGCAGGTGGACTCATGGGACTTTGGTGGCTTTTGCACCTTCATTAAATAACTACACAGTATTGAAGGATCCACAGTGTCACGTTGCATTTTAATACATCAGATTGTCTGCCCTTGTACTAGAGTGCTTTGGAAACTAGAAAAGTACTTTTGGTGACCACTAGATGGTCTCTTTCCATTTCAGATACATGGTCATTTGACTGGTCCAGCATGACAAAAACAGAAATAGTTTGCTGTAATGGCTGTAGCATCACTTTTCCATGAACTCTGAATTCTCGCAAGAACTCTAAAATAATACTGACAGGCGAGTTAATATTCAAATAACAGAAGCTGTCATTTTCTCAACTTGATTATTGAAAAGCCTTTAGAGTTAAGAAAATATTTATTACTCATGGTTTTGTATTAACACCTAATGCACTCAACTGCATAGAAATAAGACAATTCACCCACTGACATTTTATGGAAAATTACTCATGATCTAACTCATTCTAAGCTTTTTAATGTCACTCCCGTGTGCATCTCACATGAGTTCATTGGATGCAATCAATTCGCGGCTATGTTGTCAAAGTAATGATGAATATGCTGTACGTCTGCCAACGTAGCCAAACCAGGTGCAGGTGTGCAACACTAAACTTTGGCAAGATATACAGTACAGAAATAGGGAAAAAAAGATATTGCCTTGTTTTTGGTACTACTATCTTTAAGAATTTGGACTTCAATCTTAATACGTCTGAGGCATTTTCTTTTAAGCCTTTAAATACTTACTGGAAACTCCCTCGATACCCATCTAGCTAGACCAGTACAGTCAGGTGCTTTGTTTTTGAGACTGAAGTCAGAGCAGTGTGTCATAACACAAGGAGGGTTATGGGGGCTTAGAAAATGTGCAAGTCTGATGCATTTGAGCATGGAAGACCCGCAGTTTCATTATGATATTTCCTGTTGTTAATAAGGAGAATTTGACATGTAAACAATTGCAGGTAACCTTCAGAGTCTCACACTGACGGCTTTATTACAATAAGTGATGTCCCTTCTGTTCACCTGTGAAGTGAATTTGTAGCATTTTAAGAAAGCCAAGTGCTATTTGTATGAAATACTTTCTTGACTACGTTGCACTCTGCGTGAGTGTTAAGATGAGCAAGGAATAGTCACCCAGTCTTTTTTAATGGGTACCAGATGTATTAACAAAAAAAGAAAAGAAAGAAATCCCAGTTTCTCCCTCAATAGAAGTCCATTCAGGTTTAGATTTGCCTTATCTAAATTAAGTGAAATATTTCAGTTTTGTTTTGAAGCACTCATGATTCTAATGAGCATGAATATAGACATTCCCAGCATGAGGCTGCCCGGGGCAAAATTGCTAAAGGCCAGTTAATGTCTGCTGGTTAAACGCAACATCTGCAGATAAGCAAAGTCTATTTTATTTAGATCGTTGTTTATTTTGGAGTCGTTACACTATGTAAACGATGTAACACAATTTGGATGTTCCTCACGCTCCCTGTAGAGTGTCATACAAGATTAGGGGTAATAAATAGGAGTTCCTTCTAACCTTTCTGAACGTGCAATGCCTACCAAAGACCTGCACTTCTCACCCTGCATCCTAAATTGCAGCCTCTTGGATCATTAGGGGGTATTTTGCTGACTTGAAGGCTATCAGATGGGGCTTTCACTCAAAAGGGAATTTTACATCTCACTTCAGATGGAATAATATTAGCTGAAATTTCTTAAGAACAACAGAAACTGATTGGTTGCCTTATTATGGTTGGCTGGTTAAGAGACGTAACTTCAATATTGATGTATTTAGGCACATAAAGACATACCATAGTGTTCAATCAGGTGGGGGGAGAACCCACTTAATGACTAAGGCAGGCAGATAGAATATCAATGAACTTTACTTTGATTAAAAAAATAAAAATAAATAAAAAACATCTAACCAAAGATACTGCTTGCCAAGAATTCCAAGAATTTCCAACAACACACAATCGGTGTTGGAAAATTTTTGACAATCCATCCATCCATCCATCCATCCATCCATCCATCCATCCATCCATCCATCCATCCATCCATCCATCCATCCATCCATCCATCCATTTTCTGTACCGCATGTTCCCAAGAGGGAACACAAAAAAAAAAAAAAAAATTAATCTTCTTTTAAAAGATCACTAGAATAAAGATTTTCACAGTGACTCCAGAGACCAAAGACAACTGTTTGTGCCTGGAATTCATTCTCAGATCTTGCCACTTGGTTTGATTCTGCATTTCTGTCAATAATCCCTTTGTTAAAGAAATTATGACAAGAACGATCATACTTATTTCTACCATAGCTATTAGCTTTAAAAAATGTATTTGTTTATTTGTATTATTCATATTTTCATATTGGATACATTGAGTACATATTGATTACATTCCATCCTAAACCTTTTTTCCTTCCCCTCCTTTCCTCCCTGAAAAGCCCCGTTCATTTCGCCATGTTTACTGCATGTTGACATGGAAATATTTTAGGGTAAAATAGGAATGATTCATATATACACACTGTCTCACTGCTTTCTCTGTTTGTCTTCAAACTTGAGTTTTCCCTAAAAAAACGTCTATATAAACCATGTTTAGAAAGAGGAGATCACACACTGCCTTATTCTCTAGACTCTAACACACTGGGATTTCTACAGCTGAGGAGCCAAAGCTGTTTTGAACCTTTTGATGGAGAACATGTGGACCTCTAACAAACTCGGACTTTTTCCAGGTGTCTGCGGCTTTTGGATGT
Source organism: Menidia menidia (assembly GCA_907169785.1). Lineage (NCBI taxonomy): Eukaryota > Metazoa > Chordata > Actinopteri > Atheriniformes > Atherinopsidae > Menidia > Menidia menidia. The sequence goes on from CAJRST010036666.1 coordinate 14,404,291, forward strand.
CAGTGGTGGCAAAAGCGTTTGATTACTTAGACATGGCCTGTGCACCTAATCGTTTTTTTTTCCAACAGTTAAATAAAAGTCATGGAGTGTTTCATGGACTCCAATCATCTGGAAGGAACTCCTGCTCTGGTGTGGAGGAGATTGCACAGTCTGGCGCTTCTCTCTGACCTCTAAAGAAGCAAAGGAACCTAAAAGGCTGTTGAGTGACTTACAAACCGGTGGAAACCCATTTCTGTCTGTGCCTGTGCTCGTGTGTCTGAAGTGTGTGTGGATGTTTACTGATAACACTGAGCTGGTTATCCATTGCTGTGGCAGTGGGCATGACGACACGTCTCCAGGCCTGACGTTCCTTACTAACGTTTACTAAACAGGCCTGATAGGGCACCATTGTTTTAGTAAATACAGAGGGTGGTGTGCGAGTGTGTGTCCTTGAGTGTGTTTTGGGTTGAAGCGGTACCAGGAAAGTTGTCTTTTCCTCAGGTAGAAGTCACCCTCAGTGACCTGATGGATCCCCGCATTCTTGAGGACATAAACTTGAACATACGATCTAGCGAATATAATCAGATGCACTCTGAGGTGTGATTTGACTTGCTTTGCTAATCTATAATCAGGACAGTTCTTACACTCACAAATCTTTCAAGCACACCAACACAGGACTAATCGTTCTCTGAGTTTATAATATAAACATCACACACTTGCATGGACTGCAATGCATACACACACACGCAATAGTTGTGTGTGTGTGTGTGTGTGTGTGCGGGTGTGTTCCGTTATTTCGACAGGTGTGTGGAAGACTGCCACGAGCCAGGCAGCAGGTGGAGATGAGGATTTATAGATTTTAATCATGTCACTCTGTTAAGAAATAATTCTACTGCCAGAGGCAAGCAGTGTCCACAGCTAAAGTAACACATGATTGATGGATGATGTGTTGGGGATCCCTCTGTCTTAGAGGAGAAAGCATGTCCAACAACATATGGATTACCTCGCACTATACCTGCCCCACATATTTGGTTATGCAGAGGAGCAAGCTTGTCTTGCAACACGTATGGGTTGCCTTACGCTGCAACCGCCCAACAGTCTCAGTTTTGCACAATAAGCGCTGCAAAATTCGGCTGTGAAGGTGAAACAGTTGGGGGGTTGTTTTGCCCTGGAAGATACGCCAGAAGGAAAGAAACATGACTGGATTTTATGGGGTTGGACAGCCTGTACATGACCTTACTTGTTCACAAAAAAGAAAATGTTCAGCACATAAAAAAAAATTGTAATATATAAACAGAATGACACGGGGAGTTCCGAGATACTGACATATCTTGTGTGGAAAAAAAGAAAATTGAGTTGGGTTTCAGGAAGTAAATCTTTTTTTTTATTTTATTATCTGCAAACCTGGATCTGAAACACCAAAGTCTCCAACTGAACTTTTCATCCCCATCCAAGGTGTGATTAACTGTCGAAGATTTGCATCAGTGTGAAACTGTCTGAATGCTGAGAAAAAAAAATAGGAGTCTGTTAATAAAGTGTCTGAGACAAAAGCCCCAAAATGTTTCTGTTGGCAGAGAACAGTTTGTGCTTCATCGATTAAGTGAAAAACCTCCCCTGATCTTCAAACGCCATCTTTTACCTGTCAGCACCAAGTCTGAACTTGATATGAGGGAGAAATGGGTAATTGACTGCACTGGCTTTTTCTAAAGTGCCAGTGGGGTCACGACATGTTAGGACAGTGGTCCAGTGACATATGTTTTATTCTTTTTGTTTTTCCTACCTTACAAAAATTTCACTCTGTTTTTTTTAGGGATAATAAACTCTATACGCTTCAGATCTCAGTCTAGTGTCTTTCTTATCACAGTGAAATCTTTATGGCTCAGTACTCGTGCACAATTATCCTTTGACCAATTGGCCCAATAATTAACCATATTTTTTAAAAATGTCTTAAACCTGGTGTGAAATTTAAAATAATCACATCAAGCAAAGTTAGAATATTCTAATTTCTCACACATATTCTCGTCTTTGACTTTTTTTAAATGCTCCCTTCAAAGTTTATTTAGCTTCACTTTAATTTATTGTTGCTCTGTGACTCAGCACTTTTTGCAATCAGATATGCTTGCAGGTCGACGCAACTAATAAGGCAGGACTTTATGATCCATCCAGACACAACCTCGTCCCTTGTTACGAAATCAGTTATGCAAATTTTGACAGGTTGACCTCCTACCTCTAAGACGCCTTGCTATTAGTGCCAAGATGTTAAATTCCACTTCATCCACTTTCTTGTCTTGTCTTCAAATTTTTCCTCCCTTTGTCCTTTTGTGTTTAGTGTAAATGGCTGTCATGCTGCCCTTGTTTCAGGGTAAATAAAGGCCTAAGGGTGACATCTGTAAAAAGAGTGTATACTGATGTCACCCCCTCATTCAAGAATTTCTTTTCATCACTCTCAGCTCATTTCTTTAGTTTAAGTAGTCACCAATTTCAACTGGATTAGCCCTCAATGGCTGATTATGAAAAGCCTAAATTTGGCAGCACATTTAGTTTACAGATTAATGTTAAACATCTGTACAAGCAAGATGTTTAATTGCTGTATTGATTTGCCACATCAAGACACATATCAAACCCTGCAACCAAATATTTCCAACACATTCGCTTTTAAAATGAGTAAAAACTTAAATTACAGCTGTTTTCAGCTATATTTATGTACAGCTCTTTAGATGCACCTCATCTCCTCTTAACTAATTTCATGTGGCTGGTGGTCAAAGGAAGCTTACAGTGAATTTCTTAATAAACTTGTTTTTCATTTTTATACTGTTAACGCTGTTTAGTGCCTGCAGTTGTCTATACGTTACATCATTTTGAACTGTATTGCAGAGCAACTTGCTGAAGAATTACATGGGACCAGCTTGTTAAATGTACTGAGTAGGATCCATTTGGTTGTGCAGGCAACACCATCTTAATTGCTTTTTTCACAGTTGGACCTCCCTGTATTCAGTCAGCACTATCTATGTGCAGTGTGTCATCAAGGGTTTTTAGTGTTTCACAGAAAGGGGGTCAGCATGGGAAGGGAATGCAGATTTTCACTGTTTAGGAGAATCAGTTAACTATCCATCACACAAAAATCGGATTACACTGACATGCTGGTTCCACACTACTGGTCATCGCTTCATCCTGACATGTCTGTTATCTGTCAGCCAATGTTTATTTTCTGACTTTCTCTTCCTCTCACCTTTTTGTGCGTGGGGGTGTGGGGTGGTCCCAGAAACCCTTACACATTAATCTTCATACAAAATGCGAGATCTCAAACTGTTCCTCTAAAACATTTTATTCACATACAAAAACAGAAACACAACATCCGGCAAGTAGCATGCATTACAAATCCTTTTTTATTTAATAATAATAATAATAATGATAATAAAAGTTGTTAAAAACCAACAATCATGTATAACATTCCATATCACATAAACATAAGCAGTATTATACATTACAAATCCATGTCGTATAATAATAGTTGTAACTAAAACCAACAATCATGTATAACATTTCATATAACATACCCCTATGTTCAAAGCAACCTGTATATCCCACACTATATACACAGTCTGTAAGTTAAGTTAGATTGTTTGAATTCTGTACAAGACCCTGAAAGAAAGCCTATCTTTTACTTTTGACGGGTGCCAATGCTGAAAGCATTATGGCTCACATATTCAATCGGGCATCGCAGTTTACCATACACGGTGCTGACAGTGTATTTAAAGCACTCTTCTAAATCTGCTGTTTGTGCGTTGTCTTTGTGATACCATCAAATAATCACAGATAGCGGTGTGGAATCGCCTGATGTCAGCTTTTCTGTTTGAGGATCTGTTAATAATGAGTCAGATCTGATAGAGACTAGCTTAACTTAGAGTAAAAGCTGACGGAGGATCTGATAGGGAACCTAACTGCGGTTTCAGGGAGGGATGGTCGGCGACGGCTTCAGCTGACTCTGCTGTTCCTGTGGGAATCAAAGCCATACCACACTGTCACACGCTAGTGATCTCAACTGTCTCTGTCAGCGCAAACATTCCCTTTTTTTCTGTGTGTATTGCTTTTCACGGGAAAACATGTCTTAAACAAAGCTACGGTCAGACAGGTGAAGCGTTCTTTCAGCAGTCTTATCAAACAACTCCTCCGCCCTCGGATGTCTTCTCAAACCTCTGTTCCTTCACGATGATAGATGATTCCTGTGGAGCTCAGCGTGGGATAGAAATGCCCAGCTGACCCACTGTACTGGCTCAGGATCGGGTTTGAGTAGCCCAGAGAAGAATGAGTGGGTGAGGAGGTGTGCACAGGTGGGGCTTGTACTTGTGGTACCCACTCTGGGCCAGCTGAGCCGGGAGAGTAGCTGCTAAAGCTTCCTGGCTGTGGGGTTCTATGAGGCCCATCCAGAGCGAGGTTAATCTGCGACGGCCTGCTCAACCCATCGACCCCCACCTCATTTGTCGATCCAGGAGTAACTGTAGACATCTCAGCGAAGAAGCTGTTCAGACACGGTGTGGAGCCTGTGATGGAAGGGGAGGGAACCCTGTCAGGTGCCGGGGACATGTTAAGGGCAGGGTGCTTGGGGCTGCCCCTCTCACTGTCCCCCGACTCTGGAGCCCCTGAACTGCCATCACCAGCGGATAGGGAGTCAGACTTTCTCTTCCTTTTGCGGCGGAAGTTCCCATTGTCAAACATCTTTTCACAGTTTGGGTCAAGAGTCCAGTAGTTACCTTTACCTACAGGATGACATTGAGTTTAGGTTTGAATAATTAAAAATCAAATTCACGTAAGCACGTGCTTACGGCAATACACATAAACGCAGAAATACACAGAAAAAGAATTAATTGTATTACCTGGATCGTCCTCATCTCTTGGTACTTTTTTGAAGCAGTCGTTAAGGGAGAGGTTGTGTCTTATGGAATTCTGCCAGCCTGCTTTGCTCTTGTTATAGAAAGGGAAGTTGTCAGCCACATACTGGTAAATCTGACTCAGCGTCAGTCTCTTGTCTGGTGCCCCGTGGATAGCCATGGCGATGAGAGCAGAATAGGAGTAAGGGGGCCTGACCAGCTTCATCAGATCTTCTTGTGAGGGGAGAGAAAACCAATTTAGTTCCCCTCCTGGTCCTCCAGCCCCAGGTGGACCTAGGTAAGGCCTCTGCATGCCATAGTGTTGAGGAACAAAGGGAGGGCCTGGATTACCAGGCGGCACGGTTGTAGACAGGTAGGATGGTGTGTTGATCCCGGAGCTGTTGAACCACAGATATGGGTTCGGGGAAGACGAGGCATAGTCGCTGAGGTCATAGGAGGATGGGGTGGTTCGCTGCGGACTCGGCAGTGAGGGAGGAGGGTAGTAGCAGTCACCATACATGCTGAGTTCAGGGGGCTCCTGACCGAGGTTGGGGAACTGTGGACCACATCGAGGAGGAGACTGGCTCTGGGTCTCAAAGGAAGACATTGTTCGGTTTTCTCCCCTCTCAGCTTCTTCTTAAATGTTCAGCTCTAGCTGTCCTTCCTCTCTTTGCAAATATCTTGAAGTTTGTCCCCAAAACTTTTTTCTTCAGTCCTTTTGTCGGTTTATCAATGTGAGCTCAATAACAAAAAAAAGGTTCTCTGAGCTTCAAAGTCGTGGGCTATTCTTCACCTCTCCTTTCTTGTCTGTTTGCCCTTGATGTCACCCGTCACACCTGCTTTATCTTTCTGCTTGGAAACACCCCTTGGAGATTTTGATTGGTTGTCCTCTCAGGTGAGAGGTTTATCTGTTTCTCTCCTTTTTTTCTCCTGTTGTCAGCTAGTTCAGTCCCCCCAGGGGTTTTGTCCACTGTCATTTAAGCAATTTCCCACTCAAGCAGTTAGTCATAAACTGAATTAATTGATGGAGTTTTATTGATTAATTTGTTTATTGAGGTGGAGTTAAGAGTTAAAAACTATTTTTACGTTCACTTGCTAGAAGATTAAATATTTTTCTCTCCTCTTATATAAAACAAATATTTACCGTAATGAGAGAGAGAGACTGAAAGAGGGATAGATACTTGATAAACAAAATATTTACTTTTATGTTTTAACTGTGTTTAATTATAAACATAATTTATATAATTCTGGGAACATAATAAATGTCATATCCATTTGTTATTACTTAAAGTTTCTGTGTACATGCTAACCACGCAGATTCAATTTAATCATTTAGTTGTTGCTTACGCTTTAGGATGAGTTTTTTAAACTGATAATAGTGCAAATACTTGAGTGATAAAAAATACTACTAATTAAATCAGCAAAATTATAAAAAATGGGCACAATATGTATCTGCTCCTTTTTATCAAGTTTTCTTTTCCATTATTCTTCCAAAGAATAAAACAGTCAGAAGAAACAAAGCAGTATTTTTTTTATTTAAATGCAATTTAAATTTATTTTCCTTCACGTGCAATTTATATACATTTAAAGATCTCGTCTTTCAGTTCAAACTGAAGAAACAATCTTTGAAACTTTATTCAGTTCTATCAAACCCTTCTGACCACGTTTTTAGCACGTTTTTCTGCTGAGTTTTATCAAAAAACACTTGCAAATCACAGAGCAAATCTATTTAACATGTTACAAAATAAGGGCAGTTCGAGTTCGTTGCTAAAGTCAAGTGACACAAATCAAACAATATTCCGATATTGGCCTTTACTTATTGATAAGGGATAGTTTTTACAAAATGGCGCTGACATCCCAGCATGCAACACAGAGTGACGTAAGTTTCTGTACAATCGTATATGTCTACAATATATTTAAAGAAACACTTGTCGGTCTTAACTTGCATTCTCTCTTTTTGATATTGCTATATTATTTCTATTAAACTTTTACAGTATTTTATGATACTAAAATAATCATACAAATAATTTATGCTTAGACCGAGACACCAATCAGCTTTCATTACGTTCACCTGCATCACCGTAAAACATTCTCTGAAGGTGAGGTATCAGCTTTTCGTGTTTTCAGTGTTTGTAAAGTTTTATTGTATATATTAACAAAACGGATGTGTTGTTTTGTCACGCCATGACAAATAACAGGAGAAAAACTCGAAAGGCGTGGCGCCTCCGTGTTAGCATTTCCAGATATCTTGCTAATACAACGGAAGCTGTTTAGATTAACGTTTTCCCTTGTTGTAATGACGCAAAACGACTTAATTCCACCAAGTTCCCTTCTTTGCGATTTTTTTTTAAAGAATTCGTTTAGCTAGTCATTACAGCAGTATTCCCGTCTAAAGTTTAGATGGCTGAGTCATCCTCCCTCCCAGAGCAGCCGCAGAGCGGCGGCGACATATTGGAACTGAACAAGGATTTGGAGATAATGATTGAAGACGTTGAGAATATTTCAGGTATGTTTTGATGTTGTGGTTGATGAAGACACGGTGTCGGATTTAACGTGATGTTCTGCGGAGATACAGTCTTTACTTGGACTTTGTGTGGACACCGTCTGAACGCTGTTTGTTTGGTCACCTACAGTGCAGTTGGCATATATGGTTTACGACATGGTGGCTCTGCGAACCAATCCCGAGCTGGGAGCCTCCATGCGGAAGCTGGAAGAAGCCTATCAGAAATGCAGAGGTGCTGTGTGTGGAGACCCAATCCAAGAGCTAAAGACGGACCCACTTCCTGACACTGAGGCCCAACAACATGCTTAAATGTAATTTATGTTGTCAGAGTTTTCTTTGAAAAGCACCGTTGCGACACTTCGCATTGTTTGTAATCCATGTTTGTTATTTGTTGGACTACTCACTGCTGATCTGTTTATCACATTTAATCGAGAATTGGTGATTTTTGTACCCTTGCATGGTTTTTGTTTTTTCCTAATGAAAAATGTTTTCTGTTCTGTTTGATTCAATAAAGAACTACAAGTTTTAAACAAATTAAAGTGTTCTGTTATTTTTATTAGGCATATATCATTATTCTAAACAAGGAGGAAATCATATGATTTTAGGTTTTTCTGAAATTAATTCAAGTTCTGTCAGGTTTGTGTGTATTTCAGTGTTAGTACAAACTATTTTTTGTCACTTTACAGATGGAAAACGTAGAGAAAGAAGCCGAACAAAGCATCTCTTCCAACTGTGTTGATCTGGAAAACATCCTAAGAGGGCTGGACTCTTTGTCCAACTGCATGGATCAACTAGCATGTATGTACGAGTGTGAATTTCATTCACTCCCATAACACCTCACAATATCGAGATGCATCCATTATGAGATATGCAAAACACACAGTGGAACTGCTGTCATAGATCTGAAATGTGATAGCTTAAAGTGGATTAGTGGATACACCGGCTTACCCTTGCTTGTAGGTATAAGCGGTCTAGACCTACATGAAGCTACATGAGGTTTGTCAGATTTTGCTTTACTGATAAATGGATAGGAGCAACTGAAGAATTTCACACAGACGCACACACACACAGTTGTCTGTCAGGCAATCTGATGTGAGGCATTATGTAGCAGTTTTTCTGCCATGGGGGACAGTTATCTCAGTTCTAACTGTCTGCTCAGTTGAACGGTTCCTAGCCTGGAAACAAACAATCAAGTATCAAGGTACATAACTGTAAACCTAATACACAGCATGGCTTTTCATGTGGTGTGAAACACTTCAGTTTTTGTTCCCTCACTACTCAGCAATAATTTTGCGTGGTATGTAAAATGTATAAACTCACAGCCTCTCCCTCTCTGTGGTGAGAACAAATAAAAAAAAAATGTTGGGATGGTTTAACATTAACTGAATGTGCGTATCAACACCAGGTTCAAATGACTGGAGTTCATTTACATAAGATCTTCTATTTACAGTAGGAGTACTATATATGTAAATATGTGTATGTACATATGTGTACATATATATATATTCTTTCTCCCTGGGTGTTGAGTCTTAGATGAATCTACAAGTTGTACACAAGATATTTTCTTTCTACTGACAGTGCAAACCCATCTGATGCAATGCGATCTGATTGTTTGTGTTGGCCACCCTGACAAGCTGGTGCTTCTTAAGAAGAGCTCAGACGCAGTGAAGCAGCAGCCCCCCCACCCTCCACCCGGACCTGAAACCGAGGTTTGAGGAACAGATGCAATGCTGCGTGTCTGCAGTGGATAGTTAAAAATATTAAACATGCACTCAGTCATGTAAAAATCTTTCTTTTTCCTTCATTGTGTTCACTAAATGTAGTAAAGGTAGCAAAAAAAAAGAATGATTTGATAACAATGCCCTTCTGAAATAGTGAAAACATTTGTTCGGGTGTATTTAAAACAATCTAAATGTATTGCCAAATGAGCACGCAGTATACACACACAGGTGTGAAAACACCCACTTAGAGCTGCAGGTGAATCCCGCAGGGTGCTGCAGAATAAACTGGGGCTGATCTTGGGAGCTTAAATCTGTGGCATCAATGAGCAGCAGCAGGGTCTCTGTGTGAGGGAGAATCATCTGCTTCACCCCAGGGAAACTCTAAAGCATAGCAACACACGCTGGAGATGACGAGGACCTAATGACGCAGCACCGCACAAGTCGGCATGAAATATTTCCTGAGTTATGGCGCAAGATGTGATAACGGCTTCAGCCTGATCCCCGCTTACTTTTCAGCCATACCAGCAGGGATCCAAACCGTGCATCCATTGTGATAGTAGAAAGAGCATCAAACAGAAACTAAACAAAATATAGCAAAAAAATGAACAAATAAAGCTCCCATTCTGTTGTAGAAGATGTATCTTAGATGAGAATAGCATTTTAAAAATATAACTTTGTCATGTTAAAAGGCAGCCTCTTTAGTTTTCTTTTCTTTAGTTCAGTGTGTAACAATACTGCCATCTGCTGTTCTGTCTCTGAAGGTGCTCCCTGTGTGGAACCTTCAGGCTCCCACCACGACTCCCACATTCTTCTTTTAATAAGCATGAACTGAGACCATTGCTTAACCTGTTTTTGTCCTGGTATCGATTTGTTTTCCCCAAAAGGTTCAGTTTGTTCCAGACGGGCTGGAATGAGTTCCCTGGCAGAGAAGAAATAGAACACACCCTAATTAACTGCAACAGCCAGAGTAGAGGAGGCTAGGCTCACACATTTTTGAGGTTGAGCTACCTTTTCGGCACGCCTGTGTGCACATGGGCTTGGGGTTGAGGCAGTAGACCTGGAGCAACACCGCCCTCTTGTGGACATTGGTGATGAGTTTGGACAGAAGCAAACAACATTTTCACAGCAGTCAGACATGTCCAGGCAGCACATACCCCATTTTACACCAGACCCCAGATGTGGCACCAGTGGTGCAGGCACCGGCATCCAGTTAGTTATTCAATCAGAATGGCGAGCAGAAAGTTGGAAAATATTCTTCAGTGCATTTGCTGTTTGGGTGTAATTGTAACTCAGAACCTGTGTTTGTAATGGTGAGCGATTCTGCTGGGATGAAATGCACACTCACAGGGTGCTTTGAATGATTTCAGAGAGATATGAGCATTTCTTATTGGCTGAGGTCATGTGTGGTTTTGGACGTCTTTCTGCAGGCTGTGGAAATGAAACCGTTTTTCATGTGTGTCTGCAGTTCTGCCTGCACAGCCGCTCCTGCTGTCACAGTCTCCCTGCTTTACCTCTCTAGCAGCGCTGGCGTCGGGCCTATCTGAGCAGTTTAGGGGGCTCAGTCCTGTATGCAGAGGTCTGCAGCTCCTAGTTCCCCTCATAAGTCTGTCCACTGTGGTTGCTCTCAGCCCTTTGTAGTTCAGGGACACTACTAATGAGGGTGAGGGAACACTTCAGGCTCAGGAGGTGTCTTCTGCTGGAAGAGTGGAACATGCAAATAAGAAAACTAGTTGCCAACGGTGTTAAAGAATGAAATGCAGGAGTTTAGCTGGCATACCAGAAACGTTTCTCCAGTTATATTGCCCTTTAAGTGCATTCTGTCAGAGATGGATGACTTCAGCTGAGAGGATTTGAAGAAGTGAAAACACCTAGTGTTAGGCAGTGTAAGTTTTAATCTGTTCCCACAGTGTTCTAAAAGCCAAAAAGTTGCACATTTTAAAAATTAAATATTAAATTAAATATTAAATATTTAATTGCATAGGTATTATATGAAATTAAATACGAGGATTTTGTTAATTATTTAAACAGAGAAAACGTTGATTAGCCTCCAGAATCAGTGTTTCTTAGAAGAATGTCCTGTTGTGTCGTTGCAGTGTTGATTTAGGTGCCTGGAAAGATCTGCAGCCAGAGTAAAAAGAAAAACATAACAATATGACAACATATTTACAATTCATGTACAGTAGGGGGTAGCTTTTATCGTGTGTTTGGTCTAGGTTTAGACATTCATATGCATTTCAGAATTTGAAGTTGTGTGCTTTAGAATTCTAAATGAAAGGGCCAGAATAATTTCTTGTAAGTGTTCACAAACTGTATTTTCATACATCTTCTATAACTTTAAGATAAGTTTTCTATGCGTTTATTAGAAACATTACCCACCCGACTCAGCCTTTGTCATGTAGTCAGATAAACTCTGTGGATTCCATCCCAGCGCCTTGTCCTCAAAGAGGACATTAGTTACACTCCTGACTAATGAGTGGCTCATGACTCATGTTTCTTTAAAGTGCATAGTTTACAGAGCTTAGCACCTCCCTCTGGACTTTGCATCTGAAATTAAAATGAATATCAGTTTAGAGGCGCACTTCTGTAGTGAGTCATATTCTCACCTGTTGTGCAGAAGACAAAACGTTTCAGTGGTCATACTGACCTCTAATTAAAGCACGCTCTCTGACTGTGGCCGTTTGTGGACATGGAGGCTGCCCGTTTCCTCTATACACCCGCTCACGCTTTCACCAGTAGGCTGTAAGGGCGGAGGAGGCTCCGGCCTGCGCTGTCATGTCCGCCGTGCTGGTCAGGAGTGTTTACATCACATCAGAATATGATGCATCCCTCCTCAGATCGTGTCCAGTTTCGTGTCCCAGCTGCAGCCCGTCCTGTTGTCAGGCCTCCTGGTATCTCACACCCAGGTGACAGAGGAGGGCAGCAGGGAGAAGAGGTGATCAATCACACTCAGATTCTCACAGACCCTCAGGCCTGTCTGGGTGAATACATGAGTTCCCTTGGGGGGTCCCTGTGGGATATCCCCCACTCACCCCAACCGGTGTTCCTCCTCTGTCCTGATTAAGGGACTTACAGTCCCACAAAGGACACAGCACAGCCACTGAGGAGGAGGAGGCATGAGATCAGTTTAAGTCAAAATAGTGTCAAAGATATTTAGCAACCAGAATGGCTGCAGACTTCAAACAGTGTTGGAAATAAGTGGCTGTTGGTCCAGGATGTGCACTGGCGTGTCCCGAGCCACGTGGTATGGGGGACAATATGGAAGCAGTGATGTACTCAGGGGGGAGCTGAGATAAGGGGCGGATGAAGGTGGGGTGAGGTCTTCATTAAAACCCAGCAGGACAGCATGGGAAACAGCTGTGTGGGAAGGAGTCAAATTTAGTTTATTTTCTTAGTCTTGTACCCATTTAGTCATCTTATAATTTCACCTGTATTGCGGCCTATCTGTTGCATCTTATTCCTCGTTTTACAACTAATTCTGTTCATTTTGTTAATTTCTGTTTGTTGTTACATTGCTTTTTTTTCTTTTTTTTTTCGCTTTAGACATTCAGCTTATTATCAGCGGAATTTATTACACTGACAGAAACTGGTCTCCAGCAAGACTAAAACATCCCTGTTACAAACCCCAATCTCTTTCAACCCCCCCCCCCCAGAAAACCCCTCCAGGCACAGGCCCCATAAGAAGCTAATATCCCTGCCATCTCTCATTTAGTTGAGACCCTGGCAGATTTATGACACATCCAGCTGAGACGAAGACTCTTGGAGATGCAGGGGGTAGAGGAGAGGCTCCTTCAGGCCAGTGGAGTGAGATAAGAATCCTCTTAAAGCTAATTACTTTCAAATAAATAAGATCAGAAATGAACGTGCTTTCATTGAGCGAGGGGTTGATAAAAAAAAAAGCTGTCTCATCCCAAATCCAGTACAACTGAACCCGGGTTTGCTGAGTGTATTGCATTACATTTGCATTACCTGTGGGATGTAACACATACTGGAATCACTGGTGTCGTGCAGCATTATAAAGACAAATATCTCTTTCTAGGGGTGAAAATCCTTCCTTAATTTGACTTTCAAAGCCTCCCTGGCCTCTGAATGAAGTCAATACACAGGGACATCAAAGTGACAGTGGATCAACACCTCAGTTAGCTTTGAGCTGAGCCATGTTGGTCATGTAATCCTTCTGTGAAGTGTATTGAGCTCATTCTTATTCAAAGTTTGTTAATTCTGTCAGAAATAAATTGGCTGAGGAAATCATGGCTGAGGAAATCATGAGGCAGAATGGCCTAATGTTGATTGAAATACGACCTGACAGCTTCAGTGATTTTTTTGGGCAGTTTTATTTCTCTTTATTAAACAAAGCCAAGATCATTCATAAATATACATTCAAAAGTTTAGATAATGAAACAACAACGGATGAAAAGTGCAAGTATGTAAACAGATCGCAGACGCGTAAAACCTCGTTTATCGTCATTTGGGTCCACGGTGCCTCCGTTTCAGGCTGAAGCCGTCTCCGGCGTCCCTCCTGGCGCACACGTGCTTGACCAGGACCTGGGAGCAGTCCTCGCAGTTCACCTTGCAGCACCAGTGGAACTTGCAGTTGCAGCTGCTCACCACCTCCGTGCGCCTCTCCTCCACCCGCAGGCCGCAGTCGGTGCACAGCCGGCGGCAGCTGCGTCTCTCCCACGGGCTCAGCGCGTCCCCGTGCTGCACGCACTCCCGGCCCTCCGTGCCCTGCAGCCCCGCGCTGGCGTTCCTCCTGCAGTAGTCCGGGGACTCCTCCAGGTAGACGAGCTCCGTCTGGGCGACCCCCCCGAACGCGTCCGCCATGGCCCCGCGGCTGTCCGCGCTGTTCCCGGCCCTCTCGCGCTTGTTGTCCGTGGCAAACTTTTGCGCCTGGCCGTGCTTGAGCTTCAAGTAATTGCCGATTTCTCTGAAATCGGACAGCTGCGTCCAGCAGGTCCGGACGCTGCAGCTCTCGGACATCCCGTGGCATCTGCAGATGCGCTTCATCGTTGCCTTCACGGCCTGTTGGAAACCGGAGATGAGTAGGGTGCTCACAGTTTTACCTGTTAGTACGCGTAATGCGAGAATCACTTGCCAGTCGTCCGGCCGCGTTATTGTGCAGGTTGACAGCGGCTCTGGAGTCCTGGCCTGTCTCCTGCGCGTCCACGAACAATTTGGAAATCCTCTCTCCGAAGTCCACGTTATCGCTGCAGCCCCCCCATAGCCAGCCTCGACCGCCTGCACCCAAAACATTACATCTGTCACTCATCCTACAGTAGGAATAGCCTATCAGAGTTTTCAATGCTTATGGATCAAGATTAAGTTACATGTCATCTTCCCAAACGGCCACAAAAAAAGATATGAAATATGAGACTTACCAATTTTCCCATTATTTGAGACATCGCAGCCACAGTTTTCCAGGTCCCCCATACTACAGTTTCTAGTCAGGGTGTACATCACTCCTGCAGCACTGATGGCGTGCACGAAAGAAGTCTCCCTGGTGGCTGCAAAGAAGAGGGAATACTTATCCACACGCGCAGAGGAAGTGGAAAAGTTCCGACCCGTTATAGGAAGTTTTTTTTTTGTAAAAATCGTCGATCTGACACCTGCCCGCATAATGATGGAAGCAGATAGGATGCCCTACCCAGTCTGAGTCCTTTGAGCTGGGTTGCGCCATCCGGACAGTTCCATCTGTCCCACGCAAACTGGTGTTTACACTCTTCAATCCCACTCTGCGTGCCCACCTGCACACTCCTTGCGTAGGTGAGATAGGCCTGGAGGACAAAGTAAATGAATTCTCTAATCTTACTCATGCCTCATCCCTGACATCTTATTATGATAAAACCAGCGCTATTATTTACCTTTGGTCCCGTCATAAGAAAGTTACTGGCCATCCTAAAGAAGGAAAACATATTATTCGATATTGTTTACATCTTCTAATTAAATTACTACAATGTGTAGCCTACATATTGACATCTTACCATGCATGAACCGGTTGCATTTTGAATAGCAAGAACAGGAGCCAAAATAAGGAATGCGCCATTTTCCTCTGCGTCGTGGAGATGTAGGTATTTTCGCCCGGTGAGCTGAAACTTTCCCTTTTATTTGAATTGAGGAACAAATGGAACTCTTGTTCTTTGTTTGAGGGGCCAAAGCAGAGCTGATTGGCCGCCGGTTCAGGAAACGCCTATATGCGCACTTCAAAGGATCTGGTTTCTTTCCCAAGGCTGTGTGACAGCAGGGCACCCAAATAATGGAGTCAGAATGTGGCCCGTTGACAAAACTGCACGACTCGTTGATATGGTAGAAAAATATTTATTATGCAACAGTTTCAATAAAAAATAAACTTAATCTATTAAAGACATTTCACATTCCAGAGAGGTCCAGTCTGCAATAAACTGACCAAGCGTCCCTTCAACTCAAACTGTGCCTGAGCTGGAGAGGAAAGTCTTTGGGAACAGAACTTGATTAATACCAATAATCCAGTAAATAAGACAAAAGTGCAATAAGAGGCTTCAGGGACTGGATTGAACCCTTTTCTTCAATGTTCTAGTGTAATCCGGAATGTCTCTTTATATATTTGGAAAGTCACTTCATTGATGCATTCAGTGTCTGCGTGCAGAGTGTCTGCGCTTCGTTTTATTAAGCTTATGCTGTTTCCTCCCACCTTCCCTCCGCGTGCAGTAGTATTTAGTGACCACCTGTGTGCATTTCTCGCACTTGACCGTGCAGCACCAGTGGAACTTGCAGTTGCAGCTGCTGACCACCTCGGCGCGCCTCTCCACCACCCTGCGGCCGCATTCGTAGCACAGCCTGCGGCAGCTCTTCCTCTCCCACTGGGACATGTTCTTCTCGCTCTTCAGGCACTCCCGGCCCTCCGTGCCCTGCACCCCCAGACTCTGGTTCTTGACGCAGTAATTGGGAGAGTCCTCCAGGTAGATGAGCTCCGTTCTGGCGATGCTCCGGAACGTGTGCGCGATGGCCCCCCGGTTGTCCGCGCTGTTGCCCGCTCTCACCGGCCTCTTGTCCATCTCCAGCTTCTTGGCGTGTGCGTATTTCATCTTCAGGTAGTTCCCCACCTCCCTGAAGTCGGCCAGCTGCATCCAACAAGTTTGGATGCTGCAGCTTCCAGAAACTCCGTGGCACTTGCAGGCTTTCCTCATTGTTGCCTTCACTGCCTGGAGGAGAGTGGCAAAGTGGTTGGATGAAACATCTTAATGTCGCTGACCAAATTATTTGGCACACGAAATCATCCGTTAGAAATAGAAATAATGCCACTGCTTCGGATCTTACCAGTCTTCCTGCCTGGTTGTTGTGTAAGTTCACTGCCGCGCGAGAGTCGTGCCCATCCTCTAAGGAGTCCACAAACTGTTTGGAGATCTTTTCCCCAAACGCCACATTGTCACTGCAGCCTCCCCAAACCCACCCTCTTCCACCTGAGATGGAAAAAGGAACTCTTATTTCAAATTACAATACATCTATCCATGCCAGGTAGTTCAGATGCAGATAGAAAAACTCAAGCGTACCACTCTGTCCGATCCGGGAGTCATCGCAGCCGCAGTTGTCGAAGTCCCCCATGCTGCAGTTCTTGGTGAGAGTGTACATCACCCCAGCAGCGCTGATTGCGTGTACAAAAGACGTCTCTCTGGTGGCTACAAGTTGTGACAGAGAAAGCAAACATCGACGTGTGATTTACCTTTCAAATTCACATCACAACTGCGTAATGAGCTGCGTAAAAGAGTTTTCCAGTGTGCGTTCCAGACGAGCTGACACGTGAACGCAACACTCCCCCAGTCTACTGCATCTTGAGATGCCTTTTCATTCACATTTGGCAGATTTTCTTGTAATTCTTACCACTCCGAAGGCCTTTGTGTGTGGAGAGCTGAAGCGTGCTCTCTGGACAGTTCCATTTATCCCAGGCGAATTGATGTTTGCACTCTTTAATTCCACTCTGCGCACCCACTTGCACACTGCTGGCATAAGTCAAAAACGCCTTGGGAGAAAGAAAGCAAGCATTCATGTCATTTGGACATATTATTTATGTCTATTCTAAGTAATAAAGCAAAACCGAAAAAAAACGGTTTTTACGCACGAAATATTTGAGATATTTAGACAGTTATTTACCTTTGGTCCAGTCATGAGGAAATTGTTCACCGTCCTGTTCAAAGAAAAAATAAGATGTCCATGTTAAAATCGTCATATAAAAAGAATAAATACGGCATTATTTCAATAGTATTTCCACCAAAACATAGACATACCAAGAGGATGCCGGCTGGAAATGACAGAGCATGGCCATGGCCGTGAGAAGATTCAGAGGTCGCATGACTGTGCTCCAAAATGTAGTTCACTTGTTGTATTCCAGATGTGTGCTCAGACAGGGAGACAGGAGAGCAACTGATGATGTTGCCTTGCTCCACTCGGATTATATTTATATGCTCTCCCCTGTGATTGACAGTTTTGTCCCGCAGGTAACGTTTCACTGTGAAAATGCGTCAAGCACAACATTAATTGCTGCGTCCTATAGACACTTGGGGGCCGTCGGTGCATAAGTGCACTTCAAAGAAGTGACGCAGACGGCTAAACAGCCCCTCATTCATTCACCTGTCGTTCCCAGGCTCTAATCCATATATGCTTTTCCCACGAATGTAAGCTTTTGGGGGGAATTAAACGAGCGCGTTATATGCAACAGCCCATAGGAACGTTAAATGAAAACACGATTGCGCACATTATTTATATAACATGATTTATATTCAAGAAAAATATACAATAAGTTCAGACCTCAACAGGAGTGCAGGATTCTGCGCACTGATCATTCTACATCCATCCCAGACTCAAGTCATTCTTGCCCGAAACATTAAAGATCGCATAAGTATTAGACTGAGTCATATTTTCCTAAAGGTGCTGTGGTTTATTTCTCCGCGATGCTTCTTTCGCTGTTGAAACTTTTGGGAAATGGCACCGGTGTCCCATGGGGTCACACAGCGACTACAAAGCATTAAAGCGTTTCATGGGCGACCCTATATAGTCATGTAAATACTGCCTCACACATCGGCGAAATTGGCATCGCCATGATAATAGGATAATAGATGTTTTCCTGGGAAACAACTTGGTGTGAAAATAGTCTGGAATTTACAAGAGCATAAACACGCCAGAGGTTTTATTTTAAGCGATAAACCGATTCGTTTGGGACTTCGGACCAAAGAAAAAACAGACACGGCTTGTGAGTTTTTTTTTTTTTTTAGAAATAGAACCACAGATGCATGTACCCGTTAAAGCTTTATTTTACTACCCTGAACAATCTCTGCCATCAGCTGTCATCAGCCGGTTTCTGCCATTTCATACTTTAGCGGCGTTTTAATGTGAGAAAAAGTTACCAAGCTAATGATTAACACGATCCTCCCCCCAAATTAAATCGTTTACACTTGTCAAATCCCCTCTAAGCCACTCAAAATCCTTTAAAACAACAATTCACTCAACGTGCAGGACAATAGCTGGACGGCTGGGCGAGGCCCCCCACTCAATGGGTGAGGATAATCTTTACTAATAAGATATCTCTCACATTCATTTTGGAGAAGGACTGAAACCCAGAGCCTCTGAGCTCGAGGCTGAGCATAAGTAGTAATTACATCGTAATGTGGGCTCTAGTGAGGGCTTTTTTTTATTACGTTAAGCAGTTTTTAATAGGCTAATAACGGCAGACAATAGTTTTCTGACTGGGCGTGCGTCTGAGGCCTGAGTGCGCACGGCTCATAGACATCGAAACTTTTCAGTGTCGTCAGGTGGTACTTATGTTATCATCAGGTAAGTAATTCGTGAGTAATTAGATACATATTAATATAATCAGAATTAATGACATCGGTCACTGTGGTCAAGTAAGACAAACGTTTGGTACATTTCTAAACAAAAACAAGTTAATGCTGAAAGCTCAAGCCCATTTGAAGCCCATTAGACCGTCCAGGGAATGTTGATTTACGGCCAGCAGCCTGAGGTGAGAGAAATGGAGCACTAAAGACTCAGGAGGTGGCAGCTTTGACAGGCCGAGCCAGGGTGGCAGGAGTGGAGACGCCAGTCGGCCACACCAGAACTGCCTCAATTTAGGGTGGCAAATCAGGTTATTATAAAATCATTAGCGGTGGTAATCAGTCGATAATAGTTTGTCATAAACAAGTTTAAAAAAAAGGCTTTAAAAAGAGAAAAGGAAACCTGATTAATCTAAGTAATGTTGCTGATAAATCCACACAAGAATAGAAAAGAAAATAACAAAAACTTCCATGGCCTACTTCACTGAGTACACTTTCTGGGATAGATTTACCCAGATATAAATTATTTCTCTAAATTTTCTGTTATTGGTGGATACATTGTGAAAAATGAAAAGAAAAACAGCCTAAAGAATTAATATTTAGCCCCACCTCTATCTTGAAGCTGTATTTCAGATTTAAGAAAAACATTTAAAATTTTGAGAGTTTTGAGCCTGGCCTCTTTACTTTGGAAGAAATTAATTAAACAAAGTACCCTAACTAGGATATATATTTTGTGGGTTGAAACTGACATTTTATTTAAAGTTTAAAATCTGTGTGTAGTAGTGTAAAAAAGAAAGGCGATAAAGCCTGGAAATGTTTTCGCTTTCTCAGCATTTCAGAACTTTATAAAGAATACTTTCTGTCCTTATCATGTAATGATGGGGAATGGTTCATCATGCTCACATAAATGGTGAGAGCAAATAGGTCAGCCATCCACGATTAATAATTTATCATTACTGCAAAGAGATGATGTGCAGAAAGGGCTCTGCATCACAAGTAACAAATAGAACTGAATATGCGGTTGTTGTTCAGCCATCAGGGAGCAGCAGACTGGATACTGATAGAATATTAAAAATAACTACATGAGCACATGAGAAACTTCCTCAAACCACAATCATTGAGCATAATTGGCCACAATATTAACTAATCTTATTTAAAACTCTACTGGACAAAATGTAGGTATGAAGAAGATCCAGGTTTCATCTCACTGGGCTCTGAGTTTGTTTAAGATGCTTTGAGGACAGGACCTTTGGTCTGACCATTTAAAATGTATCCTCCGAGCTCAAAATCAGATGGACCGATTGGCTGGTTGTCAGTAAACAGCTTAACGCTTTTGCTCCTGATGCTATCAGGGGTTCATTTGACCCATGGCATTGGTAACCTGCTCCCCTGTGAGGGCACTGCTAATGCTGTATTACATGCAGAGTAGTGTAAGGTGTCATTGTGAAGTACTTTAAGGCCATTTTTTGCTGACCTCCTCTTACCTAATCCAGCTGCTGCTGATAGACTGCAGCAGAAAAGGGCTAGTGACCATCTGCCCCGCCTGCTGTCTAGATCTGCTCCTTACTTAAAGTCATTTTTGATTTTTTTAAATAAGAATAAGTCAACGCAGGCAGTTTAACGACTTAAAAAAAACAGCAGAGTTGATAACCCTTTCACTTTTAAAGCTATTGAAATCTTGTCTCCCCCCATTTCTCAAACACAAACAGGGTTGATAGGCAAAGACGTGACTGTCTCGTTCAAAATTTGAAAAAAGTATGTGTCAGTATTATGATATGAGGTCTTAAAACTCTTTTTGTTTAGATTTGAGTAAAAAGTGGTTGCCTATTTATTGATAGCCGACTCAGCACTTTTCATTTGCAGGTTTATAATGCATGAAATAATGCAATGGTCTATACGTTTCTTTGCAATGGTTGATCAGAAGTGTTGTGGTAAATATGTTGGGGCGTTTGTTTTCCATTTTCAAAATCAGCCACATGTTCTAAATGTGAAATAAACACGATGGGAACCATTTTGGGTTACAGTAAACCCACACAGGAAGGTGAGGCAAACTGTCTGTTTCAATCTTGTTGTGCATTTATTGCAACTGTCCAGGTCTCATAAATGCGTTGTATATGTGGATCTTTAAATGGATTCATTTCCCAGATTCATAGAGTGCAAATGGGAGTGAACGGACAAGAGGACTTTTGCCATGTCTTCATATTTATTACATAAAGAAAAGTAAAAAGCTTGTTAAGAAAACATCCCACATGTGTTGACTTTGATTGTGCCCATGTCTGACGACAGACCCCACCCTCCCCTCGCCTGGATGCCTGCCCCCCCCCCCCCCTCTGTGCTACACCACTACTCCGCTCCCCAGTTTGGCAATATTGGAAACATGTTAGCAACCGACTAACAGTGCAAGGCAGGCACCCAGGCTGAAGTTTTCAGACTGGCAAGAGAGGCCCCATGTGAGGATGCCAAATACCCATATAGCACCCCGGAGAGCCCAAGAGAGCCCCCCTTTTTCTGAAGACGATGGAAGAGATTCGAATACTGTTATAATCAAAGGAAAGTGCTTTTTGCTGTGGCATCTCAGCTCCTTGTCTTCGTGTGCTCGGTCAAGGTGTGGCATCGCCTTTCCTCTCCTGCTCAATGGCTGGAAAAGAAGAGAGAGAAAGAGACGTTTTGGTATGCACGTGTTGCAGTGATAATGGGAGAAGGGTTCTGTGTGTTGATATGCTGAGCCATTGCTTTTTTCCTCTTTTCCCTTTTCCTTTTTTTTTTTTTGCCGCTCAGCTAGCTGAGCCTGTTTGAGAGTGATGATGAGTTGGCACTGACAGGAAAATTGCTGCAAGGGATGAAGGAGCCGCTCATCAAACCACGCAGAAAGGAAGGCTCAGGGGACACTCAGGGGACACTCACTCTCTTTGGTAGGCAGAGGGTTTTTCTCTTTTGTCTCGGTCTTCTTGAGCTTGGTCTTGTCGAAACGGGCGATCTCAGTCATGTCGGGCTTGTCAGACATTTTGGCTGTAAACGATGGGACAAATATAAATTTGAGCACATGGCTTTGACCTTTCCTGCCAAGCATCAGGTTGATTATGCAGCACAACATAACGTTACACATGCAGATTCAAATTCAGTATTCGCCTCCTAATTGGACAAGCCAATTAGTCTTTGTCTGATGTGCAACATGCTTCATCCTGAGGAGTGATTGGAGCAGAAGGGAGTGCCCTGCAGACTCCGTCTCTCATGGCTGCCTGTGAGTGGCTGTTGCCTCCCACACATGCTCCGTCTAGATTCCTGCCTCTCACATGTCTGTGTAGCTAGCATGTGTCTGATATTTACTCCTTTGTCTCTGCCTTTCCCTCTGCGAGGCTCAGGTCTTTGTTCTGTGCCTCTGCGTTCTCCCTCCGTCTGTGTGTGTGTCTGTGTCTCTCTCCCTCCGCATACACCCCTGCAGCCTGGTGGACGGAGGCATCGCTCCCCACCTGCTCTGCAGTCAGACCCCGGCTCAGCTCTGACTAATCACTTCACGGTGTAGCCCAGTCATGCCTGATGCGCCCCGCTCCGTCCGAGCCCACGAGGCTGCGGCAGGTCATTAGCAAACCCAGCTACCGGGAAATGATTCTGACTGGAAATGAAATCCGTTTTAATATGGATTTTAGATTTTGCTGGGCACACAGCAAGCATTTTCAGGTGCCCAAAGCAGCAGTCTGAACATGTTTGCCCTGACACAGTGCCTCTATCTGCCAAGCATTAATCTCTCTGTTCAATTAATAATTCAGCTCAAACATCCAAACTCTGCACCCTTATCAGCACAGCCATAATAATCCCAACATCCTGTTTTATTCTTCGATTTGTTAGAAAATATAATTTCACCGCAGCCACCCTCTGACCATCCAGCCACACCCCAGTCCTTTGTCTGAGTCCAAGAAAAAACAGGCACAAAGAGACACACAAGCATAGAAAAATGACAGCCATGAGTATTTCCTTACCGATGTTGCACAAGGCAGCGGTGAGAAATCCACTGGTGGAGAAAGGAGGCAAGGATAAGAGATGTGGAGCCGGAGACGAGAGAGCCACACGGAAGCTGAGACAGTCTGCCGGTGCTGTGTGCGCCTCCAGGGTGCGGGTATAAGAGGGAGGGAGGGGGAGAGAAAGTGAGTGAAAGCTCAGTCAGCCTCCCTCTGTCATCAATATTAATGTTGCTGATGGCAAAGACGGGATTAAAAGCAAACACTGACTCGGGACAGCTGCTCACTGCGGACAATGAGAGGATGACTATGATTGATTACCAACATTTTATGTTGTGTGTTTTGTATATTATCCAATACTGTATTTACTGACTCTGCAAAGAGTGTTGGGTCCACTCAAAAAACACAACCGACTGCAAACCAAATTTAAAGTAACGACACAATGAGTTTTTAATGCAGGCAATCAAAATGGTTCATTCCATTTTTTTAAACTGAAGATTTTAGTAGCTTGAAATTAATGATTTCTTTCTCAATTTCTGTAATCTTTATTTTTAAGGCTAAGCTAGCAGGAGAGCTGCATTTGTGCTATAAGCCGCAGGTTACAAGCCCTGGGTTTCAAAGCATCTCTCCACATGTAGTCACACAAAATCAGAAAAAACACACAAACATATGACACAGCAAAACGCAGGAATTCCTTCAGAACCCTTTGGTAAAGTTTGTCTGAGTACCGGAAATTTGTTTTCATACATCTCAGGCCTCCTATAATGGAAATGGATCCGCTAACACATACACTTTGTATAGTTATAAAGAAGGAAGCAGAAATAATGCAGTATACTATTTATAGAAAATAATAATAATCCTGAACACATGGAGGGGACAATGTTTACCTCTGGGCTTATGAATAGATCCTTTCACCATCGCTGAAAGTTCCATGATAACATCCTATTACTGATAACATTTAACTGCAGATGGTAGCTTTCCTGTACATGATTTGGATTTTCATTAAAAGCTCAGAAGTTTGAAATTGACCTCGCCTTTTTATCCATTTTATTTCTTTGCAAATTGAAATCCCAAATCCATAAGTCTGCCAGGAGCATGTTGGTGACCTCCAGTTAAATCACTGATGTCTCTGGATGATTTCGAGTGCGTTTAGATGATTTCGACTGCATTTTTAAACTGCAAAAGAGAGCAATAAACATTACAAAATAGTCGTACAAAACACCAGCATATGTAAACTAAGCATATAATACATGCTGCTATTCAGGTTGGGAGAAAAAGTAAAGCTTTCTCTGATGGAGAGTATGAACTTAAAATTGTGACATAAGCAGTTACTGTAGTGGACTGGTCACATCCCTTATTTACCCCACCCCCCCGATCACCTCATGCTCTAATAAAGCAGTGATGTTAGGAGCTCGGAGTCCTCAGCTGACATCATGAAACCAGCTGCTCTTTACCCTTTAGTCCTCTCAGAGCTACAGTTGCAGCCTGCGGATGACAGCTGCTGAGGAAGTCTTTCTCAGAAAAGCCCGCTCATCTCAGAACAGCATGACTCAACATGACCTCAGCTACTGAGATGCGATCAGACAGTGAATATGAAACACCCACCCCCCTATCTATTACCCTATCCTGTTTACATTTCCTTCTGTTTGGATTTTTTACCATTTTAAGTATTAAATATGGTTCTCTAAGGTTGCCAATATTTTTGCAACTCTTATTTTGTTAAAGTGTTACAATCTGTGAAGTTTTGTCTTTTTTGTTGTCTTGTTTTGAAATGGTGTGCAAGATTATTATTTTAAGACAAAATAATATAATTATCTTATTCTAAATTAATGAGAAACATGAGCTGAAGGTAGCTGAGGGCTTCTGGTAAACGCCGTGTTAATGTATGACATCACACCACATCACCGGACAACTTTTTTTTCTTTTTTTATTCGAATCGGCTCCACAAACCACACATGGTGCTCAGGAACGACGTTGCAGCACCACCAGCTGGCGGAATGTCCGAGCTGCGTCGTTTCGGAGCGTCTGAGCTCTTAGGACCCACACAAACAAACGAGCGACAGCCAGCAGCCTGGTTTCACAGGGCTCGCTTAGCGCCTCAAACCATGCCTCACCTGTTTGTCTGCCCGCCATTTTGCACTCGCTATATTTCCCACGCTCTTCATATCCCACCCTGATTAAGCCCACCGGGAACGTGCTTCCGCTCAGTTGTTTGTGTCTTTGTCTCGTTGCGCCAAATGAACAGATCTTTGACCTTCTCTAATTTGCCCAGACCCTCTTATTAACCTTTCTGCTGGAAATGGCATCGTGTTTGAAGCCGGCGGACCAGACGCTCACAGACAAAAGGTCAGACTCAGGGGCACACCAGTCCGTCGGATTAAATCTGACAGCCCGCTCCGTGTTAGTGGGAGGCGATAGAATAGCAAACCTCAGTTTGTTTCGAGCCGTTTCTCATCCTGTTCGGCTGTGTGGAGGTGAACGGCGGATAAGGTGGACACACTGCGAGGTGCCGCTCATAGGGCCCTGCCGGTGAAAACTCCCGTCTATCTGTGGACCAAACACAAGATGGCAGCACAGGACTGTTCACAATTCAAGCCGCATAGAGGCAATCGGTCTACGAAGGACCACCAGAGTGCACTCATCCCTCCTGTATCCTTCTGCAGTCTATACGTGTTTCTCAATAGCAATTAGGGTTTCAAGCGGGCTGTCTGAGTGCTTTCAGGCTGACACCAAGAAGCAAATGATTGTTTATTCGGTAATGACAGTTTAAATACTAAAAAGCACTGGTTTATCCTTCTTTGCTGCCTGTATCTACTCGGGAGACACTTTTATTTTAGATAAAAAGGTCTCACACAAATAACTTGGCATTTAGCAAAACAATTGTCAGTGTCACCCTCTCTAATGAGTCTGTGCTCACGTAAATGTGAGGTTTCAGTCAGTCTTTCACAAAGAAAACAACACAAAGAGAGGGATATCTTTTTACAGCAGTTTACCCCTGCACCCTGTTTCTGTTTAAGGGAAGAAAAAAAAAGAGGATATTACTGTGTATTAAGTTTTTTATTGATATTGTACTGTATATTTGGTGGCTGGTGTTGGAGCTACTTAAAAACCAAAAACAAAACAACAGCAAACATTTATGAGAAATGATTTAACTTTCTTCAGGGGAGTGATTGTGAAAGATCATGCAGCCAAGATGATTTTTCATTAAAGTCGATGGAAAGATGCCACACTGGTAAAGATGCCCAAATGACTTTCTGGGACATTATGACCGAAGCACTGCTCTTCTGTTTTCTCTGAGTTACTCTTCTGTGACAATGTGACTGTTCCCCCTGCATTCTAATGGAAAAAAAGAACGCTGATGCCAGTCTAAACCGGAAATATATCATAATGCAAGCCAATGGAAGGCAATGTTTAACTTTGACAAAAAATGAGTGGGCAACTTTCTTCCCTGGGGAGAAAATAAGAACGGGTGATATTGTTGTTGAATAGTAATAAAGTTACTCTGAACCACATTCAGATAAATGAATTCCCACCGAGCACTTTTATCAGCTATAAACAGAGTGAAGAAACCCTGGTGTGCACATAAAAAAGCCTCAGAATAATCTTTTTTTTCGGAGCTGCTTCTCACACAGATCTGATTCATTCACATTCGAAGAGAGAATATGTCTCCAAATGGGAGGGAAAATGGATGTTGGTGGCTGACTACCCTGACCTGAGTGATTTTCCAGAGGAGTTGTTGGATGTGTAAAA
Source organism: Menidia menidia (assembly GCA_907169785.1). NCBI lineage: Eukaryota > Metazoa > Chordata > Actinopteri > Atheriniformes > Atherinopsidae > Menidia > Menidia menidia. The sequence goes on from CAJRST010036666.1 coordinate 14,430,865, forward strand.
TGGGTGAGAAAAGTGCAGGATCAGTAAAACCAGATAAGAAGCCCAGTCAAGCTCATGATCTCCACGACTAATGATGCAGCCTTTGATTGGTGGCCTATGTTCCATCATCCGGCCAATAAGCTGAGAGTATCTCGGCACTGAGGACTTATCTCACCTAGCCAGCTGGAGGACAGCAACAGAGGTGAAAGGAGAAGGAGGAAAACGGCAGATAGGAGGAGGAGAAGATATAGAGAGAAAGAGAGATGAGGAATAAGGAGGACAGCAGAGATTAAATCTACAGATTACAGCACGGTTCAAGGCCAAATAAGAAAACACGTGTTTTTAAACGCATACGCCAGTTTACTCTGTTTGTGGTGCGCTTGCCTCTGAAATCGGTCTTTCTCAGTTATCTCCACCTCAGATGTAAGATTAAAGGTTTGCAGACACATTCAACGCATGTGAACATCTGCTTTTCGAACCTTCTCGTCTACTTTTTCAAAACAAGAAACGCATTAAATGCAAGAAAGGATCAGCACTTCAGATGAGGACATATGCGACTTTGATGAGGAAATGAGCAGCCTAGCAAACACATTTACACATTTGTGGCAACTGTAGGGGAAAATAACGGCTGAAAGCAATTTTCTGCCTCAACAAAACAAAAGTGAATGGGTTGCGTAGCTGCTCCTGGTGGCAATTAAAATTACAATTAGCTACCAACTGATACTTTGTTACCACAGTTTTACTGTCTTTCATTCTGTTGTGGTGGGGTTTATTACCAATGCACAAAAATCACAAATATGAAAAGAAAAGGCCTTGTGTTAAGTCAAGCGGTGGGATTTATGGGCTATCTTTTATAAGGGCAGCTATTGCGTCTGGCTGTGGTCATATATGGTGGTGCAGAGGTTGATATGATATGATATTATGATTTGTATCTGCATACAAATAGTCCAAATGGGCATTCGATGTTTTGATTACAAGGCTTATCTCAATAGATATTATTATTTTGCTGAGCAAGGGAAATGGATAATATGGAATTGTCTACAAAACCTATCCCATAAAAGAAAAAGAAATTGATGCAATTTAAATGGTAAATCGAAACTACCTGCAGTGATATTTCAAAATCTCATAAACCAACATTTGATACAAACAAAACCATACACAATAAGAAACATTGAAAGGGAGTGTGTTGTCGATACACTGGAACAGTTAGTTGTACTAAAAAGAAACAGCTGGGGGCACATATGGCAACTAATTAGGTCAATTTACAAAAAGCCACTTATGCAAATAAGTACATAAAGAGTAAATGTGCTGTTTTGGTTCAGCAAACTGCAAAAAGTAGGCATCCAACAATTGTGGAGGAATTTTCAGAATGATGTTTTACAGATTACAGATTACGGATTCCATCATTTACAGTGCACTAAATCACAAAAAGAATACACAAGATATATGTGCGAAGGACAGATGACTGTTCAATGCCTAAGCTTTTCAGGGTCTCAACTGAAACTGTAAATAGCAGGCAGGAGCACTTGCGACCAAAGTTTCAGAACACGATCCACAGATTAAGGTTTGATCTTTAACCTTAACCCAGGCCCAGAAGAAGACCGTGAGCATGATCCAGAAACACTGCCCTGTCCTCGTAGCCAATTCAAATGGACAGAGGGAAAGTGGACAAACTTGAAAATTAGAGTTGGACATGCTAACATTCGAGGTCATCTTGAATGTTTCAGTGGTAAAATTTCTCACTTTCAACATTCGTCATGTTGTCTGTGTTCCATAGCAGGACAGCTGCTGCATGTCATACATCTGGCTTCTACTTCCAACGGCAATGGGAATACACAGGAACATGGTAATGAACAGAAGAGGGAGCTAAAGTAACGTCATGTCCATAGGCATGGATTCAAACTATGCCTTTACAGCACAATGTACATATTAAGCTCAGCTTGTCCCTTTAAAAACCCCACTGCCACCCTTCAAATGTCTAGTTTTGTCTTCCTGTGTTTTGTCTTTTGTAAGCTAGTAGCCACGGTCGCTCAGCCATTTGCACTTAGAGTTGGAAGCATACACAAATATATTATACAGTGATTGAGATTCAGTTTTCAAGATTGAACTTTGGTTCATACCTTCTTTAATTTTTCTTGTGGCTAGACTAGTGAAAGGGAGAAACCCCTTCTATCATACGTTTATCTTGAATTCATATGAGAAATTAATTGATTTAATTGAATAATGGTAATAAAATGGAATGTAAATGATGACATTTAATCAACCTTAGCATTATTGTAATATGTTACTTTAAGTTCCTAAACTTTAAATGTGGAGTCAGTTGAGGTTAAGAGAGTCTTGCTGATCTGAGGGATTTCTGTGCTCTTGCTCTGTCGTTTCCCCTGCAGATGTGGGAAGAATCAGCACAAATCTCTGCTCACTCTCTGCCATTCAGGCCTGGGAGTGTGCTTCAATAAAGCCAGGGCACGTTCTTTACAGTTCAGAAAGTAGTACAACATTTAGTCTTTGAGCTCCACCTCATCCTTATTACAGTTAAAGTAGAAGCGTTGACTTAGCGTTTCATCAGAATGAAGGAATAGATTGTCTTCTGAAAGATCCAGTGGCTGAACTGCAACCTGCTCGGGCTTTGAAGGATATAACCCCCCCCACCAAAAAAAAAGTGACTGCTGAACTTGTCGTATTTTTCTGGTTAACATCTGAAAAATACATCACCAGGCTTTGACAAAAAAAGCAACTCGCTCTTCTTTGTTTTGTTATCCCAGCATTGCTAAAAGCATTTTATTTTTCACTTCTCTGAAATGAAACAGAAGATGTTTTTGAGCTCCTCTGTTGTGCCAATGAACCTTTTCTCTGTCAGTAGCCAATGATTGTGAAGTCCCTCGTGACCTTTTACAGTAAGAGAGCTTTTAGTGGTTTACTGTATTATTCAAATAAATGCTGTGTGGGTTGAGTGAGTCAGACTGGCTTTTTAGAGAATCATTTTGTTAAAGAAGCACATGGTTATTTATATTACAATGTATAAACATCTATTGGTGACTAAGAAATCGAAACACTTTCGTGTCTCAGTTTGGCATAGGTTATTGTTCTGGCCTTTATGTTCCAGTTGGTAACCTTTAAAAGAGATCAAATCGCACAAATACAATATGATATATATGAATAATGTTTCAACTGTATGAAATTATTAGAAAAAGAAAAACACAAAAAAAAAGCAATTTCGGGCAAATTGGTTGTCGGGCAAGTTCTCTCCTCCAGATATGCTGCTGTATTGACTCAGATGCATCCGAGGCAACGTGAGCTTCGATGTCTTGTTTTAAGACGTGACATTTATCATCAAGAAAGCCAAAAGCTGGAGCACCCTGATTGGCAGCCGCCATCCAGCGTGATAGATCAGCAGCTGTTACTGCTTCTACAGAGGCAACAGGATCAATACTGATAAAAGAAAAAATCAAATAATTTTATGTTTTTACCAACAGTTGTATATTTACATGAAATTTACATGAAATATGTTCTATTAATGGCTTCATTAGTCCGCTGGAGCAATTGCACTGAGTCAGTTAGACACTGGTGGCTTTTCTGTTAATGCCCCTGTCACTTCACTCAGACAAGCGCATAAAAATTATTGAGAAAGCCACGGTGTGAGCCACGCTACCAATTTGTTTCAGATTAGTCATTCAATCATGAGAGGGACTTAAGTTCTCGTGGATTTTGATTGTGTTTATTATAATTTTTTTTTATCTTTGCAAAAAAAACTTGTCTTTAAGTTTCTCGGAGTTCCATTTTTACCACCATAATACTGTTAGACCAGTAATATGTTCAATCAGGAGCCAGGAAGATATAAATTACTAAAAGTTCAGACACCATGGCCCTGAAAGCAATTTGATATCCATGTTAGTTTTCCATTAAGGCCGCCAAGACATCAGAGGAAGAGACATAAAAAAAAAATCTGTTAGTAGGATAAAAATATAGACGCACAAATAACACAGGGACAGAAGGCTTGCAGCCAAGAGAATGCACATGTCTGCCGAATGATACTGAGTCAATTTGTTCCACGGTTCATGACAAGAGGAAGTGCAGATCAGAGGAGACAGTCAGGTTCCTTTTACCTGGACAATGAGCGATTGAATAAAGGTCTGTGGGTGTGTGTCTGCGTGCGGGCAAAATCGGAAAAAAACACACACCACTTCCTTCCTTTTCAAGAAAATAACGGTTTATCAGTTGGGCACAAATCTAGGCCGCTCATATGATTTCTGAGTAGGCGCAATTGAGCCGCGATAATAAGATGGAAGTGCGTCTGGGCTCCAGTATGAAGCCTGTAATGGGGAACAGGAGGATGAAGGCTTTTATTATTTGTCAAATTTCTGCTGCAATAGCGGCAAGACAAAGGCGGTTTTGCTGCGTGGCGTCGCAGCTCGGCGAGGTGACATCCTTTTAGGAATAACCGCTTACACACCTGAAAGGCTTTGGTGCTCCTCTTATGAAACAGAGAGATTAATAAATGTCTTTCTCACTGCTTTAGGATTCGGAAAAAAGATGCTCACTCTCACAACACCACCAGATGACTCTGTGTGTGTCTGTGTGTGTGTGTGTGTGCAGGAGCAACACCGTCGCTGCAATATGGGGAACGTTATCTCCACACAGCCACCTGTTTATATGAAGGGAGTCAACAAACATCATATGAATTCCAATAAGGCTCACCCTCAGAGTACACACACTTCATTATCATGAAGCTAGCAGTGTTCACTGTAATCTAAATCCCGTATTTGAAAGCTTCGCATGTGTGTGTGCGTGAGCGAGGAGCACCGTGTGTGAGGCAGGGGAGCGGCGGTAAAGAGAGAGATTAAAACTGACAGTTGTTTGTGGTCTTTGGGGCGATGTGAGGAGTGAGGTTAAGACAGTAGGTCTTTGGTATCAGCCAAAGATTGATTGCAGTGTGAATTAACCAGAACTAAACTCATCAAGGAAACGACAGGTAAACCCGAGATTTGAAGGCGCATCCAAAAACACGCCGTTTTTCATCTGAGCTGTGGACTTGTAATATTTCTCCAGCCCAAACTTTCCTCACCGAGTGGGGAAAAGGTGTTAACATGGTAAAAGTTCCATCAACCTTTAGTCAACTAAAGCAAAGGAGCAAAAGACTCTCAGTCACTGCGCGAAAAACTGTTGAATATTCACCTCACGCCCGTTTTCAGTGACAAAATAAGACTTTTTAAACTGTAAACGTGTCGAGAATTAAAGCTGCTAATCCAGAGGATTAATACAATTGAGTTTTCTGGATTGCGGTAATGCCCCGTCTCCTAAGCCTTGCCCATTAGGCACCTGCTGCTGTCACACTCGGATGGCTTCCCAGGAAATTGCCTGGCTTTTAGGAAGTCAACGGTCTGCCAGGGCGTTTGAGCTGAAACACAGCAACCCAATCGGACTCCTGCACACCCACCACGCAGCACAAAGGGAGGAAGGAAGCGTTTGCCATTCTTGTCCTTTGGCTTCACGAGCCCAATTACCGGCCTCAGAGTGCGTTTGTCCATGTGAGTGTGTGTGTGTGTGTGTGTGTGTCGCTGCGTGCCCGCCGACGGTTGCGTCAGCAGACCCTGACAGCTAGATTTCATGCACAACGGGCACTGCCACAAACAGACGTACTCCGTCTCAGATTGGTAGAGATGATTGGTGCACGGGAGCTCGAGGAGGCTTTGTCAAATGCTGAAATCTTGATCGTCCAATTGCGCGTTAGCCCCTGGCCAACCAATTACCATGCCTCCTCACTCGATCACCCTGAAGCAGCTTGGAACAAAGCTGCAGGGGACGCACAGCCTGCTGCATCGCATCCTGTCAGTGGCTGAACCCAGAGCAGACCCTCCCTTTTAATTTATACACAGATGCTTAGGTTGATGCTTTCAGAATTTTCTCTAACCAAACTTTGTCTGACCCGCTTTACTTTATTCCTGTTGTTTGAGAATATCTCAAGTGAGAAGTCATTTATTCTGTTCTGTGTAGGGTCAAACCAGGGATTTTAGATGGCACTGCGTTCAGTGGTAACACGCTCACACACTCCAGTTACCTGTAAGGCTGATTGTGTGAACTATCTGTTGTGGATTATCACCGCATCACCTCCAACTACAGCTGACACATGCCCACAGAATCGGACCTCATCAGGCTTCGGTTGTATAATTGTCCTGCAGACATAATGAAATTTCAACTGCCAGAGGGTCTCCCTTGTTTCACAATATTCTTTCTTCCCTTCTCATTTGAGAGCTGTCCTCTCCGTTTGCAAGAGATCGCCCTTTAGCATTTAGTGTTCATAATCATTCATCCCTACAGGCTAAAAACGTTCCATAGCTGCTCATGCCGATGTGTGACCAAACATTTTTTGTCTTTCTTGGTTAGATTATCTAGCAACTGCAGTCATTACGTGGAGCTGCATTTTTCTTTTGCAAGGAAAAATTGACCTTTGACCTGGTTGACATGTGTGGAACCGGTGCTATGATGTTTGAGCAGATACACCTGGTGGTAAGTCTCCCCCCTTCCCATCTGGTACATGTGATTGTTGGAAGAAAATAGATGCAAGCGGGTTTTTTTCCTCAATCATAAAGCCTCTATTTTAATTTTTTTATTTTTTACCGTCGCACAAATTTAACTCTTTTGTAGCCAAGCTGATTGAAAACAACAGCCTAGATACTCCAAGCTTATTTGGGTAAAGAAAGGGGGGGATAAGTGTCAGAGGAGTTGGAACACAGCATTACCAGGTGCCATTAAATCATGTGCTTTCACAACTCTCCATTTGCTTACTCCTTCACACTTAAAATCAATATATGTCAGCACAAGTCAGTGCCCCGCCCCCTCCTCTCTGTTTCTGACACCATTTCCTCTCCTGTTGCTCTGTAAGGAGGAATTACTGGTTACTTCATTATATCTACAGTGATGCCTTTACTGACCCTGTTCTCATTTGTCCAGCTCTCCTTTTCGCTCTCACCCGATGCCATTTCCATGTTGAGTGCCCTCAGGGAGAAAGACTAGTAATTAGTATGCTGATACAGGAGCCTGTCGTGTTGCCATAACTAAGTTGAACAGCTATTTCCACCCCTTGCTCTGTAGTGAAGCACAGAAGAAGCCTCTGATGTGTGTGTGTGTGCGTGTGTGTGCTTGTGTGTGTGCGCCTGTGTGTGTGTGTGTGTGCGTGGGTGCATGTGTGCAAGAATGTGTCTTATAATGAGCCTGAAGTAGCACAGTGGTACATACTGTTCTTGCCACAGTGAAAGGTATAACTCTGATGACAGATGCTCTCACTGTGTGGTCTAGCACTGACTCATTCCTATCTATCTATCTATCTATCTATCTATCTATCTATCTATCTATCTATCTATCTATCTATCTATCTATCTATCTATCTATCTATCTATCTATCTATCT
>CAJRST010036666.1:14438257-14619985 GCA_907169785.1 Menidia menidia
TCTATCTATCTATCTATCTATCTATCTATCTATCTATCTATCTATCTGTCTATCTGTCTATCTGTCTATCTGTCTATCTGTCTGTCTGTCTGTCTGTCCGTGCGTCCCTTTATTTGTGCGTAGGGGTTGTGCGGTTACATAAGAATCCACACAGATTCCTGGGATATGCACCCTGTTCGTTTGTGCAAACAAAGGAGCGAGGGAGTGTTACCATGACGATGGCATTAGAAACCAACCTTGCTTCAAAGCGACGATGTGTGTATATCCATGTCTTCTTGTTTGTTTGTTTTTTCCTGGTTGTGTGCGAGTGCCACCGCATCTTATTTCGTTAAAGGGACTCATGTGCATACATCCATGTGTGGGTCTTTGTGTAATGACAGACAGGAGGAGGATGGACAGAGGAGGATGGAGGCAAGAAAAAGACAGCAGAGGGAAGATTTGTTTTGGGGAAAGCGATGCAAGACGGAAAGGACGGGATGGAGGGCAAAAATGCGGATGCAGTGGAAGTTAATTGGAAAGAGGGGGGGATAGTGATTGTGCGCCCAGATGTTTCCAAATGATTCTTTGATAAATTCCCCTCCCCCTCCGCTTCTCTGCCCTCCCCCCTCATCCCCCTTTTCATGGCAGAAAATGTCCCCTTGCCAACAATTTGAGCAGCCTGTGCATCTTTGCCAAAGCTGTGTGAGGGAGCTGCTTGTGTGCAACGAGTGTGTGTGTGTGTGTGGCTTGCCATCTATTGGACATGACCTGCTCTGGTCAGAGTTGCAATGTTTTCTCCGGAAAATGCTTCAGAGCGTAAATCCAAGCTTGACCCCTGGCATGGGTCAGCACTCCTTGCACATGGGCCTCTTGTGCCACCTTCCTTCTTTTACAGTAGCTGTTAGAGGCACCTGCTCTTGTACTGAAACACAACAACAACACTGGAACATGTAGACCCTGTTTTTCTTTATTTTAAAGCATCTGGGAAAAACAAGCATAGAAGATGTGACTTTATATTGTTTATTATGGCTGGCAGTTTGTGGCATTGCACCACTGGTCACCTCCCTCCTACCCCTTCATTAACACATTTGACTGTCTTTAGAGCATTTAAAACAGCATAAACATGGCGCATTTCCAGAGTGTCAGTCACAGAGCACACAATGCAGAAGTGTGGGTATGCTGTTCTATCCAAGAAAGGAAACCAGGCATCGTTCTTATCCAGGGGATGTCTGCGAATCCAAATAAATCCAGGGATGTTGCAATTTTAAAAAAGGAGATATTGCATGTAATGTTTCTGTTTCCCGTACTATGTAGTTATTTGATAGTGTTACACCTTTATAATGGAACTGCAACTTTTCTTTGTGCTGTGGATCACTGTGGCTATTTTAGACTTAGAATTTAAGGGGGGAAAAGTATATTTCACCAGCTACGTTATACCTGTAAACTCAGAGGTGACGATTCCTTAAGGGCTTAAATTGGCATCGCTATGAGTGGTCCATGCAAAAGTGTTTTTTTAAAAACATTCTTAAACTATACTCAGGGTAATGTCTTTTCTTTTTTTAGCTCTGTTTATGCAACAGTGTCATGAGACCCACATGAACGGAAGTGTACATGGCTGAGACGCCACCAGGGCGAGAATGTCCGCTAAAAACAACACTGCTGTACAATTGTTCCAGTAGCACTCAGTTTAGATGTGGCTTGCTGGGCTCATTACGTTTGTATGTCCACTCAGTCACAACAGGACCGGCTGATTGCAAGACCCATGTGGCTCAAGTGGAGTCAAGATTCCAGTCATGTAGCTCTCGTGCAAGGTAAGACTTTTACCTGTTTGGAGTTTTGTATGACTCCTGTGGAGCTCTGACCCAACCTCATCAACCAACTGCTGTTTGCTTTACCCCACTGTGAGCTCGATTTTTATTCTCAGCCTAAATCTGTGTTAGATCAAACACATAATCAAACGCTGACACAATTATTTTTTCTTTTCTCTTGTTGTTCTTCAATTGTTCCCGGCTTAATGTGCACATTCTAATTTGAGGGTAGTTAAATCCAAATAGGAGGAAATGTTTGGACATACCTGCTTTTTAATATGCCGTTTCTTTTCTCTCAGGGATTCAAAAAACAAATGAATCATTAGAAGGATTTTTTCACACCCTCAGCAGAGTCATTTGCAGGCTGTGTCTGCAGTGTGGAACCAATGCACATCACTCAGAAATGGGTTGCTTTCTTTTTGATGGGCTTTTACTGCAGCTTTCTGCACTGTGTGGGCTTTTTCTAGGTTTAGATTTTGCCTCCAGCGCGTTAAGTGCATCCATTTGACTCAGCTATTGCAGAAAATTCTACTTCTTTGCCTTAAAAAAAAGTACTGGGTTGCCTCTGAAGTATGTTTCGTGTCATTGTCCATCTGTACTCAGAGGGACCATCCAGTCAGCCATGCTGCATTTTGCTGAATGTGAGCAGAAAGTTTATCAGCCCACTGCCTTTGGAAGCAATGTGTCACCATGACATCAAAGTGAAACCGACCTGCTTTACAGATGCGGTTGCTTGCTTCGGATCTTGAGCTTTTTGAGGCCTTTTCTGTGCAATGTTATGTTATTCTTTCTGGTGAAGGTTGATCTTAGCTTCATATGTTCAAATAACGCTGCTACATATTCTTTTGTTCTCTCTTTTACATTTCAAATGGTTGACATAACAACATAACATTGATAACTCCTGTGTCGCTGGGCCTGTGCATAATGTGGATGTTTCATAATGTGCTTTACAGAACACCAAAAATCCAAAGTTACATAAATTGTACAAAGAACAGTGTACTATAGATCAAGTTTTCATCATTTTTTTCTCAGCCAGTATGTGTGGATATATCTCAGAATGATTTGAATACAGCCAACTAGACGAACCGTGGCTTAATCAGTGCTAGAGTCTAAAAATATAGAAATCTGCGACCTGCCATTATTAGCTTGAGTATTGGACATCATAAATGTTTTATACATCTAAACATCAGCACTATTAAACACAATTCATGTAACACCTAACAACTGTATTTTGCACACATCGTGATCACACAACTGCTGTTTAATCAGACCATTGAATGCATGAAAATAATATGAAATGACGTGAATCAGTAATTACTAATAATTCAGACATCTAGACTCTTTTTTAAAAGCAACAGCAATGGACGCTTTAAGCTTTTCTGTGACCAATACATTCATTAAAGAACACATTTTCTAGTTAATCTGGAGGCTCAAATTCCTTTAACTTCATTTGAATCCTCCCTTGCCAACACATACAGCTTGGCAGTCTGTTCCTTTTAGTTTCCCAGCTATCTCTCACGGTGGTCTATCAGCTGTGGATTTTCTCTTTGGTTCTGAGCCCTTCTCTCCCCTATTTCAATCCACTATCAATCTTAAGACCTCTGTGGGCTGCAGCAGAGGTTTGAAAATGTTCAGATGTTCCTGTTAACATTCAAGTTTTTTGGTTTCCCAGGATGAACAAAAAATGAAAAATAAAAAAAACTATTCATAGCGGCAGTAAATGACATCTGTGTTCCTGCTGCATCAGACTGAGGTAAAAGTGACCAGCCCCGGGGCCAGAGAGACAAGAGAATCATGACAGATGAAAAGAGGGAGTGAGAAAATAAAGACTGCGAGAGGGATTGTGTGTGTATTGGCATGTTTGTGAGCGTGTGTGGCCTCAGAGTGCTCAGCCTGTCATTCATGCTTTAGGGGGTTTATCTTCGGGAGCAAGGGCACCTGGCTGAGCTGGCTTTGCTGTGGGTATGGCAGATATCTGCATGCACACTCGCTGAAGATGTGACAGCAGGTATCCACTTTGTGAGAGAAGATATGACACTGTTTCATTATGTGCGATGCATAAAATATTCAGAGCCATAAGCTCTTCTTTTCATGTTTGCCACTGTTTTGTTGTCTCTGAACATGCAAACCCAACACACACACACGCGCGCGCACACACAAAATGGGGAGCAGTGGGCTGTAAGGAAAGATAGAATAGAACCGGGATGTGTACGTTCACCTCGGCCAGTTATCTACGCCCAGTCAATGCGGCACATGACGACTCCCTGAGAGGCTTGAAATTACAGTCGGGCTCATGTGAAGGAAAAAAACATTTTGGATGAGCAGCACCGGCGGTACCAGCCTTCTTTGGCGCTGACATACACTTCACAACCTGAGGAGACAGAGCGTGGAAAAGCATGTGCGGCTCAAACACAAACTCACACAAGTCCGCATGTTTTTCAACCGGTTTGATTAATTCATTTTGACGGCTAAACACAGATTATGAGTCCCTGAGCTCTCTCCTCCAACTGAAAGCTGGCATAAATTCTCAGGAGAGTTAAACGTAGGATTTGACACTTCAAAAATTAACAGCGTGAGAGGCTACTTAAAAAACATTTACAGTTTTTCTGGATGAAAAAATCCCCATTTCCTGTTTTAGGGAGAATGTATTTTGTTGAAAGTCAATAGCCGACCTTACTGTCATTTTTATTAATAAATCACTCTACCTACTCTACTGAGTTTGGACTCCTAGTGCTCTATGCTGGACTGATTACAACGAGCCACCAGGAGGGATTGGCTGAAAGAGTATTTGTACCAATTGCAATGCTTATTCTTCAACAAGATTGTAGCATCGTTTTGTAGCTTCCGCTGCTAAGTTACAGCTAAACTGCTTTCTATTTTTATTCCCATCTATTATATTTCTGTAATGGCTCAACAGTGTTATGTCTATAAGCAGCTTAATAGTTTTTTCTATGACTGCAGGAATAGCTTCATTACGCTTTAAAATTGCGTCATTAGCCAAAGTATGAACATAAAAGAAAAAAAAACTGCAAAACAAACAACCTTAATGTCCCCCCTGCAGCTTTGGTGGTTAAACCTCAATCTCTGGGTCGCTGTTGACCCCTCCATCAAAAATACGCAGTGATAACGGGGCACAGTATGCAGTGTACTGAAACACGCTGGAATTAGCAGATCCTGGATCCTAAAAATGGTGTCAGAGAGTTAATTAAGGCATGCCGTGACACCTTTGATAAACACAGAAGACTACATGTCGCAAACCTTTAACACTCACTGTATTAATTATAATACTTAATTTGTTGAATCGCACTGGAGCATTGAAATAAACACCTGCCGCAGTCATATATGAATGCCTGCTATTAGTTCTCCAGTTACTTGTTATGTTAATTAATGCTTTCAATTAACGGGCTTTTACAGGGGAAAATTCCTCTCTGGCTGCCGTCAGCCCCACCCCGTGCTTCGCTGTGTTGGTACCGCAGATGACTGGATAGGATTTACCGATTTAGGTATGTAAAAAAAGAAGCCTCCGGCTTGATGCAGGAGCTCTGTTTGAGAGAGGGGGTGGGGTGGAGTGTAGCGGGCAGGTGGAGCCTGTCCCAGCTGCCATCGGGCATGAGGCAGGGTACACCCCGTGGAGGTATCCAGTTCATCGCAGGGCGCACAAACAGCAATGCACTGGATGTAAAAACCACCATTTAAATGTTCTAATTCATTTCACGCATACAGTTATGGGCTTTAAAACTCGCAGCACAAAAAGAAAAAAACCTGACAGTTGTCGTATTATTTGGCCCATCAATGATTCTGTAATAACATGTATGCTGAGCAGAGATTAGCATGATCATCGGCCGGTTGAGATTTTATTAGATGGTGTAAAGCATGTTTCCATGAACAGTCATTTGTATCTAAAACTAAATACCCGAAAGTCAGTTTTCAGGCAGAATGGAACAGTCTCTTCTCTTGCGGGTATGTCCACACAGCTGAGTAGAGCAACGTTACAAACAGTTGGCATTAACGAAAAGCTTAATTTGATCCTTGAGTAACTGCTGTTTATGGAAAAGCTCTTTCTCTAAAAGCTGATCAAATCTCCATGAACAAACATTTTGCCGTTGTAGTTTTGATCGTGCTCTCAGGTCTGGCTCATGTGGTTTGCAGTTGGATTCTGGCAAAACTCTGAATAAGCCCTGTGAGGACAGAGCTTTGAAACAGGCCTCCTCAGTTTCCTCTCTGAGGAGTTTTAGTTGTTTCTTGCAGATATCAGAAATACTCAAAAATGCAAGACAAATAGACTCAAACCCCTTTTCTTCCCGGCAGCCTTTTTTCTTTTTTTCTTTTAAGGAGCTCCATGAAATTTTGATATTCTGTTATCTATTTATTCCTTTTGTGAAGGCGAATGTTTGATTGATGCAGTGGTTATGCTGGCTGTGCAACAATCTGTGCCTCTGGGATGATGAAGACATTTCTAATGCTACTGGAACTAGTCAACATCATGTGCAATTCCAAGGGTTTTAATAGTTTTGACAGTGAAAGGTACTCTTGGTTTTAGTTGACAGTTCTGTGTTTGGACTCCATTGGACTTAACTATGATAGCTAACTATGCTGCTAGCGTTGTTTTGCTGAGATAAGCAAGGCCAGACCCCGCGGACCACTGACTCTCTGCTTTCAGTTACACTGGAAGTGCATCTAAACACAATCATCAGTTGAGATTTGTGGATTTTCAGGCATTTGGTTAGCCGACATGGGAGTAAAATAGATACATTTCCTTTTTGGCACAGAAAAGCTAATCCTATGCAACCTATTTTCTCAAACTATATCGGTCAGCATGACTTAATTGGTCAATCATCCTGTCACAAATGGTAGCTTTTTGAGTACGTTGATAAGTGCAGGAATGCTTCCAGAACAGGTTGCGCAGGTCTTTAGAACAGCGAGGTGCTGACCTTCTCCCAGCATGGTAACGACAAACAAGACTCCGTGCCAACATGTGTACTATGACAATCTGACAGCATGGAACCCATCTGGAACTCGATGGGAACCAGTTCTGTCTGAAGGCAGCACTCACCCAAAAAATGGTCTAATGGTTTGGGATCAGATTTACTCTGAAATCCGTTTGCTTTATGCTTAAATGAAGTACAGGATAAACCCACATGAGACATATTGTCATTACAAACCTGATACCAGAGCCTGAGATAATTGCTTTTTCTGATATATATTTTTAAAGAAGAAAAACAAATTCAAGGCACTTCAGAAACTGGCTCTATTCGAACAGATGTCACAAAAAGCTGAATAACGGGCCATAACAGCCTTTGATTCAGATAGGCTTTTAGAAGCTACTAATCTTCTTGTAAATCCATCGAGAACCACCCAGCGTTTTCACTCTACCCAGCTGACCTGAGACAGGGTATGCTAAAAAAAGAAAAAACATCTTGGTTTGAGGGCAAAGAGCTGAAAAATAGCATAGAAGGATTGATGGTCAGCTCCCAGTCTTCAGACCCCACCATTGTACTCAAACAAGCCACATGTGTTTCAACAGAGGAACTTTCAGTTTTTTATGTAGTTTTTTCTTCAGTGAAAACTATTCGTATCCCCTCTTGGTTTCGGTATCTTCTTCCCTTCAACTCCCCCAACCTCTTCAGCCAAGCTCCTCAAGCTCCTTTTCTTGTGGTCCATTACATTTCATCATCTCAGTTATCCCTTATGTCACAAGTGCCCATTGGCTTTTTAACAAGACGCAGGAGGCCTGTGAAGCAAGCATGGTTAAATGCTCTCTGCCCCTCCATTTCCCTCCCTTGAACGCGGTGATGATGGAGTCTCATGTCTGGAAGCTTTATTTCCCCTGTGTGCACTCTGGCATATTGTGGGTCATTTGTAGCGCTTAGATAGCTGAGCTGGAGAACAGATCTGAGCCTCAGCCCGCTGCAGAGGGCCCCAGCCTCTGCATCAGCCTCTGAGCTCACAGCCAATAAGGACGGGGAGGCATCGCCGCGGACAGCGGGCTTCCTGCCACACTGATAAAGCTGATGGCAGGAGGCAGCGAAGACTTCAGTCATCAGGGGTGATGGAGTGTAATGATATGTTTATTACATGAGCTGCAGATTTTCTTATGATTAACTAAATAAACAACTGACTGCTTGAGGAGTCCCACCCCTTTCTAATTACTGACATTAAACTTGTCAAGCTTTCTATTCTTGCACTTCTTTCCTTATTCATTTATTTCACAAGTTTGGTTTTCAGTTAAGGACAGTTATTAATAATATCTTACGTTGTGATAAAATGCTTCAAATATAGTGTCAGACATGTGTTTTGGCAAATAAACTTACAACGTCTTTTACATAGCTGTGCATTAGATTATTTAGCTTACAGTGACTAAATGCTTAAAGGACAAAAATAATGACGCCTTATCCTCACTTTTAGTTAAATAAGAACAATCAAACATAGACTGATACTGTTTTCATTTGTATATTCACATTTGGGACACAAAAAGAGACCTTGGAAATATTGCAAAAAGCTAATTTACTTTTGAACTCATAGTGTTCAGCCCACAAATGCTTACATATAAATCCAAACCGCAGATATCTGTTTTTCCATTGAAGGACTATAGCCAACCAAAGATCTGCAACACTGTAACTGAATAACCGTTGTTTGGGTTTGCTTCCATTTTTCTCCAGCTAAGATGCTTAAACGCTGTAACTGACATGTTTCGTCCCAACAAACAGCCCCTGTTCAAACCACATCACCGCATGATTCCAGAGAGCTGTTCAAACAGATACGGGCCACGCTGCAGCAATTACGACCCAAACAGGAGATTAATTCGCAGCATGAAGGCAATTGACTGATATCGTTAAAAAACAACAAAAATACTACATCTGAGAGGGTTAGGGTTAGTTACAGATCCCATGTTCACAGGTTGAAAATGTGAGATAGAACCTTTGGCTGCTTTCAGTTTGGCAAATTGAACATTTGGAGCAGAGACAAAAAGCTCCTCCATGGATGTCAGCAGAGTGAGAGGGTTGATACAAAACCACTTTTACATCCAATTACCAACTTCACTGCAGGCATCAACTGAAACCGGAGGCCTTAAAAAGGTGCATCAGTTCCATCTAATTGGCATGGATGCATCGTAGTCCCCTTAAATAAGAACAATTGAAGTAAGTCCTCCGAAAGAGCTCCAGACACAGAGTGAGTCCTAGCAGAGAGAGCTTTGTGATATATTATTATTGTGACGAGGGAGTTTAGTGGGGATAAGTGAGCTATCTGTAATGGTTTTTTTCCAGGGGAAAACAAAAAAGCCAGGACACAGTCCTTCCAGAATTTGTTGGTTAGCATCAGCTCCGTCGCAGTCCCACGGAGCTGCTCTTCACTTAGCTTTTTCCTCTCAAACCATTTTATTTACAGCCATGATACAGTTTTTTTCCGAACTCTTTTAAAAAAAATGTATTTGCACATGTGGACATAGTGTTTGGGAGAATAGGGATGTTTATGTGGGCGGCACCTGCTCTGTGAGGCCGGTGGCTGTGATTTTGGCCACACTCATTACGTGGCCCAAGGCTGCCACCGCGCTGATGCAGCCAAAAAACCCTTAATGAGCCACAGCTCCCCGGACGCCTATCAGCACACACGCACAGGACATCCACATCGCAGTAATGCTTCCGCCTCTGACTTTACACAAAACAACGCCGGAGGTGTGGAGTTGTTGCTCATCGGAATTCATTTTCCCTGAATCGCAGGCTTTGGAAAACAAGGCTTCTTAGTTTGACTCCCAGTGACCGGCGCTTTGTCATTTCCGACTTGTTTCTTTTTTTTGTTACGAATTGCTCTAAAATCCTGCGTCAGTCTTTTTACAAATTGCAAAAAAGGAATAGTCCAACTATCATTACCGACCACTTCCTGCACAGGCAACCACAAAGAGCACCGGTCTCATCAGGCTCCATTTCTGCCCGGGGCCAAATTGGAATGAGTTGTACAAAACCATCTCCAACCGCCCCCAACCCCCGCCCTAACCCACTATTCTCTTTAGTTCTAACATCACTGAGGCTTTTTCATCTGCAGGTTTCAGCTGGATGGAGGCATGGGATGTGAAAGCCCAAAAAATCTGGCTGCACATGAATGCAGAAATATTGCCTAATGTGGGACACTGACAGTTTTTGGGGTGTGAAGTGGAGTTGGGAGTGTTTGGTGAAGAGCAAGAGGAAGTGCAAATGTATCAGTGCAGGGGCAGGCGGATTGAAAATGATGTTTTGAGGAACAAAATGCATCGGAGAAACTTCCAGAGGATTAGCATAAAGTCCTGTGTTGATGTGCAGCTCACCGGGTGGAAATATCTTCCCCCACACTTCCCCCCCCCATCAAGGCCGTCTCTGGGCCTGAATAGCCGCCGAAAAAGCGAATACGCGCCCGCTTACTCTCAGCTGTTTGTGCTGTCACCGGGGCTGTGCCACGTATTTTAAAACTCCGCTCCGCTCCACAAAGCAGGCAGTCAACTCTTCTCTCGGTCCCGTCATTCTCTAAGTGTCGTGTCAGTTTGTCGTGAATAGGAGATAATTAGAAGCTTCATCCTTTTATGCCGGGGATCACTATAGAGATCCAACAAGTGGCAGGATACACTCGGCACCCTCAGACAGATCTGTCACAGTCACTTTTCTTGCCACTGCCACGGGGCTGAATCGGTACGTGTGTGTTTGTGTGTCTGTGAGCGCGCGTTCCGCCGTGAAGAGGTTATTTGTGGCAGACTACTGTGAGGCCTTTGTTTCCCCTTGTCTCTGTGCTTCTGACAGAGGGAGGGAAGAACCCAAGCACACTGTGCCTTTGATCACACACTGGAACAGCTTCATACAGATCGAGGGAGGGGATGCGGGGAGTGAGACCAAGTGATGGAGGAGTGAAAGACTCAGAGAGCAGAGGTGGAGGAGCGGAAGGCTTTGGTGGTGGAGCCAAAGGAGCGCGTGAGCTAGGAAAGTGAAAGCGTGAGCTTCTATGACTAATAAAAGCTCAGCTTCTTGAATCTTAGATCAGCAAGAGCATTTACAGGAAACTCACTAGAAAAACAACAATATTCTTCTGTTAAAATTCAGGCTTTTTTGCACGGTTTGCTGTGAGAACTATTTGAAAGATGCCTTAGGGTTCCTGTTTGACCAAATTTGTGCTTTTTTTCTCCATTAATCTACTGTAATATAGATTGATTGATATTTGAGGTTAAGTTGCTCTCACACCTGAAAAGTCTACAAAGTCTACATTTGATCCAAATAGCTGTGCCATAGGTTTGTTCATACTGACTGCTAGCATGTGTCTCAAAAGTAAAAAACTATCCATACATTTTTTTTTTATATGTTTATATTGTAAATTGGGATCACTTTGCATTATAATTATAGAAAAGTTGGATCTGTCTCAGTTTTTATATGTTTAATCAGTCAAGTATGCTAAAAAAGATCACCTGATTTTTATTAGGTTCTAGAAATCAACCTCATAAACAACAAACACAACTCATACCATGTCATAGTTTATTTAAGAAAAAATCATCCAAATATTCCACCTTAGGGACAGTTTTCAATCGTATAGGAAGTGTAGATAATTTCTTTTAACTTGTCATTCACAGTTATCAGGTTTTCCTTCTGGCAGGAAGATTTGGTCTCCAGTTTAAAAATGGCATAACTGTATCAGAAGAGCACACGTGCATATGTGGTCACTCGGGTGCAGCACTGTGTGACAAGAATAAAACATTACCAGAAGTAATTCTTGCAGAAATGCTGTATTTATTCCAGCATAGGATCATAGCACAAATGAGTGCTCTTAATTTCAGCCACGAAGCAGCTGTCATTGTTAAACTCAGCCAAACAAAGAGCTTTAGATTATTTTCTTGTTTTCATTAAGCAACAAACAAAGTATGAGCCACAGAGTCATTTTCAGCCTCTACTCAGGCAGAAACCCAAATAAGCCTCTTCTTTTAAATCAAAGCTGCACTGTTTGAATTAATTGACCAAATAGTTCAAAGACAAAGTGCACATACCCATTTCTGCTGGAACCACAGCTCTAAATGGAGAAAAAAGAAAAATCAGTGTGTACATTTCTGTATATATTAACGAAAAGTGTCTGCTCACTCAGCAACATCCTGAGAGCTATTTTTTCCTCTTTTCTCAGCCAGAAGTGTGATGTTTGTTTTCGCCACTGACTCCTCTGCTTTGATTTAGAAGTTGTGCAAAGAAAGAGACTAGTGAATTATGTCTCATAGGTTTTTTGGCCAGTCCTTCTGCACAGAAAACACCTCATGGCTCCCGTCTGATGGGACTTCACTCTGGATGTGCGCTTGTCTGCCCTTTAGTCTCCCATTCACGTGTGATCCCGCCATGTATGTGCGCTTGCATGCTGTTCGCTGTTTGTGTGTGTGTGTGTGTGTGTGTGTGTGAGTGTGCGCTGATGTTTGCTGAACGTGAGCATTTATAGAAGGAAATGTGAAAGCCAGTTCTATTTATCTTTTAAATACTCCCCCTCTGCGTGCCACAGCTCTCTCCTCGAGGGAGGGAAATAAGTTTGGATTTCTGTTAAGATTTCCGTAAACATGAATATGCTTCTCTACATTTTTCAAACAGAGTGTCTGTAATTTCGCTCATTTGTGAACTCATTCATTACCTAATCCAGAGAGGCAGGACTAGTTTCATGTTTATAGCTGATCTGAAAACAGGATATCTTCCCCCCCCCCCAAGAAATTATATCTGATCACAAACACAACACTCAAAAACAATACATTGGAAGCTAATTTTGGCCGGGCAGGAAAAGAAAGATAAAAAATAAATCTCACTTCATTTTCTGCTGGGCCGAGGGGTTTCCCGAGAATGTGATTTGCGCCGCTTGAAACTAAATTGTTGTGGGTGGGTATTATATTGTTTTACTTCCAGCAGCCACACGAGCAGCAGCTCAGCTGGGATCCAACACTCTGTCAGCGGGCCTGGGATCCATCCACGGGTCGAAGGCCATAGACAAATAACATCTATCTGGAACTGGTTTCTTTGCAGATTTTTGACAGAAAATTAACTGAAAAATGGGACATTTAGAATGCATGTGGCCAAATATTTATTCAAATGAACACTTTTATCTGTGTTTGTAGATCTAAGCAATGTTACAACGTGTGTGTTATGTGTGATAGCAGAAATGTGGTCAAAGTGTATGAAGCTAGTCTCCATTTGTTATTAAATGCCTGTCCGATATGGTATCCAAAACTGAAACTTAAAGGAATAACTCTGAATTTCTTCCCTGGCTGATGGCCAGGTGTCTGCGTTGTCTCTCTGCGTTGACTGTTGTCAGTTAAGATTTGGTTGCTGCCCTGAGGGGGGGCTGGCGTTGCTCTCTCATGCAGTTTTTACACTCGGTTAGTTCTGTGTGAGGACGGTGTAACCCGTGTCTGGCCCGCACTGTCAGATAAGGGCAGGTTACCTCTGCAGCTCCAGGAACGGCAACACAGAAACGGACGTTTACAAGTGTCTGCTGGAGAGCACGACACCAACGTGACTGATTTAAGATGAGATTTGGAGGCGGTGCGATTGCTTTCTTGAACCCTGGTACAATCTGAGCTACTTACACTGCACAGCATGCGTCTGCTTTTGCATTTATTATGAGATGCTCTTTTCATTGTGGATTTAAAGTGACATTAAAGTATACAGGGATGCATCGCAGGGGAGGCCGGATGTTTACCCGAAGTCAAACCACCTAAGGCGTTCCATCTGCGGAGGCATTCGACTATATTTGATGCATTTTCATCTAAGTACCTTTAAACTGCAGCCTCAGACACAAACAAGGTTAACAAGACGAGCAAAACAAGCAGAAAAGGAAGCATATTTGCCTTTAAAACCAAGCTAATTTCTGTGGATTCTTAAAAGCCATCTTGCAGAGGGTGAAGTCTGCAAGCCAGCAAACAATTTGGGCTGAGATGTTTTGATCAAGCAATGAATTAGCACGAGATGTACGAGGCGCGGAGGAGATCTGAAATTTCTCTCCGATCACTCGCAGTTACTGACAGATGGAAACCAGCCCACGCCAGATCAGACAATGCTCAACTCAGATCGCTCCCACTGTTTTCAGTGGTGACAGGAAGCACACAGGCATGACAACCACGTTTAAACAGAACAAGCCTTTGCCCTATTTAGGATGAAAAGACAGCACTCTGGGTAGGAGAATGGAAATGGTATAAAAACTCTAAACTATGTGGAAAGAACCCAGGATTATTTCTTTAGTCTCTTAAACTCCACTGCAGTTGAACGTGTTACTTTTAAAAATGTGCGTCAGCAAGAAAAGAGTTGGGTGTCATGTTGTTTTTCTAACCTGGTTATTGCTCGGGGAGCTCGTTGGCACCGCACTGGGGGGATTTATTTCACTAATATTGATTACACTAATTACACATTACTGATTATGTGCTAAAAGCCTGGAATGGCCATGCATCTTTCTCTGTCAAAATAATGGCACTGAAATTATGCTCAATAAAACATATCACAGAGTCTGTGGACATTATCAAATTAAACATCAAGGGAATTAGGAACAATTATTTCCACAGATCTATTACTAATCTGGAAAACCAAACACCTCTATTATTCTATTCTTCCTGTAATGTTCCTGTAATGAGTCGAATACGGTAGATTCACTGATTCCCCCCCTTGCCCCCTCCAGCAATGGAATTTTTAGGACATGTCCCCACCTGCACACCTGATGCTTTCCCAGATTGTCTCCCCGGAAACATCCTACTCATTTGAAGTGGCCTGAAAAGCCGCTTAATCGCATCACTTCATGGTTTACCGACTAATGATACAGACTCTCAATGACTATATTTAAGTCGATATCGCGGGCATTAGTATTTGCCTGGACTGTGATTTCACAGACAAAATGGCCCTCAAATGACAGAGAGTAGACCAAGGATCAATATGTTGGAGAGGCGATTTGCTGCTGCTGCTTACATTACAGATCCAAGCTCATGGGATGAGGTGAACTTAAAAAGGGTCACGGCTCTGGGATCCGTAGACTGACGGGATGTAGTTCCAAACTTTGTGTCCGGGTTGACTCTTGAAGTCTGTCAGGCCAACCCATTATGTGTGCTTGACATCATGACCTCGCTTGTGCGAAACAATCGGGGGATTTAGGCGCTTTCCTACTTCACAAAATTGAAATTAATCGGTTGGAAAAAGAAGCTTGGACAACGGGTAATTGGCTGGCATTAACATCTACAGTAAAAAAAAAAAAGTAAAAAAGAGTCAATAGCTCAATCTTGGATGTCATTGACTGTCTAATCTCTAATCTCACACTGATTTTGGCAGGATGTAAATGTCAGATGCTGTGGTCCAGGTAATATTGGGTGAGGCTGATAGGTGGAAGTGTGTCACAGCGGTGAGGTCTAGCTGGGGTTTTTGTCCAGTCTCCATGGTTGTCATACTTCAACCCAAGCCTTGTCTTGAGCCTTTCCTTGCTTTTCCTTTTCTGAGGGAGTTTATTTTTGCATCCTCGTTCTCGAGTGTTATTATTTTGTACTTTGTTAGCCCTTTTGATATCCTAATTTCCAGAGTGAGCATTATTTTTGTACTCTGCCTTGCCTTTCCACTCCCAGCGAGTGTGCCTTTATTTAAATGGAAGTTCTTGCATAAAAATCTCTTTATCTGAGTCCTGCCTTGAGTTCCGACCCTGACAAAGTGAAATGGTTTCAATGTTGCCAAAAAGAAGTAAAAAATGTATACTTGGCCTAGTATTCAAGCGCCGTTGTTGTGGTGTCCCAGTTGTCCTCTAAAATATGTTTTTAAATTAAATATCTTCTCATTGGTAAGTATAAAAAAAGGTTTGTGTGGGTACAAAAGAATTGTGACATCTTAAGTACAGAGTTATTTGAAATAAGCTTTCAAACCTGCAGTTTAACAATCCATTCCCATTCATAGCACATCGTATCCTGATGCTTGATCTGAAGGTTTTAGCGTCACACTTTCATAGACTGAGTACCCTTTTAGTTTAATCTTTCAACAGGTTGGCTAATGCACATTACAATAGCCTCCTCTTGGGTGATGTATAGTAGAGAAATGAATGTTAGAGGAGAGATGTAATAATGAAATGCGCCTGAGATAAGGTGGTAGCTTAGTGGCAAAGGCTGGCTCTGAATTTGTCCAATCTATCCATTACCTGCAATTCTCTCCTTTTATAGCCAGACTTTCGTGGATCATTACTATACCAAAAGGCTGATTCTCAATTTCCATGATCTCGTGTTTCATGTAGTTTATTGGATCTCCTCCTTAAAATATGTTTTTTTTTGTATCTACAATGGGCATGTTAATTGAGGCAGTGGCCAAACAGCTGCGAATTATTCCAAAATGACCTCATGTCTGCCTTCATCTGTGTCCTGACAAACAGTTATTTTGCTTGAGTGGTTGTGATGGACATCAAAGTGTGTTCTACTTATCCTCCATTCTCATTATGACCGCAGCATTTTCAATTAGTGTGATAGTTGTTACATTAGAAGTAGCAGATTATTTTGAAATAAAAGTTCTACAGTTGCAAAACATAGAAATATGTGAATGGGTTTCTGTGTATATCCCCAACCAACTGTTAATATACCTGAACATCTCCTATGTCTATCAACATTATGTAAGAAATCTTGCTTCAGATGAAAGTCTTTCTTCTGGATATTTTTGCTTTGGCCACATTTAATGCTTAAGAAAATCTCTTTCTATATATATTTGCATAGTGACCTTGGTAGTGGAAAAAATAGCCTCTGTTCTGGATATTTGCGTAAGACAGGTCCCATATATCATACAAAAACGATGTTCTAATGCTTATTTTCCACTAATGTAGTTATTTTTCATATGTAGAAGAAGTCTCGCTTTGATTTTCTTACATGGCTGGTCTGTTTTTTTTTTTCTCTTACTGCAATATAATATATTCCTTTTTACATGAGGAACAGGTATTTGCTGATTCAAAAATCTTGACAAAGTCAAACATTTCCAGGGGATGTACTTACTCTTACACGGCTGTAGAGGAGACATGTTCTTGTTCAACAAAGATTTTCCATTTGCTGTTTTTCGCTTCATTGACCATAAGCCACACATCAGTGATCAAAAGCCTAATATGGAAAACAGAGGATGTTCTGTTCTTCACAGTTTACTGAAGGTGCAACAGCAGCTTTTTATTTAAGAAATGTGGGACACGGTTGCACAAACAGTCACAGTGCTTGTACAGGAAAAGAAAATTCAAACTCCGACAGCTGTGCTTATAAAAAATGTTTTTAAAGTCTCATAAAATGTATTAACACTTTTTTTTTTTCAAAGCTGTTCTCAAATCAAAACCCATTACAAAAAGGAACCCTAACCTGAATAATTTTAAAATAAGGCATTGCTACATTTGGGCAGCACACCAACTTGGGGAACCAGATTTATAGTTGATGTGTTGAAAAGCCCAGTTGAATTTTTATTTCAATGCTTGTCAGGAGTTAGTATTTGGAAAAACATGAAGCTACTTACTATAGATTTTTTTTCGAGAAAGGCAGCAGTTCATCCTAACAGAGCTGCACATCAGGTTTGCTCTGTGGGGAGCAGCACAGATAAAGTCGATGATCACCAACCACCGGCTCATTTTTCAAGCGTCTGTGTCCAAAAACCCCCCACAAGGCCGAGATGCATTTCTGTACATGTCTTTCTATAGTTTGTTTGGTTAAACTATGGGCATGGCAAATCTACAAACAACAATTTAGATTTTTTGTCGTAAGTACTCAACATATTTTGTTTTCCATCCTCCAAATGAATGTCTTTCACATTCCAATTTAACTTTCATTACATATAATCCAAAAACATTTTTACGCACTGGATGTATGATAATGTCAATGTTCACCCATCGGTTCTTTTAAATCCTTTTATAATCACCAAACAAGTGTGAGTGGTCACTCTGTAGGGCAGCTGCCTGGCTGATGTTTATCAAAAGTGTTATAGTCCAGCTTTAAAACACCTGAATTGCACATATGGAACTGATCCCTCGGACAGTAAAGGTCTCCAAAATATTTAGAGAAATAGGCGCAGTGCCTTAAAATGGAAATTCTGGTTTTGCATTTAGAAAGGAAAAGAAATATGTCCTCTCCCATCGCAATTGGATTAGTTTATGGATAGTTATGCTAATTGCTTGTTCAAACCTTAGGGGAGACGAGAGCAGGAGGGAAAGAGGTGGAAGAGAAGTGAGAGGAGTGAGAACAAAAGGAAGAGTGGAAAGAAAGCAGCACTGATAAAATGAGACAAAAAAAAACGTGCTTGCAGACTGGAGGGTAGATTAAGCAGGAGGTAGACTGTTTCATTGCCATCACCAGCCACAAATCCTCCCAATAATGAGTGCACCCAATTTCATCGGGGGGCTGTGAAAGAAGGAAATAAAGGAATGCAGCTTAAGCATCAAAGCGTAGAGAATCCCTCTGTGGTGGAGAGCAGGATGCCAGTGGTCTCCCTCCTGGTACGGTGGCAGATCTTATCAATGAGTGGGGGCATTTGGTTGGCAGGATTACGAAGGCTTTGTAAAAGAAGATATTCATTAACTCCTGTTGACATCTCACAAAGCGATTCTAATCCCACAGAGGGGCAGTGAACGGAGCATTCCAACCGGAACAGAGGCCCTCTGCTGCTCAGTGGCACTCGGATGTGGCTGCCCCTCATCCTCTGTGGAGAAAATGCCCGACTTTCACTTACGGGAGAGTGATTTGATTAGCAAACACAAAAGAGCCACTTGAGCAGCGATACCATGCCATGCTCTGTGAAAAACAGCGGCGCGTGGCATCGTGTGCCACCCAGGAGTGTCACCAAAGCGCATTCCGGAGCTTAAGTGTGTGGTAAATATTTTGACACCGTCAGTGAGATGTGGTTGGCCGCATAAGTCACAGTTCGGCCAAGTGTGAACGGCTGTCAAGCAGACATATCATGTCCCTAAGGAGCTCATGGTAGAGAAGAGTGCCCAGCAGATCTGAGGCTCCGTCTCTAATAATGGATTGGTGGGCTCTGCCTCTTCACATGGGGAAGGTGGTCAGTTGGAGCCCTGGCTGGGGGTATTTATTAGCATGTTCTCCTTGTGAATGCATGTTAGGATAATTGGTGATTCTGAAAGTATGAACTGCTCGTCTGTTTGGATGTGTGTCTCCTTAATTTGGCCCTGTGATTTAGGGGCAACCAGGTCTGAATGTGCCCCATCTTTCCCCCAATGACAGCTTGGATAGGCTCCAGGATACCCTTAGTAGAAGAACAGAAAATAATTATGTTAGTTATAAATGCACGTCTAGCTTCATCCAAATCATGCGTCTTTGATTTTTTTTTTCCTTGAATGTTTATGCTTAACCAACCTTAAAAGGGCTTTGGCTCTCTGTCGCGTTCATCTTTAGGTAAAAAGAGTGGAACATAGTTGTATAGCTAGACAGCTTATATCCAAGTTAAAGCAACCATTGTCATCATTTTCTGTTTAGCCAAATGACAGCATATATATATATATATATATATATATATATATATATATATATATATATATATTTATATAATGTTTTCTTTTTGCTTACATGATCACAGTATAAACTACACTGCCCCCAGCTGGTGACTCGCTCATTGCTGCGCAGGACATAATTCTGACTGAGGCCTGACATTTAAACCCAGTCTCTTCACCACGGCCACCATTGTTTGATTTAAACGGTTGGAATGTGGTAACAAGGTAAATTTCAGTGACTGCGTCTGTAGCAGATTTATGCTGGATTTGGATAAAACCATTGACTATTATCCTTTTTTTTCAATATAAAGTGAGGGAAATAATGGGGAAAGAAGATCTAATTAGCTAACGCCATAGTGCTGTCCACCTCTCCTCCACCCCCTTTTTTCCACAGGGTATCTGCAGTGTCCACAGTACCTTGATGAAATATGCACCAGCTGTCTCCACTCCCCCTCCTGTGTTCCCCCCCCCACCCCTCTTCCCTTCTATTCGTAGCCAAGCAGAAAACTAGATCCAAACCACGCAGGTGAAGTTGTCAGTTTAAACAAGCAGCCGTGCTGTGTGTGTGCCAGAGAAATCTGACCGCACTGAGGGGCTGGGTTTGCCAAAAAGTTATTGGCTGTTTATCCAAGTTCAGTTTGATAGAAACAAGCTTGATTTTTATCTCTTATCTGTTGTCTTTTATGGGGACAATTTGCACAACTCCAGTGCTACTCGTAAAACTGTAACACTTGTAGCTCAGATGTCAACACACTGTCCCCAAGGCAGCATAGCATCCACTAATAAGGACTGTGTGATGCATTTCAAAGGCACAAGGAAAAAAAACAAAAAAAAAACAAAGTGAGCAGGCATTAGATTGAAATTGTTTTGCGAGAGAAAAGAGATAAAAACAGAACTTAAAGCCAGAGTTTAATGATGCCATTAGTCTGATACAAACTTCCCCCACAGGGGAGATTACATATGTGTTGTCATAATGGAGCTTGTTGTGATAATCATTTGTGCTACTTAGACATTCAGTTTTGAATTTACTATCGTCTCTTCTGAAGTGGGTTCGTACAATATGAAACATCAGAGCAGACACGGGTCATACCGTGCCGTTTATGAATCACTCCATAAATAAGTGTGGTGGTTAAACTAGAAGAGTACCACTTGACAAGTTGCAAAAGTGCATCTCCACATATTCTTCCTCATCCAAAGCGTTTTGGTATGTTCCTTAAGAGGCCACAGCCCCGAACCCTCACCGGTCACACTGAATGCAGGGAGAGTTGGATTTGAGTTGACTTGGGTGTGCATGTTGTAATATGCTGGATTGTACCCCACGGGCATGGGCTCCACCGTTCCACATCAGTAACATTCATAAATAGCATTTATAGAACTAATCTAAGTGCATTAGGGCACTTCCAGACATGTGTGGCTACATATATAGTGCCAGTTTACAGTTTGGACATACTTATATATATTTTGAATGAGTAGATGCGTCCAAACTTTTAACTAGTGTGCGTCTTTTCATTCGCTGCTAATCTTTTTCGTTTTAATATTACCATTTTACTCACTGCTGAATGCTTGTAAGAGGCAATTTTTCCGCCGGATGGTAATGTGCTTTCATCAGTGTGTAAATGATTAATAAATTAGGCACTGAACCTAAAAACAGTTTTTTGTTTTTTTTAAATTCACATTGATTTGGATTATCTTTACGGTCATTGATAAAAAAAAAGATGGAAAGACATGAATGCTTTAATCATATAGGCATGAATCCACTGTTTCAGTGTTTCACTGCACTCTCTAATGATATCTAACAGATAAGATGGAAGAAAGAGAAATTGACTTGAATTTGCTGAAAATGTGTAACTATGACCCCACTATAGTTCCGTTTTTATCTAACTGAATGACCCTTATAACCTGTTTTTAAGCATGAACTAGCATAACACTGATTACTCTTTTAGATTGAAGCCCAACATAATATGTCCAGCTGCTTAAGAAACATAAAGTGTAGTTTTCTTCATTATTTTAGTTCACAAATAGATCTAAAGATATAAGCTACAAAGGATATGACATAACTTCACTTGTTTGTTAAAAGTGTTATGTGAAACCGCTTCAAGGACTTTCAACCTTGTTACATGAACTATTTCCCTTGTGTGGAATTTTTCATTAGCTGGAGGGGAAAGCCAATCTAATGGGACACCTTCATGTAGAACAAAAGCATGTCAATCATCTTTAAAGGATCTTCCTGAATGAAAAGTGAAGTCCCATCAATGTCTCTTCTTACACAAATCTGTTTAATTGATTCACTATTCATCTCCCGCCTCAGTGATTAGGCCTATTAAAGCCCCTTTAATGGAACAATCTCATTCTAGTGATTGATATTTGGGGAGAGGGAAGTACAGCTCCTTAGGGGCTGGACTGTATCAGAGTTTGCAAAAACTCTGCAATTAAAAAATGTCTCCACTAGCATCCACTAGCAAAAAAGAAAAAGGAAAGGCAATTAATGAAGCTGGTTTTGAATTACTTAGCCAGTTATTCTGAACAAATTAAGAAATTTGCATAAGTAATTTTTAGGTTGACATACTGTATATCTGGACATTGTTTTTACCATTTTCTTTTGTCAAATTCTCCTAATTACTGGTCAAATGTTCTAATATAAATATAAAATACGACATTTGTAACATGCACACACATTAGATCTAGAAAGTTTAGGTGGCAACAGTATAATCAGTATTGTAAAATACTGAAAACACCTCTCAGTGACTGACAAAATCCCGTAATTCTCTTCCTCAAGCACAATGGCTATGGCATTGACAGTGGAGATTGAGTGTATGTGCATTCCACTGCTGTCTGCAGCATTAGTCTGTTTTTTCCCTGCTTTTTTATTATTGTTTTTCCCATGCATCACCTCCATCTGTCACATATGATCTCAGCAGAATATATGAGATGGTGTAAAAACGACTTGCGTGTCGAAGAAACCAAGAAGTACATTAGGTTACAATTATTCTGAACAACTTGCTGAGTGTTGAGCCAATGAGATGTGAAATTAAGCTATGTAGTAACAGTGTAATGGTCAGCCAATAGAAATATTTACTATCACTTCAAGATATGTGACTCATGACTTAGGTACAATAGCATGGGTTGATTTATATCTTATAAATAATCATAATGCATGGAATTTGTTTTGAAAGAAATATCTCATGATTTGTTTCACAAATTCAAAGACAAACCTTTCCTTTTTGAAAAAAGACCTCACAGCTCTTTTCACAAAAGCTGGCTACTGGCCCTTTCCACCATTCTCTTCTACAGGGTGTGTCTTAGCTGGAACTCATGCCATAGCTTCGGAGCACCGTGCAAATTTTGAACACAAATTGCACCCAGCACCCGTTGAAGTGGAATATTGCTGTGTGCGAGAACATTAGGAAAGCGTGAGAGCGCACAGCACACATGAGAACACCAAGCTCACGTCTCACACCTGATAAATATTTGATCAAACACTTGCATTTCCACATTCAGTTACATCCTGGACAACTGTTGCTAATCACTCTTTAAGGCTTGTTGTGACTCACACTAGCCCACTTTGCTAAAACACCACAGCACAGATAAGAAGGCATAAGGCATTTACCAGCCAGATGGCTGGTTAAAGTCAAAATGGAAGTTTTACTCCCAATGCTTCATATATCTAAAACCTTCATAAACATTCCATTCATTTTTATAAACTGGAAAACCATATATAGCACATTTATGTTGAGTGTGGAAGGCATCCATGTAATCACCCCTTCCTGACATTAGTGTGGATATCCCTTTAGCCTCTTGACCCCACAAAGTTTGATGTGCATGTGCTTGTAAGGGCCAGAGGTCTTGTTTTACTTGAATAGGACTAAGGGAGAAAGTAAAGAGAATCCCTCTGATTCCTCATGTTTATTTCACGACACGATGAGTCAGTAAATAATCTCTCCTTTAGTATTTATCGCAGCACCCTGCCCATGCCTTGTTCTGTTTCTGCTAGGGAGATCTAATATATTACTGCAATCCTGACCTCTTACGCAAGGCTGAAAGCACTCTGAACGATTCCTCAATTGCTCTTCTTGTTTTGTTTTTACCCCTGTGTATTTGCGATATCGGTCTTCGTCTCCATTTTCCCCAACTCCTGTCTGGACTGCTTCTCATCCATTTATTCTTCCTTGTTCCTCAGTCATGGGCCTTTTTTCTCTCTGTAGCTCATTGTGCCTCCTTACTTTTTGCCTTTGGGCTGTAAGCTCCACTCTCCCCCTTTTATCTTCTGTCTTTTTTTTCCCCTGTAGTTTTCTTTTGCCGTGGTAATCTGGTGCAAATACCAGCGCAATTAGTTCTGAATCCCTCCACAATGTGATTAATTTGTCAGGTAGATCCGCTGCATGGTGACTGAAACAGTTTGTCGCAGAGAAATAACAGCTCACTTCCTCTTCCTCTGCTGCTCTTTTCGCTAAACACAATTCTGCATTTCACTCTGCTACGATGCCATGAGTCAGGAGGACGTGTAGCACCAGTGTCTTGGTGTAAACTATTGGCTTGGATCTTCGCCTTGAAAATTTTGCGCATCCCCCCCCCCCCCAACGCCCTCTGATTTGAAATTCCAGTCGCTGACATCAACACCCCTCAAAGAGAAGCATATAGCACAGGGGTTTTTGCTCTGAGCTAATCTCTCTTGGTGTTCAAAAGCTGAAGGCCCACCGATTCCAGCCTCCTGACTCTCACTCCGCTGTCTCCCAGCAGCCTGTTGCCATGGTTACCCCGGCTCAGCGGCAGGCCAATGCAGCAGCAGCCTAATGTATGATACAACATCCCTCACTAAACACCAGCGTATTTGTGTCACTGTCATAAGCTGCCACCCTGACGCCTTTTGTTCGCCCCTACCTCTAACCGCCACTTTAAGGGGGCTGCATCTGGGGGAAAGGCTCCTCACAGTGACACGTTGGAATTAGTTTGCGTGCGCTCACAGTTCTGCGATGGAGGCTCACAGGTTACGAGGCGGGAGAAACCTTCAGTCCAGCTCCACTTGACTTCATCAAACAGGTGCCTTTGTCAAAATACGAATGCAGGCTACACACAAATGATTTATAAATCTGAAAGCAGAGGGAAGATAATGACCTGGTGAATGTGTCCTTGGGGGGGATGAATCAAGATTTGGGGGGAAAAGGAGGAAGGTGGGGGAGACGGGGGATATTATTCATGAGATACCGCATAGAGCGCAGCAAGGAGGAAAAAAAGGGGGTGTGAAAGTAAGAAATGTTGAATTTTAAAGAGAGCAGGGGAGCATCTACAGCGAGGAGGCAGGCTCAAATGTGATAACGCGATAAATTTGGTGGAAGACTATATCAATCTTAATTAGCTATTCTCAGGAATGTGACTGAGCCACGCTTTTTCCAAAACACAAAAATAACAGCAACTTGTTATGTTGTGCAAATGTTACTTTG
Organism: Menidia menidia; assembly: GCA_907169785.1. Lineage (NCBI taxonomy): Eukaryota > Metazoa > Chordata > Actinopteri > Atheriniformes > Atherinopsidae > Menidia > Menidia menidia. Next base: position 14,462,931 of record CAJRST010036666.1, read on the forward strand.
TTTAATGCGGAGCAAATATGGTAAAAGAAAACTGCAATAGCAACATAGTGCATAACATAATAAAAGAGGGTTCATGGAAACTGGAAATATTGTAAACTAATGCACAAACAAAAAAATTTCATTTTCATTTTTCATATATCTTTTTTTGTATCCAAACACTTAAAGTTACTCAATTGTCAAATACGAACAAAAAGTAGACAGTGGTGTATTATAAATGCCCATTATGCAGAAATCACAGGCAGAGGCTATATCCAGGCCCTCCATAACTTCATAACTAAGTTACAAAACAAGCTTATCAGAAATGACTCAATAGCCAGTCACTGAGTGCTGAGTGCTGTAATCTGAGACAATGGTGAAGCACTGGATATGTAAGCTACTTTAGAATTCTGTGTAAATAGAATATGAACTAAATTCACCCAAATCAAATTAATTATGTGCTATCGTGTGCTTTTCCCTGCCATTCTGGATAATGAGGCCATGAGTTATTTAAAGTTGCCGGTAAGGATAGAAGGGCAGCAAATAAAGAAGAGGAAAAAAAAGAGGGAATCTTGCAGAGGAGGGAAGAAAATCTCAATGTCTCCCACTTGCCTCAGGCTCATTGTCATCCCTAAGAGCTTCATGTAATATTAACATGTCAGAGCAGAGAAGCAGAGCTTATCATGCCTGCAATAATTGCCGACGGTTAGGACTACTTCCGAGCATGGGGTGCTGGAGGGCGTGTTGAGAATATACCTCCCTCTCACCCAGTGGCCTACATTCACAGCCAGGTGGACATCGGGCTTCCCAGTCCCTCCCCTGGGAACATGTCTGATTTAGTTTATGTCACAATCGCAAAAGGGTACAATTTTTTTTTTTTCTTTTTTCTTTTCCATCCTCCTGGAGTGTCAAAATGCTGAACTGTTGCCATGGCAACGCAGTGAAAGCTTCTACTATCGGAGTGCCTTCACAGAAACGGAACCATCAACACCGTCGGAGCTCAAAAAAACAGAAATCAGGTTTGACTTAGCAAACGGTGCTGAGACACTCTGTGTTTCTTTAACTTGTTGTTTATTCCACACTGTATTATTTATCTATATATTTATTCATATATGCCTAAATGGCAATCACTGATGAAAATGTTACAGAAATGCCATAGATAAACTATGTTCCTTTAATTCAGCTATGCCAAACCAGCGTTTTCAGCCTAACTCACAACAGCTACACACCAACCGGCAGGTGAGCTCAAAGCTGAAGCAATCCCGTCATTATCTCAGCTATTCTGCATCACCAGGTGTGAGCAGACGTCAGGGTAATTTCCGACTTAATTACGCCGCACACCGCCATTTATGAAGCATAATGGTGTTATCCCCCCTGCTTTGTTCTGTTGAGACTAACGAATATTGATCGAACCGAATTCTTTCGCAGTTCAACCATGAAACACTTCAAAAAGTTCCTAGTCAGATGTCTTCTGGGCAGTTTAAAATTCAGCTGACAAAACACATTGTTTTTGAAATGTCAAAGAACATACAAGGCAAATTGAAAACATTTCAATTTCACCATGCTCAGTCAAGTAAGACTTTCTATTTGCTTTCAGACATTTATTCTTGGTTAAAGTAATTGTATTATTCAATCTATTTAAAAAAATAAATAACCAAAGCAAAAGCCACTTGCACTGAGTATTAATCGATATAGTAACTCATGCCAAGATCAGAAAAAAAGCTTTTTCATTTTGTGGCAACTGGGAGAGTAAAGAAAGCATGTCCCATCCCGGACAACCTGCTATCCAAATGACACTGATAAACAATACAACTACAATAAAACAAAAGAGATTTAAAAGACAATTCCCACAATGGTTATTTTTGATGAAAGAAAAGATACAATATGCTTTTTATATGATAACAAACAACATATAGACCTAGCTCAGTGTCCTTCACGGCTCATGCACAGTGGCCTTTGGCTTGTGTCACTTCTGGTTGCAGAAATTTGAAATCTGCAGACAGCTAATACTGAACTACTGTAAAATGTTTGTGCACATGCAAGTGTTTTCCGTACTGGTAGAGATGAGGAGATGGCACGCTTTTGTTATGTCAGTGGCTGAATCTTTAAGAAAAAAATCTAAATGTCACTCTATTTCTTATACTTAAACAAGTAATTGTGGATCTATAAAAGAAGTAGTTTAGTTAATTAATAAAGGGCAACAACAATAAAGTAAAGCATACTAAATCAGTGCCCTTGGGCATTCTACAACCAAATCTAATTACTTGATGAAATATAAAGTGAAAAAATTCATCTCTCTTACTGGGGGGATTTGCAGGACTGGAAGATCTTATCTTACATTTTAACAAGGTAATGTGGTGCGTAAAATAACAATATGAGTAAGGGCTTGTCTCGGAGCAGAAAAAGGATAGGTCTCAGTGGTTCAATACACTTCAGAGTCGATCTCTCTGCCATATTCTTTTCCCCTCTCCCCCTCTGTGTCTTTTGGCCTGCAGTCAGAGCCATTGAGGGCGCCATGACAACAGCTTTATTAATCACATCAATCTTCAGGAACTCCATGTTGACCAAAGGGAGCTCTAAGCGCCTCTCACTAAGCTAACTATTTCTTACCTGAGAGGCTTGATGATGTCTGCAATAACCTGATGTGTGTCTGCATGCTTATGTGGGAGCAAATCTAATTGTCTGTCAGGGTATTCTCTGTATGCATGGGGGACACAAGGGGAAAATTACTTACCTCCCCAGTAAACCTCTTACTAAACTTACGGTCAAAACTTTGTCTTTCGCCCGACTTCTTTCTGGGGGGGTAAAACATTTCTGACACTTTCTTAATATTCAGAAGTCAATGCAATGTTGATTTAACCGTTTCTCTTCTTGCTGAAATGTATGCGTGGGGTCTCATGATGGGTTCACTGAAGACGCTAAATTGCCCACTAGTTGTGAGTGGGTGATTGCTAGTCTCTGTGTGCCCTTGTGATGGAGTGTTGAACAGTTTATGGCGTGTCCCATGTACTGAACCTCTGCCCGTAGACAGCTGGGATAGACTCATTAACTAGAGGCGTTATAGAGGTTGGCATGTGTCTTTCATCACTGACCTGTTTGTGCGCTTGTGTCAAATTATACCGAATAAATAGACAGTATGAACAAAGTAAATACGTTACCAACGCTTTTAATTAGGGATAAAACTTCAAGTAAAAAAAAAACATTTTCCTTTGACAGTGTTTTGTGTTTGTTGAACTCGGAGGTAGTGCATAAAAAATCGTCTGTTGGCAGAAGGAGGAAAAAGAAGAGCAGATCTGAGAGGAGCCGCTCCACAATGCGTAATGGAGGGAGGTCATAACTTGGTTATGAAACGAAAATGTGCATCTGGCACATTTCCATTGCTGCATTCGGAGCGAATAGAAAATTCTGCAAAGTGTATAAAGAACCTGGTGAAACGGGCCACGCTGTGTATTTCCGTACTAAAGAGATGTGCTTTTACCTTGTCTGTGGCAACATCACAGAAGGAGGCAAACTGGCTTAGTTTCCTTGGCAGTATACAAAAGATGGATTCAGTGGAGGGATCAGGAAACATTTTCAACTGAATGCTTTGGTTGTGTCACATGGAATTGGTCCTAATTATTCTTTTGAAACATAATTAGTTGACTGGTAATGCAAAGTGTACTTCACAAAGGACTAAGAATGTCATTTTCGGTATGAATGTCTCTGTCAAGCTTTCATAGGAACACACTTTAAAATGCAAATCAGAATGCTGGGTGAGCAACTGCCCTTTTTTGGGGGAGAGAATTGCATGATATTGGACAAATCTGACAACTTGTCACTCTGTATTTTCCATAACTCTCACATGCTCCCAGTCTATGTTATTTTTATGGGGTTGTTTTTTTCTCTTACCAGTCAGAAGAGATGGGTGACTATGCCTGGATTAAGCTTTCCTTTAAGAAAAACCATGCCAATGTCACTGAGATTTAAGGTTTTCAGGGCTCTTGAACTGGAGTTATGAGCCACCACTTTTTTTATAAATACATTTTATGTCAATAACCCATATAAATTAGGGATGGATTTAAGGGTTTGGACACAGACAATGATGGATACACTGCAATGGCTTATCTGAGTTGAAGAATTGCTTTTGCTCTTTTCTATGCTGGCTTTGGCTAGATTCTAATAGCAGTAGCTAAAACTAATCAAAATCTAAAGAAATCACCTTCTTTTATGAGTTGCATGTGATATAATCACTAGTTTTAATGAATGATCACTGCTTCTTATTTCATTGTGGTCCAAAGCAGAATGACTGACTGATTAAGCTTGCTGCTTTTTGTTTTTGGCTGTTTTCTTGGTCACTTGGAGAACACATCGCTATAAACCATGAGCCGCCCGGTCATTTGTTTGTGAACCGCGGTGTCATCCACCGTCATCTTCCAGTGTGTCATCAATCAGACAGATTCATATATATCTTTATGTAACCCCCTCTTTGGCTTTGAACTGAACTCCAGAATATGAGCTGATCCATACCAGCTCCAAGCTTTCCAGCTCACAGAAATATTGCGCATTTGCATAATGTTTCATGCTTGTGTTGGTGTGACTCCTCGGTCGGAATGCAGTTCCTTATTAATGAAGCAAAACACAAGAGGCATCCCTCACATCATGTGGAGTTTCTACCAGGAAAGCAGATGGTTCATCATTTCTTAATGGACAGAAGATTCAGAGAGTGTGTGTGGGGAGGGCGAGTGTGTTTTTCTGTCGGGGCATTGTTTTACAAACGGCACAATTTATCAGAAACTGTGGCAAAGTGTGTTCATTTGTGTGTAGCTTTCGTTCATTCCTGCAAGCTAAAACATACTTTGACAATCCTGAGGCTGTTGTAGGACAGCATGTCCACCAAGTATACTTTACCAGTCCTGATCATTTTTTTATTTTGCATTCTCTTTGGTTCTTGGTGCAAGTGAGCCATTTTGAACATCACAAATGTGTGCACGTTTGAGATCAGACCTTTGCAGATGTACTATGCGGTATGGACAGAACAGCAGTCCTGGCTCTTTTATAGACACAAATGGAATCACAATTCTAGTTTAAAGTCAAAGGTGGACCTCAGGTATTCAGTCAATGTGCACATGAACAAAGTGGAATATGGATCAGTAAAGTGATCGATGCTGTTTTTACTGGGCAGCTGCAGTTTAGAAAAAGAGAATGCAAGGTTGCATGAAAATGTCTTTGAAAATATTACTATTTTTTAATATTGACTTGATTGGCTGTGATTCGTTCATTTATCCAGTGCAATTTAAAATCCAAGTGGGAATATGCCCAAAATAAACAAAAAATTGATCTCAAACTGTAAACTCAATATTAAAGCTCAAAGGTTGTACCAGCAAGATATTAAATGACATCACACGTCATGCAGCCGGAGTCTTGGTCAGTTCACCACTCGAGGTGTTTAGACAGCTGTTACATGAATGTTTGCTGCTGTGGGCGTCCATATTTCCCTCGACACGAGTTTTAATCCTTTAGGTTATCCCTCAGCAATTCCACGCTGATCATATTCAACTGTAGACTGCCGTGTACCTTCAAAACTGACATTTAAGCGCGGTAAACATTTACTGGACCTCAGCATGTCAGGCACGTCTGTGTTGGCATTTTACTATAAACAATCCCAACCTCACAAAGTCACAACAGAAGCGCTTATATTTGATTCTTTCTTGTTCTAGATCAGTAGAACAGGATAGAATAGAAACAATTCTTGTTCTCTGATTCGAATATAATCATAAAGAGTCTTGCCGTGGCTTTGCCTCTTTAGAGAGGCACAGGACGCACCGCCCGAGGGTCAAATTTAGTTTGTTTTCCACCGAAAACCTCACTGCTACAGGGAAATCTTGTTGGTCTAAGCGAACACACACACTCCCCGTCACACAAGCCCCGTCATAGCTGCAGGTGACAGCACAGAGGATGAAGGCTGTTAGCTCATTTATGCCTTTTGTGTATATCAAGGAACCCTCCAGAAAACTGTCTGCCAAGTGCTTTATTGGTCTGACACCTAAGAAGTCTTATTTTTCAGCTAACCCAGTTACATCATCTGCTAATGAGGCAGCTGGTAGACTGGATCACTGTGAAATGTGCTTTCCTTGCTTGGTTTCTAACAATGTCTTCCTTCCTCTTTTGCTCTTGTTCACGTCACAACTTTAACTCCTAACAGCTTTATCGTAAAAATCTTATCTTCTTTTTTCCTGCAACTTGCCACCGTCTTCCCATCCACGTTGTGTAGGGGCACACGCAGGGCGGCATTTTTTTTGCTTTTGTGTTCTAGATCTAAAGTTGAACTTGTCACGAGCAGGAATTTCTATTATTTTTTTAACAATTGGTGAGGAGCAAAATCAGTCTTCTGGAATGGTTCTACAGGCCCCTTGAATGACCTTCCAAAACTCTTTGGACATTGGCCATTTTTTGTTCTTTTTTCTGTTGCAATGATCTCACACTCCATAAGTAACATTGAATTCTGGGCTCTGAGGATAATTAATCCCAACATAAGACCTCTAGGAAATCATTTCAAGTTCAGTTTTTTGTTTTTCCCCCCTGTTTCTATTCCCTAAGAATGACTTTTTGAAAGCTACCCTTACATGGCGACCATTTCTGTGGAGGCTTCTGTGAATGTTTAATAGAGCAAATGAGGTTCCATCTGGATTTCTCATAGCCTGGACTTGGTCATTAATGCAATTTTAGCTGTTTAAGTGCAACATTTTCAGATTCTGCTCGTCAGCTTCCGATACTTTTCAGCTTTTTGTCACAGTCCATTGTCCGGTGTCCAGTGTATGACACATTTTTATGTGCAAAAATGCCATGTCGTGTTTGTTAAACCATGTACAACTTCAAAAATCGTAGCAAATCATGCATCTTATTAGTAACAAAATGCATAGAAAGTGGTCATTTGCTAAATTGTTCATTCTGTGACCCCAAATGTGGTCATGGGTGTCCTTACATGAAGATTTAAACATAAGCATCATGGAAAAAAGTCTGTCTGGCACATCATCTTTAGTACAGTGGTTGTAGAATTACGGCTCCACTACTGTTCTGCCTTCATTTAATTGCAACCCTGACAGTATAGATTTTCACATGCCTCATTGTAACCAAATGATGTTAATTCATTTGCGGTATTTTAGATGTAGCACAATTGCTTTGCTCCTCTAATTGCTATAATTCAGATGTAGATGGAGATATGGATAGTAATGAGTTCTCGGTGTATAAATAGTGCGCCACTACCACTCGCACATTATTTGAAGATTATTGCTGAGGCAGGGGTTGTCCTCGGCGTCTATCCTGACCTGATAAAAGAAGCGGAGCTCATCAAGAAAATCCTGAGACACTGCACATCCCATTTACAGCTATTTCACTCAGACTGTTTCGCTCAAGGTTTGAGACAATGATTTGTGAGCTATTACCGTGAGCTTGACCTTTCCTTTACATCCCCTCTCCTCAGGAAGATAGCATTGAATGGGCTGTGTCTGATTTAGCTGCAGTGACTGTTCTGGATTTATGTTCTCCTCGGGGATTCTCTAAAATAACAACGGTTCCTTCAAACCAAAGCATGATAGACGGGTTTTTCTTCCTCTCTTCAGCAAAGATGAAATCCTAATGGCAACGATAGGAAGTAGATTTTATTTCTTTCAGAGAAAAAGGTAATTTCTCTATTTTAAAGAGAGGTTTGACTAACCTTCATCTCAGTGTTCCATTTTCACCGGTGTTGGATAGGTCTCTGTTGCTCCCAGATGTGCCTTCACTGCATGCCATGCAAGCCTACTATCAACTTGAGAGAAGAGTGATGAGGAGGAGGAAGAAATGTATTAGCTAAACAAATCAATAGTGCATTACAGCTTCCAGGAGAGATTCTAAAAAAGAATAAAACTCAGAGGCAATAAGGCTAGAGTCCCCAGTCAACTCTAAAGCACTCACCCAAACGCATGAGGTGGAAAATCGTCTCTTCATGGTCTCAGAGTGGCTGTCACGCGGAAGACACAGGATCAGTAAAACGGATGAAACTGACCGAGTCTCCGTGTGTGCGTATGCGATACAGGAGAGATTTGTTATTCCAATGATGGAAAATGTTATTACGGGTGCAATAAGAAAAGGGGGGAGATGACTATGATGTACATGATCAGTTTCCACAAGCCTGTTTTCAATGCAGTGTGAGTTATGATGGAAATGTGTGAAGAACAATGGTCCCTCCAGAGCTCTGGTGATGATTTTTCAATTTTTTTCCCTCAAGCTAAGAGTGCACAGAGGCTGTGTTTTGGGTTTCTATTGTTTCAGTCTGGAGGTGTAAGTCCACTGACTTTGGTATTATTCCTCTGTACATCACACCATTGAAATCCATCTTCAACAAATCTCACAATTTTTTTGTGATTTATTTATGTTTTTGAAAGAGAACTTATAAAATGGCCATTTCAGAGGCCTTATTCAAATTGTTGCAATGAAATGATGATTTTCTATGGTTGCTACTAAGTAAAGATCTTATAATAATGTTTTGTTACTGACCGGTAGAATCTGTGAAATCACTGAACTAGGCCGCATGTCTCATTTCCATTTACAAGTACATTTACTAATATCGAATCTACAGTTTCAAGCAGGGGAATAAATTTCACTCTAGTATTTTTACATCAATGAAAACTTTTTCAGACTTAGAAAAAGTTAATTTAGTCCCTTTCTACCAGTTTTAAGATGTATACACGAGTAGCTACTGCAACAGAACCACAGTCCAGTCCCACATGGATTAAAAGAAATTATCCACCCATCGAAACATGTAAAAAGTGACAGGTTTTCGATTATACGCATGTCAAATCTGTTGGCATTTTTCTCTAGAGTTACGTTGAAACGATACAATCAGGATGATCTACGTCATTAATTCAACTTCCTGGTTTATTTCTGTCCAAAAACCAAATTTCTAAACAGATTTGAGGACAATTTCAGGGGGGTTAAACACAGTTGACATTGTTTCACATTTCTGTTTGAGATTTGTGGGATTTCCATTTAAATGAAACATGTCACAGTTCACCACTGAACTGATGTGGATTGTCTTCCCTTCAAGTCAGTCACATTCAGGACTAATCAAACAAAAATAGCTTTTTTGTGCACTAAATAACACACTTTCAACCATATTGGGGGGAAAAAAATTAAATAAATCTTAGAATTATGCACACCTACTATTATTCTATGTCGAGAATCAACTGAACATGTTACTTTTGAGTAATTCTGATAATTATTCCCATTTTCTTTCCATATGTTATTAGCTTATATGGAATTTCTTGGAAATCAGCAAAAAAAAGATTTATTTTGTATGTAGGCCAATACATAGTTTTGTACAAGAGTAAAGTATTCCTTTACCTCAAATACTTGACAATTTGACTATCTACATATAGTATGTTTGCCCATTTTTGTGTACTTTTTGCATAGCACAATTCTAAACTTCTAAATAAAATTGAAAAAAGAGAAGCGACTCAATCAAAGGGTCTCATCGAGAGAGAGAGGAAAAAAGAGGAAACAACGGGCTCTTCACATTTATGGCACTCTAATTTTAGCTCAAATACTTGAAAGTACTACAAAGGGTTTAAAATATAGCTCTTTCTGTGCATGCTTGTTTGATAAGGGCCACAGAAATTGGGCATGCCAGTTCTCTAATGAATTAAAAAGCCAAGCAGCAAAACAACAATGCCGCCATTACTTGTTTCCTTTATTAATCGGGTGTGATGTTGAGAAGATGTAATTAGTGGATGCTTGGGAGAGACGTTTAGAGGTGGAAGGAGAGACTGAAAAATTCCCAAGTGCCTGCCTTCAAAGTAGTCACAATCTGCAGCATGTTTTATTCTGAGTTACTGAAGGATTCCAGGGGGAATTTCTGTGGTAGGCCAATTGTGTTGCTCCCATAAATAAAACAAGAATGCTGCTTTTCATCATTGCATTGTGGTTAAACTCACTGTATTCCACCTAATCCCTCCCTATCACTGAACTGAGATTGTTTTTCCCCCCCCCCAATACGTTTTCCTTCCAGTCAATGGAACGCCTAACCAGTGCCTTAATGCACAAAAATCTATCTTTTTAGTGTGTGTATCAAACTTCACAATCATTACAATGATATCATCAAACACCGATTGATGTTTTCCTGTAAAGACCATCTTGGTTTGAAAGATTTTCCTGAACATCTGCAGTCCTGTCTGGCAACACTAAAATCTTTTCATGCTTAGCCTCAGGTGCCGTTCTCTCTTCCTCAAAACTAGACACTAAGAGTTATACCCAACTGAAAAGTCCTTTTCACTTGTTTAATTACCCAGGGTTATTTTTTCCCCCTTGTTCCCGTATCTGTCTCAAGGGATGTCCCTCTGTAGCAAAAGGAAAAATTAATTTTGGGTCACTGCCATGTGGCATTTGGAAATTAAAAGTGTCTCTCCGGCATTATTCCTGCAAAAATAAATCAGCTAAATTCCCCCCAAGAGAATATTTCATTTTTCTGAACCTCTCGTTGCCATGATAAAAGATATCCAACCCCTTGATGATTTTTTTGGGGGGGAAAGGCATATTCCTTAAATTGGTCTCCAAGTACTTCTCTTTTGTCTTCTGTCTACATGGTGAATGTCAGGCTTCATTGATCTAAGTGGTTTTCACGCTAAAGTCTCCTATGCATTATTGATTCAGTCTCAGATATCCTTGTGGATCTTCGGTTAAAAAGAACTATAATAAAAAGCTACACTTTGAGGTGAACTAATATTAAGATAAGTCAAAACCTAAAGGATGTACAATGTAACTGTCAGATGACTGTGGATTAGTGGCTCCACATTATTTAATTTCCTTGAGCTATACAGAGCATATATATTTCTTTAACAATGGCCCAAAATGTCAAATAAAAAAAGAAATACAGTACAATCTTGAGTATCTGTAGTTGACAGCAGTCAGTCTGTTGCACTGATTTCTGTTTGGGGAATCAGAAGTTTCCCTGTGATTTTTCTGCATCCATAACAAAGCATCACACGGCCTTCCACCTGTTTGAAATTTTAGTTTTTCACCCATTGAGTGATCATAATCTAGATTCATGCATCTGTTATGGCGCGCCCGTGTGGCACATGCATCCAAGAACTAGTTTTAATTGGACTCTTCCTGAAAGCTGAGATATTCCTTCCTGACCCCACATGAAGGGGTAAAACTGAGGAGATATCACCTGTTGATGGTCAGAGAGACAGCAGGGTTCGGATGATGGATTGAGGGAGAATGGTTTTGGGAGTGCAGAGCACTGGTTTGTCGAGGGCAGCTGACTACAGCAAAGCTGTGTGACAATGTAAATATAAAACAGACCTTACATGTGTCTACTCTTTATTCCAACAACCGTAACATTCCCCCGAGCTCTGAATTAAGGGGGCTGATGTACAATTTGTGGGCCTTGTAGACACAAAGGACAGCTCTCGCCAAAGGCAGGAGTATGGTGAGGCTCGTTAACAGAGCAGAAAATGTCATACTTGTTTTTTCTGGTTCACCGATGGAATACATTGCTCAAGTAAGGGTGGAAGAAGTGCCGTTTGCGCTACACTGTGGGAATATAAGCGGGATAGAAGCTTTGATTGCATTTCATTTCCTCATTTTGGAGCAGTCAGGCTCTGTAAGGAGAGTATTAAAGTGTTGTCGCGTAAGGTGAAATCTTGACAGAGTTGACAGTTTTTGAGAAAAAGGTAATGGAATCTGAGCTCAAAAGGGGCAAATGGAAAAAGAAAAAAAAACATGATAAGTATTTCAATTTCACTATCACACATTTAATTAAAAGTCTTCCATTCTGTTCATGCATATGGGTTTGTGGTTTAAATGAGGGTAAGGTGCTGAATAAGGTCAGGCTCAACACTGAAGATCCATCAGAATAAAATCTCATTATGGCGACATTGTTATTTAGGGAGGTTTGCTCTTACCCAGAGGAGGTGAACTACATGTCTCCACTGGTGATGATTAGATCCTCTGTAGGGGTTAAGAATTTTGTGCCTGTGTGAATGTATTCACATAAATGAAAAAGTCCAAGTGCACGTGTTTGATGATGGGATGATGTGGGATACATCTGTGTGAATTCTACCAAAGCTTTTCTGCCATAATACTGTACATGCACATAGTGGTCAGACAACAGGCCCTGTGCTATGTGAAAAATAAGAAGTTAGAAAATGAGCTTCTGATTATGCAAACGCAAACGTTGCAGTTTTTTTTTTTTTTTGTGAAAGTAGTTAAGCAGCTCCTATTTGCAGGAGAACAGAACTGTGTCGTGTTAATCATGTTAATCCAGATGTAGCCTTGTCCCTAACAGTGAACACCCAATTTTAGATTTGCACATAAATCATGGTTTTTTGCCATAAAGGAAAGAAAAGTTAGAAAAAATTCCTATGGGAAATCATGGGTTATTCTTTATCTTTTGTTAGGGATGCCTCCATACCTTGAAACATGTGAATGCTGGAGGCCTCTGGAGACACTTGAAATGAGGATACCAGTGATGCATGTTGGAAGCATTTAATTACGTTCAGATATCATCAAAAATTAAGTTTGTTTTGTGTGATTGTATATAACAAAAATGTTTAAACCAGTTTAAAGCTGAATTACATTTGGCAAATATATTCTGCCTCATGCTTTATAGTCTAGGCTTTGTTGTGTGACAGCTGAAAAAGCTGCCCTGACTCACAGTCCCCTTTTCTTTAAGAAAGAAAAACAACCTCTAAGAATAAAGAAATGTAAAGATATTTTTAATGATATTTTCAATCAAGGCTTCACTGTAAGTGTTTTCACATCCACAGCTTTTCATCCATAGCAGTGGGTGGTGCTGGTTTATTGACAAAAGTATGACTCCATTACTCTAGGTGGCAAACATCTTACACATTGTGAGTAAGAGGTACTGTTTTTTTCTGTCAGTGGGAGACTGGTTCCAGGTAAAGTTATGAGTTACATATCTTTGCAACTCCACTGATTTATGTACGCACTTTTTCTTTTACTTGTAATTTCGATCCACACTTGTCCATTGTCAGAATTTTGTAAACTGACTCATTGGTGATATTCAAAAGCCAGTACACAAACTGTGGAGCTCTTTGCTTCCCATGAGTAATTTATTTGACTCCCATCAGAAACCTGGCTGTTTTGAATCATTCTTGGTACAGTTTTTATATTTTACAAGTTTTGGACGAACACATTTTGTTGCATTTTCTTTTTTTCTTCCATCAAGTTCAAATCGAGGAAAATAAAAGCTAAACAGGGAACCATTCTATATATTCATGCAGTGTTCAATCACAATGAGTAAAACACAAAGATAACTTTGAGTTCAGTATGATTGGGTTTAAATTGCTTTAGACTCATGTCTCAAGCAATAGTTTGTTTGTTTTTTCAGAAGTCGAACAGCACCGGTGCCTACAGGTCATCCCATATAATGTCAGATGTTCCTGCTGTACTCTTTGGCAATCCTCTCTCAAACTAATGACCCCCTTAGCAGTAACAGTCCCACCTGTTAGACCCCAGATGTCTAATTGACACTGACTGCATGTAATAACCCAGAAAAAGACTGTTAGTAAATGAACTGCTGTTGACCACTAACTATGCTAAGCTAGCTCGCTGCTTGGAGAGATGAAGGGCAGGGACTTCAGGGCTGCTTCCCTCACAGCTATCAAACCTCCCGGGGTGGAAGCCAAAACTTGTATCAGCACTGAGGCTTCCTGCCAACCAAATAGTGAATAATTCACCACCTTCTGGACCGATCACCTGAAACACAGTCTGAGCTTATCCAACACATTGTTTGCAACATGAACATTTCATGACACGGAGGAGAAAAAAAAACAGTCTACAGACACCTCAACTTTTGAAAGCACAACATTGTCTTTAACGGATTGAAGTTCCAAGTTATGCATTACATGATCCTATTTATTTTTCACACCTTATTATCAACATCAACACTGATTTAATTGACTGAATAGGGATTTTTAGAGAAATAACAATCCACACCGACAGTTTAGCAGTTAGTTTGGCCCATACAGTATTTAATTAGCAAAAAAAAGGAACAATCGGCATAGGGAAATCATCACCCGTGGCTTCAAGCAGCCGCTCCTGGAGCCATTAAGTTCTCAAATTGTCAGATTGTTTTTGACGCGGACTTGCAGCATGAATACTTTTCGTGTTGGATTACACACGAGTCAACAAACACAAAAAAAAGATGCGAGTGAAAAGAAAAGATGGGGGTGGAAATGTATATAATTACTATGTCAGCACAGAGCCATATGCTTCCTCGCAGCATAATGAAGACAAGCCAGAGAGCGCTGTGTGAGCCACAGCAGTTGTGGCTGCAGGCAGTGGGTACAAACTTCTGTCAGTAAAGGGCTACGTGACCTCACTGACAATGGCTATAGTTTGCACCTTTATTCATATGTGCATGTATGAAGTAACCAAATACCAGAATATGACCGTCAGATATTAGAGACTTTCGCAATGACGAGAATTATATTTCTGGTATAATAGTCCGTCTGATCTCTTACAGCATCAAAAAGGCAAAAAAGGAGAAGACGAAAAACATGTTACAAAAGCTCAAAGAAAAAAATGTTACAAAAGCCCAAAGAAAAGTTTGAGCTCTCTTCCTGGCCAGTCCTTCATAACACCCCTTTTGTCAAGCATCACAGCTTATAAACACCTTTTGTTGCCAGCTTTCAGTTCTTGTTTTGGGAATTCCTGCCAGTTCTTCCTGCAGAATACTTTTAGCTCTAGAACGCGCTCAAGCTGCCTCATTTGCAGCCATAGAGAGACCCTGATGTGCCACGCAGAATGTCACACTACAGATATTTCCATGAAACGTACACCCATTCTGTCAGTGAAATGCTCCTCAATGCCACTGGCGAAAACGCAATCCCATCATGATGGATTCATAGAACAGCATTAGGCGTATCGACAAATAATTGATATCAACCGTGTGGTAAGAACATGTGGATGGCTGTTATCACAGAGTTCTATTCTTTTCCAATGCGACAGAATTGGTGTAACAACTACATGAGGAAAGCCTTTGCTGCTGTTTCATAGCCGTCTGTTTTCTTATGGCCATCATTTTGTTATTTGTAGAAGCTTTTGTCCTGAAAGGCTAATTACAGACTAAATCACTTCTAATATGTCTTTAAAGGCCACAAATCTTAACACAAAAGTTGTGCTTTTAGCCTTTTTGAAATGTTAACCATTAAAATAATTACCCTTTTTATATATATATGTATCTAGATCAAGAGAATTTTAACTCCTCTAAGTAGTCTTTACCATTTTCATTGGCTATGTGTTGCTCATAGTGAAGATATGTTATACAAATCCCACATGTTATACTCGCCTTTAAACCTTTTTTTTTAAATATGTTATACTGTTGCTCTATTGTTCAAATAAATGGTGCAGATGGAAGAAACTTATGGACCTGACTACTCTTGGTTGTCATTTAAAATGTTTCCTTTAGTAATTATTCTGTTATTGCAACAACCCTACCATGAACCCATAAGCTTTAGAAGCAGCTGCTATGAAAGGAAAACAAGTTAATGATGTGAATCTGGAGTGAAGAGAATTTATCAGCCTCGCTCACGCACACGGAGCAACGAGTGGGTTTGACAGTGATGTAAAGCCCGAGTTATATTACCTGTTATCTGAAAAGCAAACTCTTTCTCCATGCTGTTGCTGGCGCATTGTAGTCGACTGTTTTGTGGATGTCTCATGCCTACACACACCTTGGGATTTGTAGCTGGCTTCATCCTGCACATTGTTGTCTCCAGTCATTTGCCTTTTATCTACCTACAGTCGGTATTTTTCTGTTGCCGCTGCTCATCTTCGGCAGAGATGAGTCAACCAGGACCTGTTTGTGTCCATCCACTCCAAATGTCAGTCACTGCTTATTGTCTCGGCGGGACACGAACCAGGGCTGCTCTAAATAACTCGTCCCTTTCACAGCATGACTGTTACTATCATTAACCCCCGAGTTATTGCGTATAATATGTCTGCCGGTTACACTGTACTTTCTCATAATGCTGGAGGAAGAAGGGTTTGATAGCGTCACATCTGCGTGTGGATAGTGGTGGAGGTGGAGACTATAAAGCGGACCCAGGCCTTTAGATAAATCAGGACCTAAATGTCAATATGGCCTTTGGAAGGCTGTATTTATAGCGCGGCTACGTCACTGATCTCACTCCTACTCTGTCTGGAAACTGGCTCCCTCACCTTAGTGGTCTCTCTACTTCCATGACACACGTGCACACGTGTCAAACACGATCCTCAAGACCCGGCGGCAATATTTTCTTCAAAGAATGCTGCATATTAATTAGACTTTTGGCCTTCTTTTTCTGTTAAGTTAACATCTCAACACCCTCAAGCAATAACTGAGTTGTCATGAATCTCTCTTTGAACCTTAAATCACTTTGATTTAGTTCAGGATAAACAGTTTGCTGTTCATTTAGATTTTTTTTTTCTTTTTTTTCTTCCCTTTTTTTCCATTTAGATTCTAAACCTTGACAAAGCGGCAATACATTTAGACTAATGAGCGCTGCTCTCTTTATAAAAGTCATCAAATTATGGGAACCTTTGACCTTTGATATGTTTGCACAGTTTTCCTGCTAACAGGTTTCAGGAAATTCAGTAATGTCATTGTGCCTCATCTGTAAATGTGGCATTTTTTTGTTAAAATGCCTTTCAAATCAGTTTTATTTATCATTCCAAGCCCCTTTCAACGTTAACTTGCCTCATCATGAAGGCTTGCTTTGGCTTTTGATGTTCATAGTTTGTACATGAAAGTTACAAAGCTCGTCTCAGGAAGTGGATATGTCAAAGTGTGGATGTGCTGCCGTTAATAAACGGCTGGTTTTGCTCAGATCAGCCTACAGCTCTGATCTCTTAGCGTAAATAGATCTAAAGGTCTTTAAAGGTCATGACCATGCCTTTTGTGCAGTGAAAGCAAATGATAGTTCCATGTCTCTCCCACATTTCTGGACTTCCCTATGGCAAATTTTATACCAACACTGGATTTTCCCAATCTGGCTAAAAGAGTTGCTTTAAATCCCCAAAATGAATTTGACTTTAAATCAAATAACATCAAATGAACTCAAACAATGGAAGACAGTACAGGCAGGAATCACTGTGTTGATATGGATTTCGTAAAAGTAAGGAATTTGTGGTTCAGAAAATCCTGTCCGTAGTGTTCTGAAGTAGCTTTGGCAGATCAGACAGACCTGGAGACCAACAGAAGTGCCCCCAGATGGGTTGCCTGAGGCTGCGAAAGGAAATAAATGCAGCTTTTGGTCACGCTGACTGCTGAACCAACAGAAGAGATTCATCATGTGTATGTGAGCAACATGATAAATGTTTCAAAGTCAAAAACCTCTCAGAAAACAGACAAATACCACCCACAAATAAGCCTGGGTCCTGTATCACCGGGAAGGAAAACAAAAACATATTTGATTTTATACTTATCATAGGGTAGACTGGAATCCTGCTATAAGAAACAGAGACCTATTGATGATGAAATAATAGGAAAGGCAGTGAAGACAATGATAAATTTGTAGGACATCACAATAAGTGCATATGGCCAGATGCATCAAGGTTATCCGTGTCATCTCACTTCCTTTGTACCTTAAGTAATAGGATATATATAACTACATATAGGTTTAATGTATGGTGCCTTTGTTCACCAGTTTTAAAGGTGTTTTGTGATGGGACTGTTTTAATATTCCTTTTTCTCTGCATTTACTGGATAGATCTGTATTTGTTGTAGCACTGCTGACACTCTGGCTTGCCAGATAACATTCCAAAAGAACATCAACATTTAGGGTAAAATTTGAAACCTGGGTAAAATATTCCGCAAGAAAGATGGTAACAGATCTGTAGTTAGTGTGTGATTTTCTTTTTGTAATTTTCCTTTCCGCTGTTTGTCTACAGAGCACTTTTTGCCCCATTGATGATAGTGTTTTCCTAAAGGGGTAATAAATTACCTCAGGAAGCTACTGCGTGTCAGGCTTGAGCAGCTAAACAAAGCTGGAGCACAAGGTGCCGCCTTCCAAACAGCTCACAAATCGCTCAGGCGCAAAGAAAACAGAGCAAGTTTGGAGTCTGATCTTATCCTTTTTTCAAAGGGCTCTATTTGAGTAAAGAATGTGTTTTTATTAAAAAAGGAAAAGCCCAGAAACACACCTGCTGACAGTGTTAGGTTTGAAATAGTGTGTATAAAAGCCGTTTACTTTGGGTTTCTTGAATCATTGTTGAAAATACCTTAAATTCTGGCATTGTAATGTTTTCTGATCAGGTTAAGGAATTATATTCATGAAAAAAGTTCATTTTCTGACAATTCACTCATGCTTCAACTTATATTCACTGCTTGCTAATATCCCCAGTTTTTAGAATGCTGAGCAAAAGAACATGAACACAGGCTAAAGTTACTAGAATTTTAAAAAGCTGTTAGTATCTCCAGATCTGTGTTCTTTGTATGGCCTACTGTCACCATATCTAAGTAAAGTGAAACAGTCATAGTGAAGTACCAAATCTGATCATCTGCTGCCTGACACTGAGTCATAAGTCACCTGAAGTCTCACTTTCAGGACAACAGGACAAATGCAGACGTCTAAAATGAGATACGATTTAAATTTCTGTCGGGTGGCGGGGGCCATTTCACTGACATCTGTCAGTCCTTAACTTTTCTCACCTTTGTTTTCTTGTATCTTTTGTCCTGTCTTTTCTATCTCCTGGTGTCTGCCATTTCTCGTCTGTAATCAGAGGCACAGATTCATCTCTGTCTCCCTCAAACAGCACCTAAATCAATTTCCCCACTCCGTCCCGTCTTGGAGGGCCGCTGTCAGGGCTGGCACCCTACAGCATGGGGACGCACCTACATGCAAACACACATACCTTCTCTTTCATTCACTTTCACCCACACAGTCAGTAAAACACGCAGACACGCGTGCACAAACACTCCCAGCTCCACACACACACACACACAGACACACACCACGTTCACACACACGCTCAAAGCGGTGATTCACCACATCACTGTTCTCTAATGTCTTACTTGCTTCATCTTCGCTGCTTCCATTTGTCACCGCTGACAGGCCCTGGCAGCAGCATCTATCCATCCTACCTTTATCCTCTTTCTGTCAGCCCACACTGTTTTTCTCAACACTGACCTCTTTCCCCTCAGCTCCGTTTGTTTCTGATGTAAAGAGGAAGAAGTGAGAATATAAGGGCGCTCTCGTTAGCCAGACTGAAGCAGGGCCGTGTCTTCAGGTGGTGCCTCCCTCCAGCCAGTGGGCTCGGTCCTTACGTTTAGCAGCGAGCCAACCAGCCGTGTGTGTGTGATGCATGAGGGCGTGCATCTTGTGGATAATTAGCGGGACCTAGTGTCATGGACTGCTTGTCTGTTAGTGTTAGTTTATACGTGGAGCTGCAGATATTTCTAAAGAACCCAAAAACTGAATGAAGATGCTCCGCTCTATAAATCAGATCACATCAAGAGATTAATCGAATATATTGAAAACTGTCGTGTAGAGCGCAGCCCTTGAAAGATTAATTGTGACTTTGCTAATCCCCAGGCTTTTTACCTAAAGCATGTCATGAAGGCATTAGACTAATTATACATTACATCCAGTACTCGTGACATTTTCGCCAGTCTCAGATGTGATCAGTGTTTATTACTAATTAGTAGGAGCAAGATCATCCTTTCATCCATTCATCTATTTTTTACACCATCTTTATCAGCAAATATTGATGAAAAGCATTGAATAGCACAAATACTACTTTCATATATTTGAAAAATGTCATTCCTAGCAAAGGGCTATCAAACAAGTCCTATGCGCTCTTTGGTCAATCAGCTGTGGGACGCTGGGTCATCATGGATACAATGACATGGAGCAGGATGCTTCTTGGTCAAGAAAACACAGAAAAATTAAAAGTTTTTCTATTGCTCAACACCGCAGCGTTAAATTCACCATATAGTGAATAGTAAATGGTGTTGGCTCAAAAATGTTTGGCATTTGTAATGTCTTAGATGTTGAAAACTGATTTTCTTCAGCCCTTTTGGTAGTAGGCCTCAGGCTCAGTGCCTCACAAGATAATTTTCACCACAGAAAAACCCCGGCAGATGGTGTCCATGAGGGCCGCTGGTTTGTGTTTAAACGGCAGACAGCATGGCTCGTAAAAAATGTGTCATGAGGGCACTAATCTGAGGAAAAGCGTCACGGGTGAGCCCAGTAACATTTAGTGTTAACATTTGAATCTCTTTCTGAAAAAAAGCAAGAAATGGTCTGCCTGTGTATGATCTTTCAAAACTCATGTTCAAATTATTTTTTTAAAATGATCTGTGTCAACTGGTCAATCACCAGTCCACTATTGTGGTTTAGTAAAATGGTGCGTTATGGACTATGGATTATGGATTATGAACTCAGATTCAAGCACTGAATGCAACACAGTTAAAGGTTAAATGCACAGATGTGTTGTTTGAAGTCACTCAGGCTGTGGATGACTTATTACCTTGGTGGGTTAGGAGTAATGCACCATGGTGATCATGCATTAACAAATTTTTGGTTTACACCTTATCAAATGTTTTTGTCTCAGAGCCCAAAGTGGATATCTGATCAGATCAGTTAGAGGGAGAGAAATACAAAAGGCCGCATAGTGGAATCATGACCTTAAGGGTAGTCCTGTTCTGCCCACTCATTCATCTCATCCCGGTTCCCGTTAGCCTGACACCGGCACATGCTGTGTGTGTCTGTCTGCGTTCTATCCACTGATACAGCTAGTCTCTTTGTAATCCAACACTGATTTGCAGATCAAAAGCTTGGTCAAGGTGAAGCTACTCCTTTTAGATAAAAAAAAAGTTGACTTTGTAGACAAATTATTTACAAACTGATTATTTCACACTATTATTATTTCACAGAGACACGATATTCCAACATACCTTTTAAATTTGGACCTTTGGGAGCTTTTGTTTACCACTAACTAAAGCCCTATTTAAAGCCTGGATTCCCTTGACAATAATGAAAACATAGAGGTTGTGTTGTTATATTTTTAGCCGATTCAGGCAACTGATGGCACCAGAATCACTGCCACTGTGTTGTAGATCGTCCATGTACTGAATGAAGTCTGTCTATTTAGCAGTTTAATTCAGCTCTGTTTCATAATACATGTCAACAGTAAGATATTAAACAAAGAAGCCTTGCCTTAAGACTGGTGAAAGACATCCATCCATCCATCCATTATCAATACCGCTTATTCCCTCATGGGGTCGCGGGGGGAACTGGAGCCTATCCCAGTGGTCAACGGGCAAGAGGCAGGGTACACCCTGGACAGTCCGCCAGTCCATCACAGGGCCAAACAACCACTCACACTCACATTCACTCCTAAGGGCAATTTCCCCAATCTCCAATCAGCCTAACATGCAGGTTTTTGGACTGTGGGATGAAGCCGGAGAACCCGGAGAGAACCCACGCAGACACAGGGAGAACATGCAAACTCCACCCAGAAAGGTCCTGGTTCCCCCGGGATTCGAACCCAGAACCCTCTTGCTGGGAGGGGACAGTGCTAACCACCACACCACCGTGCCGCCTGGTGAAAGACAATAACAGCATAATATGTAACTTTAATTTGTCTTTCTGAAAGCAACTGCTATGATAAAAAAAGACAAAACAAAAATCAGTTTGATCTGAATGTTGAAAGTTCACCTGCAATGGCCAATAAATGTGTTGACAGTTATTTGTAGTGATGTGCAAAGCCAAAAGGATTCATAAACCCCATGTGACAGCAGTCATGGAGCATAGCTAAAAAAAAACACAGAAGAAGGAAGGTAACTCACAGCCAAGGGATTTAGTTTCTTACCAACAATATGTTTACCCATCGCTTTTCTTTTTTCTCAAGTAGAAATGATCTTATAACCCACTGAAACTTCCTAAGGGGGTTGGAGTATCAGTTATTCTTTTTTTTTGTATCGAGCGGTGATAAGCAGTAATCTGTGACAAGGTACTTTCCAAATTTATGCAGACTTGTTCTTCACACAGTCATTGCAGCCAAGAATTTTGTGTGATATTACGATGAGGACCCATATGTGAGAGCTTAAATATCTTAGTCAGTTACACTGGAGATTGGGCAGGATTTACCCCAGCAGCTCTCACATAGAAAGTCTTGAAAACACCCAAACCCGGTTTTCCTCATGGACCGTTTGTGCGCTGAAGCCGTTGTTTTTGGGTCATTCCCTTTTTTCTGCAATAATTTCTCAATACAAGCAATTTTATGTGTATAAAAACATTCCTCCGTACAGAAAAGTTGGTATCGTTGCTCATGCTCCTGAACATATTTGCAATATGTCTTGTCTTTTGTACTTCTTAGGTACAGAACGTATTCAATACTAAAAATCCTTGGTTGATAACTTATTAGTGTCTGCTACATATTTGAAAGGGCTTGTATTGTTTTTGTCTTTATTCAGTTATTGTTCACCCCTTAGCTCTTTAAAGTATGATATTAACCATTCAAAGCACTGGAATTTGATCACCCAGTACACATAAATATTGTGTGCTTCATTCCATTGCTACAGTAAGAATTGCTGGTTTTGACTTAAATTTTGGGAACACACAATTTGATTTAGATAACCACCTCAAAGTGACATAATCCAACAGTGGGATTATATATCCCTCCATTCCCAAACACATGACAACTAATGACATGCTTTCTATCAATCTATTTATTTATTTTTTGGTAAAAAGCCTCCAGGAAGTGATGTTGGCCCATAACTGGTGCATTGCAGATCTTTTTCTGGAAGAAACGTTTCTGTGCCCCAGATCAAACACAATTAGATCAAAAATAGAAAATGTTGTATTGTTGCTCACGGCAAGGCTGACTTAATGTGAAAACAGAGATACAGTGAGATTTTAGTGCAACATATGCCGCCTTCAGTACAACATCTTTTCTGGGTATGTCCATGAATTTTTCTTTTTCAACAGGGCAAAACAAAAGCCCACACTATACATTTTACAGGGACAGGCACTGGGCTTGCGTCCCTTATCTGTTCCAAACAGAGAACTTGCAAATGATTTTGAAAATGAAAAAGTGTCAAGAACAAAGTGTTGCACACCAGATGATGTGTTTGGTATAAGAATGTGATAAAAATGACACCTGAAATACTTTGCTCTGTATTGGTGCAACATAGTATATCATCAATGTCACAAATATCTTGGGTTTGCACCATCTGCAATTAGATACATCAAAATAAGTGTTGGCATAAGAATCCCACCTTCTTCCTTTATCTGTTTCCACCAACATTTTTCCACATACCATCGTTACATAACATCTTTCGATTTGGGGTACTTTCACACATTCAGGAAAAAAGCCATTAGACTGCAGACAGTAAATTTATGATTTGTCTCTATGCTTTCCTTTCCTCTCTGATAAACAAGCTGGCAATTTAAGTAAGCATATATTTGTTCTTGTTTATGTTTACACGCCTAAAATGGCTTGCAGACACATTTTTGTTTGTGTGTTTAAGGTCTCTTTAGTAAAGTGTACACTTGTATCCTTTCTGTTAATGGAGCAACAATTTTATCGAGCAGCATTGTAGGAGACACAAGTGAAACTGTCGATGCAGTCTTTCCCCTTGATTGTTTTAATTAATTATTTTTTTAAAGAGCATTTATCGAATCCAATCTCTGGTGTGCAAACCCCTTGATATCTTTAACGTCTGGTCAACATCACCAGCACAGCAGTACTCCAGTGGAGGAGCGCAGGGAAACGGGGAGCCAACGCTCAGCAAAACTAGTAGATGCAAGATCTCCTCATGAATTATCCAGAGCGCTGATCTCAGCACTCACTTGTTTGTTGGACTATTTTATTTAATGGTGTCAAAGAGATACAAAAAAAAAGAAAAAAAAACAACAACACATATGTCGAATATAACTCAATTTAGGTCTTCCAGATTAAATTTACTGGCATTGCTGCCGAGACCATACACTCTGTTGCTTGTTGCCACGGCATCAAAATGTGTCGCAGCACATCACACAACGTTACAGGCAGAGTCCAAAGCAAAAGGTTCAGAAACTTAAAGATGAATATGAATTGTGACTTCCTGTAAGACTTTGTAGGCATTATCTAATATACAGGACCTTAATACTGTATTTGCTTTGATAAAGTTTGATAAATAGAGTACTCACGGTACATAAAGACTGAAAAGATATTTCCACCAAGCGGTTTTTCCTTACGACCTGTCCAGAGTGGACACCCGCCACTGACTGCTGGGATAGGCTCCTGCCCCCTGTGCAACCCAATTCAGAATAAGAGGAAAAGCCAAAAGATGAATGAATGAACTTTAAGAACTTTAGATAGCCATAGATTTAACGCTCCATCCAAGGATTTTTGTAGCAAGTACATTTAGCACATTTAGGACTTTTTTCCTCCTCCAAATCCGATGATCTAAAATTCAACTCAATCCAATGCAAATTTATAGAAGTGTTCTCATACTGAGTGTACCTGAGGAATAAAGACACTGACATATTAGAGGGTATTAGGCATGCGAAGAACCCGCAGAGATGGATGCCCTCCTTCTGTGTCTTTTCACTTCAGCTGTATCTGGCAAGAAATCAGCACTCGAACGCATCACAAGGACAACATACAGCAGCCTGATTAGGAATTGAAATTTATGGATGCCTAAGAGGGCATAGTTTTCCAGCAGATGAGAGCAGATAGCATTTACACTTTACAAAAATAGGGAAGTCAAAAGCCTGAATAGATCTAAAATATATTATAATATATTAAAGAAGTCAGTGTTTGTGTCATGTCAGTTCATCAAGTCCTAGCATTCAGTATAGTTCTATCTCAGTCTACTATGCTTTTTATTTGTCTCTACATTAACATTTAACCAATGATTGTTGTAATATATAAACAATTTTGATAGTAATGATGTTTAAAGATGGTTGTTTCCTCCTCAGGTACTGTGTGTCTCCATATTGTTAAATACATTTTCTAAATTGGATTAAGTTTTTTTTTTTTCCTTTTTACATACAAATGCTGCAATAACACAACTTTTGTTTGAAAATGTAACAAGAACAGAGATTGATGATGATGATTTAGAGGCACAACTCCTTTAAAAAGGAGTGTGTCCTTTTTCAATATATGTAGAGTCACATCCCAAGAATAAACTCCCAAAACACATTATAGTCTCACAACCTTCAGCCCGTTTTAACCGCTATGCTTTGCACAGAGGACAAATGTTGCTATTCCACGTTTTATGTCGGAGTGCGTTGAAGCGACCTCGTCTAAACCTGCAACTGATTTATAAGACCTTACTATTTTAAAACCAGATAATGTGAAAAAGCATCTGCCCTTAGCTTCTCTATTCACTGAATGGGGTGCCCCACTCTGTTGGAAGGCAATAGACTTTCATGGGTAATTTCACACTCTCATAAAAATGTTAATCTGCAATGATAATGTTGCAAATGGGGTTCAATAATTTGATTTGGTGCAGTAAAACATCTCCCTGTTCAACTTCTGTCAGGTGCCTTGGCTCTGTTGCTGCTTGTGTCCATTTCTTTTTTTTTATCCTTTTTTTTCCTAACATGTTGGAATCAGAGGAAGTTAAGCTGCACAGAACACTGTCTTGCATGAAATTGCATTAGTCATAGCTTTGCTTTTCTGGCTACAGCCACACTTTGGAGCTGTTTAATGGGGGCTTTTAGCGAGAGTAACTTTCAAACGGCCAGTTTAGGTCGGAGCGTTTGTGGGATTTACTGCTGGATGCAGCTGGAGAAGAGCAGCAAAAGCCAGTAGTAGGACGTCATCCAGCCTCTATCACAGTTAATATGTTACTCTGTTAACAGGTTTGTCTGGCTCTTAAAATATGCGCCACAATGGGCAGGTTTGGTGATGAATTTAGTACTCCTAACAACATATGACCACTTAAATGTAATTTCTGAGTTCTCAGATGTTGTGTTTTAACATTTAATTTAAATGAATGTCTCTTTGAGACTGAGAATGATTCAGTGGTAGAATTCTGGCAGACATAAATGGGGAAAAAAACTTGGTTTCTATGTGTATGATTGGACCAGATAATTGTTTGCAGGGTACATGCCAGTGAGTGTTTGTAGGACCCAGTCCACAATGGCCGCAATCAGCCAGAGTTACCATAAATTTTCAAATTTGTTTTAATCTGTTCAGTATTTTGCATAATTACAATCATCAATCTTTGCATGTCTCTGATTGAATCTCGAGTGCTGATTTTACTATGCAATACAGTAGAAACACCATTTTAGATTATTAGAACTGAAAAATGCTTTGTCTCAAATCTATATTTTTATTTACTTCCTCTCCGTCAAAATTAACATTATTTCTAACAACAGCTCTGCTCTCTATATTTGCCATGCATCTGTTTTGTGCTCCTCTTATTTTCGTATTATTCTCACGATGCACACCTGGTGGTATGAGTCAGCGCTCACTGTCATATTTTTCCCTGTTCCTGTTCCTTGTGACTTGTTCTGCAGTCACTATTCTTTGTGATATTTATTTTTTAACCGTAGCTCTTTGTCACCCCTTTACTTGGGAAATTTGCATAATAGACTGATGTGATTAAATTCTGCTCCATTTATAAAACCTTTTTTACCTGGCTGTATCCTGCAATTGTGTCATCCTGTCTCTGATTCAATGTGGCTGCTAAATATAGCATATGCTAACATGCTGACATCCCTCACACTGCCATGCTCATATACAATGTCTCCACTGTTTGTGTACAATCTCAGTCTATCTAACTCTTTAGTAATCTGAAATGTAATGCTTTCATAAATGTGTCAAATAAGTTTTTTTCCTTTAATCTTACATATCATATGCACATACATATATATATGTTTCTTTATTATCCTTATAACTTTTAACGTTTTAGAAAAGACCTCTCTTTGTTCTTCATGTATTGATCAAATATATCAACATTTTATATGTCTTACTCCTTCAGTTCTTCATGGTTTCAATGTAAAACGCACACAGTGTGTACAAAGCAGCTCATGATTTACTTCCACAAGTTAGATTGACAAAGCAGAATTACTTAAAATAATCTGTCCACCCACGATTAGGTATAAGCAGCCGCAGTTGTTTATGGTTAACACAGGAGCAGCTCGCGGCAGCAACACATTATGACTCATAACATTCATTGAATTAGATCACCAACCACAGTCATTATCAACTGAGTGTGTGTGTTAGGGTAAAGAAAAGGAAAAACCATAAGCATTAGCAAGTGCAGAGGAGAAAATATCCAGACATTCCAGCTAACGTCATGTAGTTTTTGTCCGAAAAAGAACAGTAGTTAAACAGAATTGCTTTACATTGTATAGAAAAGTTGACATTTAGTTTTTTTTTATTTGCCTTCCCAAAACCCGTGATGCAGAGATCAGTTCTAATTACACCTCTCTTTCAGAAAGATAGTGCTATAAATACCTGGTGAACTTGCTGTTGGACTGAAACAAAGGAGCAGGGAAAGGGATGCACCGTAGGTCATTTCTAAAAGAAAAAACCCTGGTTAAATTTGACTTCCATGTAAAATCCTGACAAATCATCTGTTTGGTTGAAATGGGTGCACAATCTGTATATTAGTGTATTTTTGTTCTATTGCATTAGTTTCTGTCTGTGTTCACTAAAACATGCCTTTCATATTTCTGAGATGATAATCATAGGATTGTAAAAAAGCATGTAGATGAAAGTGTTTGCAAAATCGAGCAAATTTAAGCCATGCCCATTTTGCAGTAGATGAAAGGCCAAGAGACTGACAATACCATCAGATATTGCACTCTATGATTTAAAAAAAAAAAAAAACGTTTTTTTTAATCAACAATGCCAAACTTTTATTACAGTCTGACCAGTATATGAGATATATTGCCCTGGATGACCAGTCATTAAAAGTTTACTCTCAGTGGGTGTGCCAACTTGTCATCTGCAGCTTCAAAGGTCTCCACACTGCAGTGGATCAACCTTCACGGCTCGGAGTGACATAACAGAATCCTTCCATATGGCCAATAATACTACTGCAGGAGGAGATTGGCTGTGAGTCACCAGGTTTTCTGTCTTCCTGAGGGGCTGAACGAAGGTTGTTCAAAGAGAGCTTCTCCAAAGTGTGCAGAAGCAGTATGACTTTGATTCATAGGTGTGAGCCACTATTGTGAGCTGTACAGCTGCAGACCAATAACTTTGTGCTTTAACTGAAAAAGAAAATCAGCCTGTCTGTCTTGAGACGAACAAGCAGAGGAGTAAAAAGTGAAACGCTGTAAAAGTCTGATAAGAGTCTTATGAGACTGTTAGAGGTAAAGATGAAAGATGGACAAAGACAATCTTGACATTTTTTTACAGCTAATAGCTGGTGACCAGTCGCGTTCGGAAGAGAAGCAAACCTACAAGGTTAGAGAGGGAGAGAGGGACAACAGCGTGACTATTATCACACAGCAGGCCTCGGTGTTATAACGAGTTATTTCAGCTAAGTCCAGGTGCCAGCTGGAGATAAGCACTGTATGGGTGAACCTCTGAACTTACAAGCAACACTAGCAGCCTGTCCTCACCATGTTAATTGATGTGTGCATCCTCAGAACCCTCAAAGCCATAGTAATTCAACAAATCCTTATCCTATCTTACCTTACCAAATATGGCAGAATAATATCCTCTATGATCCAACTTGTAAACTGAAAATCAAACTTTATTTCTGGCTCCTCAGGAGAAAAATCAAGATCTAAGACATTTCAACAATTATTTTGCAAGCTAGAAGTCTGGAAGTGCTTGACTTAAAGGCAGTCCATATTTTCTACGTCCACACAGTTCAAGCCAGTGTGAATATTGTCATCCTCACTCGTTGCAGGAGGTTCATCAGTTCACTTGCTTCCTCACATCAAGCGGACATACTTTTAATAGTGCCAACATTTAGTGTCCATCCAGGAAATGTAGCATACTAAAGGAAAAAAATATATCTACATCATCTTCCAGATTAATTGTATATATTTTCATAGGAACCTGGCGAGCAGCAGAATAAAAAGATAGTAAGGATAATTTGTGCCCTCAGAAACGGTTACTTAATCAGTTCTCTAGACACATAACGTTGCCAGCCTTACTGCAGACCAGTAATTCCCTTTACTGCTCCTATTGTCATTTGATTAATGCCATGTGCCACTGCAGCGGAACGTTTTTCAGCTAATAAATCTGAAAATGGGCTAAATTATGGATTCTTTGGAGAACATTAACCCTTTTAAGTAAAGTAGTTGCAGTACAAACATGAGATTTACTGCAAAATTCTCATTTTAAAGCCAATAACCGGCTTTGTTTTCTGGCGTGTACCACTGTTGCTCTCCGTGTAGTGTTTTCTGACTGTCCGTCACACGCCCTACATCTTGAACCAACGGACCCTTGCAGGTCATTCTGAAAACATCGATCTTTGCACTGTACAGATATGGATATTCTGTAAACTCAACATATTAGGTCACACTGGCAGCCAGGGGTCCCGCTGATACAGATTATTTGACTTCAGGCTGCTAATGAGAAAAGATGGATGTGTAGGATGCAATATATTGATGACATTCCCAAGTTCTGTGGCAATGGATCGATGCACTGAGGATGAGCTGATGGTGTTTCAGTTGTGTCCCATAAATTAATAGCAATGTTGGTTTCCCAACGTTAACAAAGTAAGACCATTTAAAAATGAGCCCCTCGGCCTGACATTCAGATTTTCAACTGAAAAAATGCCCTTTTGTCTCCTTTACATCAAAGGTTGAGTGGCTTTTCAAAATGCAACGAGGGATTTATCCTTTCTGCCCTGATTGGTTTTTAATCTGCTTGATTTATTGTTTTTTTTAATAGTCTCTTGTTAAAAGACTGCACTCATTGGGTTTCAGCCTTCACCCCCTGTTGTCGAGCTTAGAAAGAAGACATCAAAGAGAGAGTTTTGTTTTTAATTTCCATTCTATTAATCACCCTCTTGATTGGCTCCACTCAAACCAACATTAAAATCCATGGAGTCAAATCCTAGTTCAATCCTAGTTTCATGCTTGGATCAACCTCAAGGACTTACGTAGTAAATGCATGTGATATGTAAATTCATTTGAAGAGCAGAAATGGCACAGTCGTGTGCACTTTAATCTCTTCTGGGGAGAGAAAGTCTGCATTTTTTATGTTTGGGTGGGCTTTTGAATAAACATACAAAACCGTGCCAAGGTTGAAGGTTTACTTGGAGGCAGCTACAGCTACAAGGTTAGCCAGCAAGGCTAGGTTCCAGTCTGGAACGGAGGGCTTAAGGGCTAAACATGTGAATCCTAATGATCCACACTTCTATGTGGTAAAAGCTTCAGCGCAAGCAACATAAAAAAAGAAAAAAACTCATGGCCTGTCATTAAAATCTTAACTGGGCTTAATGAGCTTGCCAGTGAATTCTTATTCAGAAGCTTGTTTGCATGACTTTCCCCACACTAGGATA
Source organism: Menidia menidia (assembly GCA_907169785.1). Taxonomy (NCBI): domain Eukaryota; kingdom Metazoa; phylum Chordata; class Actinopteri; order Atheriniformes; family Atherinopsidae; genus Menidia; species Menidia menidia. Next base: position 14,493,340 of record CAJRST010036666.1, read on the forward strand.
ATGTTGTGACTTTAATGGCGTTACAAAGCACTAACCTGACCTTGGTAAGGCCTTATGCCAATCACTGAACGGTTTAAAGAAGGTTAAACTAAGGAAATGAGACAGAAATATAGATATTATGAGTGTGAAAGCAATAGGAAATGGACTTTACCAGTGTTTAAATCACTGAATTGACTTTGGTGGAGGTTCTTTCCTCCGGTAAATGCTGTACTTCTACAATATAACTATAACCGCATTAAAACTGGGCCCATTTGAATTCTCCGACTGGAACAAATGTGGAGGGTGCATTCAGTGTTTTCAACATGATCAGAGCACATACACTGATTAGTGTAAGTCCAGGCAGGAAATGCAGCTGACCTTTGTCAATCAGAAATGCCAGGAAAACAAAAATCAAGAAGCCTGAGCAATTAGCTGTTGGAATAACAAGAAATCACCTGTTCAAAGTTTGTCCACACTCAGGGAGCAGAGTTTAGCTTTCGGCTGAGAGTGAGATGCAGTCTAAGACTGGTGGCTGTGTCTCTGTTGATATTCTGGCTTTCTACCAAAGTTAAAAAACATGCATATTAGGCTAACTGGACACTCTAAATTGCCCCTAAATGTGATTGTGTTTGGGTTTTTGCCTCTGCGTGGCCCTGCAATGAACTTGAAAACTGTCAAAGGGGTCTTCCTCTTGCCCATTGTCAGCTGGGATAGGCTATTCTGACAGCTTAGGTGTTGGGAAAAGTGCTAAACTTGCTTAGATGCATCAAAAATCCAAGAGCACACAGACTTGTGTGAAAGTCAAACTTTTAATTGGCACCCAGCTGTAGGGGCACTACCTGCTGGAGTACTGTGTCCACAGGCATCAGAATAGTGCAGTGCACCAGGGAGCCAACAGCCAGATGGGCACACTGTGTAAAAAAGCACCAATACACTCATGTGCATGATATTTCAGATTTTATGTGAGATAAAAAACAAAAAAGGAAAAATAAATCATCATCTCATAAATAAAAATACAGTGTTGGGTGAACAGCAGCATGTTACACGCCACAGAGCAGAAATCTTACTTTATCTTTGTAAATTAAACCAGTCTCGGAATGAAAGAGCTGTTTTTGCTAGAGCCTGATTTAATTCACATCCACTAACATGCCAGATTTATGGCAGTAGTGATGATTCAGAACAGAGCAAACATGCGGAATCTGTCACTGTAACAAATTAATATCAACTGATCAGATCAACAAAGCACCACGACTTGAGGCAGACGCATGTTGTACCCACGACTGTTTTCAATCCTGAAACCTGCCTGCAGCTGCCAAGATAATAATTAGTCCACACTTTGGTTTTTTGGCATCAAAAATATACCTTAGAGACTGGCATGATGGGTTTTCTTGTTATTGTAGCTTTGCGAATCTTACAAAAAGTCGTCTGCCCTCTAGTTCACACAACCAAAGTAATTGTTGTTGTGCACAGGTTAGAAGAATCGTGTTGCGGCTTTTGGATTTCCAGGCAAACAGACTTTTGTTTTGTTTTGTTTTGTTTTATTTACAGTAAGAGGTAGTTGGAAATCCCAGGAGGTCAGCGATGTAGCATCAGACTAAAAGCTTTTATGCTTTCCCTTTCATCAACACCACCACTGGTTCAGATAAAAGAACAAAGGATGATAGAATTAAATTAAGCAACCATTGACCCTCTCAAAATTTAGTGGCCAAGTGGAGAGAGGGCTGTCACACAGGTTTAGCACTTCTGCAATACTGCTGATCAAGGTATACAATGCAGAATTTTCCATAAGAGAGAAAATGCCCGAATGGATTCTTTTATTTGTTGTTTCATTGAACGCCTACCTGAACTACACTTGGATGATGATTACACCGAAAGTTTGGTTTCTGTCTAACATTTTCTGGTGGCTGACCCAGATAAAGTACACCGCGCACGAAGTCAGCAAATGCAGAGATGATTCCCCTTATGAAATTCATAATCCAGTATCAGTGTCAGCCTCATTACTCTCTGTTAACAACACATTATTTAGAGAGCCATGCATAATTCACAGGGAGGGATGCTCAAGGCAGGAGCAGTGCAAAGACAGGATGCAGATATAATCACTGTTTATCCGAAAACAAACAAGGATCCTCTTCAACTTTGAAGAGACTATAACAGAATTAAAGACCACAGTCACTTTTTATTATACAAAAAAGTTGTACCGCGTTCAGTGAGAATTAACAGTTTCAAAATATATAAAATAAACAAATTTTATATATGTGGATGGGTCTGAAATACTAGAAAATATCTTTTTCACTTACACACCACACACACGTTCTCTTGTACTTAAGAAATAGCCCCAAGATTTTGAGTCAAAATAAAAAGGACGAGTATGCAAAGAGATAATAATCATATGTCAAGCACGTTTGCTTTTACAAAGCAAACAACGACACCTCCAACTAGTTGTGTGTAGTTGTAGAAAACTGTGTTATTGTTTCATTAATGTTTTGTTTCTCCATGACTCGAGGAGAGAAAGCCAGCTGGATCATAAATGGATTTCTTTCTTTTTTTTTAATCATGCTGTATCCTAGCAGTTGGATAAAGAAGTCATCTTTTTGTCAGACAGGGGGGATTTTCCCTACATTCGGGGAGTTTGTGTGTGTGACACTGTGTGTTCATTTCAACAGAAACACCCTGATGGGAACATCCCGATTGCACAGAAAGTTATGCATCCAATAGATCTGTCAAATGCAATGCTATTATGACACTGTCTGCTCCCATATCCTCTCCTGATGTGCAATGCTCATTCCCCTGAGGAGAGTTGGTCCTACTTTAGTGTGGAGTATTCATCCAAACCATACATATAATGGTGGCACCAACCCCTACGGGAAGAGGTGATGAAACACCCCCCCTCAGCAGCTTAAAAGAGAACTGCAGTTTCCATAGGAACGGATCTAAGAGCAATTACACGTGACATGCAGAATGAAACTTGATGAACCATCATTCAGAAATGGCCCTCGAAATTCCACCTGAGATGCGCGAGGTCCTGCTCTTGACTCCCCGTTTTTAATTTCCCCCTCTTCATTACTTGTATTTCCTTTGCTTTTCCTTCCCACCCCTCAACGGAGGCTGGATTACACCCCACTTTCTTCACTGAACCTCATCTTAACATCGAAAGGCCCTTATTCATCTTCCAATCAGCCAGTGAGTCTGAAGTACGGCAAAGATTAGTGGCAGAGTCTGGTTTCCTGATAAAGGAGAAGAGAAAGATGACGGCGGGGCAGAGAGACAAAAGCAAGGACGAGTTCAAGGGAGGTTTGGAATTAAAAAAAAAGGGGAAGGACACAAACAATTTAGACAATGAGGCAGGGAGAGGGAAGCAGCGAGGCAGATGGGAAGAGGAGGAGAGGGAAGGAGGGAAGGTAGGGATCAGTGACCTTGCAGTGGGCCTGAAGTCCATCCTTCATTAAGGCTCATCTGCATAATGTTCTCCACGGTCTCATTAAAGATGAACAGAAGTGTTGGAAACAATCTGGAACACGTGTAATAGCCTCTCCTTTTTATCTCCTTCACCCCACCCAGCCCACTGCATTCTATGGCCGCCTTCCATCTTTCCCCCTTTTGGCCCTCCCACCCACCAACCTTTTCTCACTCTGAGCATCAAAAACGCATGAAAGAGATAAAGGGAGCATCTGACAGTTTGCAACCCTCTACACCTCTCATCCATCATAGATAAACGCTTCCCTCCCCTCACTTCCCCCACGCCCCCTTCTCATTTGTTGGTACACGTTCTGTCTCTCTCTCTCTGTCTCTCTCTCTCTTTCTCTTGGCATGTCTGTGTTCGCTGTTGGCTAAAGCATGACTGCATGTCAGTCACAGTTTAGCAAAGTGCACAACAGGTAAATATGACGGGATCTCATCTCGATTTTTCAATTGCTCTCTACTTTTTGTTTTTAATTTCTTCTGATAAGCTTAACAAATGGTGACAACAGCACTGAAAACTATGTTGAAGGCCATTGGAAAATGGATGGCTTTTTGAAAGGTATGGATTAATCATTCTGTTAAAAACAAAATCAAATTAACAACCAAATGTGAACACCATCCACCATCAATTGCCCTTAGGATGTAAAACAAACATACAAACGACAAAAAAACATCGAATACCATCCATCATACTTTCGATATATCCTTCAGTGTGTTGACTTGGAGAATAATGGCTGCTGTGGCAATCAATAGATTTCCTCATAGGCAATGCCACTCTTATCACACACACTTTTTGAAAGGCTGAATTCCACAACACACCTTCTCTCTCATTTTCCGCTCACACACTGCTTCTTCATCTTTTTTACCTCTCCCCATCTCTTCGCCCCGTTCGCTCTCCGCCCTATCACTCCTCTCCGTCTTTGACAGCCGTGGATACTTTGCTGTGTTTCGCAGCCTACGCCTTATCTGAGCATGAATTCGTTTAGCTGCCATTAGATGCCTCGCCACAGAGCTCGCCCAGAGCTCTTCTAAAGGAGGGAATCCATTTAAACAGCATAATTCATAATACAGAGAGGAGTGGTACAGATGGAGGAGTAATAGGCTTTAATGCTGTCAACTGTGAGCAGACAAATAGCTGGTCATTTACAGCCATATCAGTGCACAAAAAAGAAAACCTAGGTCCGCCAGCACTGTTATCATTTACATAGCATATGTGACAGTGAGTGGTGTCTTTTTTTCTTCTTACATCAGTCTTCCCACAGAAAAATGACCCAGTCCATTTGAGATCAAATGTAAAGCCTTATATCTCACCCTTGTGCATAGCAGTTGTACATTTCTTTCTGTTTTAAGTGCAATCATCTAACTTTTTTGGACTGTCTGACTTCTGTGCTCATCCACCCGTCACCTATCCCGCTTATATGTTCTGAAAGCTCTATGGTTTTACACTCAACGAGTACTTCAATCTGGTTCTGAGTCAGATGTATGGGTGGATGGTGAGAGTGTTTTTCATCTCCGTAGCCCGCAAATATTCGCAAATGTGTTAAAACTGAAAGGTTTAGCCTCATTTTCTGTGTTGTGCATTAGCCCAGAGTGAAGTGGGACATGAGTGTATCCATGCTGACCAGCTAAGGAGTAAAACTTAAAATACTCAAGGAAATGTAATACAGCTTTGTGTACACAGACACAGGGATTTGTGCTTTCATTTTTGTTGTTTTTCTGAAACAAATATAACTTCAAAAGTACAAAGAGCTGTCACACTCTGTGAATTGTCTCCCAGTAAGTGCTGATTATTTACATTTTTCTTTTTTTTGAACGTCTTTTTTTTTGTCACCGTTCAAAGTGGAGTTTGGGGAAATTGAGGGTCCCCATGTCTTTGATTGAATGTTTCTGATGTGTTTTAGGGCTGTGCATTCCCTCTGTGTGAGTTTTCATCACATAGATGGCTACTTAAGAACTTCTTGTTCTTAATGTTAAATGTTAACTCTCCATCAACCAGTCAAATTCAGCACAACAACCAGTTTTCTGTTTGGGGATGTCTCTGTCCTCGTTATTATTGATATGTGGTGTCACAGAAAAATATTTTAATTTTGATGGTAGCAGACCACAAAAGTGTCAAACGTTGGAACACCAGCAACAAAAGGAGTCTCTCAGAAGTATGGATAGACAAAGGTTTAGCAGACTTAATCTTTTTAAGTGTGTATTACAGTCTTTATTTTACATCGCCGAAAATAGAACATTCCACAGTATTTCATATTATCTAAAGATTCAGAGAATTTGGAGACATATCTGCATGTAAAAGAAAATCTTAAAATCAATGTCTGATGCCTGCGATCTTTGACCCTCAGGCAGTACAGCATTAACAACCAAAATGTCGATGTTGTGAAAATCACTGCAGGACCACCTGCAGAAATCATTATTTGTGGACGCTGTCACAGTAACCTACCAACGCAGGTTAAATCCATACCATAAAAAGAAGAAAATGTATGCAAATCTGATCCAAATAGCTGCTGTGTTCCGAGGCAAAGGCTCATTTAACCCTCTGCTGTTACAGACACGCTGGCACGTCCAAATGATTTCATTGACTTAAGATGGCAAAGCAGAGAGTGGTGTGTCGTTTTCAGCTGGAGCAGAATCAAGAGATATGTGGCTGCTTGTGAGACAGTCATTCAGATAGACATGTCCTGATATTGAGCTAGTTTGTGTGCACTTGGTGATATGGTAAAGTCTGGGGTGTCCTTTATGAATGGCGCAGAGGCCTTTTGGAGGAGCACAAAAAACAGCATGCTTTGTACATTTTTTACAAAAATAAGAAAGCCTGTGGCCTCAAATGTATTCATTTGTCTTTATAAGTTTTTAATGGCATCATAAGTTGTAAATAAATAAAAAAAAACACAAGATCCAACTTTTTAAACCATGGATTAGATTTTCTTTTCTTATTTTAGGTGTAATGAGTTAATACAGTAACCTTAAATGAAAAATGTATGGTTGTGCTGAAAGGAATGACACTAAAAACTGGCAAGGTGAAAAGATACAGACAAAATCAAAAGTTGTCAAAAATGGTTAATTATACCTTAGATTCCAGAAGGTTACAGGAAGACTGAAGCAAAGTGAGAAAAATGTTCAGTGGTCTGATAAATCAATATATATATATATATATATATATATATTCACAGAATAAACACTGAATTCTCCCTCTGCTCTCCGAACCCTTTCACAGGCATAAAACCTTCGATTTCAAGGAGGACCTAGGACTGCTCAGCAGTCCAAATCCTGTAATAGACAAAAAAAAACATTTCTCTCCCGAATCTCCACAAAAGGCCTAAAACCACAAATAGATGTGTCTGCCATTAATTCTGAGCTCCCTTTTTATTTCCATATGGTAAAAACTATTAATCTGTCATAACTTTCTTTTGGACAGAACACGGGAAAAAAAAGAGAAACTGAAATCTGAATAATTTATTAAATTATTCTAAAAATGTTGATAAATATTAACTATTTTTTCAGGTGTAAAAGATATGTGTATCTATATAAAAAGTATTTTAATCACTTGGTTGTCAACAGTTGCCACACAGCTAGACCCCCCCCCCCCCCTCGCCTTTGTCCTTGCTCCTCAGTGCTGCTCTTCAGACATTAATAGTGCGGCTACTTCCTCCTTCAGCCAAGTCATCAGATAGCTTTGTCACCTCTGCTCAGCTTCTATAATGTGTCTTCACATCATTCCTCCCTCACAGGTCTACTCATACATATTAATTGGAAATCAAATTGAAGAAGCTCCTCTTTTTTTGGCTGTCACTTTTGCAGGGGTATTAATGGAAGCTATTAACCTCTTAATGACAACCATACTGACATTTTTACATGTATTTATTTATTAAATTTGAACATAAAATTCAGCACACCAAAGTAGATAATGAGAGGATAAAATGTTCGACCCCAATGAGTAAAAATGGAGGTGGAGGCTCTGAATTGTTGCACTTTTGATACTTTTTCTCTGTGTGGCGTTTATTTTTGTTGTGGTTTTACAGAACAAACCCATCATTTTTCTTTCCAGCAGGGAGTAAAAAAAGAATGAAAGCTCTCTTCATGGGGATTTGTCCCTCGTTGCCATTGTCATCGCTTCAAACTGCCGGGTCATTACCGCTCCACAAGCAGCTCGGCGTAATGTCTTCTGACTTAACACTAATGACTGACTCTGCATCTGTCCCTGCAGGGAGGAAGGAAGATGAGAAAGCGATGAAAAGTTGAGTCTTATTTGTAACAATTAGAACAGCAATCTATATTTGATCCATTCTTTAAAAGCATTTTTCATTCCGGCTTTATATGCCCTGAACAAAAGAACTTACGCCCCATTAGAGGGGAGAACATGACGGGGAGGGGAAGGCAGACAGGAAAAGAAAAAAAGTCTAAAAGGGTTTTTTTTAAGCTTGTTAAATTGTTTGAATATTTTTGTGTCTCAACAAAACCAACAAGAAATGAGAAAAAATTATTAAATAGGAAGTGAGAGAAAACCACCAGACTTCCCCCATTTTGTCTCTTCCTTTTTTCCTTCTCTTTTCCCACTGATTAATTTTTACTGTGTCTTTGGCTTCCATCCTCTCCCACCCCCCTTTTTTCCCAGTTCTGTACTGTTGGATAACCCATGCATATTTAACATAGCTGCATCTTCAAAGCTATGAACTTATTCATTAGCATTTAAAGTGCTAATGAAAGCACACAGAGTGCTAGCACCCTCGCTGTTTCCCAGCATCTACTCTCAACTCGCCTCTCTCAACTCCATGCCACCCCCTGCCTGCTGCACGATCTACCCCCCACCCTCCTCTCACACACACCTCTTCAAGCCCCCTCTGCCTCCCTATCATTTCTTCTTTTGGAAGATTCAGAATTCAATTACAGAAGGACTTAAAAACACAGAGATGTGTGGGTGAGCTAGGCGGCCCCTGCAGGGTTTTTTTTTTCTTTCTTTCTCTCTTTATCTGCTATCACCACTATTTTCGCTCAGGGTTGCTCAGTTCAAATTTCACCCTTCCCTTTGTCTCTCCTCATCGACGCCTGACTGTGAGCTGAGAGGAAGATGTTAGGAGTTTCCACAAGTCATGATGGTGTGTTCATTCCTTCATATGTCCTCATACACTTCTTCTCCTTTAGCCTTGCTGCCCTCTCCTCTCGGCGAACTGGACGGGAAGCAGCTTTCTCCTCATCTTTCTGCTCATCGAATGTAAAAGGCGGGCTTATTTTCTCATAGAAACCGCAGACAGCCACGAGGACGCCATAGTTTTGTCTATTTCTCAGCATGTGGCCCTGTGGTTTAGGCTCACTCTCTCTGCGACATTTCACAGCAGCCCCCTCTCTGAATAGAAACGGTTTCAAAGCAAAAGGCAGGGATCTCCAAACAGTGGTGGATCTCTGCGCCACCTTCACAGGTACAGATTATTCCCTCTCCCACACATACGCAGCAGCTCGTGCAGGTAGCCTGATTGACAGAGAGCGAGAGACAGAAGAGGAATATACATGAGCAGTGAGGGGGGGGGGCGGAGACGTGTGAGGGAGAAGGGGAGGAAGCAGATGCTGGAGGAAGTGGGTGTTTTGGTGAAAGGGAGGTCTGGTTATGATGCTGTTAATCTGCAGATGAGCAGACTCCCTCCCTGTGATTCAACGCAAAGCAAAAGCTCTGGATTCTGACGCGCATACATTCGAGCGTGCATACTCAGACATCTAAGGGGCAAAGGCAAACTATTCACATGCAGATCTTATGCAGACAGAAAATTACACAATCCCAATCCGTCTGTCTGTATATCATACAAACCCTACCCTCCCAGTCAATGGCCTATTTTTGGACAGTGTCACACCTGGGGGGTGACCAGAGAATGAAGTCGGTGACTTGAAACATATGGGTCAATAAAACACAGGGGACGCCTTACCTCAAAAAGGGAAATCGATTTCTTGGTGGCCACAGTGTTTTCTGTGACCTTCGCCGGCATTCACGGGCCCTTTTCTCTCCTGACTTTATGAGAACCGAGCTTTATTCTGTCCTTGTTTGTTTCGAACCCGTCCAACGGCGGCCGCCGTGGCCCCTTCAGCATCTCACAGCGCCTCACATCAATATTCCGGACTGCTCACCTCCAGCGAGAACTTAATTGCCTTCTCTGAAGTTTAGAACGTGGGATTTGGGTGATAAGCGAGATATTCAAGGACATTGTTTATTTACTAGTAACCCACAGGTAGGAAACAAATGAGTAAATCAATGATGATTTGTACTGTAAAATGCCTTTCAGTTATGCTATCATACTTGGCTTAGACAGAGGCTGTGGTTCATTTATTGTTTTTCTAAATGTCTCCTGTGCCACATATAGAGTGTGGAAAAAGTCTGTGGACCTTGGCTCACAGTTTGACGTAAGTGCTGGCATATTTGCTTTGAAGAATGTTGATAGTTTTCTTGTAAAAAGAATAATAACTACGGCTGATAATGTTTCTGTTGGATTAGGAACAAGACACTTACCATGGTCTCATTACACCTGTGTATCAACAGTGTTCAGTGGTTGCCAAATGGTGGTCTTAATAACGTTGAGATTAGCCAATATTACACATTTCATTTTCCCTAAAGGTTACTGGTTTGCTTCAACTTAATGATCTCAAAGATTGGGATCTCAATTTACACATTAAAAAACCAAACAGCTAGTTACTCCCACATGCATTATTAGATTTTAAAAAGCCTTTTATATACTCTATCACATCAAACTTCAGATGATAAACAAAACAAAAAAACAAGAGAAGGAACAAAATTCTGAGAAAAAGATGTGCTGGTTGCTAGGCAACAACAGAAGGAAGTGAGTTGTGGGAGCAGCTTCCGATGTTGTGAGGGATTGGCACAGAGTTTTACTCTCAAAGTTACACTGCAGCTGTGCTGTGCAGGTGACCAAACATGTGCATGAAGGATCATTTCCGTGCTAAGCTCGTGGAGAAGAGAGGCTTCCGTTTAAGAATTTATCACGAGCAAAAGTGAGTTTGTCAAAATGATGAGGAATTCTGTTATTTTCTCCCCATGAGGTCGGTTTTGCTGTCCCAACCATGTCTAAAATCATAATGGTAGCACTTTACAAATACGTTTCATTAGCTTGACTGAAAGTTTGTTATGTCAAAGCAAATTACTCAAATGCACAGCAAAGAAAGCCCAGCAATCCTTGAATTCCTTATTAAATTGAACAATTGGGTTGGTTTGTTGAACAGTATTAATTCTGGGAAAATGTGAGGCAAAGTAACATGCTGGATAGCTCATTGTTACACCTTCTGCTCATGTTGAGCAGCTTCTTGTGAAGAAAGAAATTAGATTTTAGCATCAAAGTAGAAAACAAAAATCCTTACACTTAATAAATTTTGATTTTCTCCATCCTTTGTTTTTACTGTGAACACATCATCTGAAGGGGATGGATTTACACTCTGGGTCCTGATCAGTCACAAAACTGGATTTTTTTTCTTCATTCTGCAATTTTCCTGTCTGGTCAGGACATATTTTGGACACTACTGCCCCGTACGAACGATTGACATAACTGCACAATGTTCTCACCTGTTCTGAAAGTCATCCTAATAAAATTATCCCCATAAATGAACCGTGGGTCAAAAGACATCCTCCTCCTGACCGTCACTCTATTGTGAATAGCTTCTTTTTTTGAGAAGGTAAATTGAACTTATGTTTGTAAGACCAACTAAAGAGATCTACAATAAACTGTTTTTCTTCTCAAATGGTATCCACTTGGTTACAATTTCCAGAGTTTATTTGGTTGAACAATAACTTACTGTACACTAAGCTCCTTCAATTGTCTAAGGTGGATTGGATTTAATTTTCATTCTTTTTTAAATGATAAAATAAATGAACAGCGCTTACAAATTATCACATATTTACTCCTTTTTTGTGTCCATGCTAACGGTTTTAAATGTATTCTTTTTCCTTTTAATATTTTAATTCTAATATCAGCACAGTTCCTCCACATCTGTTTTCTTTCTGGAAATATCCACTCTGCAAGTATCACTTCATGGAGAGAGCATCGGACAGAGATTGACATCATTAGACTTATGGCACCTCGTGCAGCTTTAGCAGTCCAGGTTGGTAATGATGATACAAAGAACACATTCCAAATGATAGGGCTAGCACTGATTTCCCAGGGAGAAAACACATGATGTGTGATTGCTCTCATGGGAAGGAGCTGTCACTTTCTCTGCCTCTACTATACCAAAGAAGTCATGACATGGAGCACTTAGTGTGTGTGTGTATCACGAGACAGAGAGGGAATAAAGCAGGTTTCCTTTTGAGCTTCAGTAATCAAACATCCCTTGCGTCTTCCATTTGGGTTGTGTAATAGACATCTTTCACCACAGTGACTCTGTCCAGCTCCACATGTTGGTTTACCGGGCATTCAGTGCCTGGAAAGGGTCTATATCGACCCAAGGGCCTCCTCCCAGTATGATACGGCCAATTACCTCCAAAGAAAAACAACCTAGAGGCATCCTTACCAGATGTCTGAAATACCTCAATGAATTCTTTCAATGTGAAGGAGCAGCAGCTTCTAATCTGAGCACCCTCCAAATGACCAAGCTCCTCATCCGTTCACTGAGGCTGAGCCTTGCCATCCTCTGAAGTAAACCAATTTCAGCCACTTGTATCTGCAACTTATTTGCTACACAGATCTCATAGTTGAGGGTGGAAACGAAGATAAACCAGTCAAATGAAAGCCTAACTTTCCTGCTGATATCCCCCTTTACCAGATATTTGTCAGCCGAGACTGCTCTGCGATATCCACGGCCCTCAGCATTCAAGGGGAAAATCTCCTTTTGATTACCTCGGCTGCCTTTTGCCAAGGCAATGGACACATCTCCCCTCAAGCCCTCAGACTGTCTTCTCATTTGGAGGGATGCTGACTTAATTGAGGCTATCCTTACATCTCCCTTCACTGCCTGACAACTTCAGTCCTGATCAGCCAGTGCTCCACTGAGGCTAACACAACCTAGGATGGACCCTGGTCATTTGCCGGAAAGGCTTGAGGGCCTAAAAGTTATTTTCTGTGGTGTCACAGCTGACACTCTTTGAAACACAGCCCTCAGGATCATGGAGATCATTAAATCCTTCCACCATGTAGGTGAGGTGGTTATTCTAAGATGGATTCATCCAACTTTTTTTATTGCTGTATTTAAGACTGCTTTCAATTCTTTGCAATTCAGTTACGTGTGGCACCTAGAGTCCAGCTATTTAAAAAATAATGGTAACTGTGTTATGTCTACACCTCTTTTCTCCCTCCTCTTACTTCTGCATGAGTTATTAAGGGTTCGTTGTTTCTCTGTTGAGATTCATTCGAAAAGCCTCTGAAAGTGGCAGTTTGAGGTCCTGGCAATCATTCATTTATTCTTTTACCCTCCCTCTAAGTGTATCTGATCTCATTTTAGCCGGGCCTATTAGCTGTGCACAACACTAATTTGTTTTGATTGATTCTAAAGGCCTGTTTGCAAAGGCAGAACAGTGACGCAAAGCCAGCAGCCTTGATATTCAAATGATTAGTGAGACGTTTAGGCAGCAGATCAATTAGGCACTTTTAGGTGAAATATATCCCAGCTGTTAATAGGTGGTGTGCAATATATGTAAATAACAAGAAATATGTGCCAGCTATGAAAGCACTATTTAGAAAATAAAAACACGCTTTAAATGTTGTTATCCCAAGGCATCTTCTTCTTTTTTTTTTTTCTTTCTTGGCTGAAAAATGTATAGTAAAGTTTCAAATTGCAACACGCGTGATTAATTGATTAGATGTTGGCAGGAAAACAAAACAGAAGTTTAGTAATTTATTGAAATGAACAAACATAACCAGAAACACAGTTTATTAGACGTTCAAGTACGAGGACATGGTATAACAGCAAAAAGCAACCAATGTCAAAAGCAAGACCTTCATTAAACCCAGAGAGCCAATCAGATGATGATATGAATAAAAATGTCGTGACTAAAGACTTATGCATTTCAACATATTTCTAAACAACTCTCAGTCACAATAACAGATGCACTAAAATAAAACTCTCTGTTTCCTCACAGGTAAGAAATGTGAGCAGGCTGTTTTCTAGACAGCTGTAGGTTTATTTGCTCTTCATTTCCTGTTTTTATCTCGTGAGTGGTGATAAACATCAGGCCGGGCAGCCATAATAACAGCAAATGAGCAAGCTGTCAACTGCTATATTCCAGATACTTAGCTGTAACATTGATATACCATCTTAATGCAAGATTACTGTCATGACTTTGATAACAAACCATAACTTGGCTATCATCTCACAGTGACTTGCTATTAATCAGCAGGAGTGAAAATGATTCAGTATGAATAAAGGAAGGTTTATACCTAATCACGTCACAAACAGGAAATAAAACACATTTGAAATTTGACTGAGCTGTCTGGGCTCCTCCATGACACCCTTCCTTATGCAGGCGAAAGCAAGACAATGGAAACAAAAGCTCCTGAAGTCTGGTCTTTTTGCAAAGCCTTGTCCTCACCGGGGTTCATAGGTATTCACAATATTTCCATTTCCCCTGAGGGGATTAATCATGATGCGGGCCGTTATAATTTGTTCCCCGAAAATTTGTCATGTCTGTGTGCGGCGATGCTCGATGTTCTGGAACCACACGAGTATCGACTCCATCAATCAGTATTACCACAGTAACGTTGTGAGAGCTCCACTTCCCCTGCGGCCAGCGAAGGGGAAAGGCAATTATGCAGGTACCATATGATAGTGAGGGAGCTACCAGCAGAGCTGCAGAGACAGAGAGCACCTGAATGGCAATAAAAAGGAAAGACAGGGGAACATGTTTATTCCCCATGCCACTTAATGTTTTTCTCCTTGCACTGTGCCTGTTTCATAATTGGCGTTATCTGATTCAGTGTGTTGTGTGTGCATAAACAGCCTCTCTGGGCTGAATGTTACAAATATTAAGTGTGACCATCTGCAATGGCTCTCCATAATTTGATAACTGAAAACTGCCCCGAGGCAGAGAGAGCATTAAAGGACCATACCACTTTTGTCCCATGTATTTACCTGACTAACTGTGCAACAGTACTTTTGTTTTAGTGACTTCTCATGCAAAAACAGAGCTTTCCAAATAGTAAATACATTGGGAAAATACATTGCAGTTATACAGCTGCGATGGACTGGCGGACTGTCCAGGGTTTACCCTGCCTCTCGCCCGTTGACCACTGGGATAGGCTCCAGTTCCCCCCGCGACCCCATGAGGGAATAAGCGGTATTGATAATGGATGGATGGATGGACATTGCAGTTATTGATTACAAAATGTGTCATTATCAGATGAATATCTTATATGCTCTCCAGTGAACAAACATGGTCTTAATGGAATTTGTCATGCCATTTTTACAGAAGGAAACAAATCATAATGTGATAATAGTGTAGAGGTAGGGACTATTATAAAGCCATTAATTTGGATATTCCTCTAATGTCATTTGAGATGCAAATTGATGGCAATAAAAAAAATTGATACCTGTGAAATCATCTCTGTATGCCGTGCAAAAACCCTTTTTTGGGGGCAAATGTTCTCAGGCGTGGGGAACAAGAACTCTTTGATATCACAGTTCTATTCAGTTTTCTCATACCACAAAAGCTTGCTCTTCAGGCTGGACTGCTAAATCAATTATGAGACCACTAATTAACCTGCACGTCAATAAGTCATCCCAATTAAGCTCGAGAGCAGATATCGGGCCGGCATTGAGTTTTGGACGGTCTTCTTCTTATTGATTTTGTGCCAATGCCCAGTGTTTGTTCAGGCCTGGTATGCTTCCATGTCGTCTGCCCTGTCAGTCAACAAGGAGTCTAATCAAATGGCAGATAACGCGACTAACGAGCTAAAACCAACAGAATCCATTAGAGGAGATCTGCAGTAGTTCAGGGACAGACGAGTGTGTAGCTGCTCCAATCACACCTTGCTTTTGTCACAACTATTTACGAAGCAAGCCCCCCCCACCAAATTAGAACACTTTGGGGCAGTATTAGTTTTATCTATCTTCTTATGTTGTTCAGACCTCCATTATTGGGATTCAAGATATGGATGAAATTTGTCATTTAAGATTTGTGTTTCTTATTAACTACTGTTAGAACGAATGGAACTATAAAGTCTTAAGTAAATAAAGGAATAAAAACTGAGTTTCATATCTTTTAAGCATGTGTCTGTTACTTGTCAGTATTGTACATCTCTTCCGTTTTTTATGAAAACTCTTCATCTGAAAAACTAAATATTCCTTTTCAGGATTTTTATCCAAGTTGGTGATGAACAGGAGGGGACTTTTCAAACGAACCATGTGACATCTTTTTGTACAGTTGGTGTTTGCCCGTTTACTGCTGGACACGATTATTCACCATTAACCGAATAAATGTGCCTTTACCTCTGTTGATCTCAACAAGGCTGCACTATGTGCTGCTGTGAGGAGATGCAGCTAAGATACCTCTTTAAGTAAAGTAGGATTTACTGACACACCCTTCACTTTTCTCATTTATCCTCTGCTATTTTCATCTATGCTGAATCTCTCTTAGGGCAATTCGGGTTTTATTTGGATGCATGTAGAAAATACTTGTTTGCCACAATTAAAATATGTTCCACTCTTTGAATGGTAAAGTTAAATCCCATTCAAGTTTGCATTACTTCATTATTTTCCATGAACTAGAAATGTGTGTTTATAGAAATGTGAGTGTTAGATTTTAGCTCACATATAGCTTGACTGAAACTAAATGATTATAGGCTCAAAACCGGGATCCTGATTTGCATGCATCGGGCTTGGAGAAAGTTAATAAGAAAAACAACTGCGAAATAACAAAAGTAACAGAAATAAGAACGTAAAAACTAAAACAAAAATAGTGCACTCTTGTCTAGTTGTAGGTGGGATGATTATATATTCATTCCCCCTGTTAAAAAAAGATTTCCTTGCAGTTTCACAGATTTTTTCATTTTGTTTCACTCATGTCATTCCATAAATATCCATGCAAGCCAAACACGGATAAAGCACCAGTATTAGCAGCCCTGGCAATAAGCAGTACACTATGCTTCACACTGCTTGATGAAAAACAGCATGCCATCTTCTAGCAAATTCACCGCAGAGCAACAGGTACCTCCTGATTTAAAGACTTGTACTCCTTATGGATCTGGACTCTTACCTATTATTAAAAGTGTCAGTAGTATACCCCGACCCCTTATGTTGTCTTGAGGATTTTACATACCAACAGCGGTAATTTACATTTGGTGTGCATTTGAAGCACATTGGCGTTTAAAGTGTTTCATTTGCGTCAAATTGGAAACGGTTGACAAAGTCAATTTAGCGTTTCAACGAGTCATGTGGTCAATTGCAATTAAAAGTCTCATGTTCGAGCAGTCTCTGGAGCAATTGGTGGAGTGCATGTTCAGCTGGTGCCCCCAAAATAAAACTAAACATGTGGTCCACAGCAGAAAGGATACACACACATGCTATAAACATACAGGTAGAACTCAACTCCATAACCCTTGATTTCTAGTGTTGTGGTTGAACACTAAGGATCCGCTTGTTTTCTTCCACAGAAACTTTTACAAGTTAATACCGTATGGAGAACCAAGAAAATAAAAAGGCCAAATCCAATGTCTAGAATGTATTGCTGATTACACCACATGGCCTCTTGGGTCAACTAGTTACCATGAAGCGATTAATCAAATTAAATGTAGCAATATGCATCCCTGCTTTTAGAATGTTACGCTGACCACATTCTCTCAGTCGGACCGTTTGTGACCGCTGTGTGCTAATTTCTGCCGCTCTTGTTAGATTGCTTTTTCATTACCGAAATGGACCACTTGCATCTGTGTAAATTAATATGGAGATTTATTTTTCTCCTCCAGAACAACCAAACACATCTGTGCCTTTTGACTTATCTGGGTGGGAACAAAAGGCCCAAACTTCCCTTGCATTTATATCCAAGTTCCATATCATTTTAGAATTTCACACAGCATGGCCTCTTATTTAGAATACAAGGCTTCTTGATGTCAGGGTTTGTAAAATTGTGGGAATGGGATGCATTCATCCACTAAATATGATGCAGACTACAAAGTACAACAATTTGTTGTTATGGCAGCAATCCAAAACTCCTACCTCAAATAATGAGCAGCTAATATTTTCATATCAGCATCAAACATATTAAACGTATCTTTAAAAAATGTTACATTCAATGAGAGTATACACAAGGTATGTTAATGTATGGAATTATAATGCTAAGGCTAAAAATCAGGCCAGTTTAACCCTGTGCTCAGCTACATTCACAAGAAAGGATTCAGAAGTCGTGATCCGTCCTTTGAGCCGCAACCACCTCAGACGAGCTCAAGTTCTTAACAGCTCCTGTATGATGGCTCTATTATAGGAACAGCATGCCGGGAAGTTTTTTCCTTTTTCCCTTCTCTCTACACTCAAACAGAGTGGAACCAGTAGATTTAGACAGATTTGCCTCATTATATGCTTCACATAGACTTCCATTAAAATCTCCCAGACAGAATCTTAGATTATGATCTATGGAGACGTCTTTAGGAATGAAAAATACTTTCTGCCTTTTCTTAGGTTGTCTGATGGTCAGTCTCTGGAACAACTAGGGCTATTTTTCTGAATTTATTTATCTAGACTCTTTTTTTTTTACTCTAATAGCATATTTCTAAGTGTTATTTGTGCACTTGGCATCATTACATATTTCACCAAGGTTACTCGTGCTTTTTGAAGGATTGTAAGCATTCATTGTCTCTAAAAAGAATGAATAAAATAGTGTGTGTGGTAATCGTTACACATGACACTACAGGCAACACTGGCATAAACACCGATCAAATGAGATGGAAAATATGCACTAATCAATTGTCTTCTTGCACACAGAGACCAAACTGCCAAAAGATGTGAGGGGAAAAAATTGAAGTAATGGAAACCTGCCCGACCATTTATGTCTGAGGTAACCCTTCATCATTTCAAACAAAAGGGAGGAAAATTGACCATTCTGCCTGAAACAATAGGACATCGATCACTCATAAATTAGATAACCTTTTACTTCCTGCACTTCTACTTCTCAAGCAAGCCCATAGGTGGGCAGTCAGAGTTTAAATGTCTCCGCTCAATTCGAAACACTGGTAATCTAATTCAGCATAAGCTTCTAATCCTTTAAAATTAATTTTGTACCAGAAATGTACCAGTCTTTTTGTGCGAGAAAAACAATGAAAGGGGAAAGCTATTTTAATTATTGAAAGAACTCTTACTTAGTGCGATAGATAAGCTCATATTAATCATATTTGTGTCAAAGGTATGATGTTATGGTTTTATAGCACCATGTGATTGTGGGGTTTTCAATAGGCGACTATCACCACGCATGCTTAATTTTATGCACTCTACCAAACATGGCCCATGTACCACCTTTTTCAGAAAATAATTGGCTGTGGCTGTCTGTAAATTCCTGGGTTAAATCATAGCCTCTCTTATCAGCTTTTTGCCAGTCCTGCACTATTTGAGCCGGCAGGGGTAACACACAAAGCAAGAAGTCCTCATTCCTGTTCAAATTCAAAAATGTCATAATATAACCGAGCCAGCAGTCCTGGCAGTGCCAGATCCATTTTCCAGAATTTGCCTTTTTCTCTTTTAAACTTTTAAGCTGGAAACTTTACTTTGCGGTTTGGACGGTGATGGACATGAGCTGTTGCCCCAAGAGACTGAGAAGCTGATGTCCTATTTGACAAGCAGGCCATTGTTTTTGATCCATAATCCGGTATTAGCAGCTGAAGGCTAGGGTAAGCATTCCCTGACCTTCAGCTGCTACTTTTGGAATCATATCAGGATTGTCACGACCACATAGATTCTGGATATGTTTCTGAATTCAAACAGTGACAGTGCTGGCAAATCTTAATCAAACCTATGCTTTACAAACAATTTTGAAGGGGAAATGTGGGACTTTTATGAGTCTGTTTATGTCTTCTCACTGAGAACGAATATGTGGAGATGTTTGAAGCCATGCAGAATCATTTATATAGAGTATTGCAATGCCACCAATTAGATTTCAAACCACTTTCAGAACTGACTGACTTTGTAAAGTTGATGAAATGTCTTCATTTGTTTTCTACCATTTAAATTTAAGGAATATTGGTCCTTAACTTAATTTAGGAGAGACAGAGAGAGTAGAAAAAAGTTCCTCAAATTCTACCTGGCACAGTTAGGCACGGATTTCTTGCTTGGAGTTCAAATTCCCACACCCACCTGGAAAGCTATCTCGTCTTAGATGAAACAACCGAGAGCCTCACAAACATCTCTGACTCAGTTAGGTTTATTTTCAAGATGCATTTTCGTGTGAGAACACATGCAAGCTCAAGAAGTTAAGACATCCTCTAATAGATGTTTTGTATGAAGCTTTCTGCTGACTGCTCTTTTTCTTCTATCTCTTTTCTGAGACAAATAAATGAGAACCGTACTACCATGTTATTAACCCACAATTGCAAATTGTGATAGCAGGTTCAATTACAGCGGAATTACACAGAATGTGCAAATTCAGTTTTTACTTTTTCATCTGCTTCTCTCGTTTCAGTTTATACAAACAACATAAATTAATTCATCTTTAGGCGTTTTGATGCGCATACTCAGTTTTACAGAGATCCAAAATGCCTGTTCTTGTTTTTTTTTAATCACATCCATTGGAAAATAATGTTATTCTATAACACTGAAAGAGGAATTCAAATCAATACATTTTTGTTGTGTTAAATATATGTACGTATATATATCAAATGTGTGTGTGTGTGTGTGTGTGTGTGTGTGTGTGTGTATGTCTCCAAATGAGAGACTGCCACTTGTTTGTTGATTCAAGCAGCCCTTAAAAGCCATATCTGCCATTTCCTTTTTTTTTTAACTATTACATTCAACCTTGTTGCAAAAACACTTGTTCCGATGTATTTCTGGAAGGATGGATTTTTTTCCGTTTAATAAAGAGAAAAAAACAAGTTGCGCCACGTTGCCCGCTTTATTTATCAAGGGAAATAACCTCCAATTCTCATTAAGGCTCAACAGTTTATCGACACGGGCGTGTTTTTTTTTTCTTGTTGCGTGGCTCGTGCTGAAGTCACTCTCCGTCTCGTTCAGCAGCAGCCAAGGACAGGAGAGCATCAGCAGAGAGAGGGAACGGAGGAGAGAGGAAAGGTGCCTCCTCTCGCCATTGCGATAATTGCCTCGCTTTTGAATCGGTGTCGGTGCGAACGCAGCTCTGACGGGAGGCTGAGCAGAGAGAAAAAAAAGAGCCGGGAGGGGGAATTTTTCTTTTGACTTCGCACACGGACAGACCTATGCTCGGATTTCGGCTTTTGTTCCCTTCGCCGATGCAAAAGGAAATATGCAGCGGACCTTCACCATCCTCTACACCAGTTTACTGGGGATGTGCTTGGGTTCGAGCTCAAGTTTCCCAAGTAACATCAACATAGGTGAGCGCGTACGCGTATTTACGCACCCAGACCCGCTGGGTACAAAACACCCGGGGATGAGAGAGCGCAAATTTGAGCCCGTGTGTGCGTGTGCGTGTGTGGCTGTGTGCGTGCGTGCGCTCAGCCCCCGATCTGTGCCCTTAACGTCCACTGATCTTTTGCTGCTCAACAGGAGGATTGTTCTCCAACGTCTCGCACGAATATGAGGTGTTCCGCTTCGCCCTCTCCCACCACCAGGACATCCCCAAACTGGTGCCGCAGGTGGAAATGGTCACAATGGGGAATAGCTTCTCCATGACATATGCCTGTAAGTGTTTTTTTTTTTGGTCTCGGGAGAAAAAAAAAAAGCGATTGTCAATGCCGATAACTGCTCTGTTCTGCTGGGTAACCCCCCCCCCCCCCCCCCCCTACCATCACCCCCCCACCTCCTCCTCCATAGTTCAGCCTGTTGGACTTTGTAGGCTGCGTCTGGAACTCCATAGGTTAGGGAGGGGAAGCCAGTTTGGGCTATGATCATTATTAGCTCATACCTGCTGCAAAGCCAGTGTTGGTAGGTAGGGTGTCTTCTGAACTGTTGCGTGGGACAGACTTCTTGTCCTCCATGTTATTGAGGCCAGTTTTTGCGCACACGGAGAACCAAAGGGAGGCTTAAAAAACCCGTCCCTGCAGCAGGAGAACCCGATCTTCATGCAAAAATGATGCCTTATAACTATACTCGTTTTTTAAAGCGGCAGACAACGATCCAAGCCCCCCCCCCCCCCCCCCCCCCCCCCTTCTGCTCCCAGGTAGTAAACAGTGAGGCAAGAGCCTGGATCGGGCTTACGGGCGATGCGAACAAAAGATGAAAATGATTCCACACACTTCGCTAATTAGAAAATCAGATGATAATTTTCTTCCATCCTGGGCTATTAAACCTTATCTCTGAACAGACGCGCGCTCACACGCACGCGCACATCAAATGCCTCGCAACTTGTCTGACCGCAGTTTCATCGCACAATCTGGATCAGAGTTATGAAAACAGGCAAATCAGAATATGCTTGTGTTAATTCATAGATGAATGTTTGTGGCTGGATTTGAAATAAATACAGCAGCGTGTTAGAGGTGGAATTAAATGGTTATTGGACACGTGGAAGTCCGTTTTTCTTTCTGATTCTGGTCAAAGCTGTGAGTCATTCTGCCAGCCAAACAACAGCTCCCTATCTGGATTTTGCTGACGACGTGTCAGTCTGAAAAGCTCCTGCACTCATCCACGTTCTGAATTTGGAGAAGGTTCTGTCTCTCTTGTGTGGCTTTTTCAGACATTTTTTTTTTCCTGTTCCCATCCTCGAGTCAGTCACTTTACAGAAGTCTCACTGTTCCGGGAGAAACCCTCTGACAGCTGAGCCTGTTTCTCTCTCCTCCTGCTGCGCCCGCGCCTCACTGACGGACATTCCATTACTACTCTCCATCTCTCCACTTTAAAACCGCTGGGTGGGATGTAAAAAGTAGCTGTTAGTCCATTTCCACTTGCGCGCTGGCCTTGGGTGAAATTACCATGGCAAGAAAAAGAAAAAAAACAGTTATTACAGACATTATATTCTCATGCAGGTTTTTAATGTTGCATGGCTGGAGGATGTCTCTGAGAGTCCGTTAGGACTGGAATGGACATAAAGCATTCCATGCGGCAGCACTTGTGTAGATTTATAGACGTTTGGTGTTGACTTTTGCTGAAGGCTGCGAACTACATCTTGTTTGTCAGAGTGTAGTGCAGACATATTAGTGATACTGCTGCCTTCACATAAAGCCTAACGCTTTATGGGTGCCATCTTATGTTTGTGGGAAATGCAGCACAGAGCCTGTGCAGTCCTCAGCAGCCATCACCACCAGCACCGTTTCCCCGCCGCCTCTCAGCCGTTTAGGCCGGAGAGCCATGGCAGAGCCGTGTAATTAAATGTAAACACACCCAAGATGCCCTCATTAGTGAGACAGTCCTCTGCTCAGAAGTGTGTGTGTGTGATGTGAATGCGCAGGACAGGCTGCTGGTGAACGTTTGTGCAGAAATTTCTCATCTGGATCAAACAGTGAGCCTGTAGCAACAGGGAGGCAGGTGGTGTGCGTTGGGGGGGGGGCATTAATGTCTTTGTCATCACATGTAGGATCTAGGGAGAGAGCGTTATAGCAGATTAATAAAGAATAACTCCAGCATGCAACATGTATCTATTTTTTCTTGTTATGCCTCTTTTATTGAATTAAGACATACGATTTGTTTTCAAAAGCATTAAAAAAAATGGGTGATATTTTCAGTGTGAATGAACAGTCGCTGTCCTAAATAACTTGGTGTAATTGTTGTCAGGGGACCACTTGAAATGGGTTATTTGAGCAAGGATCACATCCAGTGTTCAGGTTTTCCTAGAGCTTAACTAAAGCACTTTGGGACACCGAGCTTTTCCGGCCCTGCTCTCTCCATGCAGTCACTCACCCCATCAACCTTTCATGCCCAATTTCACATCTTTTCTCTTTTTCCCCGCGTCAGGCGCAGTCGCAGCTGTCCGCGGGTGTGATTGTAGGTTGTGGTGAGAGTGTGTCAGAAAGATTCAAAGCAGAGAGGAGATGACAAAAATGAAAATGACACCTCGTTCTGCTGCGTGTCACTTGTTCTAAAAGTACGCGGTTATGGAGGCTACAGAGAGACGTGCACGTATAGGAAAAGGAAGGGCTTTGGGGCTTGCTTATTATGAGTCAGACGAGCAAAGCGGCCTATTCCTGGGTCTCCATTTAGCGTGCCTGTGCGGAGGAGTGTGTATACGTGTGTGTGTGTTCCTCCATCTGGGGGCCCATTTACCGTGGGATGTCTTGAGTGAGTGACAGTTCACCTCTGTAAGCGTGCGAGTGTGGGAACGTGCCCGGGGGCTCTTGGAGGTCCATGAGTGTGAAAATCAGCAGGGTGAATGGGCCCTTGTGCAGAATGAATGGAGCTCCGGATGAGGGTGATACTCATCAGCGGGCTCTTGTGACCAGCCACTTCCTCAGATGCAAGTCCGCCCACCACACACACACACACACACACACACACACATGCTAACACACGCTTACTGGCACCTGCCTTAAAGACTAGGAAAAGTCAGGCGGTTGGAAAATTGGTTGCATGGTCTTTTTCTG
Source organism: Menidia menidia (assembly GCA_907169785.1). Taxonomy (NCBI): domain Eukaryota; kingdom Metazoa; phylum Chordata; class Actinopteri; order Atheriniformes; family Atherinopsidae; genus Menidia; species Menidia menidia. The sequence continues at coordinate 14,517,384 of CAJRST010036666.1, forward strand.
TGCAATTACATGGGGGGAGTGGGGGGTTAACCAGGGCACAGGTAGAAGAGAGGACAATGCAAGGAGATAAACCATGACGGTGCATTAAAAACAATGAACGGTTTGTTTTTTGTTGTCATCCAGCGTGACCCGTTTTCTATATGTACCTTTGTTTCATTTTGTCAGTTAGAAGTCTTGCAGGGAATGCGTTATGTACGTTTCAAACATTAGTCACCATTCCCTCAAGTTAGATTTCCCATTACCATAATCTGCAATTGACTTGGTTTATAATACGGACATCACTGATTCACTGGCTTTATGTCAAAGCCTGCAGGCTCACTCCTATATGATCTACTTTTCTCTTTGATGTCGACCGTGCAGCGAGAGCTTTGCTCTGTCTTGGTCTATCTGCTGAAAATTGCAATAATGTTCAACATGTCGGTTTGTGGAATTTAAAACTAGATTTTTTTTAGCACTGGGAGTCAGTAACTAGCTTTGATTGTGTGCCCAAGCTTAAGACAAACCTCTAGTTAAGAGTAATTATTGCTCATGGAAAAGGTTATTTGTGTCATAGTGTTGGCAGGGGTATTTCTTTGAGTGTGTCATGGTCAGTTAGGGAGGACTGAGGATAAAATCTGCAAGGTAACCTTAATCAATGAACTGAGCTCTAAACATAAGACCTACTCAGCAGATCAACAGGTCGCAGACGGTGGTAGAGGTTGGGTTTGGGGATGCAGTCCTCAATGTAAAGGACATTAATTACCACCAAATGATGCATCAAAGCAACCATGCTCGGGCAAAGGCAAATCCAGAATATAGTCAAATATTGGTGTTGGCTCCAGTCCCTTTTGGTTGGAAATACGTACACATTTAAGCAAGGTTGGCTGAAATTTAGTAAAAAATTTGCAGAAACGAAGCATGTCTATGGTGACATTTTCCCTAAAAGCGTACAGTAGTACCACACTCTGCAAAGCTGCAGCATGTCACACAGATAAAGGTGGAATGCTGAGCTAGACGAATGGATGGAACTGAAATAACATGTTCAATAGCAAATGTTGGTAACCCTTCATCAAAAGAAACAAGTGGCAGTCACATTTGGGCCTACACTTGGTTACTTTGGTCTCTGATGGGTCACATGAGGCTTTTATGTCATATCCCTCCTTTTAAATGTGTTCCATTAAATAATAATTAGATAAAATCAAGATGTGTCTGGTGGATGTAAGTCTAAGTTTAGGTATGTACACATAATATCAGTGCTGTGAATAATGACCAACTGTGGGAACAATGAAATTGTCGATGTGCATGGATTCCTGTTCGGGAAAAATATCTTTCGCCATGTCATGTTGTGGTGAAAATGGTGTGCAAATTAGTGTCAAAGTACGCCATCATCTGTGTGTAGGTGGATCATTTCCAGTTTGGAGATTGTTCCACCCTGTGTAGAGGACTGAAAAGGGTTACAAACATTTCTGAAGGGAAGGGGAGTGCTACCTGAAATAAGGAGCCACTTTGCAGCCTTGTCTTGGATGTTCACATATTGTAATTATACATCTAGAATACTGGCTGTCACTTTGAGTCAAATAGTAATTTATATTAGTGCAGAACAAGCAACATTTTCCATTGTTTTTATCGATCCAGTATGAACTAAAAATGAACTTTTATAGTTTAAATCTTATTCTTTCCTATGATCACCTTTACCCTTTTTCGTTAACAGAGCTAAAATGCTCCTGCACTTAAACTTTTGATATTTAATTCTCTTTTAAGACTTCATGTGGGTGTTTTCACTTTGTGATTTAAGCTTAATGTTTTAAGGATCTGTTCACTAAAACAGAATGCCCTAACTGAGGAAGTGAGACATCCTTTAACACACAGAAGAAAACACACGGCCTCAGCGTTTACCTGTCTCACGTTTTTCAGAGGTCTGACTACCAAACAGAGGTGTGTGTGCGTGCTTGTGCGATTGCTTTGTGAAAACTGTGATGCCACACTTGCTCATGCACACACAATAGTTAACACGAGACAGAGCTGAAGCAGATGCATTTAATGTATTATTCAACAAAGCACATCCAGAGCTATCACTCCACAGACGTATAAGCATAAATATGTAATAAAACCCATCGGAAAAAAGGGAATTGAACTGACTCAGTTAACCACTTGCCTCAAAATACTCAGCTTTCTATATGATCCGGAGTAGGTGAAAAATGAAATTCTGTCTACTGGATCGTGTTTTTTCCCTCTCTGTTTTCTTCATATAGAGTTATTTTGGTACAATGGCTTTTCACCACCAGGAGCGAAGAACACCCCAAATCAGAGGGACTCAGCTGGGATATGAGGGGGAGACCAAGCTGCCATTTTAGAGCCCATGGCTGGTGTGAGTGAGACTCTTGGATGATGTATTGTATCTTTTAGCCACTGTGTCAGTCACTAAGATGCAACCTCAGTGACTGACTACCACAACCCCAGATTGTTTGATTTGTTATAGAAAATGGCAGATGAATAGGAGATCACGGCTCCCTCGAGGCTTTTTGGGGACAGGACTGTTGTTTGTCAAGGAGCAGCTTGAGGTAAAAAAATAGAACCAAAAAAATATATATATACTCCAGTACTTTTGTTTTCAAGTCCAGTAAGTGTTGGTTTGATGAATGTGAAAGCTTCGATTTCGTTCTTTTTGACGGATACCCGGGGACAGGCAATGGCCCATAGCAATAAATGTAGATCAACCACAATGGCTCCCCATGCTGCAGTGATAGAGACTGAAGTAGAGGAGAGATAGAGATTGTTTCAGTGTACGTTGTGTATGTTTGCATTCCTTTGTGAAATATTAGCAGGGGGGGATGCACATGTGGGGCAGGAGAAAAAAGGAAGAGAGAAGAGAAAACAAGCAACTTGTCATAATCTCCTCACCATCAGCCATTTTCTAAGAACCATTTTCCACATAAAAGCAAATCCAGTGGCCAACCAGGGCCTCAAGGTGTAGGAATTGTGTGTGAAGACAAGAAACTTATCTTAATCACGCATCTGATGAGCCTATAAACGCGCACAGCGCACGCAGATACCAGATTTTCTGCATCTCGTATCTGTTTGTTTTCCCTGTCATTTTTCTGTGAACGAGTCCTCCTTTGTGTGCCTGCAAACGCGCTGAGTATTTAGAACAAAAATCTGTTGTCTCTTGAGACGCGTGCAGCTGGGACTCGGAGGTCAGAGGGGCCAGCAATTAGAAAGCAGCCCGTTCTGAGACGAGGGCCGGGATATATCTGCCGGGTGGAGGGACGAGTGTCTGCTGCGCGAAAAACATGACAGCTGTCATCATCAAAGACAGGAGCGGTGTCGCTCTTTTGTCAGACAGTACATCTCAGGAGCTCCTGTGTACTTTAATGAGGAGCAGAGCCTACAAGCGCGTAAAACAAGGCGACGTCACGCGACTGTGCTTACGGTGACAGGCACGAGGCTGTTGTCATCGGCACGCCAGCACAGATACTTACGGTACTAAACGACTGACCTGCTTTGATGTCAGACCCTCAGCAGGGTCTGAACGTGGGGAAGACACATGAGAGACGAGGCAAAACGGAGCAGGGAAGCAAATGGATCGTGGCACATTTTTAGAACACACAGAAGCATGTGCTCATACAAGGGAATCTTTGTTTTTAAGCAGTTTTTTTTTAGCAAAAATACATTTAGCTTCAGAAATGTGATCATTACATTATATTTTCACTGTCTTAGTGTTACAATGTGTACCGTTCAATAGGAATGTTGATGCTGGAAAGGGGTCTCCATCTTATCACTACAATAATAATGCACGCTCCTTGTTTACTGCTGTTGACAGATTATCAAATTCTCGGGGAAGCTCCCTGTGAATTTCTGTCTCCCAAAACCTGCTGCTTTTTTCAGGGGTAAAATATATGAGAAGACAAGCAATCGGTTCCTCTATTACAGCCCCCTGGAAGAGCAATGCCCCACTCTCTGCAGAAGTCCAATTTGGAGATAATAACCAAATTTGATCCAATCAAGCCGTGCGACCTTGAGAACATTATAAAGCATCTGGGACCCTCGACGTGCTGTGTGGACGTTTTATCAACAGTCTCTCCCAAAAATGTTTCTCTTTGACTTCCCAGATATTGTTTCCACATCATGCTAACAAGGGCTTTTTTTCGCATCAACTCTAAAAAGAAAGATGACGATTTTCTCTAAATTAAATTGACCTGTTTTGGCTCAGTATTTGAATCCCCCTTTATCGTACTGTTTTTGTTTAAATAAAGAAAGACATTCAGTCTAAGAACAGACAGCGGCAGCGCAGTACCTTGTTGTTACTGGATGTCAGAGCTAGCGTTGATAAGAGTCGACCACTGTGTATTGCTCCAAAGACTGATAAACACGCCGGGATTTGCTGTCACAGCGCGACTCTTGTTTGAGTTTTACTTGAAAGACAGAAACTACTTTGTGTCTGACATGATCCCAACAACTCAGATTATGCAAAGCAGAATAGTGCACTTCTAATCTACATCGCCAGATGGTCTGGGGGATTATAATCCTTTGCAAACATTCATTACAGGCCTCAAACAAATAAACAGTCGGATGTTCCTGAATTTCCCTCAGTTTATCAGACAGAAAACGACTCATTGTTTTTAGAACTAAGAGAAAATCCCTGGTCAGCTTTGGCCTGCAGTGTTAAAAAAAAAGACAAACCAAGTCAGACACCTGGCTGATGATATGGACTCAGTCTTAAAACTTCCCCACCCAGTGAAAGTCCATAATGAAACCAGCCTACCTGAATAATATCCCAAGGATTAAAGGACTTATCTGTAAGAGTGACTGAGAAAAGCTGTGCATTTATCTTGTTTCGTTGAACAGTGTTATCAATGGTCAGTTTAACAGGCCGATCGGTCAGCTGTGGCATGTTCAGAATGCCAGAATGCTGTGTCGTGTTCTCTAACTTTTTTGCAGTTCGTATCAGTATAGCTCGGACAGAATTTGTTGGAAAGCATTTTCACTAAAGCAATTAGCATGTACGCTGTCTTTTTGGCTCTCTTTGCTCCTCACATCCACCTCCATCAGTTCATCTGTCAGGGAAATAAAAGTGTGTGAGTGGGACCGTCCCCCCCGCGCCTCTCCACGCTGACACGCAGATGGGGGATAATTGCGAAGGGATGATTGTTAAGGAGATAATTGGAGTTTCCATACCCCCTGACAGGCCCTGGTCTGGGCTGTGTGTCTGACCCGTTGCCCAGGTAAGCGTTTATTCAGCGGGCAGCAGGGCCCCACGGCAGAGCAGATTGGAAACGTGGCGAGAAACAGCGAGGAGGAAACACAATGGCCTAGCATGAGAGACACATGGATAGAAAGAGAGATGTTCAGAGCTGAGGGGGAGTGCTCTCACATCCTCCATTACCCATTTAATGAGGCGATGCGGTGCCATTGTTTTATTACTTAGAGGAAATAGAAGAGATCTAGATTTCACGGTGTGGTCCCAACATTTCCCACTGCTAGGCTGGCATCTGCTCTCTTTGTTCCCAGCATCCTTCCTATCATCTCCTCTCAGGGCCACTAATGCTTCTGTTCCTCCACTCTCTGCCCGCCATCGCCTACGTGTCCAAGGCTCCCTCACTGCTCGGCTCTTTCTTATTAACCTTCCGTCACCCTCTTTTCAACCAATAAAATCTCTTAGAAGTATCCAAAACTTCCCGTATATAAACTCAGCTGTTTGGATGGTCAGATGCGCTGACGACTTTCATTCCCCTCTGAGAATAAAGTTTAAGAGTTCAGTGTATTACTTGGCTCATACCATGATGTTATATGACTATTTCTTCCTCCCGCTCTAATTTTTTTTTTCTCGGCTTCACTCTCCAGAAACAACAGTGACACAAATGCAGTTTTATTGCTCTTGCACTGACAGTAAATCTCTCTTGAGCTTATGGAGCTAAAGCTGCGTATACCAAGGAACAGCGAGCACTCTACCATGGAGTTCAACACTTTACGGGGCGTCTTGGTGAGTTACAGAGATTGGATAGCGGTGAGGCAAGACCCCAATCCTAAAGAAAAAAAATGTATTTCTTGACTATCTCCGCCCTGGTGAAATAATCTCTTCCCCGCTCCATTAACACATTACCATGGACGTGTTGGTTGCCGCGAATAATTCTTCGCGGGAGATCCCGGAGAAAACTGCCGGTACAGCGACAGCCTCCCACACAGTCCTGTCGGGGGGAAACTTTCGTGCCGATCCTGTTCGGGGCCTGCGTTTCAGTCCCCTGGTTCCCTGTCATCTGCACAGGAGGAGATGGATTGCGTTGTGTGAGTCACAAGGCCACCCCCAGCCATCACCTGAGAGATTCTTCACAAGCACAATATATGTGCGTGAGACGGTATCTTGTCACATGACAGAGGGGTTGAGGTGGGTGTGTAGACCAGTTCCACCCTCGGACCACAAGCTAGTTATGAGTGGTTGTGCGCAGTACGAGTGAACCAGTTATTGACTTCTTTTGCTCAGACTTTCATTAACATAGCTGATTATCTCGCCAGAAGATGGATGGGACCATGGGGACCACAACATGCTCTCTGATTTTTATTACACGCATTATCTGGCAGTTATTAGCCACGGGTTGCTGAGTGGAGGAGAACGGGGTGCGTCTTCCAGCGTGTGGTGTCACGTGTGTTTATTTCTCCTCAGTGTGCTCTGCTGTTGATTGTGTGACCTTTCACCCCTCTGAGATGAGGTATATTACTGCCTGATGTGACAGCATCCGTCCTGGTGATGTCCTCACTGTCAACCTCCAAAAGGATGTTTTGGAATTGAAAAGTAGAGAGTTTGCACTTGCATATCAACCAGCTGTTATAAAACATCTGTCTACAGACAGATTTTTTTTCAAGAGGAAAATGTTAGAATTCACCAAAGTATAAAGTATAATTGGAATTTGTGATTTCTGGACCGAGACTAGAAAAGGAAATCACGATTGCAAATATGCAAAAGTACCCTTGACGATACTACAAATGATTTGGTAGACAGTTTGGTATTAGTATAGATTTTCAAAGATATCTAGAAACAACACTGAAAATATAAAGCATAAGAAACTATAAAAGGCCCAACTCACATCAGAGCTGTATAAACAGTATTAGTCACATGTTGACCAATTCTAGACGAGACCAAAAATAGTGCAGAGAATGTGACGGTACGTCGTGATGGGTTGGATTTTGGGATGGTAGTGCCATCCTGAGAAAAACAACTTTGTATTCTGAGTCATCCACTGTTGTTGTTGCTGAGGTCTCCTGAAGTTCTGCTAGAAAGTCGCAGCGGTCAAAACGGGTGGAGAAGTGGGGGGCATGAAAAAAAGAAGCAGCTGGACTTCTCTGAAAGATATTAGATTATGCCAGAGGAAACAAGATTAACAGCAGAGATCTGTGTGGTGAACTGTAAAACTGATGATGATGCTTGACCTTTGTCAGCATCCCATAATAATGCAAGTAGGGACCTTTTTTAACTATCTGGATGTAATTTTGCAGAAACATTATATATCTATATATATATAGAGAGAGAGAGAGAGAGCGAGAGAGAGAGAGATGGAGAGAGAGAGAAAGTTTCCCAGTAACTGCACAGAAGAACTCTTACATGAAATCACTTTACTTTACCTACTTTAAGATGCTTTCAGCTAATGGTTCATTTACGGAGAGGAGAATGTATATTTTACATATACTACATAAGTATCAATGTAAAATTGATCTAACTGCTGAAATAAATCTTACATTACAACAGTGGTCTTTGCTAAACCACGTCTTCTCCACTCGACAAATAAAATTTCAGATTTTTGACAATCAATTAATTTGTGCTCGTGTCAGAAAGCTTCTTTTTCTTTTTTTTAGCAAATCTGAGTTGATTGTCTGAGGACGCTAAAGGAGAACGGATGCCTTTTTTGCTTGACGTGTTTAATGACAGATGCAGAGAGGCTGCACTTTAACATAGCAGGGTATGATGTCTCCCATATACTAGAGGAGCTCTGTGACAGCGAGGAATCTTTATCTGAAAGCATGAGTTCTGTGTATCAAATAAGGTTTGTCTCTTTGTTAAATTACTGGCATCTGGTGATACACATCTTTGAGTTTTTAATTGTGATTCATTTTATTTTATCTCTTTATCAGTTTTATTTTTATTTAGGCATGTATATGATGGACCTAACTGTTAGACCTGTTCCCCCGTGACCAGTTTCATGAGAAGATTGTTGGGAGGTACACAGAAGGTTTTCATTAGGGAATTATTTTTCATGCAGGAAGATATGTGACAAAAGATGATTAAACATTTCCCTTTTCTGGCTCACTTACTTAAAATGCAAAAAAAGATACGCACGTAGGAACAACAAATAACGTTGCGCACTTAACAGGCGTGACCTTATCAGTTTATCAGTGATGAAAAGAATCAGCAAGACTTTAAACAGTGATGAGCTGAAAATTGTTGATGCATAAACTAACAGGGCTGAGCCACTTTTCCGAATCAATCAATAGTAATCTTTATCAATTTGGCACTGAATATAAAGTCCAGCTGAGGCTGATGGGAAAGCTATCTGTTTCTCAGGCGTTCTGTGAGGACGACTGAAAGTTTCAATCAGGTGCTAGAACGTTTTAGACTAAAGAATCATAGTTGTCCATGCAACAAACATCGACATATTTCTCTCTGGTCATAGGAGATAGAGCAATTGTCGTACCATCCGGGCCCTCCCTTCACATTGAAAACAGGACAGCTAAAGGACAAAAACCCTGGTATCATTCTCTCGTATATGTGACAGATATAAGATTTGTGCCACTGTCTGGTACACAGAAGTCTTCTGAAGCTGTGCTATACCGTGAAAGCGATGACACCTTTACTGAATAAACAATTACCCCAATTCCTTCTAACTGTCTCTGGTTTTAACCAGTAGCACCAAAATACATTTAAAAAAGAGAGAGAAAATCTGACCTAATTGGACGTTACTGTTCCCTAAAAGCTGTGGTCCGGTGGTTTAAAGGTGACATTGGATGTTTTCACTATAAACCTGGGTGCAGTAGCAGGACTGAGGCTCAGTATATGAAGTATATGAAGTATGAAGAGTAATGGTACTGAAAAGCTCGGACGGATTTAGTGGCTCGATGCACTCGGCCTGTGTCCGGTCATTTCTGAGGAAACGTCACAAGAAAACAGGTTGCATTCAAATTTTGCTATTGATAACAAACCTAACGTTGTGTATTGTAGATCAGAGCAAAAGATCGGTCACCTGGCACGTTTTGACCTCAGCAGTGTTGTTCTGTTACTAATAAGATCTTTCCGGGTGACTGAGCATGAACCCTCTGATCAGTGCGCTCCCTCCAGCTGAACTGCGATAAGATTCACTCTGTATTTATGACTTTAAAGTTGCACCGTGTAACGGCACGCTCGCGCACGGGAACAGAAATAGAGCTAGTGTTCTTGTGTGATTATGCATGTAAGGGGGGTGAGGATAGGTGTCTGGTATTAGGCCACTTCAGTGCACAGAGTTAATGTCCTAAGATGGAGCACGAAGACTTAATCTTATCTTGATTCCTGTGAACCCCTTAAATAAGGCGGTGAATTCTCTCGGCACAGTTTAATTCTACTACCGCATTGATTTTTTTTCCCCCTCTGTTTTTTTCCCCCCCTTTCAGTCATGTCAAGAAAGCAGACCGCTTGAAAAAAGAATCACATACACCCACACAAAGGAGCAGCTCTGTATTACTGCAGGGTGATATACAAGTTAGAGAGCAGCTCATGTGGAGCAGCATGTGCAAGGACACCTTGAAACATTTGACTTTAAAACAAATCCAGGATAGTGACTTTAACAAATACAGTGAGCCAGGATGTCCGACTAATAATGAATTAAGGAAACAAAGATTAGTCGGTTAGAAACTTGAAATGTGTATTTTCTTATTCCTAAAACCTCACCAAAATCCTGTTTTAATCAGAGGTTTAGGTGTCATTTTTTATTTACCAGTCAAATCAAAGTCAGATTTTCGCAGTGAAATATTAATGACCGTTATCCCGTCATCCAGAAATGTAGATGCAGGAGCAACTGTCACAAACACGGCCTCTTTGTGCAGCCGGCACAGACGCGTCTGCCGTTTGGTATTTGGCTCATAATAAGCGAAGGAACAGCTGCTGGGAACAGGAAACATAGAACAGGGAAGTCTTGAGTTGTATGACTTCTTTTTTGACAGCTCCTCCTGCTATAGGAGGATCTGTCCCTTTAGGTTTTAGTTTTTTCTTTCCTCTTTTTTTTCCTGCACATTTTTTGGTGAAAACGCAGATGCAGAAAAATCTCCTTTCCCACTATGACCAGTGACTATTCTGTTTTGTTTTTAGCCTGCATCCTTACCCTATACAGAACCATATGTAAACAGCTGATGCCCAGTACAAGCTATGATTTATTTTTATAATCACAGGCAGCATCCAAAAATAAAATAAAAAGATTTTAAACAATAACGAGCGCAGTTTTGCCTCTCGTTTGTCCCAAATAAATCCCCAAACCCTATCTGAACAATAGCGGTTTAATGGGTATTATCCCTCACTTGTTTTTAGAATGAATGAAAATGTGATGCAGTGGAAACAGACTACCGATATCCCCTCTTTTTTTTCCAGAAATGATCAAACGATTTCTCCAAGCGCGTCGTACAAATTTGTCAATTCCTTGAGGGGCAACCTAATTATGACAAAAAATGTCCAAACGCTCGCAATTCCCACCCCGTCTTCCAAAAGTCCTTTAGCGGCTCTGAGCCACTGTAATCCCTTCCGGAGAGGCAGACTGTTGCCCGGGCAACCTCGGGCCTACCGCCATGGCAGCTGTAACCGTGTTGAGGAGAAACAGAATACCAGGGCGGACAGGTGTGGCTGGAGTCTCTGAGATCACCGGAGGTCTCCCGGCTCTGAGTGGGATGTCGTTACACGTGTGGAGCGCCACTAACAAGCCTCTCGCACACAAACACTGTCACCACGCCGCTTCTCCGCGCCGCTATCTGACCTGCTGGGTTTTGCTAATGATCTGTGTGTCGAGCTAAGACCGGCACATGGCTTTTCTTGCCACCTCGGAGCAGGAGGTCTGCGCCACGTGGCCACGCGTTTATTTATTTATTTTGTTTGTTTGGATTCTTGTGCGAGTATGACAGGTGACTCATGATCTGGGAAAAATGGTTAACCTGTTATATGGCTGATTATTGGGACACAGAACAAGAAGTCAAACGAGCTGTTGGTGCCTTTTGTGCCGACCGGGTGCTGAAATTGGGCCTAAAAAATAGTCATGCCTGCGTTTGGAGAGCAGCAGCCTAGAGAGAGCGTCCATTTGTGAGCAGGACCATGAAGGAAAGATAGTTCTGTTACTGAGTCAGTGTGGCGAGGCACAAAATGTCTATTTCAGGGCTTGCTTTAAGTAGGGTGAGTCACCGGGCTTTTGGAGCTCTCGAGGCTGCATATGTGTGTGTTTGTGTGTTTGTGTATGTGTGTGTGGACATGTATTTTCATGTGATAGCATTGATTCTATTTTTTTTTCCCCCCCGCCCTCTATCTCCGTCACACACGTGCCTGCCCGGCGGGTGCAGGTCTGTGACAGGTTAGGCGTTCTGGGTCGGAGCCATCCTCTCCCCGTCTTTTTCCTCGGCTCCGAGCAGCAGGCTGGCCTTTGTGCGGATACAGGCAGCGACTTCAATCTGTTTGGCAAATACCGAGATAAGTGAGGCTTACCCGTTGCCTCAGCAGAAAGTGGTCCAGACCAGGCCTACGAGTGCAAAGATGTAATGTACTAAGGATAGGGCAAGGCTTTAAAAAAAAAAAAAAAAAAGAAGATGATGAAAGAAAAAGGCAAATATTAACATTTTGATGCTATTTCGAGATAGTGTGGTGTGAAGGACGCCAGAGTGACAAATAGACAATGAGCTGTAGGAAAATGGTTAGATGGAGGGAGAAAAGCAAATGAGAGAGGGAAACCACCTCCCGCTGTCAGTGAAATGTCAGTGGAACCCTGGGGATGCATTGATTAACCTCTCCACTTCTAACCTGCCTTCACCCCCTCCACCGAAGGCAAAAAAACACACACACTGGTGTATAAACATGATTTTAATTGGAAGACTTCACAGTGCCTGATAAGTGACATTAACCTCTTTTGTCTCCATTTGATTGGCTTTTTACACTCCCAGTAGCCAGATTTAGCTGTACTCAAGTGAAGAATGACACAAAAAGCAACAACGATTCTGTTTTACTTTGACCAGTCAGTTCCATTCAAAATTGCTTTTCTCTTATTGATTCTCACAACCTTTTTTCCCTGGAAAATCACTTCGCTAATTGCAAGATGTCAGATGGAAATGCAGCCGATTTTTACAGTTCTGGAAGCTATTTTCCAATTGATCATTTTAGCATTTTTAAATGATAAGGCCTGATCATGGTTGTGGTTTTGGAATGTTTTTTTTTTCATTATTCTGTAGTTTGTTTGGCTTAGGAACATCCTCGTTTCTCAGACTTATGCTCAATGTTCCGTGTCAATTTTTGATTTGTTACCCCTTCACGTTAGGATTCAGTTGCTTTAAAAATGGAGAGCCGCTGTCTGAAGCAAGGCACAAACATCCTGGTTTATAAATACCCGTGTGCGTTTGAAAAGGTGTATGCAGGGTTTTTGCGCGTTCACATTTCTTTTCGGATCTGGGCCCCCTTATGAGTCATTCCGCATTGCAGAATCTGTTTGAAAAGTGATGCATCTGGTGGGCTCTGAAACATTCAAGTCATCTTTTTACATTAATTCACAGATCTATCTGGTGGAATTCATGTATTTAATGTCCAGTCAGTCCTCATTTACCCATAATGTTTCATAAAACAGACAAAGGTAGGTCATCAGTATGTCTTTTCAAAGGTTGGTTTAAAATTCCAGGTGTTAAAATTTAAACAACTTATGCAAAAAATGTGTGTAACAGCAGTAAAGGTGTGATGTGACATGTGACTAACATCTTAAGTATCTCGTCTTTTCTGCTTTGCCCCTCACAGTTTGCTCCCAGTTCTCCAAAGGAGTGTACGCCATCATCGGCCTGTATGACAGGAAGACGGTCAATATGCTCATGTCCTTCTGCGGAGCGCTGCACGTTTGCTTTGTCACACCGTCCTTCCCTATTGAGACGGCCAACCAGTTTGTCATCCAGCTGAGGCCTGAGCTCCAGGATGCTTTGGTCGGAGTTATCGAACACTATGGATGGACTAAGTTTGTCTACATGTACAGCTCTGACTCCGGTAGGAAACCCAGCCTCTTTGTTTCTCTTCATACTCTGTGGTCAACTTCACCAATTACAAAAGCATGTGTCCGTGAAGTGGGCGAGAATTCTTCGAGTGTGTGTGTATTTCGCTATCTAAAACGTTTGATAGGAGGGTCTTCATATTTCAATGGCGACAGCGGTGGTCTTTGTACAGAGGGCCCGGAAAAAAGAAACACTGACCAGCGCTGACTGCATGATAAATTACACAATGGAAGGAAGAGATGAAGCTTTTCTCTGAGCATGGCCTTAGCCTGTGTTGCTGCCCTTCTTTTGTCGCTAGTAGAAAAGGCACTTTAGTGACAGTCCTGCATAGGCAGATAAAAATAAAGCAGAGCACCTGTCAGCCTCTGTGCCATCTGTCCCAGGTGTGGGTTTTGGAGCATGACTGAGATGGGTACATATTTTTGTGTTGGTGCCAAAAACAAGCATGCATTTGGACAGACAAATTATATCCACTTCATACACCCATATGTACATATATTTAGGCCTTTTGTTCTGTGTGTTTGATGGCAAAACCTTTCGTAGATATTTTTGGGGAGCGAATGCATGTCCTTCGTGTGAGCCAGTGGAATCCATTTCAATATCACTAGGTTTCTTAGAGACTTCAAAATTAGCCCACTTTTGTGGCTATTTTAGGTCCTCTTGTAATATAACATTTTATTTATTTTGAATTTGCATGGGATGTTTGTATGGCTATTTGCACATAGCATTTATACTTCGTTCGTTTTTTAATAATGTGTCAAAATGTATTTTTTTAATGCATTTGCAGTGTTGTCCATAATGCTGTCAATTTTATTCGGACATGTTTAAGTTGTTCATCCATTTAACTTTGATTTTGGAGTCACAAGATTTCAAGTATTTTATCTATTACGCATTTTATCTGCCCATATTTTTTCTTCTTCCACCTTTTCTGCTCTCTCTTATGGTGCAGCATGTCCTAATAAATGTGATAAATGTGCTTCCCATCTTTTTTTACTTTTAAAAGCCAAGAATGGGGAAACAAATTTGATTGCCCATTAAACTCATCATAAACTATATTCAGGAAATGATTTCCTAAAGTGTTATTTCCTATACTGTTGATTGCCTGGTGCCCAGGTCTCCATGTACTGCCTGTGGCCAGAACGGTGCTTGTGACACCCCGATTCCATTATGATTTTATTCACTTCCAGAATGTCTTTGGAGGACAATTTGTGCCTTGGTCAACCCTTCCTGCCTTTCTGTCTGACAGGCTGTGTTTTGTACAGGTGCATCAGGCACATTTAAAAACCGGAGACTGTATTTGATGCACAACCACTGACTCAGTAGTGGAAGAAAGAATAGACAGACGTTACCCAGACTGATTAATATTGTAATGCATCAACCACACTGGGAACAAAATGAAAGACAATTTGGCTTTGGGGGGAGATACGAAAAACTGGGTATAATTTCCAAACCACTGTTTTAATGCAGAAAAGCGAAAATTTCCTCCTTAAACGTCAGCAATCCTAAAACTTTTTATTTGCAAGAGCCTGATTTTCTCTTTTTTTCTGTGACCTTCAATTGATAAATAAATAAATACATAAAGGAATGCATCTGAATAAAAACTGAAGCATGCAACAAGAGCTTTGATAAAAGTGATCTCAAGTTAAGAATGAACTGTTTAAAATGAAGGAATCAGAAAACAAGTAAAAGGGTAAAATGAGTTAAGTGTTTCCTCTTGGAAGCAGCTATGTTGCATGATGCTCTCTATGATGCTGGAACCTTTTGCTGACACCTAAAATTAACTCCATTCAAAGATAGCTGACCTTGTGGTCTTTTGCACAACCGTGATTAATTATCTCCTGTGTTCCAATGCCTATCATCAGTTTCACAGCCACTATTTAATCTGCCAGCTCCAAGAACTGCAATTACTCCCTCGTTAGCGACAGTGAAAAGAGAGGGGCCCCGTCACAGAGGCCGTGCATCACTGTGTCCCTCTCGAACCACCCTTTACCAACTTCTGCGTGAAACATCCACTCGACGTCCTCCCATTTTTCTCCGGGTTTCTCGTTTATTTACATGTTGCAGTCATATGTGGAGGGAAGGCACCATCCATCTTCTCTTTTCTTAATGACCCTGTGTCAAATAAGCGCTGCGAATCGCCCGGAGAGCAGCTGGTGTGCATGCTAATCGGGCCAAGCTATCATCTGTCATGCCCTGAGTCTGCATTTTCTCATTCTTCTCCTGACAAAAGCCGTGTTGTTGTCTCCGTGGATTTAAGGATTTCGGGAATTTGTATGTATTCGCTCATGAAAGGCCTGTCTGAACATAAGCAAACAAGCACGCTGGATCAGTGCAACACATGGCATGTGGACTCACGGCGGATTCGGCAGTTCGTTTACATTTTGTAATTGCTGCAATTCATTTGTATAATGGCTGCCAGTTTGATTCGGGTGAAATGAGTTTCTTTACTCTGCGGAACAACTGTGACTGCCAACTTGAGAGGAATCTGATTGGTGGACTGCCAGCAGCAAAGATGTACAACACTGAGTCAGATTGTAAATCAGAGCCGGAGATCAATGTTTTCCATTATTGCTTCTTATTTCCTGCCTAAGCATAAGCCCCGAGCTCAGTGGCTACTGTCCGTTTCCTGTGATGCTCAAGTGTCTCAGCAGCGTATCGGCGACAGTCTAATCGAGCAGCACCACCTGTAGTTGCTGCTTAAAGAACACAAAGCTGGTTGTAAAAGTGACGTCTGATGATGATGCAAGAGCTGATTATTTGTTAGCATGAAAGCGGTGATTATTTAGCCCTGTGGCACACGAGCTGCAAAAGCACACCTGCGAGTGTCAGTGTGCTTAATGGACTGTCCCGCTTGTTACACTTTATCACCAGAGCTACAGGGGGAGATTCTGATGGATAAGCTTATCCAAAGCCGTATGGGTTTCTGCACAGCTTCTCCTTGGTTCACAAGTTTTTTAATTTGTTTCCAGCTCATACCGTAACCCAGCTACTCGGTGTGTGAGTCGAGCCTGAATGGAAGCTGTGCAGAAGGCTGCCTTACACCATGTAGAAAGTCATTAATTGCTTTCTGTATATCTACACTGCAGAGTCATCCATCTTTTATGTAGAAGTATTTGTTCTTAATGCCTGAATTCCATGCCCTCTTCCAGTTCCAAAAGCATGTGTTTTATATCTCTTTTGACCCAGGCCTGTCAGTTCTGCAGAAGGTCCTGGACACAGCTGCAGAAAGGAACTGGCTGGTGACGTCGGTCAATGTGGAGACCATGACGGAGCCCTCCTTCTTGAAAGTGTTCCAGGACTTGGACAAGAGGAAGGAGGGACAGATAATTATTGACTGTGAAACTGAGAGGCTCACTGGCATTCTCAAAAAGGTAAAACACAAACGATAAGCTTATGTTGTAAAATAACACTCCAAATGTAATTCAAGTTTTATTCATTTTGTCTTAAAAAAGATATATTAGAGGCATAAAAAAAACAACAGTTCATAAATAGGCTGGACACATTTTAAGCGGATGAATCAGAGGGAAAAAGAAAAAAGACAGGCTACAAATGGAATTTCAGCATTGGCTATTGGGACTCTCTGGTGTATCAAGGACAGGAAGGATAAATAACACACCAACGGTATTTGGAGCCAGCAGTTTGTCTGTGATAGGATCATCACTTACTCACCTCTGCACTGTTAAAGGGAAAAAAGATCTTGGCACCTCAGTTGACTGTGCAGCAACTCTCTCCAACAGACAGAGATCTTCCAATGATAGCTTAGCAACAGTAACTAGGCAAGACAGACCTGTCCGACTCTGGATTTCTCCAGGTGATGAAGTGGGGTACATGGGAGTTCATGATGTGTCTCCTAATTTGTGTTGTCTTTGGAAGTAAAAAAAAGTTTGCCGTAATCTTTGCACTTAAAATCCTCTTTAACAAGTGGTACCAAAGTATTAACATCAAACTGCATGTTACCGAACCCAGTTCTGGGCCTTTCCTAAACAGTTAAATTTTTTAAAATCTTTTCTTTTAGCAAATTAAATCACATTTCTTGAAAAAAAACACCTTGTAGTGCTTTGATTAAAATGGATAGCATCTATTTTGGTTTGTTTAAGTTCTCATCCATATCTCAAACCTGCATAGAACTTTAATTTGCATCGGTGTCATTGACTTGTTTTTAAAAGGCCGGCATCTGCTCTTAACTGTACACTTTCTTGACTTACTGCTTTAAAATGTCCCTGTGGTTATGAGGATATGAAACTATGCAGTGCATCAACATGTCTCTGATCATTCCATCCCACAAAATCTTTGTGTTGTGTCAAAGGAAATGAACATGGTCATGCCAAATAGTGACTTTTAAGCATTTTAACATGACACAAACTTTTACTGGCGGGCAGATGGTACATCTAACGCCACCTCAGATGCTGGATAAAAAGCTCCCTCATGACATCATTGTGCTGTACTGAATGAGCTTACAACACACTTACACACAACACACTTGCAGTCAGTCAGCTTTCATGTTGTTGTCGAGCCCAAATCCCGGTCATTTCCACAGCCATGGTGCACAGCCGGAAGAACGAGAAGAAAAAAACTAGTCTTGTTACAGCTGTGGGAAAATGCTAATTCAGCCAGACTTGGCTTTAAAAGGATGAGTTGAAGTCTTGATTAAAGCTATTTCCGGCCAGTGGATTTGAAGCTGACTGCTTTTTAGCTTCTGATTTTGTCTCAGGAACAGGCCAGTGTAGAGAGAGGCGTTTCAGTTAATAAAGAAATTGAAACGTGTGACATACAAGAAGAGACTGTAGCAGCACAGACGCTGGAAAGTGACTTTGAAGAGCTCTTGACCTCGGTGGGATCTGCCATGATCAGATACCATCTCTTTTTAGACAGGGTGAAAAGTTGCAAATGGCCAGATGGGTATGACAGAGGATCAGTTTCAGCGTGTTTTCTTAGAAAGAACCAGGAAAAAAGACTAATTCATTTGCTGTTGAACTCTAAATTACTTTTAGAGAAACACCATGCATTGAGAAGCCGAAAATCTTTCCAAACACGCAGACGAATTTGCAGAGGACGGTTCAGGCACAGATGGCTCAGCTGATAAAGAAGTCAGACACTCTGAGGATGGCCAGCGAGGAGAAAGCACAAGGGCTGAAGAGCACTGAGGAGGAGATTCACTCCAAGAGAGAGGAACTGAACACACACTTAGGACACACATACACACATCAGCTACCTAACGCCAAGATTATTTGTATTTTTTGTACTCCAACAATGCTTGTCACCTGTATTACCACATGCATTTGGCACGGCCTTCTTTTGTGCATTTATGTGTTTCGTGATATTTTTTTCTTAATATTCATTCATAATGGTCTCAAAAATGGATTCAAAAGTCTTTGATTATAGTGGAAGTGGTAGAAACTGTAAAAGTTAGTGTTTTTTCTAAACTTCAACACGAGAAGTCAACAAGGCATAATACTGCTTGTTGATTTAAGTCTTTTTTACTTTGGTTATCCTTTTTTTCTATTCAAGTGCACTATTTCAAATAAAAAGCAAAACAAACACAAAGCCTTACATCCACCATGATCAGTCTGTGTGGACTGTGGCTGCTCAGCATGAGTGTTATTGATGGCCTGGTGTGTACAGTTAAGGCTGTTGCATCATTTCTCGTCGGTTTACAGCAGCTGAACTTGAGAGGTTGTGCACTGAGACGGCACACCGTCTATCACTGACTTCTGCTTCCTGCTTCCGCGCTGGCCTGTCTGTGAGCTTGAGTTATCACCAAAGCTGCCAGAAACACACCTCTTCCAGTTTTGCCCTTTAAACTCACTTCTGAGTGGATTTAATGCGGAACAGAGTCTATCTAACAAAAATGTGACTGACAGTGTCCAGGGCGTCATTTATTCTGCACACGTAATACGATCCTCAGGAGAGCACTTGCTCTGATAGAAAATCTGTTCATAAAAAGTTTCACTGTGTTTTCATAAAATACAAGAAAAAATGACCCACTGATTTGCTGTTGAACTCTGATTGACTTTTGGAATTTGCATGTATAATTAAAAAAAGAAATCACTGCCAAACCTTTCCCATTTGACAGTCCACTGTGTCTTCCCCTGGTTTCAGGCATGGTGTTGTCTGCACTGGTGCGTGTGTTGCCTCTCTTTTTCGTGTTTTCCTTGCTCCAGGCTTGGCTGCAGGGCTTTCCAAGTGCTGGGGTCACCATTAATAACAAATGCCACCTTCTGTCATGACCTAAAGCATCATTAGACACACAAAAGCCAACAAGTCCAAAGCATGCACTAAACCCTAAAAACACAGTTCCTTATCTATAGTGCTGTGACTTAGATTCTAAATTTCCTAAATAAGTGGTTCCCACTTTTTTCCTCTCATGCTTTTTTTTAATGACACATTTTTAGACAAATACATCAGCTGTGGTTCTACACACATCTCCACCATTAGATTATGATCAAACATAAGATGTGTTGTTAACTGCCAGTAAAAGCTAGAAATGAACCTACACTGTTTCTCCACTAACTTTTGCATTACCCATGTGCAGGTTAAAGAAAATGGTGAAAAGGTTTTCTTTGTAATGAAATGTAGTATTTCTAGTGGCAGATTTTTGTGAAATATTGGAATCCGATCGGAATTCTGAAACGGCCTGTGGAAACCCATTCGATCACTCGGGAAGAGGATGCAGACTCTGCAAAGAACAATATACTCTGCATGATGGACCTCATTATAACAAAATCAAATCGGGTGCTATGATCTTACGATAAAATTATTCTACTGCCTTTTCCTCTCATTTAAAAACAGTTATATACTGATTTTGATCAGATTTTGATTTTCTGTCTCTTCCCTTTGTTCTTGTCTTTCAGATCGTTGATCAAGGAAAGAATGCAAAGAGTTATCACTACATCCTTGCTAACTTGGTAAGAAATTATGCCTCAGAAAACAGTTCATATATAATCTATTTGGATTCCTTTTATTTTTATTTTTCCAACTTGGCTACATACTTGTTCATATATTTTCATATGTTTTAGTTTCAGACAGACAGGGTTAACCAATGTGTCTGTTTCTGACAATTAGCGTTAAACTATCAGCATTTTACGTCTCCTCATTTTATGTTCCACTTGAATTATTCTTTTTTATGTCAAATATCATCAGTTCAGTTGTAGGCAAGTAGTAGTAGTGCAAGACAAAAAGCTGGGAACATTGTCAGTCACAGAAAAAGGTTACTCAGCAATTCTGTAAGTTACAGCCCTTAGGTCCCCTCACTGGTCACTCTCAGTGCAAATGCTATATGGACCACCTTAGCACTCACTAAATGTGCCCATATGAAGACTAAAGTGACACCAGCAGAAGCTGTGGAAATAACCACATTAATATGCAGCTGCTGGCAGGAACATCTTCTCTCAGTTGGGGTTTTAGATTGGCTCTTTCTCTTTTGTCTGGCCAGTTTGCCAGATTTAATTTGAAACTATGAGGACCAGACGGTACAAATGGCTGATCAGCAAAGTGGCTGCAATCATTTATAATGAGTCCACTAAGAGCCCTGTGCAAAAAAAATAGATAAGTCAAATAACAAAGAAAACAGTTTTTTTTTAGGTTTGTACCTATTCACTTGTCTGTGTATTCGTCTGCCCGTGTATGAATCATATGGACATTGCTTGAATTGCATTACGCAGTTAGATGTGGTAACAATATCTGATGGAAACCACCCCCCACCCCCCATGTCCAGTCTTAGCAAAGACTAGTTTCTATAGTAACCTCCTCTGTTCAGTGCTTGGCATTAGCTCATTTACAGAGCAGTGAAAAGATACTAGTCTTTTCAGCTGAGAAGCATGGACACCTGGTCAAATAAAGCTACATTAGGAAGGCCGGCTTGACTTTGGACTGCCAGATCTTTCAGAATACAGAACTTGTGGCTATTTAAGAGCAAACCAACGGTATTTCTCAGTATTTGTTTTGACTTTGTGGCTACAGAAGATTAAAGGAAGTGAATGCGGTGAATTCTTCAAACATGGACATATATAGGCAAAGCTTCACACACCATGAGGCAAGTAATGTCAGAGCAGAGAACAAAGAAATATAATAAACACTGTCAAAAGACTGGTAAGCCAGTTGTAGAGGGACACCTTTTGTTCTCATCAGTCATGACTTTGCTTTTCCTGTAAAAAGTCGAGACAAATCATCTTCACTGCTCCCCTAGCCGTTGCCACTTATCTGCCTCTTCCTCTTCCTGCACTAGCAACAGGCAACCTACTGGGAGGATGAGACTGGATATCCATTACTCTCAAAAGAACAGCCTCTAAAAAAATCCAGGAAAGGAAAAGAAACTAAAAGAAGACAGCATTGTAGGAAATCCTTTCTCCTTGTGTTCCATTTTGTGAGGAACACACTCTGCCTTTTTCCCACTGGCCTGTAACATTTCAATCTGAACTGCTCCTGGACGTTGTCTTTTTTTATATCATAATTCTATTTCCTCAGGAAAGACTGTAAAGAAGTCTGTTCAAAGGGATAACCTGTGAGCAAGAAAGTTGGAATATTTTTCCTTTTCTTTTTCTTTCGTGCCTATGCAATTGACCTTTTTATTTCTGATGGTTAAGCCACATCTGGCCAAAAGATTTGGTGAAAAAAGCATTCCAATAAAGAATACAGCCAGTTTGAATGCTTCTCATGTTCTAAACTATTCAACTATAAACTTACAGCTTTAACTGTCCTTTATCCTTCCTTTTTTTCTGATTGTGTGGTGAAATAGAAAATGCAGTGATTACCTCAACACATTAGGAGTAGAAGTGGCTTTGTAAGAAAGTGTCATGAGAAGTCCTTGCACCTCTCAGCAGTCCCTGAGGTCGAGAATCACAGAATCACAGTTGGGAAAGGCTGCTGCGAATGATAAAACAGAAGCTTCTGCTATCCAAATCGACACGGCTCTGACCGTGGATATGTAATACAAGATGTGTTCCGCTGACACAATGTTTAATAGGCGTGAAATTGCTTAAATGGCACATCTTTGTGTCTGCATCTGATTTTTATGCCGTGCGGGTGACAGCTGTGGTCAGAGGTATGGTGTTTTTGTTGTATGTACCCCTATTCTTACCTACATTCATACTTATCTCAAGGGAACAGGGTCCCTTCACATTCCCTTAGGATGTTTTGGATGTTTGGACACATGGATAGCTGAGTCATTGGTTTTTGTCAGAATCCAAATGTTACTGTTATGAGCGTGTGTCTGTATTTCATTCTTGTGAATTGATAATGTCACACCTGGATTTTGATGTACACAGATGAAAGATCACTTTTGACCCTACAGGAATTCAATGATGGCTGTTTTGAAATGGAAATCTTTCTCTCTTTTTGACAGTTAGGATCAGGTGTCTATCGGCAGAAATCTTTATGATTTATCTTTTATTATTCCACTTTCATAACCGTTTCTTAATCATGATACTGTTTCATCCTTACGTCTGCCATCTTGTCTGTCTTAGGGATTCCTGGACATTGACCTGACAGATCTTAGGAATGGCGGTGCCAACATAACTGGCTTCCAACTTGTCAACAACTCTGAACCAAGTGTGAGCCGCATCGTCCAGCAGTGGATGGAGTTTGATAACAAAGACTCCAAGATGAGCAAGGCTGGACTCCAAGTAAATTTATTTCACTTTATACTACTACATTCCTTTTCTTTTCTCTTATCAATATTCTCTTTCAAAATTTGTAAGAGTGAATGAGCTATGAAGCAGCTTAGCAACATGAAAAAGACTTTAGTTAGTTTGTTTGTTTGTTTGTTTGATGTAATTTTCTTCATAATTGTTACTTCCCACTGTCAGATCATTTCTAACTGTGAGCAACCTGTTGAAAAGATTATTGAAAAGAGTAGGATAAATAAGTAATTTTTGGAAACAAGAGATTCAAATCAGGGATTTCTGCTGTTAAATGTTTATAGATTTGTACTGTCCAAACAACAAAACTTATTCCTGATGCAACCACTTGTATGTCTGTAAAGTCAAGATGTCCTTAGAAAAAAGTACCAGTATTGTAAATCACACATTTTAAAAAACTCAAATAAGTTTGTCCTTGTTTTAAAAACAGTGCAAAGTCATAAAACAATGTGAAAAGTGGAAAATTGCAGATGCATTTAATATTTAAGCCCTAAAAAGCCATATTCCCTCATTTCTGCCTTAATTATCAAAGGTTTTATCATTCTTGAGTTTAAATGATCTCTCTTCCTGCAGTACACAGGTGCTCTGACATATGATGGGGTGAAAGTCATGTCCACGGCCTTCCAGAATTTAAGGAGACAGAGGATAGACATCTCTCGCCGGGGCAACGCAGGAGAGTGTCTCGCCAACCCGCCAGCCCCATGGGGACAAGGCATCGACATTCAGAGAGCCTTGCAGCAGGTCTGCAAATACAAACACAGACACCAAAGTGCACATGCACACACCCGTGCGTGACCAGACCGAGCACAGACACACACAAAATTCTTGACTGGCACATTGGCTAACAGCTCCTGAGTTGGGGCTGGCTGAACAAATTAGGTCTCATTCTGTCGCGTAAAGTTCACATTAAGTCACACGAGAGCTCCCCGATATCAATTGTGACATCACAACTAGTAAACAAAACCTGTGGGCAATATTGCTAAACCATGATCGTCATGGAATATGACATCAGCAATTGAGTTGCTGAGAAATGAAAATTGAGAAATGTAGTATTGGGCAATGGAAATGGTAATGCTTGCCAAGCTGTGACGCTTGCGCTTTTGCATGTATTCAACTCAAGGCTCCTCTGCAGAGTGGCTGTGCAGAGACCTGCTCAGAGTCAATCTAGCCATCTGCCCGCGGACAGACTGAAGATTGAAGCAGTGCTCGCTCAATTAATTCCATCATGCGGCCAAGACAAACACACCGCAATGTACACATGCACACTCACCATCTGTCACTCACCTCCGCATGGACCTGAGCTCGGTGGAGATTCACAAATGGATGCAATGCAAACACGTGCAAGCCATTCTCAACGTGTATTGCATTGTAAAAGTGACATACAAATCCCTGCGAGTAACACAGAAATGAGGAAAAAGGAATACCAATGTACAGAAAGCAGTCCAGTACCCAAAACCATCTTCCAGGAAAGGTGGATTCTGTAACTCTGTTATGGTTCTGTTAATCTCTGGTGCTGTTTGCAGGTCCGTATTGATGGATTAACGGGTCACATTCAGTTCAATGAGAAAGGCCGAAGAACCAACTACACTGTTAGTGTCATGGAGTTGGCCCCCTCTGGACCTAAGAAGGTAAACCTAAAGGGCCACTGTGAGATATTCATTTTCACTTATTCAGAAACCATGTTCCATTTAAATAACGCAACGGCCCAAATGATGCATATTGTAAAAATGACACGTACAGATTCTTTGACCCTGTCTGGTGGTAAAAACATGCTATTTGAAAGGAGGATTAAGAGCCACTTCGCAAGCAACCTTTTTTATACTGGAAGTGAAGTTAGTAAGATTTTACAGCAGCTCTCAAGTGATCACCCGATTATTTATGCACATACTTTAACTTTGAGAGTACACTTAGAATCCAGCCATGTCTGAAGTGGGAGTGAAACTCTACAGCTTGAAAACAAGAAATACAGAAGAGGCTACATGGTAGTTTACGCACCACTGAAAGGAAAAAGGAAATCCTTGCAACCAAACGGTGCATTCATAATATCAAGCTCTGTTCCTCTTAATATTTAAATCCAGTTTAATAGCTAGTAAGTGCCAGTCCCAGTTTGTGACTCCTTTTCTTTGTCCCAGGTTGGCTACTGGAATGAAGATGAGAAGTATGTGACTACGGCCAGCCTCATAAGGGGCAGCAATGAAACTTATGGACTGTTGAATAGGACTTACATAGTCACTACAATCTTGGTAAGTCTGAAGAGAAGAAAAGAAAAGAAAATATAAGTCATTTGTGTGGAATTTTGAGTCAGATAGCAGAAACTCAAGCAGAAAAAGTCATAGTAACATTTTTCATTTTCTTTTAAAATCCAGTAAAATTCTCTCTCAGAAAAATGTGTCTGTTTCCCCCTCCTTCTCTCCTGCTCTGAATATATTTTGTCTTTGTGACAGGAGCCTGATCAGAATGATGAATAGTAGTAACAAGATTAGTCTCATAAACATTTGCTCCTTGCTCGACATTTACTGATGACTTGTAGAGTTATTGTTTTTCATATTAACTCCACATTTAATCTCAAATAGCATATTATTAGCACAAACAAATCAAACTTGAAGCAACCTCTTGTCATTCCAGAATTACCCGTGCAGCTTTGGAGCGGTTAAAGGAACAAAATACATTAAAAGCTCAGCGCCCTTCTGAGGCTGTAACATGTCAGCATGTCCTTCATTTCTCTCTCCTTTATTTGGCTGAGATGTCACCACTAGGCTCTTTGACACGATTTGGCAGATGAGGCTGTATTAAATGTGCTGGCCTATATGTCAGATCCAGTGGTGCTGAGTCCTGTAGGGTGGATTTGAGAAAATGGTATCACAGATTCAATCTGACTAACTGTCATGTCAGCTATAGGTTGAAATGACATTTTCTCCAAAGAGCTAGGAATACCTGACAATACATGGCAGGAATATGTTAGAGGATGATAATGGTGTAAGTACATTAGATCCCAGAGGGCACGAGATGTTCTTAGAGTGTATAGCTTGCTGAAAGTCTTTATTTCACAGTATGTCTGTCAGCTTTTTGGACATCTGGCTCCTCCCCCCCTAAGGGAGGCCATGTGTTTTCTGTCTCATCCAGTGTGTGAAAGAAATTTATTTTAAAGAATAAACATAGTCAATTCAAACCTCTGCAGTTTTTGTGTAGCATCAGCTGAGCACATCTGGACTAAAAAACGTGGCTGTATAATCAATGAGGAAAAAAATCTAAACATGGTCACTATAGCCTCCAGTTTTTATTTGGATGTTTCCTATGTTATCTACGTCCTATTTCTGTGGTGCACAAGCATGTCTGCTACATTTGAGCTGTTTAGCACTGCATGGTGTTTGTTTTCTTATACATTATACATTTTCAATAGGTGTCAGGCCTGGACTGATGGCATTTTCCCTCTGAAATAAAATATTGCTTCAGAAAAAAAGATTGGATGGGATCATATCTCTCAAAGATTTTCACCCACGCAACAAGCCCAGTTATACTTTTTACACTACTTGCTGATACATGGGAAAATAACATAGAGGTTTATTTTTCATCAAATAGCCAATATATGGTCTGATCTAACCACAATCATAGATTTCAGTCATGATACAAAAGAAATTCAAAAGAATTTTAAATTTGAAAAAGACTGAAAGGGGTTTAGACTTTCTTGTTATTGAAAATAAAAAAGCAATTCACATGCTTTTTAATTCTATGTGCTGCAATTTCTTCCAGTTCAATCGGTTTTTCTTGTAGTGTTTTTGATGTGCAGAAATGTGTGTTTATGTGTTATATTTCACATGGTTGATTGTTTATGTTTATGTGTTTAGCAGACGCTTTTATCCAAAGCGACTTACAAAGTAGGGGGCCACCGAGAGTTGAACTGGTTACCTCTTGATCTCCAATCCAAAACACAACCACAGAGCTATCCCCAGTTTATTTGTTTGATTGACAGCAGATCGCCATGAATTTGTTCAAGGTCAATGAGAGCCGGTCCCTGAGGGACTGTCTGCACGCCTCACAGTGTGTGTGTGTGAGTCTGCTCACAGTGTGTGTGTGTGTGTGAGTCTGCTCACATGTGTCTGTGTTGGTCTTCAGAAGCATACGCTGTGTAAGCGCTGCACACCAGACCTCTGCCTCCACTCTCTGCCCTCCCTGCCGTTTTCATACCAGCGAATCTGGGATTCTGTGAGGCAGTTATCTTAATCTCAACCATAAAGATCGACATAATGCACATTACTGTAACAGACCCTGTTTAAACACAGAATTTGTTCACTCCACCAAATTCTAAGCTTAGATAAAAACACATGTAGCATCATGTTGGAAGAGCAGCCTTTCAAGTGCTGGTGGATAGTTCAGGGTGTCAAAGGTAACTGTCATTCTGTATGAAATCCATTTTTCCACAAGGCGAGCATGGCCCCAGGTGTTGTGTCAGGTGTAATTTCTCTGCCCAGTAATCAGTGTGAGAAGCACAAATACTGGTTTAACAAGAACATCGGTCTGGCCTTGGAACAGGTCAGCCAGGCTTGAAAGTGCTGTCAGCTTTGTGCACATGGCTCAGAAACACAGAAACACTTGTGCACACGCATGTCTCTGCCGTTCAGATCCGACATCTCACATTTATTTTAATACATTTTTATGATTTCTTGCTATGAATTACATCATATAAAAAATACGTCATTGTGGTAAAGTCATCCTGATCATCATACTTGGACACGTTTGTGTTTGAAGAGCATACCATACCCTCAAGATCCAAAATGTGATAATATGTTTGAATTACACATTATCATCTTTTCTTCTTATCTTTTCCAAACAGTTATATTTTGGTGTATTTTTTTCTGAAGACTCAACTATGACAACAAATGCCCAGAACTCTTAAGATTTTAAATTCCACTCTTGAAAATGTTGTTTGTCTTATCCAATTTCTTCATTATTTAAAAAAAATAAACTGGAAGAAATGTTTAGGTGTGAGGTGATAAAAAACTAAACTAACAGTCGCAAATGCCTCTGTTCATGCCTGTCCTCCGTCCAACAGGAGTCTCCCTATGTGATGCTGAAGAATAACCATGAGAATCTCCATGGGAACGATAGGTATGAGGGCTACATAGTTGAGCTGGCCGCTGAGATAGCCAAGCATGTGGGCTACCAGTACAAACTGAAGATTGTCTCAGATGGAAAGTATGGAGCCAGAGACCCCGAAACTAAGATGTGGAATGGCATGGTTGGCGAGCTTGTTTATGGAGTAAGTACACAGCATTTTTTTAGATCAAGGAAATGCTGCTGACATTAGCAGCTGGATAATGTTTGTTTTTTGTCAGGGAGGGGCACTAAGATATTTAATGAGAAAGTTTCTGTATAGGCTGGAGCAATGCAAACTCTGACAAGTCTATCTGCTAATGGAAATGCTCAGATCTGGTACTGATTCCTTGTCTCATTCAATATGTCAGAGATAGTATAAGAGGATTCTGTCTGTGGAAGCAAGATTAAAAAGTTGATGTTAAAAAACAAACTCTAATTTTACATTAGCAGTCACACATACTGATGTCTTTGTGTTCACCCACAGCTGTTTTCTTTACAGGTTACATTTCCATTCCATACAATCTGATCTTTTGTACTGGCAGTTTTCAGCCTCATTAGTCCTCATTGTGCAGCTTTTCATAGTTCTAGTGTTTACCGCGTGCTGTAAACTGGAAAAGGCAGGGAAAAAAGCAACCATTAAAGGTCATTTTTTAATACTGTGAGGTGAAAGCCTAAGCAGACTAAACTCCAATGATTTTTTTCTCATGTTTTAGAATCCATTTCTGCCGATTTTGCACCTTAAGCATGACATGACATCCTTTTTTCCAGAGGTGCATTTCTTACGGGCGCAGCGGCAGATTTCTTTCACATGCCTTTTCGTGTTTTCTCTTCTCTTTCAGAAAGCAGATCTGGCTGTGGCTCCTCTCACCATCACTCTTGTCCGTGAAGAAGTCATTGACTTCTCCAAACCCTTCATGTCTCTGGGTATTTCCATCATGATCAAGAAACCCACCAAGTCCAAACCGGGAGTGTTTTCATTCCTGGACCCGCTGGCCTACGAGATCTGGATGTGCATTGTGTTCGCCTACATCGGCGTCAGCGTCGTCCTCTTCCTGGTCAGTCGATTCAGCCCTTACGAGTGGCACGCCGAGGACTACGAGGAGGGAGGCGAGCCGCAGACCCCGACCCAAGCGTCGGCCTCCAACGGCATGCAGCAGAGCCAGACGTCCACGCAGCAGAACGCCAACCAGCAGAGTCCCGAACAGACCAACGAGTTCGGCATCTTCAATTCCCTTTGGTTTTCACTCGGAGCATTCATGCAGCAGGGCTGTGACATCTCGCCACGGTAGGAGACTCTAGCAAACAGCAAATTTAATCGATTTTTAAAAAAACCATAAATAAGTCATTTGTATATTTGCATTTGATTTCAGGTACTCAGTAAGTGGTGGTAATCGTTACCACATCCTCCACAGCTCAGCTGCGGTTGTTTTGATGGATTTATATTTTAAAGCTATTTGGTAAATCATAAAAGTTGGATGAGGAGCAGCAGTGGGAGTTATGTTGTAATTTAGCCATGCTTCAAAATCCAGTGTAGCTATTAGTCTGTCTCACATTGTCTGTCGAGTGATTAGTCACTTTGTTTATATTTGGGTCAAAAATTAAATCCATATCAGACGGTCGGAAAAGCCTCCTGAAAGATCCTGGTGTTAGGGCTGAGTGGTGCGTGTCGGCTCCCATCAAGTGCTCTCATGAGCTTGTGGTACAAAACCGTTCTCCAAAGGTCACCAATTAAAAATCTCATTAAGTGTTCGAAATTAGAGACACCGAGGTCGACTTTTTGAGTGTTCCAGAGGGATTAAAAGGAAAAGATGAAGAGATAAATGTCAGTGTTATCAATGTAGGCTGACTCTGAACCCGCAGAGGCCGGTCAGGTTGTGTGCGGGCTCGTCCTCTTATCTCTTTAAACACTGAGTTACATTTGCAGTCTGCTGTAGCATATATGCGATGTTGTAAATACTGGAAGACGGGTAAAGGCTGATACTGTTGCTTTGAAGCGTGTTTCCAAGTCAGCAGTCATGTGCACCCAAACACAGCATTGAAGGCAAATAAAAAATAGTATTTTGTTTGAGTTATGCAAAATGATCAGTCGTGTATCTGTGCAGGACATAAGAATCTGGAGCCAGAGGACTCTGTCTGAAAGAATCAGAGGATATTTAACTTGACCCTTTTCAACGTTCCGATGCTCTCAAACTGCTCTGATAAATATTTCTGCCTTGCTTGCTAAACATAAAGGCGCAACATTCAACTTTCAATGCAGATTTAACAAAACCGTTCCCAAACTTTAATTCCTCGGAAAGATATGAGAGTAGATGGAATATAAACGGCACAGCGGAGAAAATAGCTGCGCATACAAACTACACATAGGTACTGAGTATAGTACAAGATGTAGGGGGTGAGCCCATCCTCCCACATGCTCGCACCTGACATTTGCTGCTTCCTGCCCGGAGACTCTGCTGTGCTTCATGCAGGATTGAGCCTATTGTTCAAATGCTCTCCTATGGGTGGAAAATGCATCCGCAATAACTATTGATTTCTTTGTATGCCACACAAGGAAGAGAATGTCACTGTGCCTCCTTGAATTGTCTGCTCGCTGTGGCTTCTCTCTGAATGCACAAACTCGTTTCCTTTTTTCTGTTTTTCTATGTGTGTGTGTTTCTGTGTCTGTACTGTATGTGTTCCTGCATATTTTTAGCTATTTGTATTTGTTTTATCTTGCGATCGGGCAATTGATCACAGATGATGACAGACCTTTCACTGACTGTGAGTTAAAGAACAAAATAGATCATTTTTGTACTTGAGGCAATTCTGATCCCATCTCTGAGATCAAACATAACCTGTTTTTATGACATATTTTTACCTTCTTAATAGCATTTACATAAAGTTTAGTTGCAGCTATGAAAATTCTCAATAGCATGAGTAAAGTTCGAATTTAATAAACTCAAATTTACTGATATATCTCTCTCTCTTACCGTGTCCATTCAATTAGTGTGACGCGACTTGAGAACCAGTATGGCAGAACTAAGACTTGAGAAAACACCACCTCCGGTAGTGATCATTACGGTGGCATGTGCATGGTGTCTTGAAAACCAACACAGTGAATGTTTCACCCTGCTGAATACCGCCCTTAAAGAAACATTCTTCCCTTGAAAATTTGGGTGACCTAGTTGCTGTAGTTAGCGCGGCACAGATTCGCACACAGGAGGACATGCATGCAGATGAATGTCCTTAAGCACTGTGAGATCCTTGCAGGCTTCAAAAGGACACGGAATGTTATTCCTTGTGTCTTGTCAAGTGAAAACGGTACCGCTCAAAGCCTTACATATTCAGTTTCAAAAGGTTTCAAATGTCAAATGATTCCAGTGTGCCGTGCTTAAAAACTTTTCTTTGAAAGGTTCTTAGGGTAACTTTTTCTTCCAGCTTTTGAAACATTTACAACCTGTGAAATGCAAAATATTGTAGAAATAAAAAAAGAGCATATAGGAGTACATTTGCATAAATCAAATCAAATAATGATGTATTCTTATTATCATTATAGAAATCAAAGGTTTGAAAACAGTGTTATATTTCTTTATTTTTCTTACATATTATTTTCCAACAACCCATGTTTGAAATAATGTTTAAATATGATCACACACACACACACATATATATATATATATATTTATATATGTGTGTGTGTGCGTGCGTGAACTAATCCACTGTTAAAAATGTATTGAAATTTAAACTGCTTATAAAACCAAAAATACATTAAAAAATAGAAGACAAAAAGAACAACAATACTTTTATCATCTTAAATGACCAGCAGAACAACCAAAATTGTAATCCCTTGACACCTCTGTTGGATAGATACTATATAAACACATTTATGAGCAGATAAAAAAGTAAAAGATGTCAAAGCTATTCCTCCTCCATACCTGTTGACATTTTTAACAGGTACTATAAACCATCCATTATGGTGGCCTTATCAGTAAAAGGTGAGGACAGATCCTACTATGGACGCTTTCGGTGCTGATTTCAGCAGTTCGGCGCACTTCACTCTCCGTGCTTCTCCATTTAATCAGAGACACAAGGTCACGCAACAACGCTGATGATCCACTGGGTGTTGTATTAATCAGTGAGCGTGTTTCGCTTTCTGTCTGCCTACATCTGCATATAACGTAAATCTATTAGAGGTTAGTGCTTAATGCCATTTCCATTGTCCACATGCAACAGTCTAATGGTGCCTCTGCAAAAAGGTTTACATGCAGCCCTCGTGTTTACGCCGCAATGGTCATACATGACGTGATGCATTAGTGTGTACAGTACATCGCCGTGTGTGTGTGTGTGGGTGTGTGTGTTAGCCACTCTGCTCCTTGTTCTATTTATTCTCCATGAGACCTTGTTTACTGTGCTCTTTCTAAATGTCACAACTGTCACTCAAGTCTTCCCATAAGCCACAGTCTGTGCTTTCGGGCCCTCCTTTTGTTTATCTCTGAAGACAGGTGGACTCAGACTGTTCCCAGCTCCCAAACATACACACTTAAAGCTGTTCCGTTCATCCACTCATGCAGCCATTGGCTTCCTTCCCCAGTCACCTCTTTGTAGTCCACCTTCCTCTCATCTTCTGGGCTTTCCATCTTTTTTTATATATTTCTTCCCCTTAGTGTGGTTCTGTTCAGTTTAGAATTTGTGACATGTAGCCTCTTTCATTTTGACAACAACATCTGTAGTTACCTCCTGATCCCAAAATGGTAAATTTACACTTTATCAACTTCTTTTTACATCCAACTTCTTGATTTGTTTCTGAAAGGCCTTGGTGTTTTTGTGACTAAATTCATTGTACATTAGATATTTTCAAATGAGGACCGTATGGAAGTGTGGTGGTTTTGGCTTCCAGCCCCAAAAAGATCCATGTTATCTGAATTTGAGACTCTAAGTTGGCCTTAGTTCTCTGCTTTGTCTTCCTGTGGCCCTGTAATGGACTGTAATGGTGACCTGTTCAGGATGTGCTCTGCCTTTTGCTGAGATAGGCCTCCCACAACCCTGCTTGGATGGATGGACGAGCAAGTGCGCATATCTCCACTGACTTTGAGACGGCGTTCACATTGCTACAGTGAATGTTGCTCACATGAGGTCAATGTAATGACAACCTTATGTTTACTGAAAATGGCTGCAGCGTAGTTTGTTTCTCACAGCTGGTGTGGAGGCTCAAATCTGATAATATGGGAGCCAAAATTAAAATAACAACATTACTCAGATGTAGACACTCTTGGAATAAAGCTGACTAAGGACTGTTTTATTAATGAGGTCACCCTCTGGTGACGATCAGTTCTACCTCCAGCAATCTGCGTTGTCTTCAGTTGGCATTTGAAGCTAAACAGCGCATAATGGAGGTTGTTCTGTTATCCTCATATGTCCTGCCATAACCTCTCATTTACCAGTCCCAGTCAATCCTCTCCATCCCATTTTCTCCCGATCCAAAATGGAGGGGCTTAGAATAGAAATTCTTACAAAACGCACCCCTGCGTCAGCACAATACCCCCCACTGTGTATTGGCTACCAGCCCAATTCAAAAGCGATTTAAAAATGTTATTGCTCACATGTAAGGTCTTGAAAAAAATGGCTCCAGTTTATGGATTCAAACTGTTGAACAGCTCTTCTAGTTCCGGGTGTCTTCAATTTTCAGTTCAACCTATCTGTATATACTCTGCTCCCAATTCCAAGCCAGAAGTGACTAGACTTTAAGTTTCTAAACTTTTGAGCAGCATTCCCCAATTCATCATTAACAGAATTAATTCATTTATCTAATTGATTTAAAAAAAACTCTGTTTTAAGGGAGTGTTTTCCCCAGGTTCTTATGTTTTGCTTTTGGTCATGTGCTCAATTTGATTTGATTTGTTCTCTCAGTTCCATGTGTGAAGTTATATGTGGCTCATCACTAAAAATATAAATGTATGTTAATATGTGGCCTGACATCATGGTAGCATCATGTTGCACCAGTTGACAACTGAATGATCACTACACTCTTAAAGTCCAGGCTTTAGTTTTAAGAGGTTCCACTTGTCTCACATTTCAGATTTTCTTTTTATTAACATTTAATTTGGCACTTGGTCTTTTGGATTAGATGAAGTCATAAATGTTTTTTCATGTTCTATCTTTTGTCCTCTATTCAAATGATGAAAACTCCTTTTACCTTGGTTTCTCTGAATGTGCTCCATGTTCATTAGTACTGTCTCATAGAAGGTTGAGTATTTGTCAATTTCTTCTCTCCTTCAGTCTTCTTGTTTTTTTTTGTCTGTGTCTGGCATGGGAGTGTGTGTGTGTGTTTGTGCTCAATAGGTGTGTGAGACCCCATGGAGTTGTCTCCATTCTTCGGCGCCTGTGTTGCCCCTGTTACATGATTGCAGACTGAAATAAATCAGCTCTGTCACTCACACACTGCCAGCCACAGTAGCAATTTTTCAGCCTAGCGGTCAGAATCATTCAATTATGGATTTTGTATGTGGTGTATTATGGTAACCCTAGGAGGGTCAGTATTTCTCAGGCTGGATTTTTTTGTCATACAGCGGGGCTGGTGTCCCTGTTCGCAGTGCAAAAGAGGGAAAGCTGCAAGCATGCGCATGCATTGGTTTATTGTATGAATATCTTGGAGGATCGGAAATTGTTGTCCAGTCATATCTCATCACCCTCACTGACAATAATTTGGCATTTATTATGAACAACTTAAAGGGAAAATGAGGTTTGGAAAAATAACTTGTTCAAGTTTTGCCATAAATGGTCTTGTAATATTGTACAGTCCTGTGGGATGGCAATGCATGAAAATGTATTCATGTGTATTCATAATGTGCTCAGAAGAAATAGAAAATTACAGTCTGAATTATGGGCAACTGACCGTGAAATATGAGGTTGTTACGATATTTTTCCACTGATTTAGTACGTTCATGCATTTGTCTTAATTTGTATTCATTTGAAGACATCCACTTTTTTTTTCAACCAGTGTTTTTCTCCGCCTTAAACCTGGTTTTACAGAGATGCTGATATGGGGATGTTTACCTACTCTCCAACACGGGGACTAACTGTTTGATTGCCAGCAAAATCATCGGGGGAAAACCATGCGCATCCCTGTGATCAAGCATATTATTGATCTTGAGAAGGGATCACTTTGCTATCAGGCTGCGATTGATGCCATTATCTGCACGAACAAGGATTTATCCTGTACAGTATGTCATCAAGTTA
Source organism: Menidia menidia (assembly GCA_907169785.1). Classification (NCBI taxonomy): domain Eukaryota; kingdom Metazoa; phylum Chordata; class Actinopteri; order Atheriniformes; family Atherinopsidae; genus Menidia; species Menidia menidia. Next base: position 14,552,540 of record CAJRST010036666.1, read on the forward strand.
CATAATTGCAATCAGCGAGCTGCCATAAAGCGGTCGGGAAGATTTGTGTGGTGGGAATGATTTATTCATAAAGAGGCAGTTCACTTTAGTTCACAGCCTAACTTATCTTTTATTTATGTGGAGATTGCATGAAGGCAACTTTTGATCATACATGCATGCAAACTCACTTGCAGAAACAAGCGATAGGTGTACACAGACACTCCCAGAGGACCTCACTGAAGTATCACACTTTGTATACCGACAAATAAACCATCCCCCCCAGGTGTAAAGTCTGAGTCAGTAGCATGGGCAGGACATTACCACATGCTGCAAGAGTATTAGCTGTCATCCTGATGTGATAGTGTAAGAGTATCTCCCCCTCGTACGCCAAGTCCAGAGCCACAGGGGATTTCTACCTGGACCAAATAAATACAACCAATAGCTTGACCGCAAAGATGTTATGCTTAACCGCTTATAAGTCAGGCTTTTTCCTCTTAGCCTTCGAGACTGAACGACTTTTCATCCTCTACCTGCAAAACCTCTCCTGCTGTAGAGGTGGATGCCCCTATATAAAGAGACTGAACCAGAGAGGAGAAGAGAGGAGGAGTGAGATGACTAAAGTCTCTCTCGGCTCAGATGTACCGTTTGGAGTGCAGAATGTGCTGCCATAGCAACTGTAAAGAGAAACAGTTTTTTGTTGTCTTTTTTTTCTTTTTTTTTTAGAGCAATTCAGCTACCCATCAAGTGTTTGAAGCTGCACTTGTTATCTCCCTCTGTCATTTTGCATACAGATTTAATGTACTGTAAGTCTGTTTATGCTTTATGTGTGCTGTTGGTATTGATTTCCTGTGAACAGTTGTGATGTATTTGTCTTTGGACTCATGTTTTCTTGCTAGAGTGACTAAGAGGCTTTGCGTATGTGTGTGGGTGCATAGCGAGTACTCTCACAGCCTGCCAGCAATGACTTATCTCAAGTTGCATGTTGCACAGACAGCATCCACGATATCATTCAGCGGAAGTGTCCGTTAGCAAAAGTACGAGAATTACAGTCACAACTTAATTAAATCACCTTATCAACATGCACAATTTGCCTTTTGGGTATACATTTCACATTCATACACGACTACTTAGGGGAGACATATGTTGCTGAGCAGCCACTTAACTCGGATTAAACAATGACAAAGTATTTACAATCCTAATGCTTTTGTATTTTTTTCTATGGAAGCTTGGCAGGGTTTAGTTAACCATCTTCAGCTGTGTTAGCTTCAGGGTGGAACCATTATCATAATATCCCCTTTTCAACTCAATGGTATGATAATTCTGACCTTTCAGGGAAGAGGCTTGCTTAGATTGTTTTTTTATATATATTTTTCTACATGTTTAAAGCATGCATGTCAGTTTGGATGGAGGACCTCTGAAATGAACAAATGAGAACAATGAGATGGTCAAAATAAGAACCTCAACAAACCAGAGTTAAGCTACATCTTTGCCTTGAGCCTGATTTTTTTGTCCTCTTGAGCATCACATGGTTCTACTGAGACGGATACTGAGCAATGAGTTGAGAAGTTGCCAATAGTATGCAAGCTACAGACAAGCACATTTTCATAGAGTGCATATTTCCTGCTCTCGGAAGTGCTGTGAAAGCATTATGTGTTGCACACCGATCCGACATGGTGTGTCTGCTGAGGCTTAAGCTCCGACTGGAGCCACAGCAGAATCACCTAAACTCCCCTCAGGTCAGTGGTTTCAGGACCAACACTGATCAGGGCATGAGCAGCATTACAGAAAAACGAATCATGCTTTTATATACTTAATTTCAGTCGAATATCATGCCCATAGGGTTATGTGTGCTTTAGGGAGCTAGTTATTTTGGCCAAGGAGACTATTGGGAATCATAAAGATTTTAGCTACTTGTCTTGTAACAACCCAGCCAAAGCTAAATATAGCAAAGGTTATATTACAGAAGTCTTTTCTTTCAAGCAATTAATAATAATTAATGCGTAAGATGCTCAGTTTATCTTATGAGATTGAAGAAAAACAAACAGTGGATTCCCTTCTATGTGTTGCAGATAAACATAATTCATTTATCTTGGGTTCATTGCACAGCAGGGCCCATCATCCAGCATACGCTATCTGACACCAGGTGTTAGACGTTTGTGGATACTTCACTCAAAGTAGGTCCATATCTGTAGGTTTTCGTTTAGAGGGTGTCACTCATTTACAACTGCCACTTTCTTGGTCTTTTCTACACCTCGGCTAGCATATCCACCACAGACATATGGGGTTAGTTGTAAGCAGTCATTAAGAACACACATCTGTCTCATTAATTCTTAAGGAAAAATGAGAAGGTACTGTTGCCCTTCTCCGTTCTCGATTTGTTGTAGAATCACTCCATAATTAGAGACCATTTTCTTTCTCGTTTAAACCTCTACAATTACTAATCCATTGTAATATGGCCATTACTGGCTCATTTTTTAAACTTGCAAGTCATTAGTCATTGCTAATTACTATATCGAGAAAGAGGAGGCCAGCCAGGGGAAAACTAATGAGAGTTTAGTGCTGCAGCAGATTCCAGGGGGGGGGGGGGGGGGGGGTTGTGAGTGGGATTCATGTTGCAGAAGATGAAGCACTGGGTCTGGAATGATCTGATTCATCTGTGACATGACATCCCACTTTTCACGAGAACAAAACTGAACATGAATTTGAATCCCACCCTTTGACCTTACCTTCCGGTTTTGTAGGCAGACCTGCAGCCCTGTTAAATGCCCACCACGCTTTGTTTCCAGGATTAGATGATCACTGCCACTCAGTCTCCCCAAAATGGAAATGAGATTAGCCCTAAATATGCAGCTTGTTTGCTCCCTTAGGACTGGTGCAGACACATTGAAGAGCACATTGAAGCTCTTTCCCCATAGGAAAGACCGACAATGAAAATGTTGCATTTAATTGATTTAATGTGTTTTTTCCACTAAAAAAGATGAAGGTTATTCTCGATGCAGAGGGGTCTAAAAGATCAGAGATCACCTGTGTACAACTAAGGCTAGGACCTTTGCCTTTTACACAATTAAAATACACCATATTGTTTCATTTAATTTATTCAATATTTTAAGCTGAAGACAGAGGAAATTGCTAATTCCTTCCAGATCTTCTTTGAAGAACTTTCTTTTTTCGCTGACAAAATGAAGACCCATCCATCTTTGCTCATCAGAGGCAGATTTACGAAGCTGATGGCACCTGTTTCAAACAATGTCTTTTCGTTTCTCCTAATTACCAGCCCTAAAATTGCTTCTGCCCCGTCCTTTTTTGGAATGTGCTGGCAGGCCTGAAATGGATGTGCATCAGAATATATATATATATATATATGACAAAATCTCATTATTTATGTTTTATTGATTGTTTTATGAATTTCTATTTTTTCTTTGAATTACAAATGATGGGCATGGGAAATGTAGGCCAGTCTGTTGGCTTCAAAGGCTTTAAGTAGTAATTATTTGGTATATTTATATGCTAATGACAATGCACTTTATTATACGTGTGTCAATACAGAATTCCATTTGTCCTCTCATCATTTGAGCCCTAATGACTCGCACACGCAGAATACAATGGATTTCCCTCCCACGCTAACTTACTGCAGATGATTTAGAGTGTGTTGCGGCTCCTGTTCGTGTTGTTCTCTCTGCATTGCAATAAGAGTGGCAGAGTGGATAACTGATTGGTCGTTTTCTTAACAAGACTATGAAATTAGAGAGCTACTTGGAACATTTCTCTTCCAGTAAAGTGACAGCTTAGTTAAGGTTTCACCGAGGCACCGATACTGGCGGCTGTGCTATAGTGCAAGAGCGGCGGAAAGGAAGCTCAAAGAAAAAAAGGCATTACGCAAGGAAACAAGCAGAGAGAAACAGGTCTGTGTTTGCCAGTTGCTGCACTCAACTCGTGAATAAGACGGCTGCAGGAGAGCCAACACACACCCCCACGCACAAACATCAGGACACACTGCGCCCGTTTTTCCTCACCGCTCGCAAATGATGACCTCGTTGCTCTCCTTGCGCAGGCCAACTCGCACGCTCTCCTCTGGTAGGGAGCCGGTGTTTGTCTGAGCGGCCGCACTTGAACGGGTCAATGTTGGTGGCAAGGTGTGGGCCATTGTTGTCTTGGCCCAGAGCAAATTTTCTCTCCGCCTGCCAGCACACGAAGAATAAACAAGGAGATGCGAATTGGAAAGAGAAAGCAGGGGGGAGAGGGGAAAGGAAAGAAGGACAACCAAATGGAGCGGATTAGATAGCTGTTTACTGCCATCTCCTGAGGGCAGCACCCACAAAAGCTGAGATTTGCCCCTGGTGGTACTGCCCAGTGTACGTTTCATCTCTGCCTTTCCCCCACTGCCTCATCCAAACACACTCTTGCCCTCTTCTTGCCCCTCAGTTAGGTTTTTTTTATGAGTTGTCACATTGTTCTTCTCCACACAGAACTGTGGAGAGATTAGAAAGTAGTTATAATGGCAATATACAGAAAATGTATTTTGTAGTAGCACATTTAAACAGTTGGAGCTAACGGTTGCTTCAAGGTTTTTGTGCTCTAAAAAATCCTAACTAATTAAGGGGAATGTGCTGTTCTTAATGATCTTGAATGGTTGGACTATGAAAAGCAGACTGTGAAAAAACTGTACACTTTCAATAAACTGGATTAGTTGGGAGTTGGGCCACTTTCTCACTACTCCATTTACATTGATGAGTCCGTCATGCCTTGGCAACCTTCAATGCATGATGGACAACCTTCTGACTTATTTGCCCATCATTCAGAATGAATGACAACCTTCAAGATTCCATGTTAGCGAGTTTAGAGCCTTGTCCCTTTCATCTGTTATTTTAAGGCCCTCGATAGTGCTGAAAAGACAAGACTTTAACCTCAAACCAAATTTCATACTTCAAAGTTTTTTTGTTTTTTAATTGCCTCGATTTCTGAATTAATCATTTCTTTCATGGATTAAATCCTTATGTTTACAAAAGCAGCAGAGCAGTACCACAGTATGATGGAATCTTTAGCAATTGTGACTGTTGGTGAGGTGTATTCATTCTCATGGGTTTAATTTTGGCTGACAAATAAACTGCTGCCATCAGCACGAGCTCAGCTCTGTTTTCTTTTCTCTGTGGGACGTTATCATGGCGAATGAGTGTTGCTTTTCTGTAAAGCCTCCAACTAACTCATGACTAGCCTGTGAACCCCTCACTTGTTTCAAATTTTGTCCATTATTGTTAAGTAACTTTGAAACATTTTACTCTCTGGTGCAATGTCTGCACACAAATGTTACCCATGCTCTTTAAACTTTTTGAATTTGATCTAAAAAAGATTAAAAACGGAACTGTTAGTTATGCGATTGGCACTGTGTGTATATTTATTTATTTATTTCTGTGACAATTCAGAACTGAAACAGTGAGATTTCTTGCAGAAGGTTTTTGTAAACTTAATAGGCAACCACTTGCATTACCACTAAATGTTCACTGTTTGGAAATGCACGCTTCCTTTTGAAGCAGTCAAAAGTTTGAACTCACTTTCTGCCAATCTAAGCAGCGATCAGTCAAATATTCAGACATAAACTTATGTTCAAACACACACACACCCAGCAGACAGCTTTGCTTTCAAAGGCAGCTCTGCATCCACTCTGTGTTTCCTCTCTGCTCGCTCTACCGCTGCTCTTTCATCATCCTCCCATCATTTTCAAAGCATCTTAAATGATTATTTTTCAGCTCCCCTTGCTTTTTTCTGTCTTTCTTTCCTCTCGATTCCTAATCTTGCCTTCATGTTCACGCTCAATTTGGCTTGACGGCACAAAGGTGAATCACAAAAGCCCTTTTTGTTTCAGATTTGTGTCATTTGTGTTGCATAAGCTCCGCCACTCTCTGCCCCGGCGCATGTCGGGGGACTGACGTGTAACGCAGCAGTTCTGCTGTTCCTGCTCCAGCCGGCTTCGGTTGAGGTGAAAAAAAAAAAAGACGGAGAGAGGAAAGACAGCGGTTTAGCTGCTCTTCATTATTTATTTGATTTATTTCTTAAAAGTGCAATTAAAGTGGTCTCCTCTGTTTACTAATCCCGAACAATTAATGCGTGTGGTTCCATGAAACGTATTGGCAAGTTTCTTAAAGTGAGATTAATTTGGCAGGCAGGAAGCTGAGTGGGCCTTTGTGGAGCTGGTTATCTTTCCTCAGCAGATTGGGCTAAGCTCTTGAAGCCTGTTGAAACGGAGTGCAGTAAGAGTGTGATGCAATGTAGGTCATTTTCATGATGTTTGAACATCACAAGGTATTTAGATTGCTCTTATTGATTGTATGTAAAGGTGAGAGAGAAAGAGAAAAAGACTGGTGCTATTTATTGCTTCATTTCCACTCAAACATATAATTAACTGTCTTTGTGAATTAAGGATCCACTTGATTTGGATTCAGACCGTGTCTTCCACATATGGCAACTAATTCTGATGAGCCGACAACATCCTCTCCATCTGTTTTCTTTATTTTTTTATTTAGGTCTCTTTCGGGCCGCATTGTTGGTGGAGTGTGGTGGTTCTTTACCCTCATCATCATCTCATCCTACACTGCCAACTTGGCTGCCTTCCTCACAGTGGAGAGGATGGTATCTCCAATAGAAAGTGCAGAGGATCTGGCTAAGCAGACAGAGATTGCCTATGGGACGCTGGATGCTGGCTCCACCAAAGAGTTCTTCAGGGTAAGGAAGCAAAGATATACTCCAACAGTTATTATATTGATGAGTCCCAGTGATGAAGCCATTCAATTTCCTGTTTCTGTATTACTCACAGAAATGTGAGTTTCTGTCCCTAAGGTTTAAAATGACCAACTATTTTCAACTACCCAGAATAAAGTGCTGCATGAGTGGTGTAAATGAATATGCTAATCCAGTCCCACCCAAAGCAAACCACCAAAAAAAATGGCTTTCTACCTCAATAACTCCAGACTCTTCCTAGTCACCCTGTTTTCACTTTTCATAATAGGGTAATTCAGTCATGAATGTTTGAAAGAAAGGATGAAAATGGAGGACGCTAAATCAAATAGAGTCCTATCTAGATGTTAGTGTCAGGGTTGTAATGTGTTCTTTTCAATCCATTTTTCCAAAAGTAGAAATGCAAACTGTCGGCCGGCCTGCCCGCTCTAACTCTGCCCTGCCGGTGCTCTGAGTGCTGTCAGCAGTCTGTGCTTTTCTGAGACTGTAGGTGGTGCCTGACAGAATCCAAGGATAAACTCCCAGCCAAAGATTTTTCTTACAAGTTTTACTGTACAAGTGCTTTTTTTAATCTTAGCAGCTGAAAATGTATTTTTGCTGTCTGTGACTCTCAGTTTGCAGCATATAGGTAGAAAATTCATGATTTTAAAATGGCGCTCCTTCCCTGTTGTTGCTGTCAGAGGTCAAAGATCGCCGTCTTTGAGAAGATGTGGTCCTACATGAAGTCAGCCGACCCATCAGTGTTCGTCAAGACCACCGACGAGGGCGTGATGAGAGTCCGCAAGTCCAAGGGCAAGTATGCCTACCTGCTGGAGTCCACCATGAATGAGTACATAGAGCAAAGGAAACCCTGTGACACAATGAAGGTGGGCGGCAACCTGGATTCTAAAGGTTACGGGATCGCTACACCCAAGGGATCGCCTCTCAGGTAAACCCTGCCGCTGTGCTGTGGCTAAATCGGAGCCTTCAGTTGCTTCTTTTGAGTGCTAGATCATACGTTTTATCCCTCGCCTGTCCATTGAATGAAGTGTTTTCAGCCTCTGTTGATGTGCGAGTTTGAACTCGCACTGATTTTGAGAGATTTCATGCAGTTTAATTCAATTATTCATCTTTTCATCATGATACCACAGCATGTTTGCTGACATGTTCTGCTCTCCATTGCTAATTCGAGCTGATAAGATGCTGACAGCATGGCATGACTCAGAAAGTCGTCATCAGACTTTTTTTGTTTTTTTTTGATCATCCATTCCACACATCACAAACACTCACATTAACAACTTGATCATGCCGGCCGTCTTTGTTTGTGTGTGCATATGCTAGCCCTATTCAAGCTGACCTGTGAGCACTAGCAGAAGTGTGAAGTAGGAGTAAGTCACACTTACAGTTACTGGAGCTTTCTAATAACATTCCAAACTTCTTCTTTTTTTTAACCGATGATGTGTATTATCTAATGCTGCTTTGATCTGATGTACGCCCCTCAAATAGATTAGCTCAACATAAATGTACAGCCCAGTACCTGAGGCCGGATTACAGTTTAAAGAGTCAACATCTCAAATAACTACTTTCCCACTTAAGCCAGGGCTCACACCTTGAATGTGAAGTCATTGAGTTGGATTTTTCGTATCTGATGTGATAAATGATCTAATGAATGATAATTCATTCTGGGTTTAGTTCTGCCATCGATGAGCAACAGCTGTCATTTCACATTACATTAACACCTTAACCAACTTCCCATTTATATTTCTCCCACAACCACAGAGAGAGTGCAGATGCTGGTGGCATCTGAAGCTTTTAATCTGTCTCTAATAGGCCTCATTCATTTTAATGAAAGGAGCCATAAAGGAAGGTTTCATTCAGTCTGGCTGGGGATTCACTCAGGTTTCCACCATGGCTGACAGCCAGAGGTCAGGATACTAACTCAGAATGTTCCTTAAGACTCATTCCTTTTTAAATTTCATGCAAATCTGATATTATACAAGAAGTAAGTGCTGCATTAGGGATAGTGATTAGTGGCAGGTGGTAGAATTAATCTGCACCCGAGTCATGTAGTGCAGTTGGTCCAGACCCACAATATAGCAGCAGGATGCAGCTTTAAACAGCTGAGGATGGCCAACGTTATCTACCTCTCTTTGTGTTAATTGGTGGGTAATTGATGTCATTTTGCGGTTGCTATCAGGATCACTTACCAATGTCTGATGCCGTGTTTTGTTTTACAGCTAACAAACATTCATAACTGGATGAGTGGAATAGGTGCATGGCCGATTTGAATGGTTTCATTTTTTTAAAGCTCATGTATAATTTGTGAAGTGCCTATGAATTTAAGTGCAATCATACCTGCAATGTGTTTTTGAATACTATATCTGCAACTGAATTATTTATATGACAGTGTTAAATGGCAAAAAAAATTAAATAAATTAAGATTTGCAAAATATAAAGAAATAAGGTCCATATCAAGACTTTTGCACTGTATTGTATGTTGTTTCGTTGTTTTTTTTTTTGCTTTATATCATCCATAATGCAATGCAGGCTTGATTGAGTGACACTTTATAAGCACTTTGTGTTGATTTCATTTTACAGGAACATCCTCAGAGAACACGTGCTGATCAACATATCTAATTTTTTGTACTAACTTTGTGCTGCCGCTCAATTTCTTACATGTGTGACATTCAACCAGCCTCATGTCAGTTTTTCCCATCCCAGTAACATCCTGAAGCCTACCTCACACCTGCTCAACCTCACAAACTGACCAAACTAAGCACTACCTCTGTAGGTCTTCAGGCCATTCATGCCCATACACTATGACTTCTTTCTTTTTGTCTGAATGTTCTGGGCCGAGAAAGAAATCTCAGGTTTTACCAGCCCTGTGGAAATATTTTTTCCCTATAGCTGTGTTGTGCACTCGATGCTGAGACTAAAGGCTCTTTCAGTGCCTTCTAAACAGAAAGGCAGAATAGCACAAAAAACAAATACATTCTCTTTACAGCTGCTGATGTAGTGACGGACACGGGAGCCATAAATGTAAAATTCTGTAATGTAAATTCTGCCTTTCTGCAGTTAGTGGATGGAGAGTCTTTGTCCACAGTATAAGAAATACGCACAAACATTTCTACCAGAGAGAGAGAAAGAGAGAGAGCAACACTGGATGAGTACCGGACTCCAGCTATAGATGGACACAAATTTTCCTCTCAGCCTGTTGAAAGAATGCACTCAGAACAAACCTGCCTGCTCCAACAATTGAAAGCCTCAGGCTGCATGTGGCTCTGTTGATAGTTATGGACGAATCGATTTAAGGCTCTATTCACCAGAATACTGTTATGGTTGAATTTTGATAGGTTAGTTACCATAGCAATGTGTGTGCTGGGACATCTGAGAGGAAATGACTATCTCCAGACTTGACTGTCATATCTAAAATGTCTCGATTAGGAGTGCATGCTCTGCCTCTCTCTAAGGCCCCCGCTTGGTAAAACCTGTCTCTACTACTTGTACGGGCACTCAAGCGTTTCAGCCCAATGCAAGAATGCATCTAACATGTGCATTAAAAACCAGAACTCCTGCTTCATATCAGGAGCAAGAGAAAGCCTAACAACTAGTCAGCCTTGTCATAATCGCCACCGCCATCCGACCAATCTTTTTATATCTGTCCCATAGACTGTCTCCTAATGGCTATCATTTCATATTATTTTCAAGAAATCCAGTAAACCTGGCGGTGTTAAAACTGAACGAGCAGGGCCTCTTGGACAAATTGAAAAACAAGTGGTGGTACGACAAGGGAGAGTGCGGCAGCGGGGGCGGGGACTCCAAGGTCAGAGCCAGTTTGATAAACCCTGCGGGTGACGGGGTTGGGGGGGGGTAACCGGCAGGTCCACGCGCCTCACTCACTCCAGCAACACTTACTGAGGAACTTATGTGAGATCACCTCAAGCAACTTTCCTGCTTAAAGCAAACCAAAAATCATTTTAACTTAATCAGTAATTCAAGCAACAGAGATCTCCATGCGTGGCCATTTCCTAAGACAGCATGGACGAGTTTGTTAAATGTGAATTTTTTTCTGGTTTATTAGTACAATGAGGCTAAATTAACTTTCTGCTTCAGCACAAAAATAAATAAATAAAAGTTTGTGTTGTCCAAGTGAAGGAAAGCAGTGTGCCGGTTACCCAAAGTGATATAGTAATACACATCTACTGCCTTAAGGAGCCAGCCACCCGAGCTAGATGGAGTATTAATGAATATCACTTTGACTCCAATGTTTATAATGATGTTTATGCTGCATATTTGTGTGTATGTGTGTGATGGCTTTTTTTTTTCTTTACCTATACGCAAGCTAGCCCAAGCATTTTTGTATGGATGTATTTTGCTGTTGTGTTTCTGAATTAATAACATAAAATAACATGGTATAATATGTTATTTATGTTATTTCCTTATGGATGGAAGAATCCCAGTAAACCTAGCGGTGTTGAAACTCAATGAGCAAGCCGTCTTAGACAAACTGAAAAACAAATGGTGGTACGATAAAGGGGAGTGTGGCAGCAACGACGCCGCAAGAAAGGTTAGTCTCCAACCCAAACCTGTCACCTCACCGCACCCCCCCCCCCCCCCCCCCCAGCATAACTCTGCCCTGATTCTAAACCAGCACCAAAACCAGCCCTCAGCCTCCACCCTGCAGAAATCTACCCCCTATGTGGTTCCAGTAGTACCAGGTATCGGCCCGAATGCAAGACAAGTACTGACAATAACAATGATTAGTCATTTAAAGAAGGATACTCAGAACTTTTACGTATTCACTATTGTTTTTATAGTTTACGGTAACATAAAAGTGAAAAGAATTATGAAAAAATAAATATGATTTTACATTTGATTAGATAATTTTCATTTCTGTTGTTGAAATGATCAATCAAACAACTTCTATTACTCCCGCTGCTGAATTGCAAACACTTATCAGCACATGCAGTTTTTACATGTAGGTAACACATAGAAATTTGTTTTTCTTACTTCACGTGGATGAATATTTTCTACCGCCTACTTCAAAGGAAGCTACTGTGTAAGAACAGGGCCATGCGTTGAGTGGAAATGTAATATGGTACAGCAGATCAGAGGTGGCAGATATCCTGTATGTAAACGCAGGATCATTTAAATTCAGTTCAGCTCATCCATATGCTGCCAATCCACAACTTGAGTCAGCCCAAGGCAGTTTCCAAAATAAAACTCTGGATGGAAAAGACTAAAACCAGCTCATTCAACACATAACTTAATTAACGCTCTGCAGCACAGAGGTTGTATGAGTATCAAATAATTACAAAAATATGATCCTCTAATGTGGCAGGACTCACATGTTTGACCGTGTCATGTCCAGACAAGAATGTCTTACATTTGGGCCAGTACTCTGGTATTTTTTTTGTTTTTTTCTCTCCCCTGATGAGATGCTGTTGTCAGAGATTCACTGTTCTTTCCCACTGTGTAAATCAGGTATTATGTGATGGATTATAGAGCATTGTTAAAATCTCCCTATACTTATATTAACCTTGCTCATCATGTAGGCTTATAAAGTGCTCCAACCCATCAAACACACCTAGACGCACACAAAAATAGTGTTGAGATGACTGCGCATTTTCAAAGTAGATGTAAAATCAACTAAGCCTGACCACAATTTATCAGAATACAATTATTTCCTCAGAGAAAGAGTACAAGGCATGTTATGATGGCAGGTGAAGAATTTATTCATCATGCTGGGAAATAATATTTGCCTTCTGGCCTTTGAAATAATCCTATCATAATAATCTCTCAGTTTACGACATCAACCTTAAACCTCATCAGCTATGCCATTAAATTTACAGGCGTCATTACCTGCTGTTTTCCCTGACAGTTAGGCTACGGCTCTTCGGTTTTCTTCACGTCACCTCGGCGTGAAACTTTGAATCTGACAAGAATTTGTAGCCCTCTACTGATTGTTGACATTTTGATGCGGAGGTGTCAAACTATTTTCCGCAAAAAAAATGCACAAGAAACACTTTGAGAATGAGTAGCTGCACATGTGAAACTCACAGGAAGTAGTTAGATACAAAGTAGATTTTTTTAGAGTAACGCAATAATTTTCAACAATGACAAATGTTCAGTAGATGATTATCGTCTAACAGGTGAAGAGTTAACTAATTTTCTCTGAGAGTTGTCAAATAAGTACTGGTAATGATAATATTCATCAAATCAAAATGTTTTCTCAAATTTTCTTGAATGAGTTGGACACATTAAGCATTTCCTGGTGTGTCTTCTCCAGAAAGCTTACCAACCAGTTTTTTTTAGCTCTCCAGTCATGTCTGCAAACATTTCATGTTTGAGGCCTAATATCCACTCAACCTTGGGACTATTTCAGGGGGCGATCCAGCACACAGAGAATAAATTGTATATGAGGTGATGCCTTTAAGTCACACAAAACAAGCTTTGTCATTGTTGTGCTGAAATAAAAAAACCTCTCAATAATAACATATGCCTCTGCGTGTATGATACCTAAACAGTGGTCTGTGTCCTTAAGATTTCCACAAGCTCTTTATCGTGGAGTTTAGACACTAAAAGATCAACGCTCTTCTCATGCTTTTGAGGACTAATTTTTTTAAACCGATCAATGAATCTCTGATGACCCATCCTTTCGTGCAAATTCCAAACCTATGTTGGAAATTCCTTTTTTCCCCACTGCATTCTGAGACTTTCGTCTGTCACAAACGAATCTGCGGATTTATATCAAGAAATTACACAGTGAAGTTTTCATTTTATTTTAGAAAGTTGCCCAACTGTTCTGGAAATGGGGTTTGAAAATAGCTGTGACATATCTTAGGATCCTTATTATGACTTGCTTATTAGAATGCAAGGTGTCTTTACGCAGATTTAGGATTTAAAGAGTCTCCTTTAACGCTTGAATAATACATTACAAACCGAATTATAGGACAAGATAAAACACCAAAATATCATATTGTAGGTGACAAATCGCATGAATAATGTCTTTTTAAAAAAGGCAAAGAGATTATCATACTATAACTTGAATAAACCACTTCAAACTGATTTATGGTATGCAGATATAACTCTTTTATTTTCAATTAGAATCCGCTTGGAGTTGGGCTCTGATACAATACATCATATTTATTACTGTGTTATCGGGTGGCGTCGTGCTTTCTGCTTCTGGAATGATGGAATGAGTCAACCAGTATAGATGTCAACAGCCACTGAAGGCTCTTCATTCCAATTAACATGCAGCAGGAGATCTTATTAATGGCTTTTACAGCTGCCTGCTGAATTTAATGTTTAGTGAGAACACTGGCAGCAGTACAAATAATTGATGACAGTTTTGAAGTTTCCACTGGTACAAATGGAAAAATATGCCCAGCTCTGGGGGAGCGTTCCCTCAGCGTCCCTGACATTAGAGTCTTCCTGTTGTGTTGGGATGCAAACTAAATGTTTCCTGATAGCTTTTTCAGCTGCATGCCTGCAAAAAAATATGAACATATTTCATCTCCACTGCTAGTTACCAAGTTTAACTCTAGCTATATTTCCAAGATCAGAAAAACAAAATGAATCCACATTTATCCAGCTTGCATATATAACATTTATCCTACTTTGTGTGACAGGCCCTCTGGCATGTGGGTTAAATATAATGTTGTCCTGCTGTATGTGGTAATGTTTCGTCAGTCCTTGTGCACTATATTTGCATTGATTGTTATTTGTGTGAGTCTCGTTGGTCTGGCCGTGTGAGTGTGTGCGTTTCTTTTTTTTTTTATTGAATTGTTTTAACTTTGGGAAGCAGTCAGTTGAGATTCTTGTTTTTGAGGCTTTGTGTGTTGTGGGAAATGTGTCTGCTGTTGAACGTGTGTTTTGTTGCCACTATCTCTTCTCACCCGTCTGCTCTTACCCCTGTTCTCACGCCCCCTCGTCCCCTCCAGGACAAGACAAGCGCTCTGAGCCTCAGCAACGTGGCGGGAGTCTTCTACATCTTAATCGGGGGCCTTGGCCTGGCCATGCTAGTGGCCCTGGTGGAGTTCTGCTACAAGTCCAGGACCGAGTCGCGCCGAATGAAGGTGTCCACCGCGCGGGCTGCTGCCGCCACAGCCGCTCAGGCCTTTCACTGCTCAGCCTTAGACAGTGGTGCTAGCGCCCCCTACACAGAGCTGCAGAGCTACGGCCTGTACGCCAACAACACTGTTAAGATATAAGGGCAGAGCACAGCCACGGGGTAGGAAACGCTGTGATCAAACCATGATGATGATGACATCTGCCTCCACCCCCCCCCCCCCCCCCCCCCCCCCCCCCCCCTCCCGCCCATCTAACCGTGATCACAGTACGGCCTCTCACGGCTTCCACCGCAGTGCAACCGCTCTCCTGTCCCCCCCTCTCTACCTCAGCCCCTCCCCTGCTCAGTCTCTGTCACTGACCCCCTGCAGCGCTGTTCATCACTTGATTCCAAAATTGTCCTCATGCCTGTTTTCTTGATGCTCAGAGATTATTAAAAAAAATGTATTATGTAGATTTCAGTAAATAGACTATGTTTACTTATTGCCAGTTGATTTTTTTTCTGTACTGGGGAAAAAGGTAAAGCTTTATGACGAGGAGGATTCTTATGTGTATTATTTATATTTCAATTGCAAACAAAAAGAAAACGTCCCGAGGGCATGTGTATACATTCTGGCCATCCCAAAACTCAAGTAAATACCTTTTTCTCAGAAATCAAAGAAATTGTTACTATTATATTTCTATTGCAGCCTCATAGAACAGATACATATTTGTCTCTATTTGTAAAATTATGTTTGTTGCTTTTATAAGTACCCTTTTTGGACATCAAAACTTGCTCAACTATTCATTCTGACAATTTAAACCTGACGCATCCCTGTAAAAGGTTATAACTTCCTCAGTCATTCAGATTTATCTCCCCATAGAAAAGCATAAATTCAACTCACTCAAAACATGAGACATAATGGAATGACCCACAGTAAGATTTTGGGGGTACCATAGCCAACACTGTGGCTTATCACAAAGATCTATAACAAACAGAAGACCATGGAATAATGACTAATTATGTAGTGCTAAATATCTATAACTGAGCTTGCAGCTCTTGAAATCACCTTTTTTAAATTGTGTGGTTACGTGTGCTTTTTTTCGCAATCAAAATGCTCCTGGCAGGCCACCAGTTAAATCAATTTACAGAAAACATTACAATACTTTTGTGCACACTTTTTCAGCAAATTTGACTTTGCGTGACAGGTATGAAGGCAATTTGAATCACAGTGGTACATCTATCTAACTCTGTCGCTCGAAGCAAATCTCTCCCCTGCTCCTCCCTCTCTTTTTGCTGACTGTCTGGCAAACAAAGGGCCCATTGTGGTGAACATCGTTTATATGTATACCATGAGGCAGTCCTGGTGCGGTTCGCATGTCTTTCATCGCTGCTTTTACCTAAAAGGGTACAACTCAAAGTTGTTGTTTGTTCCGAAACGTGAAAGTGAAGGAATAGTTGCTTTATTCTTCCCTGGAAATTGTGCAATTTATCTCCCGGCAGCTGTGAGATCGTAGCTGTTAGGCATCTCATCCATAAATCAAATTTCCAGCAGTCTTTTGATTTATTATGTCAACATCAAAGCCCCTCAGGGCACACTCATACACTCTTAATGGAACCTGACAAATACATGGCAGGGCCAAGACAAGATGTGATCTTCTACATGAATCTCTTATATTTTAATCAGCCCACGTAGAGGCACCTGATCAGTATGCTGATGAGGATGGCGAGGAGCCTATTAGTCCGGCAGTGCATTTACGCTGTTTGACTTGAAGGAAACAAAACATTGTTTCAATTAGAGGCGGCGGTAATTCTGCAATTCCCATGCAGCGCTCGGCTGTATAAAAAAGGAGGATGCGGCCACGGGGCTAAACTCGAGCATCCACCTTAACACGCACGCCAGCGTCACACATCATTAGGTCAGCTTTTGATCCTCGTGGCTTTTGATATGCCAGAGGGGGGAAGGATGAAGCCGTTAACCCAATGTGTGAAGCCCCGGCTCCATTCTCACTGCCCACACTCGTCCTTTTACAAATTAGGATCCTCGACGCACAATGACCAGCACCACAATTTGCCACCCACGAATAAATCGGAGACTGGAAAGAGAGAGCTTTGTGACTCCCAACTCCTAGTCCTGCCGCTTGATTTCTTAGTATGCAAGCGCCACACTCAGATCGTAACATTAACGGCCTCCTCTGATCACATATTTGTGTAACGAAACCCAGATACGTTGCCTAACATGTCTGTTTCTAACCTGACAATTCAATGTGCTTCAGGCTTTAACTGTTACATTAGCTTTCTCTGTTTGATCAAGATATAACGCTTGTTCCAGATGTTTGAAACGCGGTCTGCTGGCCTAACTGTCGACTGTTTGTCTGCGGCAGCAATCCATCAACGACGCCATGCGCTGCTCCACCCTGACCAGGATGAGCGGCAACGGGAGCGGCGGAGAGAACGGACGAATCCTCACCCACGACTTCCCCAAGACCGTCCAGACACTGCCCTGTATGAGCCACACCGCTAGCATGGGACTGGGGGCCTCCGGCATGTGATCGCAGCGTCACTGTGCTAGCGGCGAGGGTTCGGCAGGGTGGGGCAGAAGGGGAGCAAAAAACCAACTGCGTTGACCTCGAAAAAATTCACGGCCGTCCGGCTCGGCCAATCCCTTTTTCGCCCGGCTGTCAACGCGCCCGACTTGAACAAGACTTGAACTCAACTGCCAAAATGCACTCTCGAGCCGCTCCCCGACGAACCACGAACAAAGACTCACAGCATTTTTAAAAATAAGTGGATGTTTGAAAAAGAGATACTGGGGAGAAAAAAAAAGAGAAAAAAAAAAAAGAAGGGAAGTGTGCTGCAATAACAAAGCGTTTTTGAATTTTTTACAGTGTTCATTTATGTGGGGGGGGGGAGAACTTTATTCTTCAGTGTGACGCCTGCGCTGTGCCATTTCGATGGAGTTGTTGACGTTAGTCTGCGTGTGCAATATCCTCACCTCCACCGCTGACCCTGTACTACCTAGATGCTTTCTGATGGCCAATAGAACCCGTCTTTGCATAGATGTTGCAGAGGAGGACAAACACTTTGTGACTGCTTTGATGATTTTTTGATATATTGTTTTTTTTTGGGACATTCTTTATCTCTTTCACTGTCACGTTTCCACTTCATTTGGGAGGGGCTCTGTGAAGCGTAGTCGGTTGTTCTTATGTAGTACATGGTTTACGCTGTCGTAATGGGGCAGAGCTCTGTCAGAAGTGGTTTGATTTAGGTTTGATTGAAGGTTACCTCCGTGGGAATCAGCTTTGCTGCTACACCTCATTTAACACTTCATGCCTTTTCTCGGTGCCGCACAATCATTCAAAAATCCACAAACCCACAAATGCAACGTACAGGTTCATTATTTGGAAGATGCAGTATTTTACCCAACAGAGATGGTTGGTGGGCTCACTCTGAAAGGTCCGCTATGAATTATACGGTGGAAGAAAATTAGGCAAAACACATTATTCTGTGGCTTTGTTAGTACTGAGTGACCTTATGTTATTTACTGCTATTGTGAGTTTCATGACACATCCATTCACATTCTCTGGAGTCTATTTGCAGTCAGCGTCTGCCAAAAGCAAAAACTGACAAATCTGAATTTGGTATAGAGAAAATCTTCCTCGTATTATTGCGCTGCATAAATCACTCCCTGTGACGTATTTGGCAGCTCATGCAATTTATTGACAGTGGCATATCCCCTGCAGATTTTCAGTGGCCTATAAAAAGAAAGCCATCCTCATTGTAACTGGCTGTTCCTCGCTCGCGGTGGAGAGAGGCAGGACACACACATTGAGAGATTTTTAGCGACCGTGTGTTTTTGGGAGGTTAATGTTAAGCTGATGGCTGCATTGTGCAGTGGCGGAGTTCCTTCAAATCCCTTCAAGCAATTTGGGTGGCAGCTCTGAGAGAGAAAAAAACAGAGGGCAGACAGCCAAGGTTTGGCATGTAGGCCTTACAGAAACTTCTGGCCCAGGACAATGCTAGTGTGTATAACTCTAAATGACTGTTGGTGATGCAGTTTACATCTCTAGGCCTGTTTTGGTGTGTTGGCAGGATAAGTTACACTCCCCTGTGTGTGAGATAAATAGCATAAACTAAAGCAAATATTGAGCCATGAGAAGATGTAAAGAAAAAGGTCATGTCACTATTTTCATTACCAATGAACTTTTCGTTAATAAGTGGGTTTTTCTTTTGCTCATTGTATGATAACATTTCTGTCATCTTTGCTCCTTTTTTCTCATTTTTACACTTAGCTTTCTAATATACAATCGGAACACTGCACAATTTCTGATGAATATATCATGTTTGGATGGACCTCATGTCTCCGGTCTAATGCCCAGGCATAAATATTTTTTTTCTGTTTTTCATCGACACTAGGGGGACTTGAGACTTGCTTAATGGAAAAATCATAATTCACCATGAGACTTCATGGCTGAGCGCCACTGTTTGTCTGTGGAGCTCTCTCCTGAGGCGTTAAGGACACATGGGACCTGCCCATTTCCCACCCATCCATATAACTCCTTAACAGTCGAGCTGCATCCAAGTCATAAACAGAGTAATCTTCCAATGATTATTTTTAACTCCCCTATGGAATAAAATGCAGCATTTCTTTAGCAACAAGTGCCTGATGCACCGCAATGTGTTAAAGCACATGTAAAACGCTGCCCTCCGAAACCTGTTTTTTTTTTATTCCCCACCAAAAACATGCATCAAATGAGACGTTAAAAGGTTTTTGGGGAGCTGTGAAACACTTTTTCCCTAAGGCCAGCTCCGTATATGCAGATACGCTGGTGTCCTGTTTGTGAGATCGGAGAAGCCAGACACCAAATGTTGATGGTGGAAGTAGCCCGTCCATAACCACAGGCAAACTCGCTGGGCTAATCATCTCTCTCAATGTTGTGCTCTGAAAGGAATCCTATTTAAAACTGTCCCTTAACAAACCCCAAATAGGCCCAGTATCCGGATCCCTCTGATAGCAGCCATTCCTCAAGACACAAATTTTCATTATTTAGATGTCTCCAGCGGATGGTGTTAAATTAAAAGATCATTTCTTGTTTTATCCCAGCGGGAAATTTAATATCACTGATATACACTTTTTGTTAAATATGCATCCATATGACAGGAAAACAACCAACATCCCCACAGACTCCAACAGAAAACGACAGCCAGATTTTCAGAGAGAAGTCAAAGTAAACTAAATTTTTATCCCACCTGTATTTTCACCTTTTTTATTTTTGCACCAATTCACCATTGTATGCAAGATAGGCTATATGGTCTGATGTATAAGTTATATTGACAGTCGGAAAAATATTTAATATCTCAACCCCATTTTTCTTAGATTCTTTAAGTTGAACAGTGTCAAAGCAGGAGAGTTGCCATATCCAGAAGCTGTTTCAATGATGTGTCGTCTGCATGCACACCATCTTTGTCCTCCTGCCCGTCTTTTAGTTTCTCTCAACCACCAAAAATCATCTAGAGTCTGGACAGTGAGGGGGGATTAGCGCAACTGTACAAGATCCTTTGGTTGTCCTGAAAGGCATTAAACACTATAGTCATTACACAGACTCAACATCTGTGAGTCAAACAGTGTCCGAATACGGGATTTCACTTTTAAGGTGACTGGAAGGCTGTTTCTTGAAATGGGACTTGCACGGCTGTTGGACGCCAGAGGTCAGCCTTTGACTATGACCTCTCAATTTACAGCAACGGTCAAGCGCCGGAACAAAGGTAGTGGTCATCTCCTGCTTCCACAACTGGCTGCGTGTTACTTTTTTTCTTCTGAGTTTCTGCTTTGAAAAGTTGAAAAAAATAAAAAAAAGATTAAACCAAATCCAAGTATGACTCTGCTACGTCGTCATACAAGCAAAATAACTGGGCAGTCAGAGATTTCTGAAAACATGCGGATCTCCATCAGTTATGTATATAAAAGAAATTTACCCTTCCCCGGTGAAAGCATTTGTTCTCTTTTAAATCATGCGTCAGTGTACCAGAATTAGTTACCTGTCGTGCAAACATGCGTTCCTTTCCTCTTTCATACGTGTCTTCTTTTGCTGATGATGTATTAATAGGTACACAGCACAGCACTCTTCAGAGGAGGCTTTACCTTGGCGAACATGTTTTATATACCATAAGATTTCAAAATAAAAGAAGGGAAAAGAAAAACAAGCAAACAAACAATCAGAAAAAAACGAGAACTATGTATGATAAAGGAGAGTTCAAATTCTAAGAGAGATACTTTGAAGAAAATAGGAAGAAATTCACACATACTGATGCTGAATTATCTGTAGAGGCTAATGTATTTCTAAATCTTTTTGAGTTGGTTTTTATGTTTTTTTTCCCTCTTTTTAAGTGCTTGAAGTTTAACAATGTGAATATTTCTTTGTTTTGATTTTTCACTGTACTTTACTACTCAAATCACCAGAAATGCTATCGGGGTTTTTTTTCTATCTTTGCAAAGGGTGTCACAGAGTTGAACTAAAACACCGGTCAATAAATGGGTACAGGGGAATATATATCAGAGGATACAACTACCAAGATTTTTGAGAAATAACTTTTTTTTTCTAACCAAAGTGTCCTGGAAGGAAGGCATAATGCTTTTGTAACTGAATAAAGGAATAAACTATTGATATTTTGATCTGTATTATTTCCAAGAGAGCCACGTTTTCTAAACTGTGTGCTTGGGAAAATGGAATATGATCTTGGGTATTGCTCATAGAGAAAGATAAAGCACTGCTTTGGTGTGAAATGAGCGCAGTGATCCAAACAAAGTAATCTGAGACTGTATTTGTGAGAGAGGGAAATAGCCTCTGCTGCAATTGCAGCGTAATAAATACCAGTTTGCAGTTCCCTTACTTGTTGGTCCACATGCTGAATCACAGGGGCAAAACCGCATTTAATCGAGTAGCACTACGCATGTACTTCACTCTTAAGTAATTAATCATTCATGTATAATCTTTGGCTTTCAAAACTGGGGACTTGAAAATATTTTCCGGACAAAGATGTTCAAATGACTGTACAATTCATATTTTTTTGCACATAGTGATTTTGTTGTTCACCCTAATATGTTGGTGGAGCCTCTCAGCCACTATGAGCTTAACAGTTTTGATAAATTCCTGGCTATTCCTCACATCTTGCAAGTGGAAAGGTGTTTCCAGAGCTGTGAAAGACTTTTTTATATACCACTAAAAGGTTTACACTTAATTAGCTTAAGACATAATGCAATTAGTCATAATGTTTTATGCTATATATATTCTAATGACTAGTCATGTGCTCTTGTTTTGTGGATGACCATCTAATTCAACATTAGTCAAAGTGAAAATCAAAATACAGCAAAGCGGATATGAAGATGAATTAATGCTGAGGCACAACCTGGCCTGTCATAAAGCACAGACAATATCAGCATTGTGTAATCTGGCATTCCCTTTAATCCATGCACCTTTACAATCAGAAAACTGATCAAACATTCAGAGATTAAAAGTAACTAAAATCTCTTAATTCTCTGATTTGGCTGCTATGATATTTTTGCAACGGCAAAAACAAAGCATTGTTTTTTTTTTTAAAAGCTAATGAAAATCTGAGTGAAAAGTGGCCCTTGTCGTCCAAACAAGTTCCAATGGTAACAATTGTTACACTTTAGCATGGGCAGCAGTTATTAGGCCCAGAGTTAAGAAGAGACTATAATGAAATTTGCTGTATGTAATGGTGGTGAGTCCATGCAGCTTGACAGGAGGTTTAACACCTACATCAGTGTGCATAAAGATATGTGTCAACGTTTTTTAAGAGCTGATCATTTGTTAAGCTGCTCTCTACTTACAGTGTTAGGCCTTTATAAAATGACATTTCTCCTCATAAGTGAGCGATTTAATGCAAACTCCTTTGAATAATCATCAATTCAGTTCAACTTTATAATACGGTGCTGAATCACAGCAGATCTTATCATCTTCAGGCTCTTCTTGAAATGTTCCTTCACTCTGTGACAGAATATTGTGAGACATTCCACTTTTAAGTGAGCTGATATTGGTGTAAAAGAATCTTTTTTGAGACGTTCGGCAGCTTACTTCCACCAAACCAACGTTCACCAATCAGAATGCAAAGACCTCAAAGTGCAGACATCTTTTCTCCTCATAGATCCATTCATCAAATGAACAATTTTTTCCCATGACAAAAAAAAGGAATTTTACAAGGACCTCTAGAATTAAAAGGTTGTTAAAAGATTAAAAACAGCATTCCACATGGATCAGCCGCAGGCTTTTGTTAACAAAATTAAATAGCTTTCAAGCTTTGCTTGGCTGCTTGTTCTGTCATTTGCTCTGAATGAATTTCAAACTTAGAAGCCTGTTATGAGCTTTCAAGCGCATTTAAAGGGATTTCCATAAGCACACAGAAGACTATGATCTTATCATTTTGAGCCGGAAAAAGCATGGAGTCAATGCGCTGTCTGACACAGCTTTGAGATGTTTTTTTTGCATGAGCTGATGTCTGAATTCTTTTTACAACGAGCACACAAACATAGAATTCATCAGTTTCGCTGCGGCGTTCATCAATACGCGCATTTGTGTGTCTGTGCGAGTGAGCTTGTGTGTCACGTGAGAGATAGCAGGATGTCATGCTGGTTCACACCCCATGATTAGTGACATCAGCTGCCAGAGAGGCCACACTCTTCCTCACCCTGACAGCCTGGGGTCCACTGTATAATTAACATCTCGCTACTTCTCCCCTTTCTTTCTGCCTCGGCCTTTCTTTCTCTTTCATGAGATCTTTCATCAGCGCTCGGAGGACTTTTGCATTTTTGTTTACCGCTTTTCAAAGCAATTCTCCGCTTTTTTTTCGGAGGTTTGAGATGCAGGTGAAGAACACACACGAGGCCAGCATCACATATTTCTCAGACGTGGCCTTCGGGCCTGGGGTGTGATCGCAAAGGCACCTATACGATCCCTCATTCTGACACTGTGTCACTAAAGCTCAGCGCATCAAGGCTGGTTACAAGCGTTTAGCATCTCAAAGATGTCACATGACATTTGGCTCGGAGTGTTCAAACCAAACTAAATTTGGAATGTTCCTGTTTGCTGCCGGACACAAGGTAGAGGGCTCATCTTTTTTTCTTTACTTATTCCTTTTTACCGTCACAGGTATTTTTGAAACTCCCTAACTTTTCTTAATCTGACAGTCATATTTTGTTTTTTCCCTATGGAGATCGCTGTCTTTTACCAGTTTTACCAGTGAGGGGCAAACACTTGCTGACTTCTCAGTTCCATCTGAAAATGGGATTTAGATAATATAGCTGTAAGAGATTTTTCAAAAGTTAGATGCAGATAAGGAATTTGTCCAGAGTGAGGAAGATAAATTCTAATAATTAGCCTTTAAGCATCCAAATGGGCCCTTTTTTATTTCTTTAAGTTAAATTGAGTTCAAACAAATGTTAAAAGAGATTTCATTAAAATGTTACAATGTTTTAACTCTGACAGATCAACCGTTAATGCTTTGAAACATATTCATTTGAACCATCAGATAGATGGAAATGAGTACAATATTGACCTGTCAACTTCAGAGATTGCTTTATAGACTTAGGGGGTCACTACACATTGGTGTTCTTACTTCAGATGTCAGTAATCTTTGGGGAATCAAATAATGTTTTTCACATTCAGACCAAATAATCCATTCCTATCTATAATTAAATCTGGATACGCAACCTCTTCTGAAAGTTTCAGGATATGTCAACATTTTCAAGTTGTTGGGACCGTGAAACTGCAGAGGAATAGAAAGAAGTGGAGGGAGAATATTTTGTTCGGGCATGAAGTCTTGGAGGTGGATAGTGGCTAATTGTCCCCAGGTAAAGGTTTCTGACTCTGACTGTCTCTCATTTGAAACCATTCATGTACAGGCTGATAAATGTATTCACAGACTCTCTAATAGACACGGTAGGCCCGGTTTCCAAGAGACCAAGGAAAGCAGAAGTGGACGCACACCCACGCATGCTTACAAAGGAACAAAAAGGCTCACAGAGCCCCGGCTCACTATAAAACACAGGTACAATTGGAAAAACACTGGGAGATCAAATGCCAACATTCCACACAGGTCTCGTTGCCTCACTAGGCAGTGCATTGAGGTGGTGCACAAAGTCAGAAATGCTGCTCTGGGCAGCGGTTGCTATTGATTTGATTTTTTTTTCTTTGGATTTCATGTTCTTTCAGATCAGGTCTATTCCTAAGTTGTCTCCTCGTTTTCATTTGCATTTCAGTAATGCACTGATGAAGAGGATTGTAGACTAACTCTGTAGCAGCATCTCCTTCCGGCATACGAGCCATGTTTGTCCAAAGTAAAGAGGAAAGGAAATCAATAGGGACTGTCAGCTTGTGTTTGAATGGAAGGTAAAGCCCCGCAGCTATCAGAAAAGAAAAACCTTGCTCCTCTTTTCGAGCAGCTCCAATGAACTGCCTCGGTCTCTAATTTAGAGTTGCTCTCACTCAGCCTTCTCTCATGGATGTTGCCTCCTCCTCATCATTTTTGTCTTTCAAATATCTCCTCATTCACCTGCGTCTGTCCGTGATTTCCCTTTTGCCTCCTTATTCACACCCACCAGCAGCATGAGGAAGTGGCTATTTATATTTGTGGGCTCTTTTTTTCATCTACTTAAATGCATGAGGAAAAGAATGCAGAGGGACGTGAGCACAGAAAAGCTGTGAGACCAAAGCCCTGTTAAAGCATGTAGCACCTATCGTTTCTCATTCATCCAGCCCTCAGGCAGCTTCTTTTAGTGTTAGTGACTGCCACTCACGGCGGTATGAAATCAGAAAAAAAAGCATTTGACATGTTGTCAAGACAGAAATCGCCTCCGGACGGTCTTAGTGTGCCGTTGATCAACACATTTCATCGAATATAGACAAGCATCTCTCTCTTTTTTTTTTTTTAAAGCCAACCACATGTATGGTGATGTGATTTGAAATGATATGTGAGGGTTAACGGATTGGGAGTGTGATAATAATTAGGCTTATCAGAGAGCATCAGCTTTCTTTAAACCAAAGAAAAAGACACCAGGTAGATGCAGCTTCATTCTCCATTCAGGTGTAAACTGGTTAAAGCCTCCACATCCTAAATGATCTGCTTGAACATTTGGAAACTTTTTATTCCTGGCAACAACAAAAAAAGGCACGTATCCCCTCTAACCGCATGAGTCTTTAAATTGCCAATACAGAGAATAAAACTAAAAGGTAACAAACTAAAAAAAAATAAAAAAGGTAAAGGGGGATGTAAACTCACTAAAAAATGTTTGACCACATGATATTTTCTTCTGTTCATCATTTGCAAATGTGAAATGCTCTTGGCTATGTTTTGTCAAGCCAGAAAAGGCCAAATGCAAAAAGAGCTTATGTTTAATATGTCAATGGTAAACGTGGCTGCCACTTGTTAGGTCTGGATTATAAACATAAAGGCTTGTACTTATGAACCCCGAGTGACACCTGACAAATCCAGCCACCCTCTGTCTCCAAAGAGAATTAACATGATGAGGCTGGTCATTACTGCATCAAAGCAAGCAGCCTCATTAGTCCTCATCTTTTAATTGTCACTGCACCTGTATAACAGTTTTTTTTTTTTTTTTTTTCAGTTCCCCAACAAAAATTGTGTTTAATCCACAACATGCCATGCTGGTTTTGTGTCCATTTTTAAAAAAATAGCGTTGAAACTCTATGCAGGCTCCTGTTGTCAGAGTGAAATATCTTTAACCCCTCACAATTATTTTCAGAAGGTGCAACACTGTCAGATGTCCTGAGAAAGTGGTGTGTCTCCACCGTTGCAAAGTTCGGTTAACAACAAATAACAGATATTATTCGTCACTTCAGCGGACTGATTTGTGTAAAATATGTTTTTAGTGGTTATGGATGAAGCTCTGGGTCAACAAAATGGTGTATAACAAAAAGAATTAAGTTGTTTCAAAGAAGTCCTGCATACCAAGTACTGAGTACCTTTTTGTCTCACAACTTTAAACTTAACTTATCCTATTAACCGTTGATTTATAAGTGACGATACAGTTATTTTCCCCAGTGAACTAAAACTATGAGGTGGTGATGAGTTATTTTCCAGCTGCAACTTTATAGGCCCTCACACATCCTTCTGGCGTTGATGGTCACTCGGGGACAGCGAGTCATAGACCCAGTTAGTCCGAGTCTCAGGATGAAGTGCCTCGGTTTGCGATGTGTTTTCTGTTTGTCGGGGAAACACGAGGACGCTGCTGCCGGCACCTCCCAAAGTTCGAGGAAAGCAGTTGCCCCGAAGCTGCCTTCTCTTCCTCTGTTTCCCGGTTGTCCATCTCAGCGGGCAAAGGCAACGTCGGCCTTGTGGGGGAAGATGGATGGAGGCAGTAAACAGAAGCTGGAGACAGAGAGTGCAGGATAGCTGAAGAGGGGGTGAGGGTAAGATGTATGGTCCCCCACATCGACTCAGACAGAATGACAGATGAGGAGACTGTGGTGCCGGGCTACTTTCCCCACTGATCAAAGTTGGGGAGCCCCTCCCTTCCAAACCCAGCTTGATTCAGAGCCAATCTTTTTTTGGGGTGGATAGGGTCAAAGCTAAGGAACAGAAAATGCTTTCCATTTCAATGAAATATTTCTATAACCCAAAATTCCCTCTTTAAATCTCTCCACTACAAAGCTATACTTCAATTGATGTTTCCATTTCTTGGAAAAGGACTGTTCTTTGAAATTGGGGGACTTTTTTTCTGTCTCTTTTCTTTTTTATTCCAGCAGTTCTTTTGGTGGGTGTAGCCGCTTGGAACTGTGAGGGGGCAATTTCTTTCTCCTCACGGTCTCAATGTCAAGAGTTCACTTGAAAGACATATTACCATTGAAACATTTGAAATTCCAAACCGTTTTTTTCCCTTGCAGCCCAAAGGCACCGCCGACAGTAACGCACAACAACTTTGGAGAGCCAGCCACGTTAACAAAAGAGCATTGCTGAGGTAATGACAGAGTTTAACTAATGCATTAATTCAAATATGTATATGGATGTACATTTGTGAATATATATACATAAATAAGAGAGAGAGACCCTTCCAAAGTGAATATGTGACAGTGTGTGAAGTGTGCAGGTGTGATTGTGATTTCACACATGGTGTGAAATAAGCCCTGAATAATGGATTCAGCCCCAGTAAGAGTAATCAGTGAACCCTGAGCTCAGCCCATTGAAGTTTAATAACATTCTGAATGTCAGAACACATGACAGCAGAGGAAACATAATCCCTTCTCCCCGTAGAGAGGCCTTAAACTAACTCTACCCCTCTCGCTTTCTATCCCCTCGCCTCCTTTCTGTCACAGACTGTACACACACCACAAAACTGGTACAGCTTTTCCGATTAGCTGGTTTGATTTTAAACGGCATTCAAAGAGAAGTAAATACGGGAAAGTTCCAGTTGGACAGAGTTCACCTTCCCCCTATATCACACTCCGGCTCTCTCTGTTCGACAATTAGAGGGAAAGGTACACAACGCCCTTCATGGGAATCTCGTTGTTTCAGTCTCCACCTTTTGTGGAGCCCTCTTCCACTTTGAAATCACAACTCGATGTCAACTCACACATCAAAATTTGCCTCAGATTTTCATTAAGATCTTGAGCTGAGCGGAGGAGGAGAGAATATTAGACCTTGCCTTATTGGGTGGTCTGAAAGACAGCTGGTGATGAATGATGCTGCTGAAAATAAGATGCTGTCTAATGGAAAGACACACAGATCATCTGTTTATTCCCCTGAATATGACAATATCAAAGGACGTGGTCATTTGCAGTGATTTCAATTTATCCTTCTTATTTAAGACCAAAGTGCGTTATCCAACTCCCCCATTTGGAAGAAGTTTAGTTTATGAGGTAGCAAATCTTTACAAATGATATTTTCCACTGGTTTGCCTCTGGATAAAGCTTGTTGCACTGAAAGCTGTCACCTTAGAATGGACTTGAAAGGATGTCTGCTCTTGTTAAGATTGGCAATGGTCTTGCTTTTGTGAAGAACCTTTCTCACTGGAGAGTGATGGACTCTATGTAGTCTGGAAATGGCCTTCCAAGAGCTCCAGGACTGATGGGCAGCAACAATTGCTTCTGTAATGCTTCTGTAACTACTGATGTTTTTAGTTCTTGCTATTGTGTCAGCGCACATAAGAACGGCCCAGACCAGACAAGCCTGTGCTTTTGTAGAGATGCTTGTACTGGATGGATTAATTTAGTGCGTCTGGTTAGCATCTCCTGCCGGCTCCGTAACCTGTCCAATCCGGTTTGTTGCAAACTGTGAACTTGTATTGAATTAATTGAATTAATTTTGTTACACGAAACATTTTCAGTGATTGCAGAAATATTATCATCTTCAAATATTTACTAGAGTTTGACACCTTTTGGTTCTCATTCTTCACAAACCTGAAAAATTAAGACATATCTTCCTTTTCATATTCTCCTTTAAACCGGAGGAACAAGTCTGGAGGCATTGCTTTTTCATGCATTTATTTATTTTCTTGAAACCGAGCCTGCACTGGGATCCGTTAAGTTTCCAAAGTAATCTGATGGTGAAAACAGCTTGGTACTCATAAATATATCTCTCGGTGCTACTCAATATGCATAACACCATTGTGTTACCCCACTCGCAATCCTGATTTCCAATTCAGTGGCTGATTGGAGACATTAAATGACTAAAATGCAAATAAACTTTGCAGAGAACAATGCGAGTCGCAGTGTCGACTGCTGCTGTTTGTGTCTGAAAGTCTCATGGTGAGTTTGCACTGGTTCTGTATTTGAATGACTATTTATCACTCCATCTCCCTGTGACCGCGCCCCCTCGCACGTTCACATCCATCTTCTCGCCACACTACCCCATCTTCACGTTTTCTCGCAGTTCCTCTGTAATCGGTAAAAACACACGTTTGCCTCGGTACAGACGGTGATGAGAGGAAATGTCACCTTCCACTGCAAGCAGCAGACCATCACACACTGGAATGTTAAGTGGCCCGCCGGTGGAAGCGTGTAGAGGGATGGACGGATGAATAGGCGAGGGGAAAGAGGACGGCAGGAGAAGACTTATTCTATTGTGTGTTTTTTAAAGACATGGCGTTTTTTTTTTCATGATTATTCTAATCCCACAGAGGACCTCTCAGCCTGAACAGGGGCCTTATCTGCTCTCCACAGTCATTCTCTCATTAAAACACAATCATCAGGCCACCAACTCTAATAAACCTTCAACTTTCTTTTTGAAAAAGGGGGGAGGGGGGAGGAAAGGGTGGTAAAAGTGAAGATTACGATAGGTCTGACGGCTAGTCTTTCAGCTTGTGGCACACAGAACAGAAATCCCGCCTTTGATTCACTTCCACGTGTGAAAAAGCCATTACAAAATCGCTGGGATTTATGTTTTTCCCTATAAATCCATATTGGAAAAATGTTTCTCTTTAATAAAGACGATGGAGATTAGAGAGCGCCTGGTGGGATTTGGCCTGTAAGTACCTTGACTGTTTTCCTTGTCTCAGAGAAGTGAATCAGACCACACTGGTGGAGATGCGACTCGGGGATGAACGGTCCAGGGTTAACAACAAGCCAATGTTTTCAGGCACTGACGCTGCAGACTGCAATCCCCTGGCTTCCACATCCCTGCCTGTCATCCTGTGACACACACACAAAGACAAATTCCCCAGACCGGGCTTTAAGTGATCTTTAATCATCAGCTCTTGTAAATACATCAACCCCTGCGGCTTGGCTTGAATCCAAACATGATACAGGGAAATGGGCCAGTCTGTCGCTCACTTTACACCCGAAACATTTGTATATGTACGTGTGTCTGTGGCATGCCAGAAGATCTCCCTGCTGCCAGATGACTTTGTCTTCGGAAAGTCATCTGGTCAACCAGTATTTTCACATGTTCACAACCAGCAAGGGTGCCACCTGTAAAAGTCATCCCTCAAAATAATTTTACTCTCCTGCAGCTTTATATCGTTCCACTTCCACCTCCAAAGTTTATTGCAATACAGACTTTAATTTTGGTTTATTTATGCCAAGCGTTCTTGATTCTATGGTTACAATAGTTTTGTAAAATGTATTTTAAAGAATATATTTGACCAGGTAAAATTTCATTTTCAAGATTCTTTAAGATTATTCAGCTAATTGAACTTTGAATATTCCTTTCTATGTTTGCATCCTAACCATATTTTTACCCTTTTCTCTCCAACTGGAACGATGAAGCAGAAATAATGCAAACACGTATGCATAGGTCATGTTCCCATAAGCATTACAACAGGAAGCTTCAAAGCTGGAAGTATCAAACGATAAATAGTAATGAATCATTCGTCCCATTTCCTGATTTAAAGATTTTTCTAAAAAAAGGATGTATGTGGTGACAATTTGCATACCTCATGCATTCTTCAAAGCAAGCCTACACACTCTTTAGCGAGGATTAAGCTTGAATTTAGCATAAATGGAAAAAAAGTCATAAATGAATCCTCTGTACAAAGGCAGTGATTACACAACTGTGCCAACCTGTTAGTCATACGTATATATAAAGAAGCCGTATCCTGTACGTATACTGTATGACCACAACAGACATTTCTGAATGGTCAAAACTTAAATAGCTTAAATAGATAAACATTGCATGACCAGGCAGAGCTCTTAACATTAATTCTTGAAGACCTTTTTTTTTCAATTAACGTTTTCTCAAAAGCAGAAATTTTTTTGCTTTGCACTGTGATAAGCATGCACTCCACTTCCTAAAACGTGCGCACTGCACTGAGAAAATGAGTCACATCAAAGCACAGAGGTTTTACTTGGAGTTACATCACCTTGCAAAATATTTCTGTCTGCTTAGTAATGACACGATAAACAGAGCCATTGTTTCCCAGTTGGGGTGATAATGCAAATGCCCATAATGATTCTACACACGGACAGAAAGTAGAGCTTTTGTCTCTACTGATCACAGAACGCAGATGGTGGATAAAACCTTCAGGTCAGATCTGCAAACATTTTGTGTCAGCAAAATCTATTCCCAAGGGAAGATTTTTATTTGTTGAAGATGTGCTATTTGATGTGAATACAAATATGGACAAGCTCAAGATAAGGTGACGAAAAGCTTGAATAATTAGGTTTAAAATTATTCCATCTTTAAAAACACAGTTGCAGAGCTCTTAATTACTCCATGTTATTTAAAAATCAGGATGAGATAACTTAAAATGCTGATTAAATCTATTCCTTAAATCAATCCAACTTTTTTTAGTACTTTAAAAAAATTACAAACAGACCAAGACCTGTAAAAAGTTTCTTAAAACAACCAAAGAGAGCCCCAAAAACCTGTTTCTAATGTTCAACCTCTCCCTATCCATTGGACAACTCCTTCTCCTAAATATGGGGATTCCACAGGGAAGCACTACCTGCTGGACTTTCAGTGACATTATACTGACCTTACTTTAACCACTTTCCCTCCAGCTTTGTTCAAATTCCTGACCCATATTGGGCACAGTGGGATGGTCCTGCTGGACATTTCTCTTATTTCTCCCTTTTTTTGGGTCCTATCAGCACTCCACACATGTTGCTCCAGGTTGCCAATATCTCTTGATTTGTATTATAAAAACTTGGGAAACAGTCATTGAAAATGGCAAGTAACAAAAATGTGGACGTACACCACAGTTCTTGTTGTTGTTGTTCACTGTTTGGTGGAAACTTGGTTAGTGTGTGCAGAATTGAAAACTAACTGTACCAAAAACACATAGAAGCACAATAATGCATCTAAAAAAATATATACTGTGCATCAGCTTTTTGCTGACAAGGTTCTCCTAAGATGCATAAGGTCACAATCTCGATAATAACTTTCTTCAACGTTTAGTAGCTGTTAATGTATTTGTATTTGTGTGTTTCCTCCTCAAAAGGATATTTCATGAAGGCTTACACAGATGGTGTGTCAAACCAACCCATCTGGCATGTCAAGTTAATGTCTGCTTTTACATTAAGTAAAGTCGTTTTTCTTCATGACAATGTCCTTCTGTGCTGAAGATTGATGGCACAGTTGATGTTTTCCTCTTTTTCTTGTTTAACTATTGGACTTTAAACTTTCATTTTCAATGCATTCCATCTCTCCTCTAAGCTATCTCTCTATCTTCAACTTTCCTACAGTTTCCCAGTCACGATTCTGAAGTCATGCAAGACTGAAAGAGCTCAAATTAATAGCTTTGGGATGACACTACGGGTATAAGTCAGGAGGCCACGGCTTTCATTGGTTTGCTTTTATGTTGCTTTTTGTGCCTTTTTTGGCCTCTGGCTTCACATCAATAGTCTGGTGCCATGCCCTTTCTATGCAAAGCGCAGTTTAATGATATAATGGGGTGTATTTATGGAAATAATATGCATTAAAAAGGATGAAAGGGGACCCAAAGTCAGAACATGAAGTTGTCATTGGTGGTGATTCAGAGGTCTATGAGGCCTCTCACTTTGTGACTAAATTATTCATGCAATCTGTCAATGTTGCTGTCTGGACATACTCATCTCCCCATGTGTTCGATGGTGACAGAAATCCTGTACCATGTTCCCTGCTATCTTCCGAAAATCCCTCACCAAAGACACAGCACAGTCACAAAGCTCCAGCACATGTTTCTGTGTGTGTCTTCCTGTGCAAGAGGGAGCATGCGTGTGAGTGAGTGAAGATTTGGGCACTTGCTCCCACACTCTAATGATATATCTGGAGAAATGTGGGCTTGGATCTCTTCCCTTGTGGATTTTTAAATGTCTTGATAACCATTTTTCATCTTTGTTGTACACTTTATGAATGTTACCTTATGTGACACCAGTTTCCTTATGTTAAAAAAGAAATAGGCTGCGGCTTTTTTTCAGGCATAAAAAGTACAAATATACTTACACACATGTAGATTTTGTAGTTCTTTGCTGCATTTCCACATCTCTCATTTAGTCATTAAAGAAAGGGGAAAAAAAGTCAATTTCTCTTGGAACTTTTCAAATCAAAGGAAAGTATTTAATGGGATTAAATCCTCTCACGGGGTGTACTGTGGTCAGCTGTCACTAGGTGTAGATAAAGTGAAGTGTAAGCAGCTCTCCGACTTTGTGCCTGCTGAGTTGTGAGTGGGACCACACGGCTCAGACTCAGACAGATGTGACCTGGTGTCAGAGTGGCGCAGGCCTCTGTCGTTCAGCATTAGCAAGAATCACGTCTCATTTATGAGAGATGGGCACGTGGACGCTCATCAGGTACCTCAGTTTTGGCCCTCACAGGGGAGCACTTTTAGACTCCTATAAATCATTTTCTGTTGTAGAAGTGTTTTATCTCATGAAAGTAGATGGATGCGTGAAGAATACGAAGTGCAAGCACATTTTCCAGCACACACCATGAATACGCATGAATCTGCATCCAACAATGATCTAATTAAGAAGTGCCTGGAGAGCTGATTGTCCCTGCAACGGTAACCACAGCCGACTGCTTCATCTCTATGACAACCAAACAATCAAAATGGGAGAAATTCCCTGTGCACAGTGATGCTGTGATGCTTCATATGAGAATAGTTAGTCACTGTCTTGATGGTGCGTGATGATGTCAGAGCCCCATCCCCAAAGCATTTTTTATTTATTTAGTCATTTCTTCTTGTTTCATAGTAAGAGCATTTATTTGATAATTGAAGTCTGAATAGTCGGAAGTCTTATGACTGAATATGACATCAACTGACAGATTTGTCATCTGTCATTATATTCAAACACTTCCTAATTAATAAAAAAACAAATTCACCAAAGGTCAGGTATACTTTTTTTGTGAATAAGCTATACATATAACTTCATAATGATAAAATCAAATGAACTTATATCACTTGATTTATTGAAATGTGCTTAATTGTATGTCAAGCCAACCTACATATATTTCTTATTTCATCTACCTTCCTCCTGAATCCCCTCAACCCACCTTTACTTATCTTCTACTTTGATTTTTTCATCTTTCTTCAATATCATCATGGTCACTATCCTCCACATTTCATTTTAACTAGTAGATATGATTTTACTCCCTTTTTCTTATTCTTTCATACTTTAGATCGCAGTTTTGGGGAAAGTTAACTCTACCACTTTCAGCTGTAATGTCTGTCATTTACTTTCTTTGAATTGTGAACATTCTGGCACAAGGTCGAACACGATATCTGCTCTATTGTGCCACAGTAATCCAAGCTATTCAAGCTGCTATTCACGCTGTCTTGACTTTTCTCAGAAGAGAATGTGCACAGTGCAAAAGTCTCTCAGCAAAAAGATCCTGATAATGATAAGATAATGATAAGAATTAATAATGATAAGAATTTAACGATAAGAATGAAGCATAAGAGAAAGCCCTAAAATGTACCAAAATTTCCACATGCGTACTTTTGCTTGAGGTCCTCTGACTAACATGTTTTTAGCCAACAAGTTCTATGTGACAATGTGGACCAGCATAGACACAGTCTCCCTTAAATTAGAATTTCCTCATGATTTTTTAAGAGTTTTGCAAAAAAACACATTCCATCCAAATCCAACCCATTTCCCTGGCGCTGCTGAAGCACTAAATAACATCCCCACACCAGGATGCTGCCGCCACCATGCTTCACTGTGTAGATGGTGCTCTCGGAATGGTGAGCAGTGCTAGGTTTTACCTTTTGCGTTAATCCTGTTATTGCTTTGTCCATGTGTTTTGCTGTGGTGATACTGTATATTCCTTCCATTTTTCTTAGGAGTTACTGCTTGATGGGATTCGTCCACAAAAAGGCTGTTTGAGGTCAAAAGAACCAGGAATTAAACACACAAGCTTTTGGAAGCGTGCCCAACTATGGAGTATAGTTAATATAACTAACTTGTTGTGCACCTTACAACAGTTTTAACAGTTCACACAATACAAAAGTTAAAGATATCAGTGAAATGTTGCATTGAAATTGCAAATGTATTGATGAAAAGAAAACTTATAAGTATACCAGTAAGGTTTAGGATCAATACAATTAAACAGAATCATGTCTTTGAGGAGAAGAAACAGTTTTTACTCATGGGGGCGAGGGTCAAAGAGAATGAAAGGTCTAAAGGAGTGGAGGACATGAACAAAGGATAGTTGACGGAGCAAATATGGAACAACTTCCAGTTCACAAAATTATCGCCGTCATGAAAATATACTAAATGAAACTAACGTTGGCACATGCATTGTCTTATACCCACAAATTCAACATAAAAAAATCAATGCTGTACACACATTCCAGTACCCACTGAAAGTGTCTTCCACAGTGACCGGCGATGACCATTCTCCGTCTGTCTCCCTCTGGCCCTGTTCCCCAGCAGGTTAACAGTGCACTTCAGGCTATTTGATGCATCAGTGAGGACCATACAAAAACAAACTTCACAGCAAGGTGTGTATCTCTGCAGGCGGTAACTCCATGAATCAGTGAGCCGGTTGCGCCGCACCATGTCTCCCGCAGCGCTGCCCTGCTTCCTGCTTCTCCTGTCCTCCTTCTGCCAGCAGGCGATCCAAGCCTGCTTTTGCTGCTTTTGAAACTTTCCCTGCTTTGCATCGCCAAATAAGTAAGAAAACCTCAGCCCTTGGGAAGGGAACCAGGACCCTTCTGGGTGGAGTTTGCATGTTCTCCCTGTGTCTGCGTGGGTTCTCTCCAGGTTCTCTGGCTTCCTCCCACAGTCCAAAAACCTGCATGTTAGGTTGATTGGAGATTGGGGAAATTGCCCTTAGGAGTGAATGTGAATCAAGTTTTCAGGCCTTGAATCACCAAGTGCATTTTTCCGCTGCGATGGTAATAGCCTATCTGATCCTGATATCGCTTATTCTGCTGTCATTTTGTGGGGCGTTTGAATGTTTGTTTTTTGTACCTTACAGGATTATTCATGTATCCTGTGTTTCTGCCAACAGGAGATTACCAAAATGTATACTTTGACTCTCTTTGACGCCACAAGTGCATACTCATGGGTTTATCATGTGGCTGACGCTCAAGAGGATTAAACAAAGGCATAAACTGACAAGGTTCATCAACCTCACACCCACACGAGGGCAAACACATGACACACAAGCACACACAGACATATACACACACACACAATTCTAATCTCTTGGAAATAGGCGCCCACGGGGGAGATTTGGCAATGTTAGCTCATATCTTTCAATCCCCTTCAGTCATCTTCAGTTCAGAACACTTGCATCTGCTGGAATGAGCTCCCTGTGAGTTCCATACCACAATGAGAAACGTAAACAAAATGCTTTTCACCTCAAAGAATAACTTTCTCTATTACCTAATTGATAATCCAGCTCCTTCTCTCAGGCTGGGTTTTGTTTCTATGACAACAGAGCCACATCCATTCTCCGATGCGCTCCATGGCTCCTTGGCTGTTGTTCTACATTGCACATTGAGCAGGCTTGTCTATTTTGGTGGAGGCCCCGGTGAGTTGTTCCATAATTATGGCAGATAATTATTACAAATTCACACATAGACATACACATACGCACTTCTTTTCAGGACCGAAGCTCTCATCCTTAGCTATGGTCCTCCTTTCTGTGTTCTAAATTGCTACAACAAGGCATTTAGCCCTCTCAAACAAAACATACTTTTTGTCTTCTTTCAGTTTTGTTGTCATGAGAACATTTTGCACATAAACATAAACCACAGCCAGACTTTGACCCACATTGACTTTGCTTGGTTTGTGTAATATGTCATGTGATGCTCTTTGATTGAGATGAGATTGAGATGTTGCAAATACATAATATTAACACCTTGAATGAGTCAGATGATGCTTTTTTTCTATCATGACGTAATGTAAATGTAAAGCCATAAAACAGTGAGAGCAGAATTCTCTGCGTTTTCCTTATCGTTGCTTCCATGTGAGGAAACTGGTGCTGATGACAGCAGACACAAGAACACACACATACACACACACATGCACACCCACACATACAGAGCCACAGCCGGTTCCCCCTTTGCGATAACTCCCACAAAACGCCTGTTATCCTTGCTCACTCACACACACAAGCAGGGAGTCAGCGCGAGCCGATGGATCAATTTCAGAACAGAAAAGCTGCGGCATTCTTCAAACGTAATGGGCTTTGATGTAGATGCTGAACTGCATGACGGAGCCCATTTGAAGTCAATTAAACCTTTCTTTAATCTCATTGTTTACTGTACAGAGCATGTTGGGAGAAATGTACCTCACTCCAGCTACATCATTCTCTTTTTTCCTGCAGATAGCCAGCGATTGATTATCTCTGCCAGACAAAATTGACTTTTTTTTTTGCCAGATTAAAGGGGATGTCTCTGAGCCTGTCAAATTTCTTTCCCCCAGAAAGCAGTCCTGACTTTAGTTTTCTTGACAGGGACTGCCCCCTGGTGGTTAGTTCATTCCCTCTTCCTGTTGCTGAGGAGGTTGCAATGACCACACATCTCTAATTCACATCGAACTCTGAAAAAGTCCCCATTAAGAAAATTGCTCTGCATTTCGGCCGCAGAGTGTTGAAGGACAAATTACACAAACCCAATTCATTAACTGGACACATCTAATGTATTTCTTTGGCTTAAATGCAACCCACATTCTCCCCCAAAGGACTATTTTTACCCTGCCATGGCACAATGGCCATTAACATGTCTGTTTGAGTCCCCTCTAATCCGTGTGAGGAATGCTGACTCCCATCATATCTTTTATTACCAGCTTCTGTAACGATCTATAAATGTTACATAAGAACACTTTGGGCTGACGGAGTAAAGAAATGGACACAATAAATTTGAGCAATACATATTTTTGTTTTGATAATATTTATTTATTATAACACTTACAAAGTCATCCAGGGAGCAAGCAAGTAAACAATAATCCGATTGAGATCATTTCCTGCTGTTGGCTTTGAGGTGGATGAATTAATGCGAAGGAATCCAACAGACGCCACGGCACTCTCAGTGGCTTGAACTGTACTTGTGACTAACAGACAGGTATTTGAAAACTGTGCAGAGAGTGACCACTGACCGTCATGCCGGTGTGGCCAAGATTTCCCACGAATGTGCCACCAAGGTGCCTCCCACAACTTTTCCCGAGCGGACGAGCTAAGACTTTCCAGTGGGAGAGAACCAGGAGTGGCTGTCTTAATGCGCGCTGTGCAGACCGAGCGAAAATGGTTTTCAGGTTGTTGTACGACTCTTTCTGAGAGCTAAATCTAACAGAAGCTAAAGCCAGTGCACATCTGCAGGGGTGTGACTGAGAGGAAAATCTTACAAGTCTGAAAAACGCACAGCGGAATTAGCAGCAAACAATCATTATCGATACATTAAATCTAAGTTTGGATATTTATTGTGACCTTAGTTACACAATCGTGTGTAATTAAGTGTTCTGTAATGTTTTTAAGAAAACTACCTGATGGCTGGTGGATGGAAGTATGATGGCAGGTTTGTGAAAAAAAACCTACCCAGCCTTTTTTAAAAAGGAGAAACCTACTGGAGCAAGGGCTGCTCTTGTCCATCGTACTCACTGTACACTGTATGTTTGACTGTGCTGGATTGTTGTAAGTGATATGTTTACAGGGGGGTAATTTACTGCCCATCATACAAAAGGCATGAGGGTCAAGGCCTAAGTTAGAGGAATCTGAGATGTAGATGAACATAAGCACGGGGACTACTCCTATTTAGCATATTTAACACAGGAATACCTATGGCACATTTATCGAAGTAAAAAAAAAAAAACACCCAGTTAAGCCCGTGGTTGTTAGTAAATAATTCTTTACATAACTCAGCTTTAACATTCCATGGAATGTAGCACTACATCAATAGAAATCACACAGTTCATCATCCCAGTCGCGCAGAAACTCTAAGACTTGCAGGTCTCCTGATGAGATGGCCGAGGCACTCGAAGGCACCATGACTGGTGGTCGACCGGCCGGACAAAGAAGGAGACGGAGTAAGAGCCGGAGGTAGGTGTCGTGGCCTATGTGGCGGTCCCTAGTCGGACCTGAACCAAATAGTCATAGCCTATTTATTTTTCCAGCTGCCTCGGCAGAAGATGGCAACGCGGCTTCTTGCAATTTCGAAGGAGCGAGCGTTGCAGTGGCTGTTATCAGTGTCGAAAAACACCTCACGCTTAATCTTAAAAAAGTAACAACCGCTAGTGAAAAATGGCGAACAACATCGACGACTTAGTTACACCTGACGCACATGCGTACGATGCTGAGCAGCGATGGCCGAGAGGTCATCCTGCTGACCATAGCTGTTATAAAACCCATTCACAAACCCCAACCTCTCAGTGCTGTAATGTGGAAAAAGTTGCCTACCGGTGGGTGATCTCCGCCTCTGAACAACATCCACAAACATCACTAAGCAGAGACGCTGTGATGTGGGACAACAAATTATTATTATTATCATTATTATTGCAATGTTTAATACTAAAGGAGTCTTTTTTGTCTAAGAATAAAATGAGCCACACTCAATGGCTGCCAAGGCCAATAGGATTACACTAAGAAACATACAAGGAAATAGTGCTTGTAGCAAAGGACAATCACTCAACATTTCCAACGTGATTACCTGGAGCACATGGACGTGAACACGGCCGTGTGCCAGTCCGCAAAAGTATTTCTTCACATAATGTCTGCTATTATG
Organism: Menidia menidia; assembly: GCA_907169785.1. Classification (NCBI taxonomy): domain Eukaryota; kingdom Metazoa; phylum Chordata; class Actinopteri; order Atheriniformes; family Atherinopsidae; genus Menidia; species Menidia menidia. Next base: position 14,592,895 of record CAJRST010036666.1, read on the forward strand.
GTCTATCTTCACTCCAAACATAGCCGTTAATGCAAAAAGTCCGGCAGGAACAGGCAACACACGCGCAGATACCTTATCCAGCTGTTTCATGGCATGACTGGAGGAAAAAAAACACAACCCAAAACAATCAGTAACACCCAGTGTCCATATTCAATAATATTACTTGAAAATGAACTGATTTACTGTAGTTTTTTTTAAAAATTCTTTGTACACAAACAATCACCCTTGATGACCCGAAGTAAGCCGCGTCTTTGGTCATTCTGGTGTAAGAAAGAAAACATACCCAAACTCAAACAACGCCAAAAACGGAAAAAAAAAACTAACTAACAACTCTGCATTGCGTTCTGCTGTAGCCTGGAGCTGTTGTCCGGGCGCGACTCTAAAACCGCCCCAGCCTCAGACTGGCTATTGTGCGTGCGTTCGCTGGATTCCACTCTGCGCGTTTGTGTGTGTGTGTGCGTGATATTTGACTGTCGGCTAGTTGTGGCCTCGACCGGCCACTGTGCTCGGGGTGTTTAGCTCTGAGAGAAGTACTCCAGGACCAGGCGGAGGTGTCCCAGGCGGTCTTTGAGGGAAGTCAGGGAGAGTACGGTGGTCTGGTAGGCCGGGTCCAGCTGGAGGACGGACAGCAGCCACCAGCACCACGCCGGACCGTTGGCAGAGGCCTGCATGAGGTAAAAAAAAAGAAAAAAAGAAGCATGACTACACATAGAACAGACTTTAGCAGTCCAGAGAATGTACTGGTAACACTGTGGTCTGAGTGATTCTTTATCCCCTTTCATCAGTATTTTAGGAACAGAATACTGTTCTTTATCTCTTTTCAGCTGGGGTTTATTTTGGGTGGGAAATATTGTTAAAAGATCAAATACATTTGAGACTTAATGTTACTGCTACTAACCAGCTAGCCGTTGTTGAAAAAGAGAGTACGTAAAAGGCTTTTGTGTGCGTTCCGCTTGTGTGAGATCACCAACCTGAATATTTTCTTCCTTATCCGGCATGCTGCCGTACTGTCTGTTGATCTGCTCGCGGATGCGGCTGCCGAGGCGATGGTACCAGTCCTGGGCCTGCTGGTACACGCTGTCATGGAGGTGCTGCAGCAGCTCCTGCTCGCTCTCGTCGACCTGAGACGGAAAAGAGAGACGCGGGTCAGGTCGAGTTGCCCGGATGTAACACGTCCAGAGTTTGGGGTATCCGGGGAGGCTTACCTTGATGTCCTCCAGGTACTCGATGTCGGCGGTGTTGTAGCCGTCCCTCTGACCGCGCTTTAGCACCTTGAATCTGCGGCCGCCCACCGTCTCCACGTAAGATCGCCCGTCTGGCAGCAGCTCCAGGCCGAGGATCTCCAACATGCAGCCGTAGTCTGCGAACCTGAGCAGAAAAGCATGAGACCTCGATGAATGGATGATACCTTACGTGTGGTAAAGTTTAAGTTCAACAAATGTAATTCAAACCCATTAATGTGACCCTTTAAAGCGGAAGATAATTCTGCCTCAATCGGATGATACAAAGTAACTTCAAATAAGGGTGTTTTTGTTGTGAGTGGGGAAACGCGCAGCAGAGAGCAGACTGGTGACCATGCTGTTATTTTCCGCCTCCTCGGGGTCACATATGAGTTATTTCACCGCTCGGTCTGCTTTTACTGCACCGCTGACCATCCCATCAGGCTCCACTGAGCCCGCTGTGAGCTTCACGGAGAGGAAAATGTCAAGCACGGTCTTTTCACATCCAGGCAGCGTGGTCCTAAATATCAATATTACCGAAACGTACTGGAGTTTCACGGTGTAAAGTGCAGGCGTTTGGTCAGTTTGGGGAATTATCGTATGTTTTCCGCCAACGGGCTAGTCTGAAGGTGTGCGTTCATGACTTAGACAGATGTCTGGCAGAAACGTCTGCCTAAATTTGCATTATTCAAACAGACGATTTTGAGTGACATTTGGAAGCTGTTGTGGTTGTCTATGCAAGTTAAAGGAGTTACTTTTTGCAGACAAGACTAAAGCAAATCATCAGATGGACTGAAGAACTTTAAAAGGCCAAATCCCTGAGATAATTCTGGAGAAAAGTTAAAAAGAGGATCTGCTAGATCCTGTGTATAAAAAGGATTTTGTCTCCTAAACATCAGAATTTAAACTGCACTGTTTAATATCGGATCTGCCTTAAAAGTAAAAAAAATTAAGGAAACAGAGTCACTGCCATCTGTGGATCTATGTGTCTATGCATCACTCTGAAACAGAAATACCCTTTGCCGTGCTCGTAGCTGCACATGCCAAACTTCTTGGTGCCGGTCTCCATGCAGCGACGCATCATCAGCCGATATCGAGGCTCAAAAATGTGCAGTGGGCAGGGCACGCCTGGATAGGCCACCGTACACACAAAGATGGGGATGTCCTTGGTAAGACTGTAGGAGAGGGAAGTGGGGAAATAAAAGTGGTTGGAAACAAATCCAACAGAAAGGGATAAACCTGAGACCAGTACGCGTGAATAAGGATTACAAATGTCCATAGAGTTAAAGGTGCCTACTTGGACAGCTCGGCCATCTCTGCATCGTGGACCTGTTTCCTCTCGGCCAACTGAGAGGGAAAAAGCTGGGTCATAATTTCCTGGAGCAGAGTTGTAGGGTTGTACTTCCTGTTTCTTAAGTACTGTGAAAACAGAAAAGAATAACACAAATGATGTTACAGTTAAACCTTTATGGAACCAGCAACAAAAAACATGCCAACATCAGGATTTTCTTTTCAAATTGAACTAATCTGACCAGGAAGAGAATAATCAGTGGTTAAGATCAGAGCTGTTGACATTTAGCTAAATTTAAAGGAAAGCCATTTTCCAACCATACACTTACAGTCGGGGCAGGAGCTCTTTGTTTGGCACCATCTAGAATCTAGACTGGAAACTCACTCTAAGCAGGACAATACAGGCGATGTTCATGTGAGCTGCTAACAAAATGTTGAACTCATATTCTCTTTCAAATGTTGAATAGCATTTTTTCAGTGGTGTATCTGAATCACTGAGTCTAAGGTCCTGAATACATCCAAATAGCTCAAATGTGAAGCTTGAGTCTCATCGGGTTTCTACTTTGCTGTGTGAACACTATCGTAAAAACTCTGAGAGCTTTATCACCAATTCCAATTCATCCATTTGAATATAAGTAAATTATTAGAAAAAATTATTTGAAAAAATAAATAGAGAGCAGAAAAAGAGTGCTCTATTTGTCTCTGTCAGAATGAAGCATTAAAAAAACTATCTGGTCTTGTACTTTCAAACAGGTTCATCATTTTGTTGATGGTCCAGCTTAACTATCGGCCCAGGTTTTCTGACTATGTACATTTGTGTACAATGGGTGGAGCGCTGGATGAAAAATCAAGAGCAACAGAGCTACAGAAGCTAAAGCAGGAAGGAAAGCTGAAAAAAACAATGCTGACATACGGAATTGTTTTTTCACATAGATAACAGATGGAAATGAAGATGTGAGAGAGTTTGTGTCTGATTGTGCTGTATCAGATGTGACACTGGCCTAATGACTGCACGCACCAATCAGGCGATATGAACACAGAAAGAACATCCAAACCACTCAGTGGGACTTTTGCAACTGTTCATTTTGATTTTAGGCGTTTTCTGAAAATATGATTCTTTTCATTACCCAGTGGGATTGGTACACTACATGAGAAAAGGGCTAATATTTCATAGACCAGTGATTTCGTTATTAATAATTCATGTCAGGTCCAAATCTTTTTTTTTTTTTTTAATCAGCATTTGCAAGTGCTGGAGAGATCTGTTTAGGGTTACATAACCATTCCATCTGCCACACTCATCTCTTATCAAGATGCGTCTGTCTGAGTGGAAGTTGAACAGTACAACCAGTCATTGACTCATGTCAGATTTAGATGGAAAACCCTCTTCCTACTTCTTCTCTTTCTGTGACAGCTGATTGGTCAGGAGGCTGTTTCGGAGCAGATTTGCTTTCTAGCTGAAGTTGCCATGGTGATATAAACCAATATGAAGTGAACTGGCTTTACAAAACCGAGACTACCTTCCTCATGCTTGGGTTCGGTCACCACATTAACAGAACTTAATCTCTTCTTCGTTAGTTGGATGATTTGCTGCCTTGTTTGGTCGCATTGTTTCACTCGGTAGCCCAATTTCAGCTGAGACCTGTAGAGTCTGAGGTGTGTCTTGTTGGTTTACGATGGTCCCTCATTATATTCAGGTCCCAATGTTTTCCGACTTGTGAGCTCCAAAGCAGCAAACTTCAAAATCCTTAGGTTAAATATCGGTTTTGGGGTTTACTTCAAGTGCATTTGAAAAAAAGGACCAATGCATCTACCTCCTTTGCTAATTCTAACATAATCAGTAAGAGGTTCCTTAGATTTCAGTTTGCTGTTGCATTGTAGCCAAGAAACATAAAGTATTTTGGCACTTTTTTTAGTTGAGCTTGATTCGAATAAATAAGGAACAGCTTTTTCCCCTTTTTTTTAATAATGTCTTTTCACATAAAACCTAATTGAAGAAAAACGTGTTTCTCTTTCTTATACACGTGTGCACTGTATTGTGTAATTACACAAAATCTCGATAATCTTTATAGGTTACAATTACAGACGAACATTCTGTCTTTGAGATGCAAAAAAGTCATTATCAAAATCATTACGAGACAGAAATCCTTTTCACCCCATGTCACAAGACTTAAGTCCTAAAAATCGATCAGTGTTTCACTTGGCCTGAACTAAATTGCGTGAGCCTGAGGGGCCACGACGCGGACAAAAAGTAAACGCTACTGAATAAGCAGCTCTTACAGTCCAGAGGTTTAGGGAATAAAAGAAAAATGGCTTTAAAATGACGGTGCTCAGGGGATCTGTGGGTGGTTACCTCTTGTAGCGGATTCTTGCAGAGTGGACAGCGGAGGTTGTGATCAAGGCTCCTCTCGATGCAGTTCTTGCAGAAGGTGTGACCACAGGGGGTCGTGACTGGCTCAAAAAACAACCTGCGGGGGGACAGAGGCGGACGTCGGCTGTGGTTCAAAGCAGCCCGGCAGCTTGAGAATGCTCGAGCTACTTGTGACGGAGCCGTAAAGTGTGTTAAACATTAACGGGAGACGGGGGAGTCAGAACAGAACCAAACGAACACAAGCTACACACACTGACGCTTTATGGAGAATGCTCTAGGACGCTCACCTAATGCAGAGAGGGCACTCAAAGTCTGACACGGAGAGAACTCCCAGCGTCTCCTCCTTGTGCGCTTTACTCTCACCTGGGAATGAAAGGAGAAAACAGTTCCAAACAGTCACTTTAGGGATTCACTCGCTGTTTTCGGAAAGGGAGAAAAGACATCTATGACATCATTTCAAACCATCTGGTGGGTGTTGGAGGCATGTCGCTGGTGGCAACTCGGGCAGAGATGACTCACAATGAGGACAATGACGACAAAGATGACAATCGGATCAGAAGGACCGTGTTCCCTGGTGAATCCACCTACCCCTGCCGTGCTCTTCTTCCTTCCTCATCATCATCTCCTCGTCCTCCTCAGCAGCAGGGAGGAAGGAGACAGCTTGGCAGAGGCTCAGGCAACACTCGGTGCCTGCATCGTGCTTCATCTTGGAGCCAAACCCATGCACGGTTAGTTAAAACCTTTTTTTTTATTGGTTCCCTCCCATACATTCAGTCCCTTTGAAGTCAGCAGCATCTCTTGTACCTGCCCCTGATGTCCCTCTCTCCTCCCTCCGTGTGGATGCTTGCCCTCGCCTTGTGTGGGCCCCTGGGAGCCGCTGAGGCTGGTGATGGGGCAGGGCTCCTTCAGGTACTCGGACACCACTTGCAAAGCGCACGTCACCTCTTCCGGCATCGCTATTCCCTCGAGCTCCAGGATCTGCCATTCACAGGGTTAAAGACAGAGCTCAGTCGCCAACACGCAGTACACATTTGACTCTATAACAAAGCTGCCAGCAAGATCAGGCAAGATTAGACGAGGGATAAACTCAACAATAAAATGTTCAAATACCCACAAAAAACACACCGATAATGAGATTTAAAAAGTCTAAAAGTGAAACAAAAAGCATAAAAATACTCTATCAATAAGAAGAGATTGTAGCCACTCATAAAACACTTTGCAGAAGTTTTAGGTCATCCCTCATTTCTGCATGTTCTACTTCAAATGATCCCACCAGAGCTTGTGAGAGAAGATCTGCATTGAAAGGTGGCTGTCAAGGGGCCTTTTTGAAGAAAAGGGGAAAGGGTTGAGAGGCTGAGCTATGCCAAGGGGACACGAGAAGTGGATTGAAAATGAGCGCCAACAGGTCTAATGGAGGGATGAATCCCCCCCCAGAGCCCGGACCTCAACGGTACTGAAGCAGTGTGGGATCCTCTTTACAGGAATGGAACAAAAGGGAGCTAACACCAAAAGAAGAGCTCTGGAATGTGTATATAAATGTCTGAAAAAAAAATGTTTTTAAGTAAAAAGAAAAATGTCAAATAATCTTTAGGCTGGTGGTTCAAGTGGTCATCTGTAAAAGCTCGGGCATAGTTCAGATTAATTTCTTCGTTGATTCTATTATATAATGGCGTTCAGCTCTGTCATTGGTGCCCAGAGACATACACAAACCTTTTTGATCTGGCTCTTCGCGGGAGCAAAGTCGGCTTGGAGTTTTAGGCATCGGTGGAACTGAAGGAGGGCTTCTTTCTGCTGGCCCATCTCGAGCAGTACATTCCCTTTACGAAAGTAGCCCTGCGCAAAGAGAAGCTCGATCAGTCCACGGCCGACAGGACGGGGCAACGCTGCACCTTGCAAACAGCGCCCCCATGTGGCAAAGCCTGACCGGTGACATTATGACATAAGTGGCTGTTTGCATAACGTGATTGGTGAATGACATAACTATAACAAAAAGCGAGGAAATGGCACTAATCGGCCGCACCAGAGCAGAAAATAATGAGTGCATCTTTGTGGTTATGTGTGTGTGCTCCATTACATATGCGTTACAAAGGTTACATTCAGCACTGAACTACGGTGCTTTTAATGATCGGGAACTATGGCGGTCAATGTTTGTGAAATCCTACCTAACGGGTGACTTTGAACCCACCATTTTCAGCTGAAGCATACATTTTATCTTAGAGGCAGTGGTCCCTTTACAAGCTACTTTTACTACCCCTAATCCAGCTCCTATTTAGCTTTTTTCCTCTCTCTTTCTTTTCATTAAACCTGAAATGTACCTGAACTTTTAATGGATTCTGACTGGCTGGCTGAAATCAAGACTAAAAGAGTTCCGGCACAGCGGAGGAGGGGAGGGAAATGTTGGAAAGACAGTTGGAAACGTTGGATGGACACGCCGATTGGCGGTTGGCGCTTTCTCACCTCCGTCCAGCTGGGGTGAAGGCAGCAGAGGTAGTCGAGGTCTGTCAGAGCGTCGGCGAAGCGCGACAGGCGCAGGTTAGCCTCAGCTCTGAACATCTTCAAGCTCCGATCGTTGGGGACTGCGAACGCAACAGGTAGAAAGATGAGCGGTGAAAAAGAGAGCAGGGGGGTAAAGAAAAAATGATTGCAGAACTTATTAAAGTGAGTCCTAATCACACATCCTTCTTCCTATAATTACTAATGTAATAACCTGCACGACATGAGTAAACAGGAGGTTTTAAATAATCAGTTCAAACACAGCCTGTGATAACACTGCTGCATATCAAAGTATGCAACAGCAGTCTGACTTCTGATGATGCTCATATATGAATTTAGCGTTCACCTTTGAGCACGTTCAGCTGCATTGTAGCATGACTGCCACAGCACCTAAAAAATGCCAAACATGCTACACCAGCATGCACATGTGCACTCATGAGCATCAGTCACTGTTCCCTAGAGCTGTTACACAAGTGTGTATGTACAGAACCACTTCACAGACACCGGCTTGGCCATATTAGAAAGAAAAAAAGTAACAACAGACAAATGAAGGTAGAAGATCCACCCGTAAACTTTCAACAACAAACGGAAAACTTGCTGAGCACAAGTGTGCCAGGAGGTCGTTATGTAAGAAGCTACAATACCAGAGGCAAGGGAGGTAGCAGTGTTTAATTGGATTGGCAAGAATGGAAGGCACAAAGGTAATTCATCAACAGGCCGATTCACAGCAGCGCAATGGGAATGGACCACTACACACCTCAGCAACTTATGTGGGGCAGAGGTTGTTGCTTTTACTTTCCGTCCACAGGAGCCCGCTGGAAGTTAGGTCAATTGCACTTATAGGAGCAACTGCTGGAGATAAGCAACTGTACACAGGTGGTAGCATGTGTGTGTGAGAGGGGGGGGACAATCAACTTGAGATGATGCCAGACTTCATCTTTTTATCTGACTTTTTCCCAAATATTATTCACCACAACCTGGCCTTTTAATTACCACGTGTTTTTCTTTTCTTTTGCCTGCAGACGGATAAATGCAGATTAGGCTCAGCCTGGGCCCGATATATGCTTCCCCGGCCATCAGCTGTCACAGCTCTTTTTACTGTTTGTCATCCTATGTGTGACTGACTGGGACAGATGGGAAAGTGTTCAACCAGACTGGTGGCTCTTCTGCTGCACAAACCTTTAGTTTTTCTCTCTCTCTCTCTCTCTCTCTCTCTCTTACTCATCCAACACCACTGGACTGTCCCCCAGGCAGAGCCTACTGACCCACTTATACATCCAGGCATTAACCGGCCTTCTATAGTGGACACTCTGACAACAATCTTCAGTAATACTAATCTGCTCCAGTATGTGCGTGTTGTTATTTCCCTGTCATTGCGCTCCGTGGTGCGCGTGCTGACTGGTCACCATCACATTCGGCACAGTGAGTCTGAGTGAGACGCCAAACTTGTTTCACTGGTTTCCACCTGCGTGACCAGAGGTATAAAAACAAATGTGCAGAATAATCTGCTCGGGCCAACACATTCCACCAGCCCCCTTACCTAAGTGGAGCCCCTCATTGGCCATGCGTAAAGCTTCCGTGAACTCGTTGGCTTTGAGCTTCTCCTGAATTTGGCACTTGACCCTGGTCTCGTCGGGGCAGCACTTTTCGACCACGCTGATGAGCAGGACGTTGTTCCTCATGGCCTTCGCCTCCTTGTGTTTTAACCTCTCCTTGCACAGGGGGCATTTGGAGGGGAGGTAGCCCCCGACGCACCTCCGGCAGAACGAGTGGCCGCACGCCATGGTCACCGGCTCGGACATCAGCAGGAGGCAGTGCGGACACTCCAGCAGATCCATCTTTAAACGGGCCGTGTGGGTCAGCGCGACGTGGCTTTTGTCCGTCAAAGCAATCCAGACAGCAAGCCTCTCCGGGGGTTTTTATTATTATTGCACGGATCTTTCCAGTACCATAGCGACGGCTCAGCAATAGGCTACACCAAAAAAAAAAAAAAATCAAACGTGCCCCAACATCCGTTCGAACCAGAACCGGGTTTTCGGTCCCCGTCGCCGTTTGGTCTGAGCCCCGTCAGCTCACTTCACAAGTTTACTTTTCGAATAAAGGGGCTGTTCATTGACATTGTCTTTTCGAGTCTTTTCTCCGTCTTTGGTTCGGGACGAGCAGCATCTTCCCTTTTCGGATAGGTTGAGCTCCCCGGGTCGGACACGCTTCTTTCCTCGATGCTCCAAACTCTGAAAAACCCGCACTGACCGGGCCGGTAAAAAAGGTACATGAATTGTTTTTATCTCACTTTGGTCGTCCGTGTCCGCTTTTAACCCGGTAAGGATGCATCCAAATCCACGAAGCTAGGTTACTGTGTAACACCATTACATTACATAAATAAAAAGTCACGTGACGCCAGAGCGTGCGACTTGATTGGATGAGGGAGCAGCCTTCCGCCCTGTTGTGAAACCCAAGGATCCCGGGTTTCATAACACTGTCCGTGCGACTAAAGTCCTCGATTCCAGGATTTTTGTTTTTAGTTTTTCACCGGACACCCGCAGGATGATTTCAATTTCATGTCTTGTGCAGCCAAAGCATCGTTTCAAATCTCGGCAGTTCAGAATTCGGAATCTTTCTCGTGACAGCAAAGGGAATCCCAGTTTAACTTCCAGGGGGCGTGGTTGACGGCTTATGACACAAACCGAGCCAAGTTCATATGTTCTCAATTTATTTACTCGATTACTTATTCTATAAGACAATAAGTCGACTAAGATTGCCTACGGACTGCATTTTACTCAATATAATTGACTCTATATATCTTCAAACGCCAAGAATTGCATTACCTGTTTATTGGATAAGCTGCCTCCAATTTGAATTGTATTTTTTAAATTAAAATTATGAAAAGGAAACTTACTCCAAGGGAATAACTCTGCTCACTGAATGAAATAGTTTGAATGTGAGCGAAGTGACCACTTAACTACCGTCTATACATAACTGACCTCTTCGTGACACCTCCCTGGATTGCACAAACAACAAGTCCCTGTGACGGGGTGTTCTAACATCTACACGGAAAAAAATATTCATATATTCAAATAAATGCTGGCGATGTGCAACACTGAATGCAGACTGCAAATGGAAATCTCTTTATTGGGTTTATTGGAAAACAGATTAAAGTTAGCGTCACAAATTGGTCGATGAAATATTTGAGTTATTTTAACATATTTACAGGAATAGGTGATACGTTCTGAAAGAGAGTCCTTACATAAAATACCACAAAATGCTATAAGGATTTTAAGCATACGAAAGAAAAAAAAAGAAAGAAAAAAATACACAAAGTACCACCTATGCAATTTCATCTATAATACTACACATGGCAGCATCTTTGTCCCACATTCTGTCCTTCAAACTGGGGACGCTCTTCTCTTGGTGACCTGCTGCCATGCAGCTGGCACCTGCTTCCTCTACATCCATCGGCTCAGTTTTCAGCCGGGGGGCCAGCCCAGAGGAGCAACCCACGCCAGCTCCTCCGGACACGCTCTTTGTCAAGTCACAAACACCATCTGGAGCTTCCATCTGAGGCAAGTCGTCGGGCAGGGAGGCCAGGCACCCTTGGATCATCTCCATGACCCTCTCTAAATGTTTCTGGAACCTTTCTGCTGTATCCAGCCTCTGTCTTTTCTGCACCTCCATCATCACCCTCAGAGTCTCTCTGGCCTGATGCGGCCTGTATTCGTTTATCAGATGGTGCATGTGCACAAACAGTAGCTTTATGTCCTCCAGCTTCTCTTCGCGCTTTATACTGCCGGGGCTCTTGATGAGGATGTCGAGCAGGTCCAGAAAGTTCACAAGAATGGACATGTTTAGCTTTTTGAGCACTTGTTTGTGGTCAAACTGCATAGGATGGAGTCTCTCGATGCCTTGGCTCTCCAGAGGACGAATAATCAGGTCGTCGCACTGGAACTGGTTGCCGAACATCATGTAACTGTCTCTGATGGGTGGTGGTGGTTTAGGAGCCAGACCTTTGCGGATGTTTTCATCCGTGTACTCTTTAATGTACACCATAGGCGGCGGAGGCAGGGCACTAACCTGCTGTGGTTCACCCATGATGTGGACCTGAACACAAATACAAGAACAAGTTCTCACAAGAAAGTCTGACACTTTTCAATGAGACCTGAAAATACTGAGGGAGGTTTATGTGAAAAAAAAAAGCTTGTACCACACTGTCAAATCAAGACATTTCCCTGGATTTTATCCAAGGAATCATCTAAAATGTATTCATACTGTAAATAGTAACATGCAAAGTGGGAAGCTGCTCCATTTGCTGCAAAACCTGTTTTCACTGCCAACACCAACATTACACTCAGCCCACAACAATGTGAGAATAAGCTTTCATTTAGTTGGAAGTGCTGTTCTACCAAATATAAATATGCTATGAAGACCTGCATGGCGTTATCTCTTTACAGAACACAGAAGTTGTAGGTATGCTGCTGCAACACCTTAATCCTTCTTTTTAATTTTCTTTAATTGTGAAAGACCGTTTTCAACCACAAATTGATCTAGCAAAGCATACACAGAGAAGGGACTCCCTTGCTCTGCCACATATGAAAAATGACTTTCTGTTAATCAAAAAAGGAGGCTTTAAAATGTGAGTCCATTATACAACTTTAGTTTCCTTTCCAGGATGATGGAACAGTGTCTTATATAAAACATTTTAAAATAGGCATATATGTTTACGTTTTTTGTCCGTTATAATGCATTACAACTTGAAACCATGTTTTGAGCCCAATAATGTACATTATGCAACCAACTGCAACAGTGGTATTTGTTCACATGTCCTAAAGTTAATTTCTCAGCAGGAACATGCAGGAATCTGTGTCTTTAGACAGTGAAAGAAGATAATTTAAGCCTGTTATCATCTACAGTCATGGCTCAGAATAATTGTGTATAGAGTCAATTATAAATTTGGATTGATCTATTGTAACTTTAAAATATGCAACCTTAATCAGAGCAAGGGTATATATATATGTTTTAAATATAATGATGGATTGGCTTTTTGTTTAAACTAGCCAATAACAGTCAGGTGTTAATCTGAAAGAAAAAGAAAACATGTTAAGTGTTAAACCCAGTAGGTTTCAACTTTCAATTTTTCTTAGAAGTTGAGTTAAGATTTAGACTTGAATAATGCTTTACTTTGACCACTTAATGTTGAAGCATCCATATTTACTCAGAACCAATTGAACAAATGTGTCATCGTTAGTGCTAGAAAAGCACTTCAGATTATTATAATGTAGTTACAACGAAGGTAAACAAAGTTAAATAACTTGGCAAATAGCATGACTGCGAAATCTAAAAAACAAAAAATAAATACTTTTATATATCGACCATAAATCATTTTAAAATATATGAATAAAAAAATGATGATGCCACTAAAAGCAGACCTGTACATTTAACAGAATTGCTGCATTCTGCGTGGGAAACCTAGCTAGCTAGCTAGCTAGCTAGGTCACTGCTAACCTCCGCTGAATGGAAATAATTAATAGAGATTTCAGAAAAATATAATTATAAAGGCAAAAAATATCCATTAACAGACCTTTTAAGTGACTCTTTCGGAGCTCAAAGTCAACTTCAGACGTGAACTATTAACTCGATTTCATCGGACACTTAGCTCATGACTAGCCTAGCCTCCACTGTCTCGGCTTGCTACCTTAAGAACGTTTTTTCTCTCCTTTCTAATTCTAATTGGTTGAATGGAGCAGTTCCCGTGATGTTGATTGGACTGCGGTAGGGAAATAAACCATAAAATGATTGGTCTCAGAGTCCGGAAGTAGAACGTCATTCATAGAATTGTTTGTACGTTTGCGTTTGAGCGTGATGGTATTCGTCGCATTTAGGTAACACTTTGATGTATGATTTGGTGCTTGATGGACATTAATTGTGTCTGTCCACTACAATGGCTAGATATAAAACTATAAACAAGAAGTTACACCAACCCCTAACAATCTACAATTTACAAATAAATTACCAGCACCTTTATATGTAAATGAACAGGCGTTTTATCTTTTTTTTTTCTTTGTGATTTTGCCTAAACATGGTACCTAAAAAAGGTTTTCCATAAATTTATTTTTTAAAAGACCACAGCTGAGAAAATATCCCCACTCAATAATACCCTTAAGAGACGGCGGTGGGTTTTCAAACACTGTTGAAATTAAAAGCGGTGCTCATAATATTCCTGCAAACGTCTAAAATTAAGTTTATATATATTTTCCAATTATTTGTAATAAAATCAAATTATTTTTACTTTTTTCTTTGAACAGCTGATCATTCTCACTTGACATTAGTTGGTATTTCAATGCATTTCCACATACAATGTAAAATCCAGCCCAAATCACTTTAGTTCCATTATGACTGTTTGAAACATCCACGACCAGACTCGGTCTCAGAAAGTATGTCCAGCAGCCAGTTTAATTCCAAAATAACGAGGAGGATTTTTACATTGACTTAATTCATTCAGAATAAGATAGTTTTGCAGCCACAGACTGATTTCTAACATTTACAACTAAAGAGAGTATTACATGTTTATTATTTTTACACTTTATTTATTTATTTTTTAGTTATTTATTCACCTTTCCGCTTGGTGGTGCTATAACATTCAACATATTTATCATATTTATTTAAGTTTTTAAATATGAATATTTTCTGAGTTTTCAACTAAAGAAAAGTAATTACAATGCCAGAAATCAGTTCTGGGTAAGTCTCAAGGCTCCAGTCACAAAATCCAAACCCTTCTAACATCAGACTGTCGAAAGCCTAAATGATTCGTGCGTAAAACGACCTGGAAAACAAGGCAAATGATAAAGTGCAATATTCACACAATGGGCATGGTGCTAGGATAATAATTAGAAAAAATGGTAATACTTTCAAATAAGTTAAAGATGTTTTAGTGAAGAATGTATCTATTTGTTTATTCGTGTATCTGTGTTTGGTTATTGTCTTGTTTATTAGGTTTATCCTTCAGAAAATCCTTTTTCTAGCTATATTATGTTCACTATGCACATTTTTGTGAACAAACAAATTGATTAAATAAATAATCAAACAGTACAAAGCAAAATGAACTTCTGGTCCTCTCTTGGGTTACTGTTTAAGTGAAAGTGCACTCTCCGTGCGTGTGTAGCGTGCTTGCTTGTGAGTGCGGCGGTGTGTGTTTGCTTGCACAACTGATTCGTTGCCGCAAGGGATGTGGCTTACTGTGCAACAACTTGACGCCGGAAGCTCCTCCGCATCTGAGAAGTCGCCATCCCCAACATTTGAATCCCTCGGTTTAATTGTCTGTCAAATGCGAGGCACCGAGTTGCTCTGCCCGTGACAGGTGCTGCCCGCAGCTGTCACCATGTTCCCGAGAGTGATCCTGAAAGGAACCATGATCAAAAAATCTCAACAGAAGAAAAGAACGTCGCCGTCAAATTACAAAGAGAGATTTTTTGTATTGGACACGCAAGATTTGAAATATTCTGAGCGCCGGCCGGGGGTAAGTCAGCACTTCAGTTCAAATGGGTTTTCAGATCATTTGCTCTGGAAACCTGGAAACTTTTCCATGAAATCCCTTTAATTGTTCTACATACACGAGGTAAAAAGCGTGTTTCTTGCAGAAAAGGCCCATGCTGAAAGGCTGCATTGAACTGTCCAGGATTAAGTGTGTGGAGATAGTGTGCGCTGATGTCCCCATACCATGCAGCTACAAGTACCCTTTCCAGGTAAGAGTCCCCATTTCTCAAGGAAAAAAGTCTGCTTTCTGTACAAAACAAGACACCAAGTTTTTTGTATGAGGAAGGCTCTTTTTCTGTGTGTAAACACCCTGTCCAGGTTTTCCATGACAGCCACTACCTCTACATATTTGCCCCAGACAATGACTGCCGCCAGAGATGGGTTAGAGCTCTCAAAGAGGGTAATTACTGAGCTTTATTTGCGTCAGTGTCAGAACAAATCCATTTGATATTTAGAATTATACACATATTTGCTGTGTTTCGTCTAGAAACAAAGCATAACAACCTGGTCGCAAAATACCACCCCAACTTTTGGATGGAGGGAAGATGGAGATGTTGCCACCAAAGTGAGAAACTGGCGACAGGCTGTCGAATATACAATCCAGAAGCTTGTGGTAAGTATTTTTTTCCTCTTCACTTTGTTATTAGTTCATTTTCATCAAATGCTTCCCCTTTCTTAATTAAAGCAAAATCACTATGCAAATGTATTTTCCTTACATGTATTCACACATTGACTAGAGAACAGGTTTGCATAGCATTCATCAAGAATTAATTGTTTTTGCTGTGTGGATTTGCATCTGAGTTCAAAACTCCGTCCTAATTGGTCATTTCTTACACCCCTGCAGCATCTAAAAAGCCACTTCCCCTGCTCCCGGATCCAGAGGTAATTTCCTACTAACTTTCCTAATAACGTCTATCACTGAGCTATTGATATTTTTCCAAATACAAAGTAGCATCAGCTGGTGCGTTCTCTTTGAGCTTCCCCAGTGGCGTACTTAATGATTATGTTACTTGTGGTGTGCAAATTGATGCAGTTTTGTTTGTTAAAATGATCTGGGATAGGTCAGGTTTCCTCCAGCTGATTCTTATGGAACACATCTCCTGTCTTTTTTTTCATCTCTGGAAGACGGAGCTGCCGGATCCGGGGCGTCAGATGGTCATCGCTCTGCAGGACTACACGCCGATGGGAGACGATGACTTGCCTCTACAGAAAGACCAGCAGTATCTGCTGGTCAACGGCTCCCACTCTGACTGGTGGTCCGTGCAGAATGACAAGGGGTAATGCTTAAAATGTCCGCCTGCTCCAATGTTCCTCATTTTTGTTCATGTTTTAAATCAATCGCATGTTCTTTCTCGACAAAAATAATGAAAGGCTTCTTGCCCCCTTCTCAGGGACATCGGTTTTGTGCCCAGTACGTATGTGGCTGAAAAAATTGGCAGCAATTTTGACAGATTTGAGTGAGTCTTATTTGATTTTCCCTTACTCACTGCAACTCAGACTGGTTTTGCATTGATACGTACATATTTATTCATGTGTTACCTTCAGAACTGGTGAGAAATTCCTTTTTTACAGATGGTACAACAAACACGTTAACAGAGGGGAAGCAGAGGATTTGTTAATGAAGGAGGTAAAAGAAAAAAGGCAGTCTGTCTTAATTAAGTTTTCCTTTTCTATTAAAATCTTGTTTTGACGGTAAGAAAGAATTATATTTCCCACATGTGCAATCATCTTTCTCTGTATGACAACAGAAGACTTTTGCTGTGACTGTTCCACCTACAGCAATCTTGCATTTGCAAAAATTAACACACCTGCAAACAGAGAATCTTGACATGACATGGGACACAAACATTTCTCACAACCACAGTGTTTCCTCCAGTGCCGAATTTCCTGCCGCCAAGTTGCTTTGCTGCATTTTGCAAGCAACAGGGGGAACAGCTGTCCAATCGCCATCTGCTAAAACGGCTACATGGCCTATTCTGGCTTTAGCTTTTTGAATAAAACTACTGAAAACACAGCTCAGGTGTGCACCGAAATGCGTTTTACATGTCAACCAGAGTTTGTCCTGTGGCTGCTCCACCTTTCAGGGAAAAGAAGGGGCATTCATGGTCCGAGACTCGAGGCAGGCTGGAGTCTACACGGTGTCAGTTTTCACCAAAGCGCCGGGGTAATTTCACCGTTACTTTTTGCTGAAATGATGATAACATGAAAAGAGTGTTCAGTGATTTTCAAGATTTCTTTCTATTATTTATGCCATCACCATGAAAAATAAAACCTTACTTTAAAAAAAAAAGGGGGATTTTTAAAAATATTATAAATATCAGTGCATATTTTCTATTTGGCATTGGGTTTGTCACATGTAAACATTTTCTATCCTTAGATCCAATGGAGAGAAGAATCCGAGGGTGAAACATTACCAAATAAGACAGAGCGACGATGGGCAGGGAGCATTTTACTTGGCTGAGAAGTACCTGTTTTGCACCATTCCTGAGCTCATTCACTACCACCAACACAACGCCGCTGGTGAGTTTGCTCGCTTGCCCGTAAAAAAGATGTGACAAAGCAAAAGAGGAAATATGCTCCTCAGATTTCCTTTTTTTTATATATGTGTCTGTAAAAAGCGTACCTCTGTCTTCTGGTAACTTTCTTTCTCTCTCGGCAGGTCTGATCACGCGGCTGAGGCACCCCGTGTCTCAGGGAGCACGGTGCTCACTGGAAACGGCCGACCCTTCAGAAGGTTTGGGGTCATCCTTTTGTATAAACTGACCAAAAACTAAGCCAAAAAATCACGTTTGCTGACCCCTTGTGGTTTTGACACAATGACACAGGGGCTATTTCGAATACATCGGCACGGCCTTACGTGGTCAGAACTGTTAAACGACAGTTCAGTGCATTGGTTGTGTCATCTTTTTGCTGAAAGTCTGCTTTGTAATCACACATATTTAAATCTTGCAACTGAACAGGGATTGTGATTTTTCACTGCCTGTCCTCCGATCGGAACAGATCCCTGGGAGGTGGACCCTGAGGAGCTGATCCTGGGTCAGGAGTTGGGCAGTGGGCAGTTTGGGCTGGTGTACGAGGGGAGATGGGGGCAGAGGAAAGTCGCCGTGAAGACGATACGACAGGAGTGCATGTCGGATGAGGAATTCAAAGAGGAAGCAAAGGTTATGATGTAAGCACGCTGAAGTTAAGGATAGTCCAGTCGAAGTAAATCAAACCGCCCATCCTAAGTGCGTGTGCGGGCGTGTGTGTGTGTGTGTGTGTGTGTGTGTGTGTGTGTGTGTGTGTCTGTGCTGTGGCAGGAAATTGTCTCACTGCAAGCTGGTGCAGCTGTATGGCGTGTGCAGCCGGCGCTCCCCCATGTGTCTGCTGTTTGAGTTCATGGAGAACGGCTGTCTGTCAGACTACCTGCGGGAGCGGAAGGGCCGCCTGTCGCCGGACGCCATGTTGGGAATGTGCGTGGACGTCAGCGAGGGGATGGCTTACCTGGAGAGCTCCAACTTCATCCACAGAGATTTGGTGAGGAGACGGAGAGAGGAGAGCTGTGGGGTAATGCCTGTTGTTTCTGGAAGAACTTATCAATGCTGCTGTCCACTCAGGCTGCCAGGAACTGTCTGGTCTCGAGCAACAATGAGGTCAAGGTGTCAGATTTTGGCATGACAAGGTGCGCTTTTGTTAAAAAACCTCATGTGGAACGCTATCATACCTTAAAGGCCCCTTCATGTAAACATCTGTAGTTTTCTCTCCACTCCCTATGCGCTGCAGGTTTGTTCTCGATGACCAGTACACAAGCTCCCAGGGATCCAAGTTTCCTATCAAGTGGTCAGCCCCGGAGGTGATCAAGTACTCCAAGTTCAGCAGCAAGTCAGACGTCTGGTCATTTGGTGCGTTCGCCTCTCTCTCTCGGCTGTTTCGTCTGATTTACTGTCTTCTTCGTATCTTTATGTCTCCCGGTTGTGCTTGTGAGCCTTTTACAGATCGATTATTTGCAAACAGTGTTTAACAGTGATAAAATATCACTTCTACAGTTGGAGTTTTTAAGAAACCAAACTGGAATTTGATTTGGACTGCACTGGTTTTGCACACTTCCTTCATCTAAAGCCACAGCAAATTATTGTACAATTTTATCTCCCAAAGAAGAAAAACATTCTTTAAAATATTCAATGAAAGATCCATAGAATTTAAATCCTACGTTTATTATAAAGGGGCCTCAAATGTTGAAACAGAAAAGTCTATTGCGTTTTTCTTCATAAGTGTTCGCTTATCACATATTACAGGAAATTCTGAATGAAGGCAACAAAACATGAAATTGAATTCAAGAGAATAATTAGTAAACTTGGGGGTAGGGTTCACAGCTCTCTTGAAGAATAGTTAAATGTAATATCTTTATAAACGTTCTTAAAATGCAATGGCTTATATCATCTGTAGCAGACAGTGACTTTAAGGAAAATCTTTTATCTTAAAAGGTTAAACCGTCATGGTCTGACCACCCCGGGCTGGGAATGCTTATAATACACATTATCTGCCGCCTTAAGTTCTATTCAAAACTCTAATGAATAAATAAAACAACTTCCAAACACCATCTGGAAACAATAGATTCTTAGAAATTTGAAATATTTTCTTTGCTTTAATTTTAGTTAAACAGGGGGTTCAGGATCAAATTTAAAGCTTTACATCATTTCTCAACCTCTGCTGTCGGTTTTAAACTTAGATTTTGTACTCCCTCTTGCGGTTTAGTGTCAAAGCCATGGAAGGATTCCATAGCGTGCTATAGATGCACAACAACTCTGTTATTTTCAACCTCTGAAAGAGGAGCACAGAGGTGCAATGGGCCCCTGGACTTTCCTAACCTAATACTCCTAGCGTGAGACTGCATTCTGTTGCTTTTTCCGCGGTGCTACGCCAGCTGCTGGGATTTGCTCAGATCTCCTTGAAGTTTATAGTTAAGGGAGCATGGGCAGGACAGGGAGTAAAACAAGTAGCAGCTTTGTTACCTTCCAGGGAAAACTCACTGGGTTAAGATGCAGAGGCTTTGATTTGCTTGCGTTTTTACAGTCATGTGTTACACAAGCATGACTTCTGTGGCACATGTCACGAAAACCTATCTTGTATAACAAGCATGATCAAGATTTAGACGCCTGTACTACATTATCTTCAAGCAGGGTGAAATTGTTATTAACTCATTTTAAAAGGGATAGGGAAAAACTCTTAAGAACAGATGGAAACTGACCTCTTAGCTCTTGTGAACTATTGAAAGAAAGCAAGATAGAATTTAAAAAAGGCAAACCACAGTGCTTGAGGGGCAAAACCCAACCCTTGGTACCACAAACCTGTGGTTGTTCTCATCTGCAAGCAGCCCTTATGAGATATTTAACTGTAGCACAACATAACAACAAAACAAGCCGGTGTGGTTAAAGGAGACATCTAAAGCTGATGTGCAAAGTATAACAGCATCTCTGTCAGCGGCAAAAATAACTGGACTCTGGTGACTACTGGAACAATTGATTCACCCCAAGTGATCACTTTAAAAGTCATTTGCACCATCTGCTGTCCAGTGATACAGTAGCAGCTGTGGTCTCAATACCTTCAAGCTGCTGGGAGATGGACTATGGAGATGTTATCATTGATCAAGTGTGTGTTTTCTTTCTTTTTATTCGGTGTGATGGTTAAGTCAATGTTACCGGTACCTAAACATTAGACTACAGACCTGTTTTTTGTTTTTAGACAATTTCTTTGCTACTTGTTCCATTATCTTATTATTTTTTGCAGAAAATTTGCTGAGGATTAACACACTTTAAAGGTCAAAGGCACTTATTCTCCCTCCAGTGGTATAATGCTCCCGAACCTCCTGTAATGCCTTTTTTGAGTAAATCACCACGGTGTGCATTTGCATAATGCCTGTGAAGTGGCTAATTTGCCACATACATAACACAGAGTCCAATTGTCAGAAAATCCTATCTTTCCCAAGGCTCTTTTTCTTGACCTCCATAGAAAAGTTCATTGGGTGATCGAAAGCTAAAGAAACAAAATTGAAGGGACCTTTGGGAGATGAGAGGCCAACACAAGACTAAGCTGTAATGGGGTTCAGCTGCATAGGCTAATTTTTTCCCCTCAATGCACTTTTTTTTTTACATTATCATGTTTTGTCATCATAAAAGATATAGTGATTCTCATAGTGAATCACAGTTTGTTTGACCAATATAGACTGTAGTTTGCAATTTGGGAAGCCAAGATCTCAAAGAATCCATATGGAAGATTTCTTTAGGTGACAAGAGGCGTGCCAGACTTGTTTAATTTGGGAAAGCAATGATTGGTTGAGGCATAGAGGCATGGTGGTTAGCACCGTCACCTCACAGAAAGAGGGTTCCTGAGTGGGTTCTCTCCGGCTACTCTGGCTCCTTCCCACCAACCAAAAACATGTGGTGAGCTGGGATAACAGGGATTGACTGGACTAGAAAATGACCCTAACTGACTTAAAGGTTTGTTGGTCTGATAGCCATGAGACTATCTGTACTCACTTTTGCTCAGGTGTCCTCATGTGGGAGGTGTATAACGAAGGCCGTCTTCCCTATGAGAACCGCTCCAACTCGGAGGTGGTGGAGTCCCTGAACAAAGGCCTGAGGCTCCTGAAGCCTCGATTGGCTCCGGACTCTGTCCACGTGCTGATGGAGTGGTGCTGGAAGGAGGTAGGGGCAGCAGCTCAACACATCTGAAGCAAAACAACAGCTGAATCGCACAGTGTTGAAGCAATAAAACGCAGCGTTGTGACATGTTTCTTTTTGATCTCTCCCCCAGAAGCCAGAAGATCGCCCATCCTTTGCACTCCTCCTGCACGAACTGGCCTCCCTCTCAGACGTGACAAGCCACTGAGTTTAGATGGTCTCAGACAAAGTTTTATTTATTTATTTATTGACTCCTCGCCTAATTCTTGACAAGGTTTTCGCAGACGAAATGAGGGGAGATTGAAAAACACAAGATCGGTTGTGGATTTTGCACTTTAAACTCTATAACTGTAACATATCCTGAGACGACTTACACAGTCACTTCCCACAGCCACTGCGACATAATGGTACAGGTTTTTTTTAACATGTCTTCATTAAATAGATAATTGCTGAATAGACTTTGCGGAAAAATTGGTTAATCAGATAATTTACAAGCTTGCGGCAAAGCAAGTTTTTTTAAACTTTCTTTATTTTTTTTGTGCTATACCA
This sequence comes from Menidia menidia, assembly GCA_907169785.1. Classification (NCBI taxonomy): domain Eukaryota; kingdom Metazoa; phylum Chordata; class Actinopteri; order Atheriniformes; family Atherinopsidae; genus Menidia; species Menidia menidia. The sequence goes on from CAJRST010036666.1 coordinate 14,614,998, forward strand.
CAAAATTGGAGCCTCTCAATTTACTGCTTGGCTTCCAAATCGAATAAATCTCAACAGATGTGCTAGTATGCTGCAGCTGTTGTCCGGCTGTGCTGTACTGGTGTTCAGTTTTTCCATTTCTCATCAAAACACACAGCAACATTCTCAATGCTCTGAATACATTGCGTGTACAGGCATAGATTCTATCCGTGTGACATCAAACAAGGTATCATTGACCATCAATACATGCCTTTGGCATTAGCAACTAATCAAAGCCACTTCAAAAAGGTCAACGAGCAAGCTGAAAACGTTCTACCTATGGGACATGTCTGCTCAATTTAACACATTTCTTTGGTCTGAATTGAAGAAAACTCCAAATGCAGCCTCGGTGAGATGGTTTTGCTTTCCATCTTTCTTTCTTTTTTTAACTGCAAGCTATTAGGGCAGCTAGTGAAAGCATATTGTTGGCTACTTTATAAAGAGCACTTACAGTGACAATGTTTCACAACCAAAACACACAACTGACATAATGACGATGAGGTGGATCAAAAGTGATTATTCACTCCCCTCTGGAAGGGAATTACAGTCACCCCACTAGAGGAGAGTGGTGTGCAGGTATGGTGGTCATATTAGCCATGTAGGTCTTATTTTGAGCTTATTTCATTTCACAATTTATCAACAAAAAAAAAACATATTCAATTCAAGAGCACTTGATGACACTAGTAGTTGAAAAAAAACTATAGAATCAATCAAATAGAAATTAAATGAAAAAATATTGCTGCTCATTTACATAGGTGAAAAAAGAAGACCTGGCTCCTTAACCCCACTGGGGAGATGTAGTGGCCATTTTATTGAGCATCAATTAGTTCATGTAAACCTAAATGATACAAAGCAACACTGTGAAGACAACAAGACCATTATCCCTTTACAGTGAAATGGGAGATAGAGAAGAACAACTTTAGTTGTAAGTACTGCGGTTTATGATGGTTCGTCAAACTTTTACGTCATGGGGGTTTTTCATACAATTTAAACTTTGGTTTTGTGGTAGTTTGTGAGGCCATATATTGTGTTTTGTATTGCTGCTCATCTGACATATTTACCTACTTTTAGAGCCTGCTATAGTGTGCAACAGCCAAATACTTTAAATAAAATAAATAAATCCTTAAATTTCTACATTGTGCTTTGTTTGTATAACAATCACAAAAAGAATACATTGAAAAAACTCCAAAGAAACACAGACTCGCTCTTGGACACATTAAGGATATTCTGATAAGGAAAAACACCCACTTGTGACATAATTTGTCAAACAAAACGCTTAAAATAAGTGTCTGTAATCAAATGAATGGCATTTGATCCAGTCTAGTTTCCGGGAACTGCCACAAAAGCCTTATCAGAATCATACAATCGCCACTATGACGGTTCATTAAATAAAAAGGGGTATTTAAAAAAAACTAAAATTAAAGACCACAGCATGGCAGTAGGGCGATCTGTTCTTGTGTAAAAAATCCAAAGATGATCATCATGCGATATAGCACAGATTAAATGTGGTTCATCATCTTTGCTACATGTAGAATAGAACAGAGAAATTAAAACTCAGAGGAGCGAGATCAACATATGGGGGGAGGTGGAGGGGGGGTGCTCATCCTCACCCATCGCCCCAGTGTGTCTGGCCCTTTAAGAGTATGCACTTGCAGCCATTTTCTGCTCTTTGTGTGGGGTGGATTAGCACAGGGCTGGTACGGGGCGAAACTGGAGCATCAGTCGGAACAGAAGACGGGGAAAAAATACGCTCACGGTCAACAACAACAACACACAAAAAAAAAAAACCCTCGGATAGGCCGTCGCAGACCGCGACACCGTCCGCCCGCCGCTTCTCCGCCGGACGGACATGTAATTTGCAGGTAGGTGGAGCGCGAGGCGGCGGATGCAGCCGCAGCCTGCACGAGCGTTTCTGGGGATGTTCGCAGCTGCTGGTGATGATGGTGATGATGGTCGGAGATTGGAGTACCGTGTGTGCCTCTTTTTTTTTTCCTCTTCCCCTCCCCACCACCACCCCGCGTCTCCTCCATCCTCCCCCCCCCTCTCCCTCCTCGCGTCATCCTCGGACATAGTTTGGGTTTTTCGCCGCTAATTTGTTTGCGCGTCGGTGTAAAAAGAAACCGTGGAATGGCCCAGAAATGGCCGTCCGCGCGAGCCCCCGGGGGCAATGGTGAAACATGAATGGGAGCCCCGTTAGCCTCCATCTGCACCGTAGCTCACGCTGCGATGGGTGGGGCGAGGAGAGGAGAGGAGAGGAGAGGGCTCCCTGTGTAGCAAGTGCACAGATCAATGATGGAGCCCGTGGAAGCTCAACGGTTTTCCGAGCCGATGACGAATCGACGCGGAAGAGATTTGAAACGAAGGGGGATAGCGACGAGAAGACAGAATGTGGTTCTGATTCTTCTGATGATTCGGTCCCACATGAGCGCTTCCAGTGCTTTTTTTCCTTTTTCCTTTCTTTCTGGCCGCTTTCCTCCCTCCCTTCCTCCCTCCCTCCCCTCCTCCTTTCCACGTCCCCGCTGCTCCATCCGACCAGCAGGCCCCACGGACGCGTCCATAGCCGCGACACCGGCAGCCGCGCAGGCCTGTGGCCGTTCACTGGTCCACCCACTTCCCCTTTCAAACCAACGGTAGAGCAGCTGGTTATTATTTTACGTTGCCCCGTGACACCCGCGTGGGATAGCATGTCACCCCACTCCCACACCCGCCCTGTGGATGCCCTGCTGCGGGTCGCCTTGCAGAAAATGCCGGGCCACGGTGGTCGTATGGGGACCAGTTGGGCCCCTACAACCTAAAGTTGTGTTTCAGCAGCAGCCTCCATCTTCAGTAAAACATAAACATAAAAGTGGCATCAGGGCTTTTTGGAGCATGAGATAGTTTCCACAGGAGTTAATAAATAAATAAAAAGTATGTCTTAGAGATGTCAGATATTACCTTGGGGTTATATTGGCTTGTTTATGCCATCACAAGCAAGGCTAGGATATGCCTAACGCTAACCCATCACCCATGGGAAGGGTCAGGGGGCTGGGTCTGGGTCTGGTGGGAAACTTGAGCAACTGATTGCTGCAAGCAGGTGAAAGTTTAATCTTCATAAACAGGACCTGATGGCTCTCTCTCTGCTTTTCTTATTGGCACTGGAGTGGCCTAATGCAAGCAGATGTGAAAGGCAGTGCTGTAGTTCTAACCTGCTAGCAGGGTGAATGAAGTGGGGCCAAACAGTGCAGCCAATGGCAACCCGCCGGCACCGCGACCAGTTCCGAATCTTCCCCTTTATTTTGGCCACCGCGAACACCGCGCATCTAAGCTGCCAGTTTTCATTCACCTTTCCCCTGTCTGTGCCGTCAGATGCCGCTCGTGAGGCCGGGCTAGCCCTCCCTCACGTGGGGCCCGCTGTCGTAGCTCACGGTGAGACGGCGGCAGTTTTGACAGGGCCCGAAACGGCCTGCCACGGCCTCCGCCGGCGTGCTTCCTGCACATGCTCTGCACGCCACCCACCGCACAGCTGGAGCCCAACACGCACGCCGCCCAATGCACACGCTAACAGTTGCTGTGCGTGTTCCTGGCCGATGGCATCACTTCTCAGGCTCAGGACGCGTTTACCAAAGCTGGCCTTGGAGGAAGGGGGGGGGGGTTGAGAGGAGGGGTGAAGGGTGTTACACTCGACCTGACACACTTTCTCTTCTTCTCTGGGTAAATGTTTCGCAAACGGGTACCGGCAAATACAGAACATGTTTTTTTTTCTCTCTGAGTTACTTTGCTCAGGCTCTCCCCATCGTCTTGTTTCTGGCCTCATTCTGAGGGCTTCTCAGCTTTTTTTCAAATCCTCGTGCTTTGGTGCCACCGCTTGACTCTCAGATTCGAGCCCTTGATATAATCCGTGTCATATTTTTAAAATTGGCTATGGGGATGGGTGGGGGGGGGTCGGGGATTACTTTCAGAGTAGTGTTCCTGTCTAGGCTCTTTCAGTCATTCCAGTCTGATGCGGCGTTAGCCTCGTTACCAAGTGCCCAGAGGGGAATGAAGGGGCCCTTTGCTTTGTAGGGATGCACATACACACACTGATCGACGGACACACTAACCGTTGAACACAGGCAGCTATAGGGTGGGAAAGTTTATTCAGCCAAATCAGGGGTTTAGACTATGTGTGTATTCCCAGGCACAGATGGGAGTTTGGTATCACAGAGCACATTTGTGTGCTAGACAAAAACCCTTGTTTTGCTCTCTCTGTAAGCTGGGCAATAAGAAATTGAAAAGGAAGAAAAAAAACCAACAAGATTTTAAAGAATCAGAGAGTGTTTTTTCGTCCAGGCCGTGAAATATCAGTACAGCGCCCAGAAACCAGGAAAAACAACAGAGAAAAAGCCTAAGCTTCCTTTTGGTGTGTGAGTGGAGAGCACAGGGGGTTCCTGTGCAGTTATCTTTCACCATCAGATTAGATTTGCTTGTTTAGCTTTAGAATACTGAGCGGAAATAAAAGCTCTGTCTAAAGGTTATGAGCCTTGGTGTATCGGTAGTACTAAACATTACCAGAGAACCCTGTATCGGCCTCGTGTTGTCCAAAGATGGATCAGATTGAGGATAGATATGGATATGAAAAACCAGGTAGCTAAACCTTCCATTCATCACATGATTTTAATCTTAATCGGGATGTGTTTGTGTACGGCCCATGCTGCTTTCTTAGTGACTCAGCTTTTTGATTTTTACATACTGGAGGTGTAGTTTACTGTTAACACAACAACCAGCTTTTTTTTTTTTTCAACTTCGACGGTTCGCTCTAACAGGAAACTCCACCCGCCTCTATTTCAATAACTTTGAGCAATAATAGATGCACAGATGTGACCAGCACGGGGGTTTATCATCACATGACATCACTGGTGACTGTTTATGAATTTTTATTTTTTACATATTTCTGGTCTTTAATGTGCATTCCTTGTCTCTAGATGGTAATGAGTGGAGAGTTTAATCCCAGC
>CAJRST010036666.1:14620085-14648871 GCA_907169785.1 Menidia menidia
GGGGGGGGGGCAGGTATCGGTGTGTGTTTGTGTAACCAGTGTTGGTTTTTTGAAGACATCAGCAGCAACGGATTGCGTAAAACTTCAAAGAATTCACCATCGGATATACAGCCGTTGCAAGAGAGCGCGTTCTGTGTCAAAATGTCATGGCATTTCCACGTGTGCGGCATTTCAAGAATTTACACGCTCCAAGTAGGCCTGCAGTCAAACAAAAAGCCAAAGAGGAAGCGGCGTGGGGCCTCGACCCCTTTAGTTCCCCACTGCGTGTCAGAGAGCGAGATGGGAGGGGACACAGGTGCAGCACCAGCAGACAGACGCGCTGCACCACAAAGCCTGAGCAAAGTCTCAGAGGAGGAAATTCAGTTGTCTGGACTCGTCAGGGGAATATCTGTTGTGACTGAAGCCTTATCTCTGTACGGTCTGTGGAAAGCAGATGTTTGAATTAGAAATTTGCTCTTTTTTTTGGTCCTCTGATTCTGTGTCTTTGTTTAAATGTGGCTTCCGAAACCAAAATCCAAAGTGACTCTTCTTATTAAGCTCTTCCATTGTGTTTTAGATGGTTAGAAACCGCAGTTTTATTTCCAAGGTCCATAATACAATTGTTAAAATGAAGTCGACCCCCATAATCCTTCCACACAGCCGACCCGGCCCCGTTGGTCTTCTCTCTTCTTCTCGTCTCATATCCAGGCTCTCTGTCTTCTCTGTGTCTCAGACCGTGGTGTTGTTTCATTGACGCCGCGTAACCATGACGACCCATGTGACCTTGGAGGATGCTCTGTCCAACGTGGACCTGCTGGAGGAGCTGCCGCTGCCGGACCAGCAGCCGTGCATCGAGCCCCCTCCTTCCTCCATCATGTACCAGGTACACGGTCAGACACACCAGCACAACCACACCCACCCCCCGCCTCTTTTTTAATCTTCCCCTTTTTTTGTTCCTTTTCTGCAGGCCAACTTTGACACCAATTTTGAAGACCGGAATGCATTTGTGACCGGTATTGCCCGCTACATAGAGCAAGCCACAGTCCACTCAAGCATGGTGAGGCCCGTGTTCTGCTTCAGGAAGAATAGGAAAAAAACGTATACAAGGCTTGCTATCATTCTGTTTTTTTTTTGTTTTGTTTTTTACACATAAACACCTGGATGACTTATTTTCTCCTGGAAAGGTTGTGGTTTCAATGTATTTTAAGCCGACGGTGGGATGCCATTTTAAGAAAGCTTTGTTGTGTGTGAACTGGTCACCTCTCGGCTCTTTTGTTAGGGTTTGGCTGCGCCTTTGGCAGGACCTTCAAACACACGCATGCTCGTGTCGACACATTCCGCTCACACACCGTTGAGTCACACATGCAGAAAAGTGCTGAGGTTCTTTACAATGGGGGTGAACGGAGGGAGAATGTGAGTCGACTAGCAAAGAGGGGGAAGTTGAGCTTTATTTAACCGTGGTTTATTAGGAAGTCTCATTGAGGCTGAAGCCAGCTGGTTTGGGAGCACTCACTTTTGTTTGGGAGAAGAAGTAATGCAGTCCCACTAAAATATTCATGAGGTCTAAGAACAAGTGGCTCATCTCAGATGTTTGACATTCTCTTTGTAGCATAATTCTTTTTTGTGTATATTTAACCCCCAGCAGCTAATAATTACCTTAAACAACATGTTTTTACTTTTTCTAGTCAACAATTCAACATTTTTTTTTACATGGAAATCAACTCGGACAGGTTTGAAGTGGTCTGGATGAAATTTGACATCTTTTCCTCATTGGGTGAACGGCTCCCCCCACAACATCCTTGTTATATGGTCATAAAATCAGAATGTAGAGGAAGGTGGAGGAAACGACTAGCTTTAAGCTAGCACCCATCTGCATGTGCAGGTGCTAGCGCTCGATAACTTAATAACTGATTCCTTGATCCAGTCTGGAACCTGCTGTCAGCAGCTTGGCCCTACTCACTTCTCTGTGCCCAGTCTTGGCATACATATTTCCCATCTACCATCCAGGCGCCATCACGGTGGCTAGTGGCTAGTGGCTAGCACCTGCTCATTCATGCTGGCTGCTAGCTAACGCTAGTCCCCGGAACATTCCATTCCTGTGGCCTCCGCCTGCGTGTCGTTTCATCACTAGAGCACACGGAAAATAGCCCGAGGGACATTTGTGTGTCATAGTATGTCTTATAATACAGATTAAAACTGTCCTCGAAATGTTAGTGACAGAAGAGTGATGAGAAGTCCTATCATTGGAACATGGTCATTAGCAGGATTGAACAATAACAAAACCCTTGTTGTCAATTTGTGCAGAATGAGATGCTGGAGGAAGGACATGAGTACGCTGTGATGCTTTACACGTGGAGAAGCTGCTCCAGGGCCATTCCCCAGGTATGTTTGTATTTTCTTCCTTGTCTTGTTTCTTTTTTAAAGTAAATTTGGCAAAACCTATGCCCAATGGTCAGAGAAAAGCAGAGCTCAAGAGTAACTTGGGGTCACAATGACTTGGAAAATATGCATATTTCCCAACCCCTTCTTCTGTTTTTGTTTAGTTTAGTTTAGTTTTCTGCATTGTTGGTCCACGTCCACTAAAACTGTCTGATGGAATGAGGCACAGGTGGGTTTTTGAGTGCCAGATGTGAGAAAAGGAGAATTTAAACTTGTTCTTTTGTTGCCGTTTACACTCCATTCTTTACATAGAAGAGTGGTAGATTAAAAAAACAGAACCTAAAGCACATAAATCATAGTTTTGCATCCCTAAATGGAGATGAGAGCAGTACCGGAGATGCACCAAATTGTAAAGGGCTAAAATCTACTTCCCCTGAAATGAATGGATCAAAAGCGCTAAAGGACAGCACATCTGTCACCTTAAAGCATTTTCAGAGGAATCCATTTTGCACAAAGCTCACCGACAGCTTGGCGCAAACCGTTTTTAAAGAAGTCGCTTACCAGCAGCCTGCCTGTGTAGAGCGCTGCAGCATTTGTTATGTGAATATTTCAAAACACAGCCAGACATCTTGGTTTGGATTGACATTTCTCATTTAAAATGTGGGAGTTTCCATGCTGTTTCCTCAGGCTATAACAGCCAGGATAGTCCTTGTTCCAAGATAGTTCAGCTGCGTAAATCATTCCTCTTTGTGCATTACCACCCTATAGCTTTGCCTTGGTGAGTCATTTGTGGATAATCTTTTCTTTCCTACTTCCTGCTATAGCCATGCCTAGATGTCTGTTTCCAAAAGATTCATGGGTCTGTCATACGCCCAGTAGCACTTAAAATAATTGTGTGCGTCTGGGAAGAAAACTATAACGACAAGTAAAACACAAATAAACAAAGTAAAGTGTGAGTTTTCAGGAAGGACCAAAATCAGTGCTTGTGGTTGTACAACAGTTTTTAACTTTGGGTATGCCACGTAGACGTCATGAGAAAAATTAACCAGAACGGGAAGGGGTTCAATCAACATGAAGCCAATGCCACGTATTTTTATTTTTCACATAGTTACCCAACTGCTTTGTTAAGAAAATAAGTTCCATGTATTTAAAAAGTGTCTTTGTTTTTAACAGACATCTTCAGGATTATGAGGGGAAAAAAACAGTGTGATTTTCTTTTCTCTTTTTTTTTTTTAAATGATTTTTTTGAAAGTTGAGACGAGTGCTTTTGGTGGAAATTTCTGTTGTGGAGCTGCCCTGCTTTTTGGTTTTAAGATGTTTTTTCATGTCTGCCTGAGTTCCACCAGCTGTCGGAGGTAAACACACAAAAAAACCTTGCAAAACCGCGCTGCTCTGGGAGGGGTTTCTGATCGCGAAGTGTGGAGATTGGCTTCTCAAACCCGCTTCTGAATCCAAAGCTCAGCAGTCCTGAGTCCCTGTTTCTGCTCTGCTGCCTCAGATCAGAAGCCTTCCGCGTGCTGACGGCCCCATCTTGTGTTTGTCAGGTGAAATGCAACGAGCAGCCCAACAGGGTGGAGATCTACGAGAAAACTGTGGAAGTGTTGGAGCCTGAGGTCACCAAGCTCATGAAGTTCATGTACTTCCAGGTAAGCTTCAGTTGAATCCCCCTTTTTTAATTTTTCCTTTACACGAGCCACACCCAGCTGAGGTCTTTGATCCAGTTAACGTAAACTGGCTGTTTTTTTTTTTCCTTTAATTCTTTTTTTTTTTAAAGTTTTGTGTGACTTTTCTATTAGAAAAAAGATCTGGCTCTTGATTAAATGGATGATAACCGGTTTCGTATTCCATGTTTTGACAGCGGAAAGCGATAGAGCGCTTCTGTAGTGAAGTGAAGCGCCTGTGCCACGCCGAGAGGAGGAAAGATTTCGTCTCGGAGGCCTACCTGCTCACGCTGGGCAAATTCATTAACATGTTTGCAGTGCTGGATGAACTCAAGAACATGAAGTGTAGCGTCAAGAATGACCACTCTGCCTACAAACGGTATTGGAGTCCAGCTTTTATGTAGACGCTGTTCTTTCTTTTTCCTCCGAAGAAAAAGGCCAACACATGTCCTCCTGCACTTTCAGGGCAGCTCAGTTTCTAAGGAAGATGGCCGATCCCCAGTCCATTCAGGAGTCTCAAAATCTCTCCATGTTTTTGGCCAACCACAACAGGATCACTCAGGTTTGTACGTCTTTTAATTGATTCATTAGTTGATTTGTTTATTGGGTTGTTTTTCTTTTAAACTTCGGAATTCAGGAGGTAAAATAAGGATGCAATTTTTTTTCTACAGCATTTGCTTTGTTATGGTGTCTGATAAATGTACTTTGATTAAGTATTTTAGTCTTTTTTTATTTTCTGTGACGCACTAATTACGATCTGATTGGGAAGGCAAAAGTAGTTGCTCTGACGGTGCCCTATCAAAGTTGGGCTACTGCTGCGTTATGTGAAAATATAATTTCACCTCCTTCTAAAAGAAGGAAAAACAAGCTAATGATGCTTTCATCAGTAGAATAATGATCCCAAACGTACCTCTGTCTCCACGATGGACTACCTTAAATGGTGCAAAATTAGAGTTTGTGCTCTGTATTGTGCTCTGTGAAAGCATAAAAAAGCATCTGTGGGAAGGCCTCCAAAGAGAAGTCCTAGATGACTAAAAAAAACTCACAGGAAAACTGTTGGAAGGGTTGAAATTGCCAAAAGATTTATTTTTAAAAGCTTTTGTGTTTTGCATGCCTCTTTATCTGAAGTTTGTCCCCTGTCTTTTTTTGTGTGTATAGTGCCTGCACCAACAGCTGGAGGTGATTCCAGGCTACGAGGAACTCCTGGCAGATATTGTCAACATCTGCGTTGACTATTACGAGAACAAAATGTATCTGACACCCAGCGAGAAACACATGCTGCTTAAGGTAAATGCTTGTTTGACTTATTTTTCAGCTGTCAAATTCAAACATAGATATCAAATGGCATTTATCCAGTTCTAAGCAAATCTCCTGTATCACCTTACAGGTTATGGGCTTTGGTCTGTACCTGATGGATGGGAATGTGAGTAATATCTACAAACTAGATGCCAAAAAGAGGATCAACCTGAGCAAGATTGACAAGTTCTTCAAAGTAAAGCTTTTGTACCTTTTATTTTCTCTTTGAATCGTCAACCTTTTTGCCTAAAACAGTTTTGTGAGGTGCTTGCTCATTATTTTTCAGCTTCAAGTGGTGCCTCTTTTTGGAGACATGCAGATCGAGTTGTCACGCTACATTGAGACAAGTGCTCATTATGAGGAAAACAAGTCCAAGTAAGGGTCTAAATCCTTTTTTCATGTGTGAGGAAACCCCCGCCCCCAGAAAACCACTAAATTAAAAATGACCCCGCTGCTCTTTCGCCCACTCCCGACCATCCCAGGTGGACGTGCACCCAGAGCAGCATCTCGCCGCAGTACAACCTGTGCGAGCAGATGGTGCAGATCAGAGACGACCACATTCGCTTCATCTCGGAGCTGGCGCGCTACAGCAACAGCGAGGTGGTGACCGGCTCTGGCCTGGACAGCCAGAAGTCGGACGAGGAGTACAGGGAGCTGTTTGACCTGTCCCTGAGGGGTCTGCAGCTGCTGTCCAAGTGGAGCACGCACGTCATGGAGGTGGTGAGTGAAGCCGGTGGTTGACCTTTTCTTTTCTTTTTCTTTTTCTTTTTTTTTTATCACGAGCTACTCCACGGTCAGCAGGGTTTGCAAACATGAACAAAGATTTGTGGTTTTGCCATAGATTTCCCCAGTTTTGATCTATTGTTAACGCTTCTCTGTCTGTCTCAGTACTCGTGGAAACTGGTGCATCCCACAGATAAATTCTGTAATAAGGACTGCCCAGGAACAGCAGAGGAGTACGAGCGCGCCACCCGTTACAATTACACCAGTGAGGAGAAATTTGCCCTGGTGGAAGTCATCGCTATGATTAAGGGGCTGCAGGTAAAGCACAAAACGCGATCGAACATCTTAGTGATGTTGGCAGTACATCTTAACAGGCCAGATATTTCAGCATAAGGACTGTGTTTAGAGTCCCTCGGTGTGATGCTCTTCGTAGGTTCTGATGGGTCGAATGGAGTCGGTGTTCAATCAGGCCATCAGGAATACAATCTATGCAGCTCTGCAGGACTTTGCCCAGATGACCCTCAGAGAACCCCTGCGCCAGGCCGTGCGCAAGAAGAAGAATGTGCTCATCAGGTAAAGCAGGGGAACCTTCTCATCACTCTAAGGGAATCTACCTGTCTTTATATAACTGGATTTCCTTCCTCTGTAGCGTTCTCCAGGCAATTCGGAAGACCGTCTGCGACTGGGAGGGAGCAAGAGAGCCTCCTAATGACCCATGCCTGAGGGGAGAAAAAGACCCGAAAGGAGGTTTTGATATAAAGGTGCCTCGTAGAGCAGTAGGACCCTCCAGCACACAGGTGAGAAATAACAAATAAAAAAAACAACAAATGAAAAGACAAAAGCATCACTCAAGGCCTTTCTCTCTAATACTTTTCAAGTTTCAAGCTACTTGCGTCAAATGATGTCAGATAATGATGATCATGTTTAAAAATCTGCCTACCAAGTGTCTTGACAGTTTGTAAGCATTGCCCTTCTCCCTGTGCTTCCACCTCTGCAGCTGTACATGGTGCGCACCATGCTGGAATCACTGATCGCAGATAAAAGCGGATCGAAGAAGACTCTTCGCAGCAGCCTTGATGGACCCATAGTGCAGGCCATCGAAGACTTCCACAAGCAGTCCTTCTTCTTCACACACCTTCTCAACTTCAGCGGTGAGTTGAAAGCGTCAACGCAAAGCCATAAAAAACAAACCAGCACTGACACCACCGAGGCCTCATTCATTTGGTATTTCCCTCTCTGCTGATCAGAGGCCCTGCAGCAATGCTGCGACCTCTCCCAGCTTTGGTTCAGGGAGTTCTTCCTGGAGCTGACCATGGGCCGCAGAATCCAGTTCCCCATTGAGATGTCCATGCCCTGGATCCTCACTGACCACATCCTGGAGACCAAGGAGCCTTCCATGATGGAGTAAGACGAGCAGTTTAACAAAAACCTGCTAAGCCTTGAAAATGGCAGCTTTTTTAAAAAACCTTCCCCTTCCTTCCCTTTCAGATATGTGCTGTATCCTCTAGACTTGTATAACGACAGTGCCTACTATGCTCTCACTAAATTCAAGAAACAGTTCCTATATGATGAAATTGAGGCTGAGGTAAGGTTCAGCAGCTACCACTTGAATGAGATCCACATTAAGTCCAAACTGATCGACATGCAATCTCAGTTTTTTTTCTCAAACATTGCGATATTGTTCTTGTCTTTAGGTAAATCTTTGCTTTGATCAATTCGTCTACAAGCTGGCTGACCAGATATTTGCCTATTACAAAGCAATGGCTGGAAGGTGGGAAATGTGACCTCCTCTTGGTGCTTTTTTAGCGACTGGCCGATTTTTGCTGTTCTTCCTAAATTGGATAAAATGTCTTCCACAGTGTCCTCCTGGACAAACGCTTCAGAGCGGAGTGTAAAAACTACGGCGTCATCATCCCTTACCCTCCGTCGAACCGCTACGAGACGCTGCTCAAACAGAGACACGTACAGGTACATTCACTCCGTTATTTTAGCTTCCTCTCATTTGCAGGAGTTTGGGTATTTTCGTTGATCACCTTAAATATCTCTCAGACTACATAGTAACCCCTCCTCCTGCATTTTTCAGCTGCTGGGTCGCTCAATAGACCTGAACCGTCTGATCACCCAGAGAATCTCGGCAGCGATGTACAAATCCCTGGACCATGCCATCAGCCGCTTTGAGAGCGAGGACCTCACGTCCATAGTGGTGAGAAAAGTCGATCGCCAGTGGCATAAACGAAGGGGTGAGGTTTCCCGCTCCGCCTCGGTCATCCCTCTGACACTTCGCTCTCGCAGGAGTTGGAGTGGCTCCTTGAGATCAACAGGCTAACCCACCGGCTGCTGTCCAAGCACATGACACTGGACAGCTTCGACGCCATGTTCCGCGAGGCCAACCACAACGTCTCGGCGCCCTACGGCCGGATCACTCTGCACGTCTTCTGGGAGCTCAACTTTGACTTTCTACCCAACTACTGTTACAACGGGTCGACAAATCGGTGGGTTGGACGGTCCCGTTAGGGCGCGTGTCATTTAGCGGTATTTCCTTATGTTTGTAACTATTTTTATTTTTTTTCCCCTCTGCTCAGCTTTGTGCGCACAGCTATTCCCTTCACCCAGGAGCCTCAGAGAGACAAGCCAGCCAACGTTCAGCCTTACTACCTGTATGGATCCAAGGTATAATGCCGTTTATTTATTTGACATTTTCATAAAAGGTAAGGCCTCTCTCTGAAAAAGAAAACCTCCATTGTTTACCTTCTTTTTTTTTTTCCTCCTTAGCCTCTGAACATTGCCTACTCCCACATATACAGCTCCTACAGAAACTTTGTTGGCCCGCCTCACTTCAAGACCATCTGCCGCCTGCTTGGTTACCAAGGCATCGCTGTAGTGATGGAGGAGCTGCTTAAGATTGTCAAGAGTCTGGTATTTATCTTCATTTTGCACAACTAAAAACAGATTCCCTCGCCTTGGCGTGCAGGAGACTCTCAGTTATTATTGTTATCCTTGAGCCCTCTCTACCCTCCTTATGTGACGACCTATCCATGTTATTGGTCTGTGCAGTTGCAGGGCACCATACTGCAGTATGTAAAAACTCTGATAGAGGTCATGCCCAAGATCTGCCGCCTACCACGCCACGAGTATGGATCCCCAGGTGAGCCAACTGGACAGCTGCCACTTTCAGATTGTTTTCATGACATTCCTAATCCAAATATCTATATCATCTCTGATAGAGCACCAGCACTCTCATCAGAATGCTTTTTCCAAAAAGTATACGCTTTTCTACAAGGGATTTTGTAGAAAATGACACCTTCAGCAAATGATTTTGCTGTAGCTGTCACCTGCACTTCCATAAGAATACTGGTGACTTTTTATATCTGCTGGATTAAAAAAACAAATATATATATATATATTTCTTTTTTATGTCCACCCTGTTTTTTCAGTCAGTACACTTCCATTAATATCTTGCATTTCCAACCCATTTTATCACCCTCTTAGAATCATGCACTGCCCGCTCTTAACTGCATTCAGGGTTTTCCAAGTTTCAGCACTAAATATAAAGCATTCCACCACGACTTTAAGAAGAATTATAACAACTGCCGACAACAGCTAGTGTGTATCACTGTGAAATGCAGGTGTTGGAATGTAGGAAACAGATGGGGGAAGTGGCCCCTCTGCGGCATTGAAATCAAGTTTAGTTAAAAATAAAACAAAATGCCATGCAGGCTACAAAAGTCCAGCCAGCGTGCGAGGCTCCTTTAAATCCCAGGCTGTGATTCGCCTCAGCTCCACGTGGTGTTACATCTTTGTGTATTTCCTGACCTGTTTCCATGCATTTTTGCCAGAGCTGCATGTGCAGATTACAGTCAGGCAAATGGATTATCCCTATGAGACTTACTAATCTGTAGATTACTGATGTTCTGTACCTGGAGTTCTGTAACTAGCTTATGGCCTGTGATCTTATTGCCTGTAGTTAATGATCCTCCTGTCCTCGGCTGTGATGGCTCATGCTTTCACAGAATGTGGGTCAGGGAAGTCGGATGGACCCATTGACACCAACCTCTTTTTTCCAGTTAGCACCAGAGCAGCTTTTGCTTTCCTTTCCTACCTGACTTTGACTTTATCAAGTTTCTTAAAGAGGGTTTTAGTTAGCAGGGTGGTATAAATTTGCATTCAATTTGTGCCTTGCCAGGAATCCTGGAGTTCTTCCACCACCAGCTAAAGGATATCATAGAGTATGCAGAGCTGAAGACAGATGTCTTCCAGAGCTTAAGGGAGGTGGGAAACGCCATCCTCTTCTGCCTGCTCATCGAACAAGCCCTGGTAGGACGTCTCCTTTGCAAGTGTTGAAATTCCTTAGTGCTGTAATGTTGATATTAGTCTCCTGCTCCCAGGTCCCTGTGCTTAAAGTTTCAGTTGAGTCTTGGTTTCATAACTCCTCTGATTTTTTTATTCTTTTCTCTAAGCAAACGTCATTGAACCACAAATATGTGTCTGTCTTGACTGCTGTGTTGTTATGAGGAAAATCAATAATCTGGGTGCTTTAAGGTTTGAGCTCAGCTTGTGACTCTGACTCACTGCCTAAATCGAATACCGTGGTCAGAAACTATCAATCCATGTGTTCTGAGGTGTGTTTGAGCTTTCGATGCTTTATTTTTTCTGAAACGTAACTCTATTTTTCATTACACGCTGGCTACATCTTCAGGTGGTAAGGATTTAGGTCTCATTGTTGGTATCACAATATCAGAGACCAAATATGTGTTATTTTCTTTCTTTTTTTTCTGTCCCTCTTTTAGTCTTGTTTATTTAGACTGCTGTGGTTCCGCTTGTTTTTTTCCTCTTTTCTTTGTTAGTTTTGACACTCACACACACACACACACACACACACATTCACCTCCTAACAGACATGGAAGCAGACGGACTGATGCTATATCTTTTCAATATCTCTAGGGTTTAAGTGAAAATTACATTAGGGTAAAATGTTGTTATTTTCACTTGCAAAACAGGCTTTTGCTATTTAAACTTGAATGTGTACACACACGGAGCTGAAGCTAATTTAGGACTCTTGACACCCTGATCCTCCATCAGGGCGAGGTCATTCCACATTTCTGATTCTGGTTCTCACCCTTAAGTCTCTTCATCAGATATAGCTTCTGAGTTTGGCTGCTTGTAATGCCTGCATACATAACACTGTTTTGCCCTTTTCATCGCTCTTCTCATCATTTCTGCCTGACTGCTTTGGCCGTGTATGCGTTGGTCTGCCTCCAATCGTGTAGGTTTGTGTGTGTAGAAGCTTCCTTTATTGCATGGATCTCTCCCCCCACCCCATCCGTGACCCCTCAGCCAAGGATTTTCGATGCTAATGTTTTGCATTTAGTATGATTTATGGCCTTCACTAACATCCGCCACGACAACGGCTTTGGCACGTCGGTTATTGTGTCATTTCATAGAAGGTTAAATCCTCAGTGACATGACATTTGGAGACTTGGCATTTTGTTAACGTGACCTTTTTGCTCTTAAACCGGACAGCATGAGATTTTCTGCTTAGAGTTTTATGAATTGCCAGACATAAACACCAGCCTATCATCATAGCCTAATAGATATAACCTCCACTCGCATCGTCACACCACTGATGTAGTCTCCATCTTCAGGTAATCTGAAGAGGATGTAATTGCATGCTAGTGGTCATCCTCAAAACAAAGCCCGAGGCCGTTTTCTTCTTGCATTGCGGAACCTCATTAACATTATTTTAAATTGTCGGCGCTTAAAAAAAAGAAAAAGCAAAAAACCCCAATGTGCTTCAATCATAGTCCCAGGAGGAAGTATGCGACCTGCTTCACGCTGCCCCCTTCCAGAACATTCTTCCCAGAGTCTACATTAAAGGTACGCAAAATGTTTTACTCACAGTTTGGAGCCTTTTCTGGTAGATACGTGGAGGCTCTTTAAAGCTTAATGGATCTCTGGAAATGATGCATGCATGTGTGTGTTCAACAGAGGGAGAGCGCCTGGAGGTGAGGATGAAGAGGCTGGAAGCCAAGTATGCCCCTCTCCACCTTGTGCCTCTGATCGAGAGGCTGGGAACCCCACAGGTAAATTCAACCCCTTTCTGTCTTTTGGAAGAATGACCGATGAGAAAAGACCAATAGAAACGCATTGTTTCTCTTTTATTGTCTTTTTTTTAATCAGCAAATCGCCATTGCACGGGAAGGGGACCTGCTGACCAAAGAGCGGCTGTGCTGCGGCCTTTCCATGTTCGAGGTCATCCTGACGCGCATCCGCAGCTTCCTGCAGGACGCGGTGTGGCGCGGGCCGCCGCCGACCAACGGCGTGATGCACGTGGACGAGTGCATGGAGTTCCACCGGCTGTGGAGCGCCATGCAGTTTGTCTACTGCATCCCCGTGGGGACGCACGAGTTCACAGCAGAGTGAGTAACGTCGGGCGGCGTCCATACAGGACCGTTAGGCACTCACGGAGCTCACCGCCGAAATGGAAAATAACTGATAACTGAACACATGGACAAGCTACCGCTGGCTATGAGGAGGGTTCAGATGTCGGATGGGTTGAAAGTGCAGCCGTGACAGAATTGCCCTTGAAAATTCGGTAGATGTAACTTGTCATAAAGATTTTATGTTTAGAGAGGTAAAAGCAGGGATGCTGGCAAAGCATTCTGCTTTCTGAGGAAGAGAGTGGCTCTGGGAGTGTCTGTTGGACAGTTGCTGAATGGGTAATTCCTGCTGTCACCAACAGGGACCAGAACCTTTTGTTTTGTTTTTCCCATTATAGACTGTTCATCAACATGGCTTGTGCTGTGTAGGGTTGTGTCATCTTAATATTTTTGCTGCTTGAACTTGTGAGGTTGTAGTAGATTGTCACAAATGTAAAACTTTGGAAGCAAAATGCATTAGAAAATAAAACATAAGGGCCTGAAACTCCTTCAAAAGCTAAACAAGCGTAACTGAGACGTGACGTACATTACATCCACTGCCCTGGTCTTTGCCCCACAATGATAATTAAAATGTTAGAATTCCTATGCTTTCTAAGGAAAGTGCTTTGAACAACCATACAAGCTCTTGATAAATACAGTCATGCCTTGTTTTTGTTTTTTTATTTAAAAAAAGCTTTTTCTACATAGCTCTGGTAACTACGAGGGATACAAATAGCAAAGTGAGTGAATATAAGCAAAGGTCCGCATCTGAAAAGATTGGCCCCAGAGAGAGACCTTTACACGTCACTGCCCTATGTGACAACAGCAGCCGACTAGGTTTTACAGGACACTCTGGTGTCAACAGAGGTGAACCTCAGCTGCACGATTTAACACGCAGTCATGTCGCATCTTTGGTGGACCTGTGCCTGGCTCGGTAAAAAGCTTATCCTTGTCCTGTGCGTGTTTCGCCTTCCAGGCAGTGCTTCGGGGACGGGCTGAACTGGGCCGGCTGCGCCATCATCGTGCTGCTTGGACAGCAGCGTCGCTTTGACCTCTTTGACTTCTGCTACCACCTGCTCAAAGTCCAAAGGCAGGACGGCAAGGACGAGATCATCAAGAATGTGGTGAGCATACTATTTTTTTTTTTTTTTTTTGTACTCTTACTTTTTGAAAACGTAAATAAAAAGTCAATAGACCCGATCTAAGGATTCCCCTTCCTGCTCTGTTTCGTCTTGACCAGCCACTGAAGAAGATGGCAGACCGCATCAGGAAGTACCAGATCCTCAACAATGAGATATTTGCCATCCTCAACAAGTACATGAAGGCAGTGGAGACAGACAGTTCCACTGTGGAGCACGTTCGCTGTTTCCAGCCACCTATACACCAGTCCCTGGCCACCACTTGTTGAAAAAGAAGCCTTGACAGATAGCACACACACACACACACACACACACACTCTCTAAACCACCCATTAACCGTGTTGTTTATTTCTGCCGCTGTTTGGTCTTTAAGAGGCACCTGTCACTTCAACGGCCCTGTGCCATTTTATAGATTCCAACAGATCGCCTCAAAACTCATCCTTTTATTTCGAATGGTACCATCTTTGGATTCTTCAAAGAAGTTAACCAGACCAGATGTGGAGATGTACATTCACGCCTTTTCCTTTCTTTTCTTTTTCCTTTTACTCTCTGAGTGGCTATCGCTCAGACTCATGCATGCCTTCTCTTATTCCTTCAGCTGCTCACTTGTGCATTGGAACACCAACAAAAATGCCTACCAAAAGAATCCCTGTTTGAAAAACCTGAAATTACAGCCATTCAGAGGAAAGGAAGTCAGCCTAGTCAATGGAGAGCTGAGACAAAAAGTACTAACTAATGCAGTGTCTGATTATCTGAAGACCTTTGGGTGCTGTACAGCTGTATGTATCTGTACGCCGCGTGCTCTTCGTGTCCTTTTTTGACAAAACCTCATCTCAGTCTTTACAAGTATTTGTATAATGATCCAGTACGCCCACATCCTAATGTATTTGGCTGCTTATTCATTTACAATTTCCCATTACTGGATTGCTTTTAGAAGCATGGAAGCGGTTCGCATTTTTAAAAAAAGATTTTGCTTTGATTTATCTTAACGGCCTTGCGTTGTTTTCTTGCCTCCTGACAACGTTCATTTGATACCAGTTCCTCTGTAAAATTTCACTGTTGAACAAAGTGAAGTGTCGAGTGTCGTAGTTGTTCTTGTTTTTAATTAAGACCATTCTTAGTTTTACACATTCTTGGTATACTTGCCTCTCTGCTGTTTACTGGAAACCTCAACAGTTTGTTCCACTTCCTCTGTCTGTTGCAATGATTTTTTATATAATGTACACAAACAGTGATATTATTTACAAATTTTCAAAGTACATATTCACCTGAATAGATGTGTGATCTTTTTTGTTTTTTTTAAGTCAAAATACAGAAGAAAAAAAATAAGATTAGAAAAGAAATACCTCTTGGTTGTGTAAAGATTGTCTTGTACTGGACATACCTGGTTTGAGTGTGAGTGGATGAGCAGACTTATGAGACAGCCCTCACTTGCAATGAAGAAAAATATATAATAACATAATGAATTAAAGGGCAGTTTCCTAAAGATAGTCAGTATTTACTATTGTTGCACTTTTGGTTTAGATATAGCAATGTTTTTCATATATTAAACATTCCTCTTTTATTTTTTGATTTGAAGAAACTAATGAATTACAAACTAAGATAGTCCCTCCTCAACAGCCCTGCGATCAATTTCTGCTTTGTTTTAAATGAGGAAACTTTCTTTTGTAAATCCAGTGTCTTTTAATCCTATTTATTCAACTCCAATTTATTGTTCATTTAAAGGTTAATCTAGTAAAAATGAAGGTACCAATGTATCATCTTGAAACCTTAGCATGGCAGATGTAATTTATTGTCATCAGTGGCTCCATTTGTGACATGAGGCTTTGTTTATGATATTGTTGTACAAGTGATGATGTTTTCAAGTACAGAAAAAAATGGATAAAAGAATATAAAATGTACAACAATGGTCCTGCGAAGGATTTGAAATTATGTTGTATTTCCATGAAATAAAGAAAAAAAAGTTTGAGCAAACTATATGGAGTACAAATGTATAATATGAGTATGAGGTTAACCTTTGAGTTGAGCATTAAAATCTTTTCAGACTGAAATTAATTCTATGTTGAAATGACATTTCTTTGGATATCTGAGGCTAAACAAAATAGCTACTTTTCATTTCCACTTTAGCGCAGCATGTTCACTTGATGTGAAATCGTATTAAAAAAATCCCCTCGCATCGTTGAAAAGAAAAAGAAAGTGTGTAAATGCATTGCAGATTCATTATAAACCCATGTTTTGTGGACCAAATCAATCCAGTTTTAGCCAAGCACAAAAATATGATAGACGTTACCAAGCAAATTTGCATACAAGATAGTACAGTAGAATTTGTTAGGAGAATATATATTAAATTAATACACAAAATTCTTTAACAGGTTCGGGTTATGGGTATTTCTGATATCAGAGGGGTTGTACAGAGTTATACAAAATCAGTTGCATGACCCAAAAAGTATCTTTGTAATAATAACATTAGCACACAGAGACTAAACGCTTTCTGTTGGTTGGTTGGATAAAAGAGTCAATCCAGCCTGGAACATCTTTTCATACTCTTTATATGAATAAAAACAGACTTTGAACACTCTTCATATGAGTCAGCTCCTGTGAACTGCTGTCAGGTCTGTTGAAAGGCTAACGTTTGCGGCGTGTCGTCACACAGAGCTCCATTCCTATTGGTCAGGCCAGCATAAAGATACGTACGACGTTATTTTGAAATTTCAGCGGCGGATCGTTGGCGTTTGTTGTGCGTGACATTCCGAGCTGCGCTGCAGCCTTTTGCAAAAACTACAAATAAAACAAATCAGTTTTTTTTATTTTTTGTTCGCATAAAGTTATTTGGAAATGTCTTTTTCAAGGGCTCCCCTGAAGAGGTTCAATGAGAACGTAGGTAAGTAACGTTAAAAAGCCGGGAGCTAGCAGCTTGTTGGCAAATCATCCACTTAAGTGCTTTAACGGTAAGTAGCTTTGCTGAAATACTTAGCTAACGGCTAATCAAACTTTAGGTTACCACAGGGTCGGTGTGGTGGCTCATTAGGTAATTTGATTTCACAAAGCGCGGCAAAAATAACGAAGAAAAAGTAGCGCTGACTTGACGGGTTGTGTTAAGAGAAGCTAACGTTGTTCTGTTGCCCGAAGGTTGCGCCCCTCCACCGGGAGCCTATGAGATCAAATCCGGGGAGCTGAAGGGAGCAGCATCCTTCGATAAATCAGATCGTTTCAGAACAGTCAAGGCAGGTAGGTCGTTGTTAAAAACACAACCCGACAGAATTTTGCCAAACGTATGTTGTGTTCCTTGCCTCTAAGCGTCTGCCTGTGTGTCCAGTTTCTGGGGGTGTTCTGGCACCTCCATCACCATCCAGAAATGCCCTCGTCTCTCCTGTCCGCAGGACTATGTCTGTTGATGGTCTTGTAAGTTTACTCTTATTGTAGCATGTGAATGTAATTGTGTTAGATGGATGTCTCTTTTCCTATCATAAAAGATATCGTTTGCTTTTAAAAACTTTCCAAAATGCAGACTGAGGGCTCCAGTGTGAAGAAAGAGAGGAACGGGATGACCATTGACAGGAAGCAGCAGAAACTCCTGGAGAGAGAGGTACGAGTCTCCTAGTACTATTCACCATTCTTTCTAGACTCCAGATGTGATAACCCTGAGCAACAGTTCTGCCTCTGTCCAAGTAACCAGTTCAGCCGCTTTGGTTTGCAGATCCGGTCTCTGGTGCAGCAGCGGGGGGAGCAGGACCGCCGGCTGCTGGTGCTGGATGAAGAGCTGAAGAAAGCTGAGGCCAAACTGCTGGCTGCAGTCAGGGAGAAGACTGGCCTCGCTGCCAATGTTACCACACTTGAAAGACAGCGAGCGGAGCTCAAAAAGGTCAACGAGTTCCTTAAAAACAAGGTTCGTATCGATTTATTGTTGTCAAAGTATTGGAGAAAACCCCCATTCAGTCAGAATACAATGTTTATTGAGTTGTGCCAACCTTATATATATTAACAGTACTAAATTAAACATGCATACTTTTTTTTAAGGTTTCTGCAGACACCACAAAGAAGAGGATCAATTCCCTCACAATGGAGCTGATGGAAGTCAAGAACCATTTGGATGTCAAAAACAAGGTACGCTTCTCTCCTAAAGGTTTTATTACAGCTTAACACTTAGAGTTTGTACGCACCCTTTTGGTGTGCTCACGTCGGCTTTGTGTGTGTGCAGGAGTTAAGTATCCTGCAGATTAATACCGAGAGCCAACTGAAGGTGCTGCAAACTGACCTGCAAGCTGCAAGGGCCTCAACCTGCGCCCAGCAGGACAGGAATAAAGACTTGGGTGGGTGAGACTGGAAAATTATGCAAAGCTACAATGAAACAAATTAATTGAACAACATTGGTAGTTATACTTATTCTTTTTGTGTTTTGTTTTAAGAGGATCTCTATGAAGTGGCAAAAACCCAGAATGAAAGTCTTGAGAAAGAAAATGCTACTCTACATGGTGAGTTTTGTTCACCTAGTTAGTAGAATGAAACGTGTTTTAAGAACCTGCTTACAAAGATGCATTTATTTCCCTGTTATTACCTTTTTATGAACAAATGAAATGACAGTTTGATGCAGCCCTGCTCCCGCTTGTGTTTATATCTTTTCTAATTTACTAACTGACTATTTTGTTGTTTCTCAGCTGTGGTCAGGGAGCTCAGGGAGGAGATGAAAGTGCTTCAGGGATACTTGGATTCAGCCAATGACCAGATCCAGGTATGAATTGTGGCAACCGGAAAAATGATTCTGATTATTTTTGTTATCGTGATTCTGTGAAAGATGTATTTGACCTGTTTGTAGGATCTCCGCTTGAAGATTCAAGAAAACACGGTGGTGCGTTCTGAAATGGAGAAACTAACGTAAGGAAGGGCCTTTTCTCTTTCCTTTATTATATCAGTTCCCTGCCAGTTCTTGTACACACTAATGCCTCTTTTCCACAGCCAATTAGAGAAGGAACTAGAGCAGTGTACCAGAGAGCTGGAAAACACAGAGAGTTTGCTGAGAGACAAAGAAGAGGAGGCCCAAACATTCCAGGAGGCACTGCAGGCATCAAAGGACACTTTATGGGAAGTGGAGAAGAGGATGGAGTACCAAGAGGTGGAGCTGCAGTCCGCTCAAAAGTCAGCGAGTGACATGGAGAAGCAAGTGAAGCTGGCCAGCCAGGAAGGTCAAGACTCTGAAGCAACGGTCCGCCAACAAGAAACGGAGCTGGCCCGACTCAGGGAGGTGCTGAGGAGGACGGAGAGGGAGCTGGATGAGAGGGTGGCCCATCTGGAACAGAGGTGCCTTTTCTCCGAGGAAGAGAAAAGTATGTTTAGCCGAGCCCGACAATGGCCCAAACGCCGGTTTCTTCAGATGTCTGTAAGCGCCGCTTTGTCTGTTCTCTGTTTGGTGTTAGACAAGACTCAAGAGGAGGGACTGAAGAAAGTGGAGGAGCTCAAGATGGAGCTGGCCTCGCTGCAGCAGGCGAAACGAGATGAGAGAAAGAGACAGATTCAGCTGGAGCAGGAGCACGCTGTACTCACGGAGGAGCTGACGAAAGAAAAGGTTACATAAGGACTGTTGCCTGTCACGCTTTCACCCCGGGGAAGATGCTCACAGCGAAAGTTTAGGGGTTTTGTTTTGCCCTTATTTTTGTTTTTCTTTCTTTTTTTGCCTACAGGCGCTTGTGGACTCCCTGACTGTGCTGGTGGAGCATGAAAGAGCGGAGTCTGAGGAGCGGCTGACACAGCTGAAGGAGGAGATGGAAGAGGTGCTGGGAGAGCTCGCCGTCATGGAGGAGCAGGAGCACAGGAGTCAGGAGGTGGCAGAGAAGAGTCAGGAGGCCCTTCAGAAGCTGCGGGAGGAAAAAGACGAGCTGGAGCGGCAGCTAAACGATACAAAGCAGCTCCTGGAGAGGTGAGCAACACGCAAACGCGGGGCCTGAAAACTTTTGGCGAGAGTTATCAACAGGAGGCTTAAAAGTCAGACTGGGGTTAAACAAGTGCGGCTCAACTTTTTTGTTTGTGTTGCTATTTAAATGCAACACAAACACAAACCCAGCATTCGGCGCACATGCAGTGTTTGAAAGTAATTGCAGTAGCCTGTCCATCACAAGTGTGACATCGTCAGCGGGTCAATGGCTATTTCGGTAAATGACCGGTCGGATGTTTGCGCGTCACCTCGTTAGCTCATCTGTCGTGTGCATGAGGGCGGCGGGTCACTCGCCGAGGAGCATGTGATCTGCTGTCATCAGACAGTCGAGAGTGGTGACTGACAGCTCAAACAAAGAGGGAGATGCTGGGTATCGTGTAGTTATTTTCGGAGGATGGCAGAGTTTTGATGTTCAGCTTTACAACCGTGACATTCCAAATCAGGCTTGTCCTGCCATCTATCGAAGCGTGATGGACAGGGTCACCAGAGATTTGTTTGTTTTTTGTGGGGTTGTATGTTGTTTCTTCTCCTTTAAAAAAAAAAAAAAAAAAAAAAAAAAAATTTTTTTTTCTAATTTTTTTTTTTTTTGAGAATCCACTGCCCTCTGAATCAAAATCAGCTTGTATCCAGACATTGATTTTCTGACCACAGACAGTTTGATCAGAAACAAAAAAAAATGTTTTTTCCTGTATACAGAATGAAACAAACATTTATAATGTATATCATTTTACATGTAGATTTCACATCTGTGCGTCTTTTTGAAAAAAAACTGATGGGGTCAATACTATAAAATTAGGCTATTATCAATTAATGATCTGTTTATGTTGAAGACTATTTTTCTGTAGCTGAAGTTAAAACATTAAGACAAACATCAAGTGTATTGAGAATGAATACAATTATGCTTTAAGTCTTAGTAGCAAAAACAGAAGACATAGACTTCATGTATAGGGCATTACCCTCAGGACTAAATTCATTCTAATTATTATTCGAAGGAACTTTGTGATTCCCTAAAATATATCTGATCAAGTATATTTAAAATGTTCTCTAAAACCATTTTATGATTTATGGGTGAAGTCGATTCTTGGCTGCAAACAGCAAACCAAGACTTTCTTTGGGACTTAGAGCTTTAGTTGTAATTGGTCTTCCCTCAAAAGGCAGAAAGATCGTAACTATTAAAATGACTAAAGCTTTTCTTTTATATGTCACTAACTTTAATTCATATAGTGTCCTCTTCATATTTTTGTAGTGTGATTCATATGGCAGACAGAAGATCAGAGTGTAAATGAGGGGTGAAGCAAAAACCGTAAAAAAAAAAATATATCGGAAGGAAAAGTCTGTAAAATCATTCGAATTTCAGCAGCAAATCTGTGTGCTTGTCATTTCCAGCCGGAGCAGTGACGTGGTGGCTTTGCATTTGGCCGCCATGAGAGAACTCCAAGAGGCAAACGCAGACCTGCAGGCAAAATTGGGAGATGTTGTCACGGAGCTAGAAAGGTGAGAACTCAACGGTGGGGCCTTTATCATGTTTCGCTGAGGTCGGGTTGATTCAGGCTGGCTTTAAACTCTCAGTCCTTAACAGAACGCCTGTCTAACTTTTCAGCACCAAAGAGGCTCTGAGGGGAGAGAAGGGAAGACAAAGAGAGCTGGAAATGGAGCTGGAGAAGGTGACCCTTCAACTGAGGGAGTTGATGGAAAAAATGGTTGAAGAAAAAGGGGAAGAGATCGACAAAATGAAGGAGTGGACGGACGAGCACCAAGAGAGACTGCAGGCGGAGGAAAAAGCCCGAGAGAATTCCCGGTAGGCTGGAAATGTCTCTGTCGAAATAATTGTCTCTTATCCACCCTTTTGTAAACTTCTTACTCCGTGAACTTGCAGACTTTTGCTGGAGGTGCAGGCTCGCTTTGCCCAAAAAGAGGAGGAGATGAAGGCCGCGGAGGCGAGGCACGCGGCTCAAATGGACCTGCTTCAGCAGGAGCTGCGGATCCGGACCAGCGAGAAAGAAGAGGCTCTGGGGCAACTGGATCAACAGAAGAGCCAGAGTTTAACTGAACTCCAACATGAGAGGGAAAATGCCCAGAAACTGCTGGAAGAGATCAGCCAAGAGAAGGAGGAAATGATCAAACGGATCCAAGAAGAAAGGGAGGAGAAAGTCCAAATTGAGGGAGCCTACCGGGAGAACAAAGAAGCATTCGAGGCAGAGAGAAGAAACCACGAGCTGGTCAGGTCAGAGGTGCTCAGACTACAGGATGAGCTTAAGAGGGTTGATGAGGATAGAAAGAGTCTGCTGTCTGAAGTAGAGCTCAAAGAACAGCTGAGGCGTGCTCTGGAAAGTCAGCTAGGTGCTACGGAGGAGGACAAAAACCAGCTTGGATTTCGTCTGGACGAGGCCGAGCAAGAAAGGGTTAGCCTCAAGGCCCAATTAGCCCTCGCAGAGGAGAAGACGAAGGCTCTGGAACACGAGCTGGAAACCCATCGACAAGACAGGCTGGCGCTGGGGGAACAGGTAGAAACCCTGAGTCAGCAGAAGGTCACACTGCAGTGGGAAATGGAGGAGCAGCGGCAGGAGCTCCAAAGACAATTAGCCGAGGCGCAAGAGCAGAGGTAAGAACAGAGGGGTTTCTCTCTGATCATGGCTTTTCCAATTTGCAGCTTTTAGGTAATCATTCTTCTCTTTTAAGCTCCCCAAGGTCTGAAACCGAGCACTGGAGGAAACAATATGAGGAGCTGTATTCTAAGGTCAGGCCATTCCAGGTTAGTCATTCTCACATACACCACCTCAAAGAAGCCCTCACAAGCTTTAATTAGAGAGAACTTTAGAATATTTCCGTTCTGAAATTATTCAAATATAACGTCAGGTGTTGTTAGGCTCAGTGCCACCTGCTTTATGTCAGAGGTCACAAATATCTCCATTGATGCTAACAGCTTTAGCATCTTCATTAAGACATACGAGCTGGTATGTCTTCAGCGTTCCGTTGGCAGGTGTCTGGTGGACATCCCAACGCAGATAGCCAAACCTTCTGCTCATTTCCGCCCACAGGAGCAGCTGGACGCGTTTGCAGCGGAGCGGAACGCGCTGCTCAACGAGAACGGGGCCAACCAGGAGGAACTAAACAAACTGGCCGACGCCTACGCCCGCCTCCTGGGTCACCAGAACCAGAAGCAGAAGATCAAGCATGTGGTTAAGCTCAAAGACGAGAACGTCTCCCTAAAACAGGTGGGACGTCAGGGCAGCGCTGTCCACCTTGCGAAATGCATATTCAGTGTTACCACTGTGAAGTTGTTCTTCATGTTCTTCTCCCGCCCCTCGGTCTGTTTATATAGGAGGTGCTGAAGCTCCGGACACTGGTTGGCCGCCAGAAAAGCGACCTGGAGCAGCTCAAGTCAAAGCTCCCAGGGGCTCCCCGCCGCAGGTTTGATCCCAGCAAAGCTTTTCAGCACGACAAGGAGAACTTGCAAAGTGACACAAGCAAACCTCTGAAAGACGGTGAGTGCCAAACTGCACTCTCCCTACAGCTGATGCATAATATTATAGGCCACCAGCCATAAAGATGTCACCGTACGTGATAAGCAATTAATCAGTTTTTATTATATATATGTTTTTTATTTAAATGTTGTTTTAAATTTGCAGTGTTCTGAATTTTTGTCCTTGCCAGGAAACCATATAGAGTAGAAGAACTCTGCCAACCGACAAGATGTGACAACAGCTTTTCATTTCATCGCTTGAAATTGGTGGTTCCTATATATTATGTATTCATTATTCTTAAGTGCATTTCCTTTAAATGTTTAACAGCTTCTGTGTCAATTAGTTTGCTTAAGGTTGAGAACTATTTTAATGTGCGCAGATGGTTAGCAAAAGATACTTAGTGTTCACAATTGGCTCAAATGTAGTGAAAGTAATGTAATATATTGTCTATTTGAATTTCTTTTATTCTTGAAACCTTCTTAGCAATTCTTTGGGTAACATGACTAGAAGCTATTTCACTGGAATCAGCTGTTTGTAAATGGTCTATTCTATGTAAATAAAGACAGATTTTAATATGCCTCTTAAAGCTTTGCTGACGTTTATCCGCCTCTCCGCTGCATAATGGCTCTGCACAGAGCCCTTTAGCCAGGCATCTCTCTGCTCGTAGCTGTCCTCAGCCAGTAGAGGGCACTCTTGGACTACGGCCGCAGGTCAGCGCCGGTGCAACCCACGCCTTTCACTAGTGGCTACAAAGAACACACATTCACATCTTTGCTGAGAGGAGCCTCGGGTTATGGGTCATGAAGCTTTATTTCCTTCACTTGATAAGACATAGCCAGCAAGTATCAGGCCAGAAATTGACTTCGGGACCTTTTTTTTCTTTTTACAAGCTATGAGTGGTGCTAGTTGTGGAGTGGCGGGTCAGTCGCAGTAGCCTTCCAGGTGGTGAATGCTGCACGGCTTGTGGCAGCACTGCTCCACGATGCCTCTCTTCACCTTGGGCTCGTCACGGCCGGACAGAACCCTCCACAGCCGCTCCTCCTGCCTGACCCTCTCAGACAGGTACCCTTTTGAAGTGGAGAAAAAGTGTCCACAGCCCAGCGTTAATTCCTGCCGCGACATTCTATGCAAACCCACCAGAAAAACGCCATCGACTGTTCCGACTTTCATGGAGACTCAATATCTAGTTAATCTGATCGCGCCAATCCATTTAGTCTTGTTAGTCTCCGCTTCAAGCGCGATGATATGATGAGGCTGCAACAGAGGCGTAGCATGGCTCGCTCACTGATGTCGACTTCAGAACATGAATAGAATGTTTGAGGTGAAAGATCTAAATAATGTGTTTTGGGAATAACTTAATGAGGGATACGGGGGTTTCATAAGGTTTGTGATGAATGGATTTGTTACATCACAGATGCTTAAAGCACCAATAAGACACCAATAGCCCGGTCTGAATTAAAAAGGCAGAGGAGAGGCTATGCACACTAATGATGCCATGGGCAAATGCATAAATGCATCGATTTATCTCCGGAGTTTACCAAAAGTCTGTCCTGCTTGCAAATTTGGGAGTTTTCACTCATCTGATCCTGAATTAAAGTGCACAGACGCTGGCGGGGGGGTAACTAAACCAGACTGCTGCTTTGGGGTCATGTCACGCTGTTGTTACTGAGCTTCCACAGTGAATTAATCTCATTTGTAAGATATTTTTTGTGACAATCTGACAAACAAAGTCAAGTTTCCAGAATTTTCGGAACCTTACCAACGAGCTGTTCCAGATCCCGCTTGTGGGTTCGGCTTGGACTGTAAAAAAATCCCCTCTCCCCACATACAAAGTAGAGGGCGTCCACCAGGTGGGATCCACACAGGTGCTGGATGGGGGTTGAGGACGCCCCTGGGGGGTAGAGCAACAGCAGTAACATCACTGACACCGCCCATGGTACACTGGCCATATGAGGGAGACCGCTTGAACACAACAAAAAAAGGGGGGGGGGGGGAAATCACATAACATGGGAAATATGTGGTTATTTCTGTTTCAAAAACAGTGTAAAACTAACATTTTTTATCATAACAGTAATAATGATTTGTGTCCTGATAGACAGAAGTCAGCATATAGAGATGCTGAAAATCGGTCGGAACATTCCTGGAAAGACTTGGGCATAACTAAGCCACTCTCTTTTCATAACTTCAGTTACATATCTTGTGAAGCTCTAGCAGAAAAACTCTGGGGGTGATGGCACAGAACACGCCAGCAATAGCCCAACTAAAACATATGGTCTTTGAAGTGAGCAGACAACTGAATAATTCATTTGTTCATAGGAAATCAAAGGCCAGGATGAAAAGCCGCGGTAAAACAAGGTCTGCAGAAGAATCGCTGTTTGACATTCGTCTCTAAACTTTACAAATCTGCGCAAGCTTAAGGAGACAAAGTCATGATAGAGAAAACACGCAAGTTCAAAAAATGACATTTGGATGATCCTGCTGCTGCAGTTTTAATGGGAATCCTGTGGAAACGAACCCTTTGCTACTTCCTGAGAGAACTGGATAGTTTGAAAGTTTGAAAATTGACCTCATAGATACTTTTTTCTTTGATGTCGGAATTTCTATTGTTATATCTTTTTTCCCCAAAACTTTAAAATGGACATCACAAATCCAACATTGCTGTCAGTTTTATCTTGACAAAGCCCTGTTTGAGTCAGCGCAAAATTAATTGAAATTCTTACCTTGTGATTTTCATTGTTTTTCTTAATGGCACTAAAGCACAAATTACAAAAAAAAAGAAAAAAAAAAGAAGCTTTTGTCCAAAATTACAGAAAAATTTCGTCCATAAATTCAATTGCGATGGATAGTCTTGCAGCTTTGACGTTCATTTCCCTTTTCAAGGTGAAAAACATACTTAGCAGTAATTTAGAAATTATATAGAGCTTTTGTGGACATCCTGTAGTAAACTGCAGATTATTCGATGGGAGATAAATCAGTTTAACGGTGGCTTTAACAATGCACATGTGCCAGGCATTACAAAATTGGCCGAGAGCTGCGTGTGGTCTGCCACTCCTCTATCCCTCTTGGTCATTTGCCAGGCACCTTGGACAAGTAGAACGGTTGAATTATCGATCCTGTCCGTGCCAGACTTTATTTCCATCCTGGTTATTGTGGACATCAATTTTAACGGAGCAAAATATAAGGGAACGCAAAGAAGCTGGCTTACCTGTGCCTTAGGTCTGGGAGCAGCAGAGCAGCTGGTGGTTAGAGATGAAAAGGGCCCAGGCTGTACGGTGCAGAGAACATCTCTGCTTGGCTTTCCCCTTTTTAAACTCGCCACCTCCACCTGTCCTTTGTCAACAGAAAGCCTAAGGTCTTCTTATTAACACCCTGACCCATAAGCGTGCTTGATCTGCTCTTCGGCGGCACGACGTCATTTAACTGACAGTGGACCAAAAGCATCAGGATAAAGTTGCGAAGGCACTCGCCCAGAGTCATACCCACCTCAACCCCTGCTGTGTAATGGCCTGACTGGCACCGTTCACAAGCTTACAAACACCATATGTCACAGTCTAATCAGTCTGGATAAGCAGATCTTCAGTCTGTTAGCGACCGCTAGTGGCATGTTAAAGCTAAAGCACCATCTTTTAGAACGATTCAATGTTCTGTCTTCCTCTTTGTAACTTACACGAAAGAATTAAACGTCACAAAAACAGACAGAGATGTGCCGTTGTTGTAAAGCCTGTAGGAGAAAAAAAGTTAGTCGGGCCTGTAGCTTCTAACTCATCTCTCACAAGTAGTCGCTGCTCTTGATCATTTCCCTGCTTCACTGCACCCACCGTGGGTGGGCCGGATCTAGATGAAAGCTGGCATACTGTGAAATGTTCTATCACATGATGCGTCCATTCTTGGGCCTTGTGGTTGCGGCCCAGCGTCGCGTGGTCATTTTCCTCTGACATTCAGCTGGACCTCTGTGGTGCCTAATTGATGCGATGGCGGTCACTCCGGTGTTTGGTCTGATGGAACCGAGCACCACCAGTAAAACATGGGACGGTTGTCAACTTTGGCTCCCTGTGCAACTATATTACAGTTTATAATCTATAGTTACACATTATGATACAAACTTTCATGTTGTTTAAAAGAAATACCTTATGTGTCAATTCTCTGTGTCTGAAGTTATGCTGCAGATATAGCAACAATACAGCAACAACAACTTACAACATGACCTTGCGGTTCTCGCTTTCTGTGAAATTGAATGTGGTAAACAAATATATTTTTTATATTTTCATTAAGATTCAATGTGTTTTTCAATTTGAATCCTGACAAACATCATCATGCAGTGTTTTATTCAAAACAATTAGAAAAACATCCCTCATCTATTTATGTGTGTTCTTAAAAAAAAAGATTTCTTGTCTGCATAATTAACTCAGGAAAATCAAAAATAGCTGATCAGATGTTTTTTCCCTGAAGCAACATCAATCCAAAGGTTTATTTTTTTTTTTCACAAAAGGCACTCCACCTTGACTTACCTGCATGAATAATGAAGGGAGCTAAGAAGAAAGGAGAAAACTAGTGTAATTAGTGACTCCTTAAATCACTGACTGTTGAGAATGTTAAGGCAGATGGAGTAAATATATTTTCATTAAGTTATTATGTTTTGCTTATATTCAACAACTTATTCTATTTCTGGCATCTCGGATGCATCTATGCTAATCTGATCTATAAACCATCTGGATGTAAAAAGTAATCTGCCAAAGTTAAACTTACCCGTTTATTTATTGTGACAATGATCCATTAATAATAATTATGATAAATAGACAGCGAGGCTCTTGTCTTTTCTTTTTGGCATTTTCATTGAGAAACAACACGTTTCAAGCCAAAAAACTAAAGTCCTTTTTCAAAAAAGTTCTAACGCTCACACGTGGGGCCCACTGTGAGTTAAAGTGACTTTCGGGCACTAAGGAAGCTATTTGAAGCTACTTCCCTACATAGAGGACATTTTAACTAAATGACAGTGGGAGGAGGACGTGTCTTTCAAAACCGGCTAATGACACAGGATCCTTTGAGGAATGATAAAAGAGAGGAGTGGGAAGGAAGCCGTCCGGCACCTTGGCTCGGTGTTAAATGTAGAACTAGGAAAAAGGTCCAGCCATGGCCTGCTTTGAAACGCTGCTCCTCCGGGGAGCGGCAAGAGCTGCGAACAACAGGCGCATGCCTTCCGCCCCGGTCACACAGCTGCTTCAAACACGCACATCAAAAAGCGAAGGAGCTATAGCAGGCGTCCTCAAAAAACACCGACAGAGCTGGGTGGAAAAAGTCGGGTGGGTCCCTTAGGTGAGAGTTGCATATCTCCTCTCATCTCCTCCTGCAGCTGAGGAGATGAAAGGGAGCGAGGAGTTCAACCTAGTGAGACGCTGTTAATCTGCCCGGACTGGGGAGCGTTTTTTACGCCTATAATGAAACTTTCTGAGGAGGGATAAAAAGATAGAAATCGTTGACTCGAAACTGCGGACGAATCGTTTCGGATTGGACGTGAACTGCAAGAATGCCGCAGCGATCGACCGGGGGGGTAGACTCACCCGGGCCTGGGCCGGCCAAAGTAGTCTGCAGGCCGAGTGACCGCTATTGAAAATGACTCCAGGAAAGAAACAGAAAGAGAGAGAGAGAGGGAGTGGGGACATCACAGAAGTGTCAAAAAAAAGCAAACAAAGTTGAGAGATGATGTCTTATTGTAAGTCTTTGGCAAAGGCAAACAGTTTGGGAGTGTGGCAGGTCCGGTGCCCCCCTGTCACATCGGAACACAGTGTCATGCACGTGTGCGCGC
>CAJRST010036666.1:14649271-14660326 GCA_907169785.1 Menidia menidia
GGGGGGGGGGGGTTAGGGTCTGCCCCGGTGTCTGCACTCCCCTGTCCCGGCAGTGACAGTCGCTAATGCAGTACTAACCTCTGTCATGACCTACTTTGCTGTGCTACCTCGTTCCAGACCTTTACAGGGCGCGCGCACACACACACACACATCAATAATGAATAAAAAAAGCAAGGACCTCCTTATGATTCCGCACACGTTAATTTAAAAAAAAAAAAAAAACGGCTCCTGATAGCGCACGCGGAGGCATTTGAGCAGATTACAAATTTGAAAAGTTGACTGCGTAAGAGGAAAAACAGAGCCGGTTTGACAGCTGAGAAAATGACTGCGTGTTATACGTCTGACACGTCCCCGGGAGAGAGGTGAAGCAGGACAGAATGATGGCCAGCTTGATTTTCGGCCCAGAAAATAGATTTCCATTTAAACCCTCATGTGACCGGCCTTTTGAAGTCGTGCTCACCCAAAGACAAGAGAATTTCATTTAGAAGTGGCGCTTTCCTAGTTGTTGGCCTGATGGATGGATGTGAGAGCCTCCTGCTTCCTCTCTGAGGGGATGCTTTTCTCCCTCACCAGAAAGGGGAAGATGCTGCGGCTTTTCCAATCATAACCCTTCGATGCACCAATAAGATCACGGTATCAGCCTGAAATGTGCTTGATCGCTTTCATTTCTCACCAAAACAAGATGCTCACCTTCGTCTGGGATTGACGTAATGGAATCTCTTTCTTGTCGACGCTGACAGCATTCAGAATCAGTTTTTTAAGGCTGTGTCTGTCTTGAAAGGACCCCCCCCCACACACACACACACTTTTCTTTTTCTTTCTTTCTTTCTTCCTTTTTTTTTCTTTGTGAGGGGAGGTGTGTAAATTTCTAATGAGGAGCTGGTGTCTTGCCTGCAGGAGAGAGCAGTTACAGAGAACCCGGTTTGGAAAAACAGGGAGGAATTCAAATTGGGAGCTGAGCAAACTCAGAATGTTCAATTCAAAACAACCTCAGACCTCAAATCCTACTGCCTAGTGGAACGGCATACAGTGAGAATCAGATGGATCTTAACTGTCAATGTACTCTCTACTGCATTGTGGGATTATACCAATACAAATTTTTTATCACAACTGATTTAGAATAGAATACTCAATCCATCTTAAAGCAAATTTAAAACGGTCCCCTAAAAACTAATCTTTGGATATAATTTATAACTTTTCTTTAAAAGTTTGCTCTTTTGTTGTCCCCTGTCTTTGCTCCTCAGGGCTCTTCTTTAACTCTCGAAACACAGTTCTCATACCAATCTATAAATGTAACCACTGCCTCTCCATTCTGCTCTTTGTCTACCATCAGATCTCAGTGCAGTTTCTTTCCTCGGGCTGTGCGACTATTGAACCCATCCTCCACACTCCTGCAAATAGTTTAATCTCCCTGATTTAATCATTTCTTCATTATTCATTCATAACTTATTTTTTTAGAGTGTTTCTATTTCTGTAATTTTGTTATATAATCCCAGGGTGCATATTGATCATTCAATTGATTGTTGAATCTTGACTGCTTCCCACTGTGTAGCATCACTTTTTTTTATTTTTTATGAAGCACAACTGTGTGCGTTTGGGGTCTGAGAGGAGCAACAGCTATATCAGGCAAAGATATTTTGGCCGACCGGCTTTGCGCGTTGAGCCTTGTTCTTTGGCCCTGGATGGTAGCATGTTTGCTCTGAAAACGACGTTCTGAAATGACTCTGAATTCTAAATGTTAAACAGTGAGCCGATATAAAGGTGAATGTTCCCTCTGGCTCTCTGTTCTTGAGTCCCAACCTCACCTTAGTGAACTGAGAATGATCTCATGCAGCAGCATTCATATGACTTGCACGTTTGGCTTTTCCTGTGCATTGAGGAGTTTTAAAATTGTTTAATCAAAGGGAGATCCTTTGAAGGTTAAAAAAAAATCTCGATAATTTACGTGAGGTTGAGAATTTTGGCAATTAGAGTGAAGAGTCTGGATATTGGTGGTGTTGGTGGTAGGGTTGAAATGACCAATTCAGACAGCAGTGCCCCACCAACCGGTCATCAGAAGAGGAAGAGGAAATGATGGTGTCTGATTTTTGCCGCAGGATGTGAGCTGGAAGAACAGTGGACCAGAGGAGTGACCACCAAACTGACAATGGTTGACCCTGAGGGTGTGACAGTGTAGCGAAGCTTTAATAGCCTACACATTAGGAGATACAGGCTGATACGACGGGGTTGTAGAGCAGGGAAAACCTTCCTTTACAGATGGAGCAATGGCCGGCTTTCATTGGAGGCTGGAGGCCCTTTGACATCCAGTGTTGTTTTTTACCCTTGTTCCTTTTTCTCTGTGCACAGATATCGCATAATTCCTTGCATTAACAGCATAACTAAAAGCAAGAGAGTGTGTGTGTCGGGGTAGTTTAAATGCATCTTGCTGATAATGATGGAGAGTTTTTATTTGCACCATAAATAACTAAGTTGTTGTGCTTCGGAATAGATGGAGCTGAGCAACAATTGGTTGTTTGTGCGTGTGAATGTGTGTCTGTGTGTGTCTGTGTGTGTCTCTGCATGTTTGCACAAATCAATATGGCCGGTATCACCCCCCTGAGTCTGTCTCCCCCTGCTCCCGAAGATAAAGCGGAGAGAGCAGACCTACAGCCAGACGTATGAGTGGGATTAACAACAGATACTTATTTGGACGAAGAAAAGTGGCAAAAGCTAAAGATATAAGGATTCCAACACTTTTCATTATTTCGTAGAGAATGTGTACAGGAGCCACCGTTAAGGAAAAGGTCAAAATCAATCAATCTAGTGCTCTCCATCAACCTGCCTCAAATTGCATATTGACTCGATGTAACTGTCTCCAAACCGGTGGATTAGGTGCACGTCGACAACTCGAAGGCTGGAGTGGAGCTTTTTTTTTTGCCAGAGTATCCAGATGCTGCTGTTGGTTATCTCAGGGAGTTTGAGTTGATGTTACTAAGCCAGACTTGTTCATTTCACTCCCCCCCCCCGCGCTATCTCTTCCTCCACAGCTCTCGCTCTCATATCGCGGGGGTGTAAATGTGATGCCGGAGAGAAAAGGTGCCGGTGGTTTGTGGAGCGGAATGCCAAACATGTCCGAGCCCGCGCGAACGCGCGTGTACATCTGACACCTGAAAGTTATCGGGATCTGTAACTGTCTGCTCTCTGCAGAAGCTTGTCAGGGTGAAAAGTGTGTATTCTGCGCGTGTGTGTGCTCGCTGAGAATCGCTTTACGTTGACCCGTTGGAACGCGCTTGCCTCACATATAGCGTGTTGAACAAGGAAGTACTGGCTTTGATATGTTGATGAGAACCTTTTTCCGTGCAAACTCTCGGAGTCTCAGAGAGAACGCGGCCCGTCTGCACAAGTGCTTTAGTCTTTTGCTCAAGAGCACGACGGAGATGCTTCAGATGTGTTGTCCTTTCATTATAGAGCCTTCCTTTGAGGTAAGAGGATCCCAGGGAAACTTAGCATTTCATTGTGCCTCGCCACAGATAGGGATTGAATTATCTGTGTTCTCCTTAAATCCCCATTCAATTTTTTTTTTTAAAACAAGGATGATAGATTTTGTCTGCGGCGCCCGGGGAGCTGTGTACCCTGCTGCTTGGTAATGTCTTAAATTAAATCCCGCACCCATCCCAGTTGTGTCCATAACAATCCAAGGGCAGCGTTAGATCCTCAAATTGAGAATTTACTGAAAGGGCTTAGCACCGCAGCCAGTGATAGTGTTTTTGTTAAACATAATTCTATTTATCATTACTGTGTCCTCCAACAAAATGCTTTGTATCGCCCCAACAACAAATGATATGTGACTCTCAATCAGAAAGGTTGTTACCCATTAATGGAAGTTGATTTTTTATTTATCTTTTTCGCTTGTCAAGTATTGGTAGAAAGGAAGGAAGGATAGTTCTTTGAAGTGAAAGCAGAGGTCTCCTGCTGAGTTGCCCCGAGAAGAATTTCAAGGAACAGGAAGCAGGGTGGGAGAAGAAAAAAGGTGAAAACAGAGGTACTCAAAGGTTTTTGTTGAAACTGCGCAAGAATACTTAATTTTTTTTCCAGGCGAGGCTTGCTCCATAATTCAACAGTGTCTGGACCTATTTCCACGACTCGCACATACACACAGGTGCGATCACCTCGGACGCTGTGAGCTTGCCGTTGCCCTTCCTTGGAAGATTTGCCTTGAGAGGAGAATTGTCCTGAATGTTAATTCCACATAATAGTCTATATTTGATGTGCAAACAGAACCAAATTTAGACTTGGATGACAAAGTCTGGCAGTTACACATTTGGATGATGTCAAAAGGGCTTCCTTGTCACCTCTGATTTACTTCTGATGGGTCTCTGGTGAGTGAGTTGGTAGTTTGTGGGGTTTTTTTTTGTTTCCCTTTTTAAAAAAAAGCAAAAAGACCAGTGGTTTCTGAAACAGGCTCACACCCCCAAACAATTGTGAATTGAATGAAACGTGCACAGAACAGAATAAATTAAAAGAAAGGGTGTATTGGGATACACTGTTTAAAATACACAAGGAAACCATACAGCTTTTTTGTTGTTGTTTTTTTGTTTGGTTCATTAACTCTCGCTATTTGTATTTGGTCTCTGCTCAAGGTTTGACACTGAGGATACACAGTAAGTATCCTTAGGTTCCAAGGATTTTCGCAAAAAAAAACAAAAAACAAAAACTTCTCAATACACCTAAAAATGACTGCTGATTCGTGAAATCTTATTTGTTTAATTTGCAAATGCTGTTAGCCATGGTTATATTTCTGTACACACCTACCAGGCTGCCACCCCAGTAGTAGATCAAAACAATCACAATATCCCAGAGCCCAATTCAAAATGAGTAGGAAGAGGCTTCTCAGTTGCAGAGCAGGAACAAAATGGAGAAAAAGGTGGAAGAAGTTGAAACCATTTTTTTACCATAACTATGGAAGCATGGTAAATTCTCTTCTGGCTCTAATGAGGTACTGTTGAACTGGAAATCGATGGTGTAAAACTACACCTACGTCACAACAAGGAACCAACAAGAGAAATTGAACAATGATGACATGACGTGTCATGACCACAAAATCACAGAACCAAAAAATTGGAGAAAAATAAGTTGTGTGGCAGGAGAAGAAAATTGAAAGCATTAAAAAGATGAACACAAACTAACAGAATGGATGCAAACTGACTAAAAGGTCAAAAAGTATTCAGAATCTTTACACAAAATAAGAACAATGAAATAAGAAATTAATTAGAAATTAAGTAGTTGACGTAATATGTCTGCATAAGTACTAAGTTTAGTTTAGTCTGTCAGTGCATGGTTTCTTTGTTACAGACAGTAACACATTCATCACCTTTCTTTAATGTACGTCTCAGGTCCTTGGGGTAGTGAGCTTTGGGGTAGGGCATTCCAGATAATTACAGATAATCACACATTTTCTACATCAAAATCAATAACACAGGTTGGATGGATGGTAATGCCATTTGAAGTTGTATAAATAATTGAATTTGATGACAGCCTTCCACCATATCAAACGGACTCTGATGCAAGTGTAAACAAAAGGGAACAAATACCCAGAAGGTTTATTAAGTGGATGGAAAACTGACTCTATGGTCAGATATTACTCACATTACAAATTAAAGTAAGTCGTGTGTAGAAATTCCAAATTTGCTGTATTGCAAATTAAACATGCAAAAACTATTTCATGTAACAGCTCTGATGATTTAAAGTGGCCAACCTGACTTGTGACAGAGGCAATCCTTCTAATAGATCCACTCTGATTTATCGCTGAGACTCTCTACAATAGAGACTCTAATGGGCTTTATTCATATTTTTATTTTATGAAACACGATGAAAGGGGTCATGGTGGCCATTAAGTGGATTAATGGTACGTGTTGGGTAAAGAAGATGCCATAAAGCCTTAAAAGTGAACGCTGTCATCTGCACACTGCTGTCCTGATGGAGTGGGAGGGGCCACCTGATGCTAATAGACATAATTCAGCCATGTAATGTTGCATCACTGGGGGACAAGATGGATATCACTTGGCAATGTTATGGGATGTGTTGTGGTGTGCAGGCACATTTATGCAGGTTATTTATGCTCCTTAATGAAGAGCATAATGAAAATTGGACACAACTATAAATATGAGTGGGGAAAGCATAATGTGGAGGAATAATCATTGATGCAATTAAGATGTCGAACACATGCAGAGTGAGCTTGGCCTCCTGTGACTTTCTCCTCTTCCGCTCACTAAGGTTGTATTTTACCTTGAAACATTGCATTTAATCAGCCCGGGGATGTCTGCATAAATCCACTGCTCTTGCTCAAGGAGGCTGGCCAGTTAAATATGTTAATGCCAAAGCAATGAAGTCTCTGGTTGATCTATAGCCGAGGTTATTGACAACTGTTATTTGATTGTTAGCGGTATTTCTTTCATTTAATTGGTGAGTAAATGTGCTGGCCCAGGCAAGCCTTTTACACATTTTTCTAACACATTCAATTGGAAATAAAATAATAGATCCAACACTAAAGTGCCAGCTCAAATAGGTTCGCATCAATACTGGAAGCACTGTGGAAGAGACACACAGAGACCAAATTGCAAGGGTTCCACTGTAATTGAGCGTTGCTGTTTGGACTGTGGTGGTGGTGATGTCTGTCATGATGAAGTCTTAAGAGATCGACTGTGCAACTGTAGATGGGTCAAAAGATACAGACTAAATCTAAGAGAAATAATTGTGTCGTTAAAAAAAGGTTATCAAGAAAATAAATGTAAAAAAAACAAAGAACATTCTGTATCGGTATTCTGTTGCCAAAACCAAAATGATCCACTGGAAATATGTTCAAATGATTTTAGCCTTTTTCAGCAGTTAAGGTTGAATATGCATGTAATTTCAACAATTGGCCACGCAAATCAATGCTGTGTATTTAGGTTTACAGAGCTTGGAATCAAACTGAAGGGGGTGTTATGATATAAGCATGAGGGTGAAAAACAGAGCACAAAGAGGAATAATAACAGTACAGTTTACATGGTGGGGGAAATAAAAAATCTTTGTAAACACAATGTATAGAGCGGTTGATCTCTAGTGGTTATTCACAATGCCACTTTTCCACCAACCACGCTGACCGCTCGAGCAAAAAGTAGGCGTATGATCGGCCAGCTTCTTCCCAACCACAGTTATTTTCTAGCTTTAGAAATTAACAAATTCAAAGACTTTCCTTGGTGTGTAATTTTTGAAAGAATGTGAGGTGAAGACAGCAGGTCCCTCGTCTCTCGAGACTGAAGCAAATTAGGAACAAATGCTCATGAAGGACAGAGACTGGTTTCATAAAGCTAACTGATGGAGAATTGGCCAGTGAGTTAAACGGAAATGCGGTCAATTTAGTTAAATATGTGCGCACAGAATTGAAGTAACAAGATAAAAGACACAGCTCAGCTCAGATGATTTTTATCAGAGGGATTAATGACAACTTTGAGATAAGGGAGGATTTGTTTTGTTGTTTTTTTTCATTTTTTATCCTGGTATTACTTAAATTGTCTGGCGTCTTGGAAAGGCTGAAGATATGGTGTAAACGTGCCAATGTCTAAGCCGATGGACTCTCACACGATAATTAGGAAGCTGCTGGAAAAAAAAACTAGGATACGGTGAAAAAAGGAAGATCCCAGGCTGGATGTATTACACCGGGAGCCCCTGTGTAAATCAGCCCTGCAGCTTGATCACGTAGTGAAGCCTGTAAAACTTCCTGTCAGGCAATGACATCACTTCTATGAATGCAATTGTAAATCATATTCGGTCGTGGGGAGGCGGCGGCTGAAACACAGAATAACTCACTCAGGGAGCTATCACGGCTTGAAACGCTTTTTCTGTGGCTGCTACTCTTGTTGTGGGTGCGTCTGAATGGAGCAGCGAGGGACATTCTCCCTAAACGTGACCAGTGTCTGAATGATTGAGGGCCTTGGCTTGAACAGATTGGTAAAGCCATTAATGTTACAGAGCACATGTCAGAAGAGGGGTATGGATAGAATTCCACATAAAAGTCCTGCTAAGTATTTTGCAGCCCTGATAGGCATTTCCTAACTTCTAACTAATTTGTAGATAATTGGTCTTTGCCAGCTTCTATTTTCCAAATAAATGCTATTGAAAAAAAGTAATTTTTTAACTTTATCTTTGATTTATAAAATGACCAGCATGGAAAAGAAAATACAAAGACCTGTGTCAATTGATTTAGTTTTTGTTGCATAACAAGACAATAATGCACTGAAAATGAAGAAATCAGTCTCTAATCCTCACTTTGGATGTTTCTTCCTTGCTTCATAAAAACAACCCTGATGAGGCTGAACAACAGAAAGGTCCTGCTTCCATTTTCAAAAACATCCACCCAAAATGTTGTGTATTATTCCATACATCATACCCCCACCAAGTTCTGGAAAATTCTATAAATTTCAAGTAATTTCCCCTGCAGGGTAAAAAGCAGGGGGATATACCAAACACATTTGTCTGGGAGAACAAAGTTGCATCGACTAATGACACAAAAACATTCCCCTTAAAATGATTAGAGCAGCATGGTAGTGTGGTTGTTACCATTGTTGCCTCACAGTGTTTTTTTTCCCGGTGTCGGGTTCTATCTGGGTACTCTGGCTTCCACCCACAGTCTAAAAACATGCGTGTTAGGTTAATAGGACACTCCAAAACGCCCCTAGATGTGAGTGTGTGTGTGGTTGTTTGTCTCTGTGTGGCCCTGTGATGGACTGGTGACCTGTCTGGGGTGTACCCCGCCCCACGCCTTGTCAGCTGGGATAGGCCAATATAGAAAATGGATGGATGATTGAAAGATGAAAATGAGGAAAGAGAAAAGAATCAGTTGACAAGCAAATGAATTTCCTCCCATCTGTCAACCATTGTGCTAGTGCTGCTAAAACATGCGAGTCTGCCAATGAAAGTGGCACAGGGTGGCCCTGGAAATTATTTCACATTTCTGGGCCGACACAGGCAGTGGGATGAATGTGAAGACACACAGGATCAGTGTGTCTGCCCACAATCAGCCAAATACATCCAGACCTATTAGCCATTTCATTTAGCAAAAGCAAGGCAGAACGTCAAAATGTGGAATAACTTGTGAAGTTCTCATTTATTTTAGCTAATATTTTACTACATGCGTTGGTTTGCAGTTACTCATTGATAGATTAAGGTGCAAAAGCTATAGGGTTTGGGACTTTTTGAACCACTAAAATAGCACAATTACTTTTGAAATCAGCCCCTCCTTTTGACTTGTGAGCTGAAGAAAGTGCAGTCACCCAGGAAAGTATCACCAGGGAAGATATAAAGGACCTGGAGGTATATGAGGGTACACATATACACAAAAGAAGAAATATATGTGTGTTCACCAACATTGCATAGTGCATAGTGCAATGAAATTATTGGTTCCAACTGAGAAACAGCTTCCATTACACACAAAACGTTCAGCTATGGATACAATTTTAAGTAAAGAAACATTTTTAGTGTCTAAAGAGCTGTATATAGCTCACAAAATATCCCGTGTGGGGAGGTGTGGTGGAAAAAGAGAACGACATTGGCTTCTCATTGTGGTTCTCATCCAGAACTGTCACTTTCTGACAGCGGCAGAGGGAGGGAGAGGAAGTGGGGTCAGAAGATAGTGGAGACAAATAAGTTAAGAGGAGCCAGGAGCTGAAGTGACCTAGCTGAGCACTCTGTCTGCTCTGGCTCTCCTCTGTCACTGTCATACGGCCGCATTTGACCCCTTTCTCCAGAATCACATGCCGCCTGAGCACTTATGGCTTTTTCTTGTCTATGTCGCTCACAATTATACACGGTGGTCTCTTTATATCGTTTTTTACTAAGCTTTATCACTTACTAAACTAAATGAAATAAGTGAGTTTATAATCAATATGGGTTGAAGTGATGTACAACAAAAGGCATGGCTTCAAGCGATCTTAGTTCTCCGTATGAGTGAATGCCTTATTCCTTCTCGTATTGGGGTTTTGGCTTTGGTATGAATACAAAAGGCTTTGGGAGGTGGATTCCCCGAGCAGATGCTCCATGTACAGTCACGAAAATCAGGGGTAAACAGTGGGATGTGTGAAAAATGTTTTCCATACAAATCCTTATTATGTCTATACATCTTCCTACTGTATTGTAGGAGTATGTAGGATATCAAGCCACAAATACGACGGGGATGTAATTTGCGTATTGAGTGTGGGACAGAAGATTGTGTGTGAACCAGCATGATTACCTCTCCTCTTTG
Organism: Menidia menidia; assembly: GCA_907169785.1. Lineage (NCBI taxonomy): Eukaryota > Metazoa > Chordata > Actinopteri > Atheriniformes > Atherinopsidae > Menidia > Menidia menidia. Next base: position 14,659,530 of record CAJRST010036666.1, read on the forward strand.
AGAAGAAGGTATCACAGACACACAAATCAGAAAACAGGGCTTTCAGGGCGTTTCTACTTAACCCTTGTTTGTCCTCCTGCGGGCATTTATACCCCAAAATTAACTGAATTCGGGGTAGGAACCATTTACAAAAGATCTATTAAAATGATAGGTTTTAAAGACAACACTAGAATTAGGTTGATGTACACTTAGGGTGAGGACTGAGGTAAGGTATACTTACCTTGCCTGGGAATGTGATTGCTCAGATTAGGTCATATTAGTACATTTTCAATTAGGGTTCTGATAAAACACGTGTGGTGAAGACAAAGCCCCGCAGACTTAGTGACAGACTCGTCTTTGGAGAAGAGACATCCATGTCCCCTCGTTCCTGTGCTCACTTTTCTGTGGAAATGTGTTCATGTGTGTCAGAGGACTCTGTGTGAACACAACATGGCATCCTGATTCCAGGGCCAAACCTTGTCATTTTGTGCCTGTCACATTTTGTTAAGTATAGCACACTCTGCAGCCTTAATTTCCCACATTCCCCTAACGCCGATCCAGATGCTCACAAACAGCAGCTCTCGAATGGCATCCTATTCATTACATCCCACTGCACACAAAGAAGGGAGCACGCACACAATGCACAAACACACAGCTATAGCTTCCACTTACAGATGTAAACTAAAAGCTTTATTCCCTTAAAAAGTGTACATGTAAATAGTTAAAACTGCCACCAAATAATGGCATTATATAATTGAACTTTAATACAGGAATTATTATCAGGATTTCCATCCTAATGGATGGATATCCATCCATCC
>CAJRST010036666.1:14660336-14680934 GCA_907169785.1 Menidia menidia
CCATCCATCCATCCATCCATCCATCCATCCATCCATCCATCCATCCACAGTAGCCTTATTCTCTGCAGACACCCAAGTGGATGACGTTTATCGGAATTGAGGGCACAGGGCATTTCAATCTGTCCAACAGAAAATACCCTGTGTTGTAAGGCCTTTCCTTCTTTAAAAAAAAAAACTGGGTCAGGACCATGAGGTTCCAAACACTTTTTACGAGTTATTTGTCCTACTGAAAAGTCATTCAGTTGGAAGGAAGGGTGGAAAATTTGGCATTGTGTCCTCAGCTGACGACACCAAATGCCCAAAAAAAAAAGAAAAAAGAAAAGAAATCAGAATATGTAAATCTTAGCGCACACAGTGATGGAGCAAATCAGTTGAAAAAGAAAAAAGTCAACACACACATGTACAGCAGGGTTTGAACAACTTCTTAATTGATGCTAAATATTCTGTTATTGTTACCTTTTGGATTTGGTAAGTGGCACAACAGAACAGCGCAACAATTAACCACAAAGCAGAGCTTCACTTCCTGCTTTTGCTCTCAAAAGGTCATTCCAAACAAATGATGCAGGATGTGGGAAACTGAGCAAAAAAAATAGCGTACTGATTACTCTCATGCAAAGGTAAAAAGGAAGTCTTTTAGCCAATTAACCCTCGTTGATACGCGGCAATATACTCACAACGCTCACTGACAGGATAGTGTAGAAAAGGATGCCACCATTAGCAAATGTATGGTATATGTCTTCACAGCCCGTGGAAAAGCAGATGGGGAGCGAGGGGACACAATGTGTATTTTGCTCTGAGGAGCCTCTGCTCGCTGTCAGCAAAGTTATTAGATAGGACATACTTACAGTACACACCAGTGCCTGAAGTCAGACAGAATGAAGGCTATGGACTGGTCACAAGAGATCCGTCTGAAATCATTCTTGGGGTTTCTGTCTCTCATACAAGGAAGTGGGACAGAGATTACTTTATTACATTTCCATCACAGTAATACGAGACAAATATCCCAAGAGAAATGCTTTATGTTTTTTCCTCATGGCTGAGACGGCAGCGGTTGTTGAGTTCTGTCCACTAACTGCATCCGTAAAATATGGGATGTGTTTCAAATGCTGAAAATGAAATTGTTTTCTTCTTCTAACGATGGTGCGTAAACATCTGGACGCTACTTTGTACCCAATTTTCTCTGGTGGTGAAACAGTAAAAAGGTCTCGACTGCCCAATTGTATTGCTGAAATATGCAAGGCCGTCCCTGAGAATTAAGTCTGGAAATCTGGATTGAAGCGTATGTTACCTTACAGAGTGCAAATGAGCCAGATTCCACAGAAACTCCGTGATCTTTTTAATTAGTTTTCACACTGTTAAACCTCTCTGAAAAACCCTGCAGAAGTACTTTTTTGTAACCATGTTATTGACCTGTTTGCCAAATATTCAGATGCAGATTTTTCCTCCAGTTTCTGTCCGACTGACTGCTCTCTGTAAAGTGGAATTTAAGGATTATAATGTGATAACACCAATAAAAACGTTTCTAACTTTCTACACATTTATGTTTTCTACGTTGTACTGTGCATAGAATACTAGCTTACAGCCCTGGCAAATAATTGCACTCTGATATATCAAACAGAGTCCCCACTTTTTGGTAGGGAATTTGCGGGAAAGAGTCTTGAACAAATGATTTATCTTCAACAATAGGCAACATGTTGGCAGAAAAATAATCACAGTGAACGGTTTCTTAAGTTGTATGTCTAAAGATATGTGCAGTTTAAAAGTTATTATGGCAGATGATTCATTACTACAGAGTCACTCTGATCCCAATCCAGCGCAAACAGCTGTATTGCATGTAGCTGCTTTATTTTTCACGGTGAAATGATTAATATCGCCGACTCTTTTTAAGGCGCACACTTCAGGTGTGGTAAGGGGTTCACCTTGACTGGCTGAACAAATATAATACATTATTCCATGAACATAGAACAGTAGGTGGCCTGAGCCACAAAGAAGCATAACTATACCAATAACCCACACCGAAACAGAGGTGTATTGATTTCTCTGCAACGTGGGAAAGGGGGCAGGTGGTTTTATGTTTATTTCTGTCCATGTGAGAAAAGAGCGGAAGAACAAATGGAAACAGGTATAAAACAATAGTACCAAGATTGTAATATAGGGAATAATTACGGTATGAGCAGAGAGAAAGGACCTGGCCTGATAAAGCGACTTGCCATTTATCATTGCTTGATTCTGTGGGACATAAACTCGTTCCAGCGGCCTGCATGCCCTGACAGTGATACATGAAGTTATGCCAGGGCAGGGGATGAGCTAAACATATTTTTGTGGTTTGTCGATGAGACGTTGCTTTAAACTTCAACAAATGCTTTGAAGGTTCTGAGGAAGTCGCGCCGTTGTTGTCGATGACGATGTGTGACATTCGTTGAAGTTCCTTTTCGTCAAGCTCTAACAGTCACGTGGAGGGGACACAAAGCTCCCACTGATCTTTAATCAATTTATCCTGCAATAAGCCGCAGACTTAGTTGGAAGATGATGCTGCATTAATATTCAGTTTCATTTCAGTTCAAACGAGGCTTTTTAATGTCTGACATATTTACCTTTGAAAAGGGAAGACTTTGAATGATTCCTTCATTGGGATTTCCAGCCATATGGCTCCCTTGAAGTGTGTTGTAGAATACTAAGAAGGCAGCAAAGGTTTACATAGGAGGTTTTGTTTGATTGCTTTTGATTTGATCTTAATTTCATCCCGAATATAACTGATCAAATCTTACATAAGAACGTGCCGTCTAACACTTCATTGCACGTTTTTAAACTATTTTCATAGAGGATTTTGATCGTACATGCAGAGGCTTCAGGCCGGCGTGGGCATGAGAAAGAAATATTATCAGCATTCTCTGCAGTACAAATGTAAAGAATAAAACAAAAAAAGACAATAATTACACACCCGAAAAATTTCACCCTGTTTATTCATTTCCCACTGCTTCTGGAAACTGACTAATTAGATGAGGTCAATATACTGTACATCAAGTCATTTGAGATTGGTTGAATGTGTTTTTTTATGGGAAAATGAATATGCCTAACTCTTGTTTTAATTCCACCGACAGTCCGCTGTAAAGACTGCTGGCAATTGATTTCGGCATTACCAGCTGAATTTAATCCATGTATCCTGCATAAATCATACACTAACCTTGAATAGTGCTGGAGCCAGACATTTTATCTCTATTAAATCTGAGAGTTATAATTAACATTGCCAGTAAGTCCTGTTTTAGTTACACTGGCCATATGCTCGTCTCCCCGAGCCTCACAACAGCTAAATCAGTGGTCGTCTCTTTTAACCAGAAAACACAATGTGACAGAAACTGGCAAAGCCTGCTTCTCTCATCTTAATACCACTGTGGGTGCCAATGCCTTCTTTTGCTCTCTGGAGAAGTAGAAAAGAGCTGCAGTAGGTGGCAGTGTTGCGCTTCTGCTGTTCTCATGCTGGATTGCTGGGCTCTGCTAAGGCCCAACATTGATTAATTAGTTTATGAAATGTTGTGTGGACTTTGGTGCATTGGCTTTCGTCCGTTTTTGGCTCTCCACCTCTGGTCGCAGACAGATTAACAGATAAATGGATCACCATGGAGTACTCCAATGGTGCAGCAGGAATCAATATCTATTGTCCGGTAATGGCTCAAGAGAAGAGACAAGAATCTCTATTTCTCCTTATTCTAAACCCTCCGCCCTCAAACCTCAAACTATTACACTTTGACACAATGTGAAATGAACTATTGTGTACAAAAAAAAAAAAAGTTTGGTGGAAAATATAAAATAATAGCTTTTGTTGAACAGGAAACAAAACAAGTCCAGAAGAATGTCCTATTTAGTCTGAATGTGCATTCAGAGTGTTCAAAATATTCATACCTCAGGTGATGGAAAACCTTTCAAGCTTTGCTAAATTGCCATTAGCAGTTAAGCATATTGTTAATTTCAATGAAAATTAATTTCCTTTCGTTTTCATTTTGTAAGGTCAGCTAACTTTGAATAGCTGAGCGCGAGTCCACCATTATCATTAAATGTGTCTTGATTGGGACTGGCCCTGACTGAACAGTTTATAGGCTTGAAATAGAGCAGGAAATTGTGGGTGCAAACCTTCTGGGAAAATGATAAGGAGAATCCTCTCTTTTTAATGAATCAATTGTGTTTCCAGCAAAAGAAATTAATTACACACCTAAATATTGCCTATTGAAAAAGACAAAGAAGCTAAACACTGGCAATCAGTCGAGACAGACAGACACCTAATTTGTCATATGAATGAAATAGTGAATGAAACATCATTAATTAGCAAGAATAATAACAACAGTTGCTGAGAGGGTACAGTGAAGGGTAAAGGCAAATGCTAGTGATCAAAAGCTCTGGAGCTGAAACAAAGTTTGCTCTGTCAGATCACACAGATATACTGGAATTAATGTCTGGATGGATAACAGATAAAAACAGTACAACTGATCTCACTTGTGCAGTTCTGTAAGGAATTTACATAGATGGACGCAATGTTCTGTTTTGCTTAAACTTAATAAGCCTGTCAAATAACATTTTCATCTTTTTAGCGGCTACCAAGAGCCTTGATCTGATGTAAACCAAAGTATCTGTGTTTTACAAATGTGTTTCTCTCCCTGCCTGTCTGAGTGGGATGATATGAAGATGTTAAGATTCTGAGATTAACACGGACTGCTGGGTTCATCCCTCCTAGTCGACGGAGACAGACGCAGTGACAGTGTTTTTCTTTTTCTTTTTTTTGTTGCAAACAACATGATATGGATTTTTATGTGTAAAGCCCTCCCAGAGAGGAAAAAAAAAAACGCACTGGTGTGTCCACAAATCTATTCAAATCTAGTTCCTCTGCTGGATTGTTGAATAATTGGTAAAGAAAAAAATAAATCCACAGTTGCTGCACAGAGTGCCCTCTTGAACCTAGGCTCAGACTTTTAGACGACCTCTTTTCGAGAGTGGCGCCATGTAAGCCATCACTAATTCAACACCCCGCACCATGCCCAAGCAACAAAAACACACCACGGTCGGAAAAGAAAGCCTCATATTTAATGCCAGCCATGTGTGAATATAATCATATCCATTTTTCATATCCCCTTCTCTTTGAAACTGCAGAAAATGGCAATTAATTTTTCATAGCATGAATTAGAATCCTAATTTGGAAACGTGAGATCAAAAGGAACTATTTCAATGGCTGGCTAGTAGAAGTAATCCTTAGTGGCCAAGGACAAGAGGCTGCAGTGTTCAAGATATTCCCAGTGGCAACTTCACGGCAGAATGTGAAAGAGGAATCGACTGTTTGTGTGCTGAATCGCATTAATAAACCACGTACCTATTAAACCAAGGCAATACTCACATTAGAATCATGCCTCTTTTTTTCCAAGAAGATTTTGCTTTTCAAAGTGGCTGTAATTCTGTTACTCCAGTGATCGGTCTGTGCTTACATCATCCCCATAGGTGGTGCAATACATATTGAGGCTGCTAAGAATTAGCTTCACACTCACTCAGTACAGACAATGGGAATGTCTGCACCGGCTCCTGAACAGTGCATGTCGGAAATGTGGGTAGAAGGTTTGCCTGGGTTGTGGATCAAAAGAATCGAACTTTGGTTCAGCTCTAATTAATTACAGTCCTGAGGGCAAGAGATTACACATAGATATGCAACAAAGCACAGATGCAGACACTGGATAACATTATAGATATGAAAAAAACTTGACTTGTGTCTATGTTCGAGGCCTTAGTGAAGTCATTCTGTGTGACCAAACCTAACAGGGTTTGACACCGTGTTTGACACAGCAACTTTTCTTCTTTGAGGAATCCATGACATTTTGTTTTCATGATCTGTTCTCTGTTTGTCGGATGGATACTCCGAAACTGGGCAAAAAAGATAGTTATTTTAAAGTTGAAGCATTAGAGAGGACAGTATGTGGGAGCTGTGATTAGCTGTGAAGAGGCCAGGCAGCGACTTCTAGGGCATTTCTGTTAGCAAACACTGAGGGAGGCAGGGGCGACCTGGAGCACGGGATCACAGACTTGTGTGTCTCTGCGTACATGTGCTTGTGCATGCATAATGGAATCTTTCTAAATTAGGCAGCGATGGGTACAGCTTTGCTGACTCAAATGCAGGGAGTCACTTCCACATGATCATTTTGCTGTAAAGAATTCTGATAGTTGACTGTCCAGAGATCAAAACAAACCCATCGGAAAAAACGTGATAAATCATTAATCAACGGAAAGAAATGAGATCGTGACTATGCCGACCCAGGAGAGTTTAGCAGTTTTGTTCATGTGCTGACTAGGGAAAAAAGAAGCCCCTTTAACTGGGATAACATCACATTCTCGACCTCACACTGAAGCAGAGTACATATTTTTCTAATCGATTTGGATGCAAATCCTCCAATGGAGGCAAACAAGGGCTTTAGTATTCATGTGGGCATGCAAGCCTCCCTCTGTGTTAATAATGGTGTCCTCAACAGGCTCAGGCCATAATGAGGATTTGCAAATTCAAATCACAGTCTACTACATATGTCAATGCCATCAATATATCACAGCTCTGGCGCTACAGTTTCCTCCCCTCTTTCTTGTACAGTCCGACTTCTTGACCCTTCCCACCTCAACGAGGAAGCAGTAAGAAAGCTAGCGGTGCTCGCATCAAACAATGACAAGATGACGACTGGCCTCTGCCCCCCCCCAAGCAAAGCCTATCAACAGGAAGTGAGAGGAAGAAATACAGAGAGAAAATGGTGAGGTTGCGTTGCTTTTTTTTTACTCCTTGTCAACATTTCAGCATGTGATGCAAGGAGATGTTGGTGGAATTCATTCCACTTTATTAAACTGCCGAACAATCCTATTTTTTTTTCTTCCGTTGACTCTCGCTCCTCTATATGCCTCTTTAACTCTGTTTTCCCACAATGAGCGCCCATCTCTGCTTTAACTGTGTCTAATAAATGTTTCGTGGAATGGGGACATAAGAGTCTATCTGCTTCAGCTTGCCAGCTCTCTGTGCATTGAGCACTGAGTGTTTATGCAAATGAGTGCTGGCTTGCAGCTCTGCCTCTGGTCTGTTCTCAGTGGATGCTATTCTGCACAAAAAAAAAAGGAGTTAAAGATGGTATTGTTGCCAAAATGAATACAATTTTATTTTGAGCTACGGTAGTAGCATGTTGCATTGTAGGCTCATTTCTTTAGAATCTGTACCATCGCTGTCAAATAATAGCATGTAGCTTGTTTGTTGCCATATTACAAAATAGCCGAGTCTCCCCTGAGCTAGCCCTCTCTTTGTGAAGCTTGCTTCTTAATAGTTCCTTTGAAGAAGTTGAGGCTATTAAAGGCAAAGTGCTTGATTAATTAAGCAGTTAAAGGGAAAGCGCAGAGCAGTTGTTTACTGCCTTTTGGTCAACACTTGTTAGCTGCTGTTTATTAAAAAGGAATCCTTTGGGTGAGCAGACCCCTTAAACAGGGTTAGAGCCTGTTGAAAACAGTGTTTGGTGGTGAGTAATTGGATTGCAGCTTTGTGCATGTGTGTGCCTAAATGTTGGGAATGGAATGGTGCCTGGGGTAGTGTTGCATACACACAATTAGATAAAAACAACAACCAAAAAAAATCAACAAAAAAAACCCAAAGAAATACCCAGACCAACAAAGCCTTTGCCTTGGAAAGAAGGTATAATTTTATAATTAATCTAATTCAGTCTCAGTGCTGCTTAATTTGTCTCCCTTGGATTGACCACAGTTCTACAAATGGAAATGTCCGACAAGGACCCATTTTCAATCGATACAAAATGCTTTTGGAAAGATAAACGACAAGTGGAACCCTTAATCACAAGCCGGGAAGTTCTGCATATCATAAGACCCGGTAATGCACGTGGGAAATAAATGATTACGTTAGAAGCAGCTCGTGAGTTGTGATATTTACACATATGGATATGAGTCAAAGAGAAATTTTAAAATAGCGAAAGAATGGGAAAAAAATCACAGAGCTGAGGTAGGTTTTTGGTGATAGCTGTAGATTAAAGATGCCAACCATAACATAAAAAATGGGATAGGATGGAGGTCCTGCCATTGGTTGTCATCATCATCAGGAACGTTGTCAGCTGAGCTTCAATTCAATAAAAGAAATCCAAATGGAAATATCACATTGCCTTGACAGTTTGAATCTTTGCATTCGCATTTTCCTATAAAGGCAAATATGGGACCACTAAAGGTAAACAGAGGCGCAACCTCTGAGCTATAGGTGGAAAGTTCCCCCCACTACTATATACAATTTGTCCGTTTTTCATACCTGTGCTCTCTAAACAAAGAAAAACATGCATGTTGGAATGAATATGCATACACACACACACACACACACACACACACACACACACACTCTTCGTTTCATTCCAGCTATTTGCTAAAATCAATAAAGTTAATTTTATTTTTCATTTCTCAATGTAAACGCAGCACCCCATCTTTCCATAAAATAAAAAAAAATGTTGATATTTTTGCAAATATCTCATCATCATAAGTATTCAGACCTCTTTAAATTATTTTGTAACCTTGGCCAGATCTGTGCTTTGCCACAATTCTGTCTCTGAACTCCTTGTGCAGTTCCTTTGACCTCATGATTCTCGTTTGCTCTGACACACACTGTGGGCTGTAAGGTCTTAAGTAGGTCTTATATAGACAGGTGTGGGCCTTTCCTCATCAAGTCCAATCAGTTTAATTAGACACAGCTGGACTCCAATGAAGGAGCAGAACCATCTCAAGGAGGATCAGAAGAAATGGACAGCATGTAAGTTAAATATGAGTCACGGCAAAGCATCTGAATACTTATGACTATTTGATATTTCAGTTTTTCTTTTTTAATAGATTTGCAAAAATTCTACATCCCTTTTTTTCTGTCAAGATGGGGGTGCTGAGTGTACATTAATGAGAAATAAAAGGAACTTTTTTCATTTTAGCAAATGGCTGCAATGAAACTAAGAGTGAAGAATTTAAAGGGGTCTGAATACTTTCCTACCCACTGTATATGTATATATATATATATATATATATATATATATATATATATATATATATGTGTGTGTTTGAGCGAGCAAACTTTCAGATACAAAGCACTAAGCTGACAAGCCAAAGTGAGCTGTTTGGATAAATTGGTGTGTGCTGATGCATGCATACTGTGTGTAACAACACTTGGAGTAATGACTAGGTTGCCCCTTATGTAACCTTTGCATGCTGACTTAAGGAGATGGATGCTGCCTAGTGTAAGACAGCTGCCAGACAGCACAGAGCTATGGATCTGTATATGTATATGAACTTGTCTTTGGACTGTTTCCAAGAAGAAAATGGAAGATGACATGAGTGCATGACATTGCATCTCGTAGAAGTATTCATCCCTTTTGTGTGTTTCACTTTTTATTTGCCTGACAGTATGTCAAAAGAATGAAATGTTTTTTGGTATATCAAGTCATGGACCTGCACAAAATCCTCCAGACTGTTGAAGTGTAAAGAAAAAAGGCATTATGATCTGATGTTATCTTCAGTAGTGAAGTAATTTACTTTTTATCATCGCATATCACCAATGTAAGTGTGCTATGATCCCTTATAGTAAATCTTATGGTATGTCCACATATTAAAACACTTACTGTAAAACATGGTGGTGGCAGCTTCATGCTATGGAATGTTTTCCATTCGCAGGGCCTGGGATGTGAGTGTGAACTGAAAAAATAATGGGAAGTCATTTGAGTGGTTGAAGGGGAAACTTTGAAATGGTGTAGTCACAGCTCAGATCTCAAACATATCTGTGGCATCTTTTAAGGACAGCCACACAGTAGCAGAGTCCATCCAGCCAGACGAAACTGAACCAATACAGCCAATTCCAAAAGGACGGACATTTTAGAAGGTGGGCAAAACTAACAAAATTATACCCAATGATTCTTGCATTTAGGATTTCTGCAAAATAGACAGACCTTTTCTTCTGATTTTGTATTGCTTCTCATTTTAGTTGTAATTAAATATAGTTTACCCCTTCAAAGTGGTGCCCATTAAACAAACAAGGATACAAAAAAAATCACAATTTCTGGTTGTAAACAAAATGAATGAGAAAAATAATTCCAGAGAGGCTGAATACTTTCACACCATTTGAAATAATATATGTGGGATGAGAATTCTCTCTGGGCTGCCACAAATGTTCTGGACCTCACTTTGATCACTTCAGCATCAGATTAGCTGCGTCTGTAAATAAACAGCGAAAAAAGAGAGGTTGCTTTTTGGCTTTTGCTATTCCAGGATGGTTTACAGAGACTGTTTGCTCATCTGTAAATGGCATGCAGGAGTCGGAAACATTAGTCCACAGAGTTTCCCATTTTGGACACCTTTTTATTTACTGAGTATTACATTGTCCCACTCAAGCTTTTTTTTTTTACATGATAAAGCTTTTGATTTTGTAACCTCTTGGTGTCACTTAAAGGTCTCAGAAAGCTTTCACCCCCAAAATATACACAGACCAACATATTGCACCTTGCAGCTTAATTGAAACTGGGCGCCTGAGTGGATACCACTACAGTGTGTGTCAGATGCTGCGTGTGCGCGAGCTGCCGTTTAATTTGATTCTTCGACGAAACAATGATTGCAGGCATTTTTGATGTGAGCCCCCCCTCCCTTCACCCCCCACCCCACCTATCCGCGCTCTAAAAATAATCTCTTTCTTGATGGGTTCCCAAGTGAGGCAAAGCTTGTTCGGTAAATCTGTGAATCACTGTGACCTCGTTTAGCTGAATGCTAGCCGTTCAGAGCCAAGATTCTCGCAGTCGTAATCCTTGTGGCACTTGGTTTAAATCATGCACTTTTATAACCTCCCTCCCCACCCTCACAGAAGAGACTGAAAAAGATGGCAGGCTTTGTGGTTGCAGAAACTCGGGACTTGAATCATCTCATCGCACTTTGCCGTTACTGGATTTGTTTTTGGATTTATTGTTGATGGAGTTTTTAAAGGGCAAGTCAATGGTGCCTTTTATGTTATGCGGCCCACTCTGTTGAGGCCACTATAATAGCACAAAGCTGAGATCTAAAACACCCTGGCTCACATTGTTGGCAATGTAACGGTCACATGACTCCTTTACCGAGTTTATTCAAGCAATAAAAATGCAACACAAACATTAAAAGTCAAAGGTTGTCCTGTTACCTTGAAACAAAGGAGAGGGAAGTCATTTGTGGCGGGTGAAAGTTTTCAGTGTGACAGGGTGAAAAGTTTCTAAGAAATAGAGTTGCTGTTGTTCTTTTTGTCTGGCAGAAATTGGATATGTGTGATAGAAGGATCATGCGAGCAAATTCTATTTTATAAGGTCCTGAACTTCATCAAGACTCGCAGCATGGGGCCATTATCTTCACCCAAAGAGCCATGCGGGACCTCGGCTGCTGATGGGATTAAAGAACAAAGGGAATCATGGGATTAGTTGTTTACGGTAATGGTGCTGGAATCAGGAAGGCAGGCATTTGTTTACCTTTGTCTTTATTCTTTTATTCCATTTCATCGGCCCAGCGTTGTGACTCCCTGTCAGAGGGAGGGAGAGGGGGGTGATATCTTGTTTGGCTCCTAACAGCATCACTTGGAGAAGAAAATGAAAAGAGATGGTGATAACAGAGACTTGTGCATTCATGCACACTTCCTGCTGGCCTGTCCACCCCACGCTGCTCACAGGGCAATTCAGGCCTGGCAATTTGGGGCCGAGTTAAAGTGGAGGGAAAAGCAGGAGCGGGAGAAAACAAAAAGGCAGACCCGGGGAGTGATTGGTGGAGCGGTGGGGGACAGATGTAATTTTCAGACAACGGCAGGGAAGTGATGTAATTTTCAGAATGCAATTTATGTGTACGTGTTTGCACACATGCGCATGTCTGTGTGTTGTGTAACGTCAGACGATGCAGACGGTTTGGTAGCACTTGGATGGCGAGCTCATCAACTGAAGGAAACAAAGCATCTAATTTTGACACTTGGGTGTTTTTGGAAGTAAAAAAAATACATGTTTTCACGATATAATAGACCCCCTCAAACTAAAAGGAAGGTCTTTGTTCTCTGAATAGGCTTGTGTGAATAGTTTGGTACCAAACACATTTATCTTTAGGCTCTGTTAAATGAAGTTAAGCTTAAAAGCTTTGGCTGTCAAGAAACTAATATTTAAATTTTTCTTCTTGCTTTTCCATCTAACAACTCAGTTAAAAGCAACATCAAAACTAATCTCTAGCAAATGAGTCTGAATTCTGACAGAACGCTAGTGATACCCCTATCAATTTAAACTCTAACTTAGTTTTTCCCGTCTCTATTAGCCAAACTACGGATGTGACAGGGCAAAATTGTGTAAAGCATTATGCTCTTTAATGTCCTGTTGAACAATTAGTCAGACATATGAATTAAAGAATACAAAGCCATTTACTGCAGATGAATCAATCCTTTGGAAGCAAATATCCATTTAGGAGGAGAATGTCTTTAAAAAAAAAACATATTAAAAATATACAATTAGATATAATGTTTGCATTATTCTCAAAGCAGTTCGGGTGTGCTGGAATGATCCCTTTGCTTTCTATTAGTACACATTTAGACGGATGGACAGGCGACATCCATTGTGCATACCACCAATTCTAAGCAGGGTTGGAGTCTATATCCCAGCTGACATCAAGGAACATGCGGTGTCACCCTGCACAGATTGCCAGTCCATCACAGAGCCATACTTAGACAAACAACCACTCCTAGGGGCAATTAAGAGTCTGCAATTAACCTAACATTCGTGTTTTTGGACCGTGGGTACCTGGAGGGAACCCGTGCAGACACGGGGATAAGAAGCCCCCAGGGATTCAGACCCGGAGCCCTATTGCTGTGAGGCGGTTAACCACCACACAACTCCACCGTGCTGCCCCATAGTCCTAATTTAAGGCCATTTTCACACATTTTACACAACACAGCCTCCCTCATTTCAGGGCGCTCTGTTTAGGTCCGTAGGTTTTGTAATCATTCAGGTGTGTTTAATTTCTTCATAACCGCAGGGATAAGATACCTTCCGTCCAAAGTTCGGAGTCGGTGCTTGCCATTGTTAAAAGTGAGGAAAGAGGCTGCATCAAGTCAAGGTTATGTCGAGTCCAGCGTATGGCCCATGGATATATTGGCATGCAGTGAGCTCGGGCTTTAACCGGTGACTTTCTGACAGAAAGACCCTCACAGCTACAGCCAACTTTTATACGTTCACAGCCACAAGATAGTAGGGGTTTTAAGAGGAGGAGAATCTGCCATTTACACCTGCCTCTTGTCTGTAAATTAAATGCGTGTGATTCGTTTTATTGGCCTTTGTCATTACGTTACAGAGTTGAATCACTAAATCCTTCAACCAGAGGTCACACAGAGGCAGATGTATTAAAAATCATCTCATAATCTGGCCTGATAATTGGGTGGTTTAAAATAATAGCCCATTACCAATCACAGATATTATTAAGGATGTAAACACACTGGTCATGACCTCATGAAATCACTAGTTCTTTGCAGCTGAGCAGCTTTTATTTGCACATTCACCTGAAGGTAAGACGAGCGTTTATCACCCAAACGTGTGTGACCCCTTCGTCCTTGTGTTTCTCCGTATCTTGATGTAGGGTTACCCCCCTGGTATAAAACACTCAGCCTCCGCAGCGGCAAACTTTATAGGACACCTGTGGCTGACGGATTTTATGGGCTCATCGGTTGCATGGTTTTTACATTTTCCAATTGACAAAGTGACATATGCTGCTGGAAACAAACACTGTGTCCTGGAGAACCCCGGCCCAGCCCGCCGCGCACAGGTGGCGACAGACTACACCAAACCCATGCGCCCCTCATCGTTCTGCTGATGATTGCGCATGAACCACAAACGTGTTGTTTTATTTGACCGTAATCAAATCAAAATGATGATACAGTGTCAGTTTAATGCTCAATTACGGTCCTTTTTTAAAAAAGTGCTCTGTGTAACTGTTCCCATTTGCATACATTTAGCATAACCAAGCTGGCAGAGGCTGACTAAGAAAAGCAGTAGTTATATATCTCCTTCAGGCAAAGCACCTCGATTCTTTTGGGGGCAGTTGAAATTCTGCCGAAGCCCAGTTTTCATTTTCATTGCTGCATTTGCATGTCGTCCTCAATTCTGCCCCCTTGAGTTATATCAGGGGGCTTTATCACCTGAAATAAAGTAGAGATAAATGTTGCAGAGAAATGTAAACCTCCCCACAGGATCTATATGCATCGTAAGTGTGTGTGCAAGCGGGCATGAGTACGCCTGCTTGTGTGTGTGTTATTTAATGCTCTAAATCTCAAATGTGAGTGCAAACTATGAGCATTGTGCAGACTCGGCTTCTCTTGGGGGTTTTGCTGAGGATGCACTTTCAGTTCAGGGCTGCAGGAGGTCACTGTCTTGCAGAGTGCACATGCTGACACATGCACACACATCCACTTTTGTCAACATGTGCATGTATCTATGTAGCTTGACATTTAACCCCAATATGGATCCGGCCACCACTAAGAGAAGTCCATTCCCTGATGACATTTCCAGCAAGTTACCTCAAATGATTAGTTAAAGCCAGTTTCACTACTTCTGACTGGGAAGGGGGACTCTATCTTTTGTTGTCCACCACTCGGTATAGATTGACAGCCATGGGTTTATATGGATTGAACAAAAAACGGCCTTTAGAAAAATGGCATGGATCTTTAGAAGGACACTCGGGAAGAGATCCCTGGACCTCAGCTGCTGAGACAAACCATAGCTCCTCTGACAAAAACATGTTTACTGAATAGTAAAATGTGAAAGCTCATGCTCATTTTATTTTTGTCTTTTTGCACCTGTGGCTCCCCTTTTATCTTTTTTGTACAATTTTCAAAGACTTGAGGTGCTTCACCTTTGGGCTTTTTTCCCTAAACTTTTGATCTCGCTTTAGAGTCTTCTACCAGAAAGCACAGCTCAAGAGAATACCTGCTGAAAAACTGTTGTGCTGAAATATATGGTAAATACAAGCAGTGGTGTTGAAGTGGTGAGTGAGTAAGCCACAATGTTAGCGGCCTAGGGGCAGCAGTTTTGTTTGAGAGCAGGTAGATGTACTAAAAATATTTGCCAGGTGATTTTTCCTCACCGCTTTAGTTGTAAAAAGTAAAAGTCCCCTTAACACCCACCCTTCCCCTTTTTTCATTCTTCACGCAAATGTAGATCTATCTTATTTTATCTACCTAGAGCATTCAGCGACTACTAAGTGAGGGATGCCAAAACCACCACATTTACAGCTTTCTTAATGCAAACTGATTCCTGAGAAAGACAGCCCATTGGCTAAGTCAGGCACTGCTGATATATTCTGATCATGAAGCAGTGGCACAAAGATATTTCTTTTCTTCTCCCTTTTTCCCCCACTGATCCAGGCCTGCCCAGAGTTGTGCGCCTGTGCAGACTCATAAGTGGTTAGCCAAAGAGTGCGGAGGATCACCAGTCATTTAATCACATGACGTGGAATAAAACAATGCTCTCATGTGATATCCCACCAATATCCAATTTTATTATTCCTGGGGGGTAATTGACGGAGCCGGAAGAAAAAAAGTGGCACAGTTGAAACCCAATAAAGAAAACAGAAGTAACTGGTTTCGCTGTGTATATGAGACAAATCATCATTCTTAACCATTCTTCACTCTCTAAAGTATAAAACATGTACTCAAAAGCAGACCCCTGTGTCTAACTGTACCTGAATGCAAGAAAAACAAATGGAAACTTTTCTTTTTCTCATACAGAGAACATGACTCATCTCATCGACGACAAATGGAATTTGATTGGGTACTGCTGAGACAGAGTGAGGGAGCAAAAGACGGCACTCTTTGGCCAAGCTATGCAAAACTCTGCAGATCACAGTCCCTCTGGCAAACTGTAGGTGGCAGAACTGAAACAGATCCCATTGGACTCCCTGTGGGCTTGTCGCTGTGCATTCATTTTTTGGGGAACAAGCAATGGATGCAGACAGGTAGGATTCTGGCTCTACATGCTTCAGGGTATACACGGAGGCTTCTTTTTTTTCTCAATTTAGCAATTCCCATTGCAATGCATAGACAAAACTTTGCTCCAGTCTAGCACAAAGAGGGTTTCCTTCTGTCAGCAGAATTCTCTTTGTTGGATCTGAAGTAGCCCTTCAGTGGATACACACACATTGTAGGATTCTATTATCTATCAAGTTTCCCATCTTACATTTGTGCCCATGTTATTGTAAGTGTACACACGGAGTGATGGGGAGATATGTTTCCAGAAAATGAAAATACATTTTCAATTGAGAAAAAACACATGGTCGCATTCTAGGGAGCCTGCTCTTTGGGCAAAATAGAAACATTGAAGGCTCAGAGTGGCAATGGGGAAGATGATGTAGGAATTTATGAGGATTTCTGAGAGCGTATCTGTGTTCAGCCACCCAGTTGTGAGGGGAATAAAAACTATTCAAACTTGTAGATTTCACTTATTCTAATAATGAAATCTCAGATTGCTGTGTCAATGATTAATAAACACATTAAAGTGAAAACTAATTGTCATTTTTAAGCTGTAATGTTTGGGTACTTTTAGGAATATTTAAAAGATTAAAACATTAAAAGTAAACATTTATTTCTAAGCAATGCACCCATTATGCAACAATGTATCACAACTGGATATTTTAAACACCAAAACTAACAAAAAGCTTATCAAAAACTTAATACTTAATCTTTTAGAAGAAGTCCTCTTTTATGCAGCCTACTGTATTTGTTTAAATGGATATTTCCGTGAACGTTTAAATGGGGTCAAATCATAGCAGGAGTGCATGTCCACCATGCTGATATTGGACGGTCTTGCTTATTCTCACGTCCTTGTGCCAAACGCTGCTTATTGAAATCCTTTGAAATCATAGCCCTCCTTAAGCGACACGGATGGCTTGGTTAGGTAATGTAAAGCTGACCTAAGGCCTTATCGCATCACAGAACAAAGACCATTTTTCTGTCACTTCATGGTGAAATGGATTGCAATATGGGCCTAAATATTCAGTTTTTTCAGCTTACTTTCCTGGCCTCACACATCACCATTTCTAGCTCTGGAATTTGGGGAGGCATATCATGATCAGGTACACGGTGAGCATCCATGGGGTAATGTAAAATTCTAACCATCCTGCTTTGGTTTAAAAGCAGATAGCGTTACAAACCCAGATTCACCACTGACCACAGACTCCACACATGAATTATGCAAAAACGCACACCCTCCTCCAACTTGATTCAAACTACAGAGAGGTTAATGCGAGGACTCTGGCAGATTCAGAGCATTTGTGGCATTTATCTGTCCATGCCAACTGCTCTGTTCTCTATCTACAAATACTCTGTCCACGGAAGAAGCTGTCATAATTTATTCAAAACAAAACAACACTGTCGTCCCTTTTTCCCACTATTTGTTGCAGGAAATAATAAAAAATGAATGTGTTGAAAACAATGCTTTAAGATATCCAGCGAACGGAAGAATGTGCTTGTCAGGTTTTCCAAACCTGTCCCAGCCTCCCACATGGTTAGTTTCTATGGATTTCACACTGAGCCTCAATGCCACCCTGATAAATTAGTTGTCTGATTTCTAATGTAGAGAAAGAGGAGTGGTTGAATACTGTGAACAGTGGGGGACAGTAATTGAATCCCATAGTTATTGATTCAGTCAGAGAATCACCGTAGGAGACCTGCGGCCAAGATTGTCTGTGAAAACTCTTAAGCATTTACTGTAATATTAGGCCCCCCTATAATTATGTTTTGGTTCTTATTACTATTTTCCCCTTTCCTAATTTTTTCCCCCTGTCAGTTTAATTCATAACTTCTTTCTGTTGATATATGGTTCGTACAAGTCGGCTTAATGTCATCCCACAGACATTCATCAAATATGCTTTCTGTTCTTCCTGTCTTAAGTGTCTAAAGTGGAAGGTGGATAGGTACACAGGTGGAGGCTATTCAGTGGAGGAAAGAGGGTAAAAGGTTTGGGACGATTTGTCAACAGGCCTAATTTAAGCTGCAAAAAGAGATAACAGCATACATTCCAAGTTAGCAAGACATCTAGTCACAACATCTTCCAATGTGGGTGTGGTTATGTCATTCTTTTTAGGTGTACGCTACACAAGACCATGACAAAGAAAAAACCTATTTATGAACCTCCATTGTGAAAGTTTGAGAAAAAAAAAGATCTGCAATGTCACCCTTATTCAGAGGCTGAACAAAAGTCTAAAAATAAATGACGGGAAGAAACCACACTGAGAAACCTCGGAAACACGATCCAAAGCATCCCAACACCATCGGTACAATAAGTGGAGACTATTTATTGTCATGAGCACAGCTTGTGGCAACTGGCCACAAATGACTACAGATTATGTGACAGACGATACGTAGATTCTGAAGAACATGGCAATATAAAGCCTCTTTAGCTACGTGCAGCATAGCTGACAGAAAAGCAATTCCCAGTAAAGATAATAAAGATAGAGAATAACCTAAGACTTTAAGAGAAAGCAGGTGGAATATTCTGCAAAGGCTGCATGATCTCAGCCAGATCGACCTACATTTCTCCGGCTGAACAATGAAAAACGCAGAATGAAAAGAGCCATAAACAAAATGTTAACAGCTGTTGTAAAAGCTTATCAAACTTCTAACCATGACAAGGTGGGTTATGCTCTCCCTTTGGATGTGAGTAACTACAAAACCTCAGGGTCCTTACTTTAAGCTCCTAACCATAGTTCTATAAATCGGATATCTTTAAGTAAACTGAAAAAAACTAACAAAAAAACAAAAACAAATACTGTGTCTACATACATATTAACCAATCTGTGAATATGCATGTAGTGCACATTTCTTTCTCAAAGAAGTAAAAGCACACGTCTTCGTGGGCCTGAAGCCAAAGACCAGCACTGGCATTTTACAAGGAATAGAACTGCAGCGATGGCACTTCCTCACTTCTCTGCCTCCTCATTGCTCCCCTTCAGCCCCTAAGCCCCCAGGGATCCATGTAGATAAGGACTGAATATCTCTAGATTCCACTTTGCATATATGTTTAATAGCAGGGAAAACATTAGCATCAGTAATTAAAGCAGTAATTTAAGCCCAGACACCATCAACAGGCAAGCTACTTCCACGCTGCAATAACACCACTGAAACACAGTAATTAGCTCTGCTTTGATTGGATGGGGAGACTAGGTTCATAGAACGCGGGCCAATGTGTATGTGTGCACATGCACTTTTGCATATCAGCATCCTCATTACAAAGGAGGCCATGCTTTTCATGTTTGCCCGGCTTCAGAGTTTTACAAACTGCTCATCCATGCAAGTGTGTGATGATTGATTTGCCACTCCCTGCATACTTGCACTGCTGATCGATTGCATGTGAGCGTGTATGCACATGTGTGTTGAATGACATTTGACACTGGTCTGGAACAGAGTTAAACGATGGCCTGAGGAGGTCAAATATTGTCTTAATCTTCCCCGAGGATGCTGGTATTGTTGTATGTTCTCAGAAAAAGAAGCCTCCCAGCACATGTTCTGTGCCCCTTCCCCTCTTTCTAATTCCCCCTAAACTCCAGACTGTAACCTTTCTATCTGTCTGGGACCTCTGGGACGGTGCCCTGCATTCTTTTTCATTAAAGTGCTATGATAGCAATATGGCTGTAAGGGGGTATGATATGTTTTGCTTTTTTCCACTGGCATCAAAAATCGTTAAGGAGTGCAAGGAGGTCACTCTGGCTTGTATCTGGCTTTTAATGGCTCCTTAAAGCTGTGCCCCAAGGGTGTGTGTACACATACGAATGTATACACGTACACAGACACAGACACTCACACACACACAAACGGTCTGAAACCAAGCCAAGACCTTGGTCTTATCTCTCCTCTCTCTTTATTTCACTGTTATTTTGCTCACTCATTCTCCCACTTTTTCCAGCCAAATAGCTTCAGCCTTTGATGTATTGCCGAAGATTATTGCCAGAGCATCAGCGTTATTCTATAATTCTAAGTCATCCTTGGCTTCGGGTGCATCTGTGCTAATGGCTGTTTCTTTCTATGCTCCATTCATTCCTTTACTTGTCATTTCCAACGCGTGTATTGGTCCCTTACAAATTGTGTCTCCATCGGGGCTGCTGTAAGAATTTTTAATTCACATTCCAAAATAGTTAGAAACCCACCTCTGACCCTGCAGAAAGAAGTCTTTACTTACGTGGCACCCTGCTGCTTCCTCTCAGTATGCTGATAGAGTTTCTGTGCGATTTAATTAAGCATATTGAGTTTGCATCAGCAGTCGGGTGTTATATGACCAGCTGGATGCACCACACTCACATAACATGCACACAGTCCCAGTCACATATTCCCTTGCTGCCATGTGTGCCTCTCTCCATCCCAGCCCACGGCTTGTTAATTACCCAGGGGTTAACTGGAAGTGCTGGTGTAATTGGATCAAAGATAAAAATGATTTCTTTCTCCTTATTTCTTTGTCTGACCCTATATTTTTTAAAACGGCTGAAATTGCCTATTAAAATGAGGCTATCTATCTATCTATCTATCTATCTATCTATCTATCTATCTATCTA
>CAJRST010036666.1:14680944-14703485 GCA_907169785.1 Menidia menidia
TATCTATCTATCTATCTATCTATCTATCTATCTATCTATCTATCTATACACACACAAAGCCATGTTGCTGTAATAAATACATTATGCCCTCTAGATATGTCTTCCTGAAATATTTGTAGCTCTCCCTGAGAAATCAACACATCTTGACGGGAGCATATGCTGCTCTAGAATTTAAAAACGACCCTTTCTGGAATGCTGGCACACGCAGACAGTTCCAGAGGCACCAATGCGATCTAATGCCAACCAAGATTAAGATATTTAAATGGATACTGAGTTTGAATTGATTAATAATTTTCAATTGTGTCTCCAGAGCACAGAGATGTCTTGTGTTTCCTTTCATCTTGCGATGATATTATGCACCATGATGAGACAATTTATCATCATGAGAAGATGCAATTTTTTTCAGACGACTGAAAACGCACACCCAAAAGATGAGAGGCTTGGCCTCTCTAAGGTGCTTTTTGTAAATTGAATCACCTAACTGACCTATTTCGAGTTGGCTCAAATAACCCTGTTGCCAATAAATCAGCAATCCTCTGATATTATTTACATTTTTTAAGATGTCTGAAACCTCTTAGGACCTGTAACCGCCTTTGGTTTTGAGGATGAGTAAATGACTTTAATGAACTGTAAATTGGCAGTGGTAGATCTATTCACAGGCTGCATATCTTTGAGGTAAAAATATTAGAGTAATCTGAAATTTTAAAATGGCGACTGTAACTGTGTGGCCGCAGAGGCTGTTTTTCCTCCTGAACCGCGACAGTATTTTATAAACTATGGCAGTGATGAATGAAAATCCTTCACATAGCTGTCTTAGTATCAATGCTTTGTGCAGCTTTTCGGACAAAACTGAATATTGCAGCCTATGAGGCCTTGATGCTTGAATGCCTGGCATTTTATGACTCCATTGACTTTTCTTTTTTTTTTTTTTCCAGAGATTTTTTTCACTTATGACCTCGGGGAAACAGCAAAGCAAGAAGGCCATGGTAATCAAATTTATTCGACTGGGAAGCAACTTAAAAGCCCTGCCGCAGACTAGCCTTTAGTTCAAGGCTTTGTGAGAGGAAGCGGACTAGACACTCAAATATCTACCGTACGAAACAGATTTTTACAAAAATGTCATTTCCTTGATCTGTCTGCCCACAGTGACTTTGAAAAATGACTTGATTAATTAATAGGAAAACTGTGAAATTTGTCCCCACTACTTTTCGATGTGTAAGGGTTTGTGTGTGTGTGTGTGTGTGTGCGTGTGCCTGTGTGTGTGTTTGTGTGTGCTTGCGTGCGTGTGCGTGTGCATGTGTGCAGGTCCACGTGTTTGCTCACACTGCTCATCAGAATGACATAGGGTAAAGAGGACTGGGAAATGGGATAAATTCCCAGAAGCAATCCACATCTAAAGCTTGATGCTTCTTCCCTTTTATCTATCCAGCTGCCTGCCACCCCATCTCTCCACACCGAAACACACACCACAGCGCATGCACACACACTCACTCCTACAGTATGAGCCCATCCATCCATCTCCTTGACATGATTGTTCCTCTCTTGTTACTTTATGTTCGAATCCATCAGCTCTGAGTAAAAACGGCAATTACACCCAGTCATTGATGCAGCCAGTAGACAGAATCAGAATTACAGCATACCGCATTACTGCAAATTGCTATTAAAGTTCCTTATTTCTACCAAAGCATAGAGAGCATGCAGAGAGTAATGGACACTCATAATAAGACACATCATTAAGATAGATCTAGTCATCTAAGACTTTTTAATTGCAGCCGGCAAATTTTCCACGCACATGAGTGCATCACTGTTTGACTTGTAGTTTTTTCTCAAACTGCCCACTTTGCTCCACAAATCAGAAATATCACTTTGTCTCGACTGACCTTGCTGCTAAAGTTTATTTCCATAGAAATGTCGTCATCATTTTAACAACACATTTTCTTGCACCATTAATTGCGGTGTACCAATTCCAGCTGGAGTGCAACGCTGCTTACGTGCTAGCCGACTGTGCATGGTCTTGTCTGGACTAATGTGTAGAAAAAGGTGAGATTGATACATGCAATCATGCAAGAACTAAAACATCTAATTAGTAGCAAAATGATGAAGCGACCATGCGCAGAAGGGGATATGACAGAGGAAGGGGAGAAAATACTACAGTGATGGAGGATGGATGGAGGGAAAGGTGAGTGGTGTCCTATAAGCCAGTGCTTGAGGAGATGTATGGTGTGTGTGGGGGCGGAGTTGTCCTTGGTGTGGTGCTGATTGTGTGTGAGGTTGGTGCTCAGCAGGACAGATGGTGCTAGTGGGCAGATGAGTGAATAATGATGTTTCACCATAGTGCAGTAATTACCTGCTCCTAGGCCTCTCTTGAGTCTACACGGGCCACACCATGCACGTGCATGCCTGCACACCCAAATTTATGGGATACATAGTACTAAAATTGATGTTCCTTCACAGTTGATCAGGGGACATATCTGGTGCAATGCTCACCTTTGCAAATTACAGTCTGTGTTAATTTGATATGACTGTTATTCTTCCTGATTTACACAACTGGGGTTTGATGTATGGGAACACAATCTGAAATGTTGGCATGCATTCATTAATTTTCCATAGCTTCTTTAACCTATTCAGGGTCCTTCCAGATGAGGCAGACTACACAATGGGGGGCTTTGTCACAGGGCCAACACAGAAACAGGCAACCATGCAAACACTACTCAGTTTAGAGTTACTAAGCAGGCTCAAATGGAGGAGGTGGGGACAGAACCAACTGACCCGAATTTAGTTCTGATTCCTCTATATTTTAGTCATCATTCAGTAGTCTCCGTAAGAATGATGCAAGTTCACATTTTGTAAAAAAATGATACTTCTAATAAATCGAGTTTCACTTTTTTGGCTCGGCTTGGTGCCACACAAACCACAAGTGGCAGGATTTGTGGTACTTCAAAGGTGATAAATAGTCTTACTTTACACAAAAAGAAGTGTTTGGAGTTGTCTTAAAACTTAAGTTGCAAAAAACAGTTAAATGATTCTCATTGTCAAATTGATGTAACATTAATACCAGGGCTTTGAGTAATGTAATAGACCCCAACTTTGACTTTAATCTGACTTTAAAAATCTATTCTACAACTATAAAACTGATCTCAACTGGTTTGAGAGCTTGGCAGCTATAAGGTTTGAACATTGCGAAACATTACCGTAAAAAACACTAAAACAGCTTGTGAACACAGCAGTAAAAATAACCTGTAAGATAATTGTGTTTCACTGTACTAATGTGTTTACACAGCATAATCTATCACAATATGTAAAGTAAAATATACAGAAGAGCTGAAACGCAGACGAAGTGTACAAATAATTCAGGGTTCTTGAGTATGGTGAAATATGGCTCTTTTTCCCCCATTGTGTTGAGGCTTTGTTAATCAAACCTGCTTTTAATAAACGAAATAGTGTGATAATTAATTAGCCCTTTTTTAATCTAAAACCCCTTTACTGATACACTTTTCAATTAACCTCAATTTTAATCACATCCATTTTTCTTTTGGTCACTCTCATTTCTTTCACTCCTCATTCTTGACTCTGAGGAGAAAGGAGTTGAAACTGGCCAAAACATCTTTCCAGTTGAGAAATATTTTTAGGGAAAAGAACTTGGGATTTACATATATGTATATTCACACAGTTTAGTCGCACACACAGCTGTATTGGTATGTTAGAGGTTAAGTTAATGTGTATTGTAAGTTGTCAGTTAGCAATAAAGCCAAGGAAAGATGACTCTGACACACACTCACCGACATAGTTGTACTGTCATCTGATCTTTCCTTTACCATAAAGCAGCTTTTCTTCTAACTAATAGGCATTTGTGCTTTTTTTGTTTTCTTTTAGGAGTTACACTAAGTAACACAGTTGAGTAAAGTCAACCCGGAGTCGTTAGCTAATGCACACACACGTAGAAAAGGGGGCATCCAGCCCTAAAATGGAACAGTTTTCAAAAGCACTTATTTTAGTGAGACAACAAATACAAGCCCTCATCATGACAAGTTTTATGATCTTTTATGAAAGTAGCATATCCAGTTCCTTGCAAATTAATCTGGTTTTGCGTTAAAGTATTATTGCAAAGTGTAAAAAAATCAACAACAACAAACTTTCCTCCTCAAACAGAGATTTATTCACTTCAACAGAGTAAAGTCCCAAGTCTTTAAAAATAGCCATGTTAATTTGTATTGTTATTAGCAAAATACATACATATACACAATCTGTACGTCTATGTCTGTGTGTGTGTGGCAGGGTCATATTAATCTCATACATTATATACATACGTATATGAACCCTTGAACAGTGAATTTAGGCCCTTATATTCTGTCCCTTTTGTTTCTACTAATTTTCCATATAATGTGGTGATATCCTCATATCCAACCTTGCAAATTTGCTCGTGATTATGCAGTCACTGCATTGTTGGCCAGAAAAAAAAAACAATTTCACAAACAGCTTTTGTTAATGCATTACATTTAGGAGATAAAGATGATGTGTGCATTGTAAAGACCTATTTAAACTTTTTTTTCTCCCATTTTCTCTCTTCTTTAGTGTCTAGCTGGCTATTATTATTAGACACCAGGCTCAATTTGCTTGTGTCGACCCCTCTCTGAACACTTATCAGAGGCCTGCTTTTTAATAGAATGCTAGTTTTTCACTGTTAGAATGCTGGTCTGTCTTTTTTGTGCCAGACTGTTTACCCCAGAACGCCAGCGGCACTAATGAACTCTTCTAGTATCAACTGTTATTATGTTTGCATTTTCACTTAGAAAACTCCAGCTGCTGTGAATTAATTTGCAGAAGTGAAGCTATCGTGCATCTTAGGGCTTGAGATAACCTTTTGATGATGGTTCCTGTCACCTAAGTTTCAGTTTACTTGGTTTTGGACTGGCAAATCAATTAATAGACGCACATAATCAGACACTGGCTCACTTTTATGATTTTGTTTTTCCATCATTTATGATGTTTAACAATACATTTACTGTGGTTATAATTTGTTTTTTCTGTTCATCTGCAATTTTAAAACTGCACACAACTCCTCTGAGCTAAAGTATTTCTACGATGACAACATTTTCCATTCCTGTCCAGTGGCTTTACTGTCACGTTCATAACAAAAAAAGAGCAACAACCTCACAAAACGTGACAGTTTGTCCGTCTATGAGCTGTGATGTTGTCAACAGTTTGTCTCCATTCTATATCATGGATTTTGTACATGCAGGACATAATCTGATCGTTCCACTACTCCTCACATTATTCAGATTCTTTGTACTTAGTGGGCTTTTTGACTGTGCCTTTTTGATCTCTGCCCTGTCTAATCCTCCATGTCCTTCCTGCTCCCGTGATTTCAGCTACTGCAAGTCTGCCAGTCCTGCCTGCCAGTCAGATTGTCAGGCTGTCTGCCAACCCTCTATCTGTCTGCCACTTTGGAAATTACTCGGCAAGACTTAATTTTTTCTTTTTCCCACAGCTGAAATACAACCCCAGATTCCATATATATGTATAGGTCTCTTCACCCTCTGTCATAACCAACTCTTTGTCACAAAAAATTATATAAGACTTGGCAGAAATATTTGCAATAATTGTTGGAGAAAAATTGCTATCTACCAAATCAGCAAGAATGCACCGACAATTTTAATGTATTCCAACTTTTTCTGTTTCATTGTAGCATTTCTCAAGACATGAGACAAAGGAAAAAAAAATATTTCAAGACAAAGTAACCAAGTATGTTCCTGCTGTTAAACACAGGCTGACCATTTCCCTCCCTTTCTACTGTCATTTTATGCCTGCTCAGGACAGGAGATTGGATCAAACAGAGGTTTCTGAGCCATTTGTTGGTTTCCCCAGCATGACAACTTAAAAATAAAAAGGCTTGGCACGAATTGGACTATTTTGGAATTTAATTAATTGGAATCGAAAGGGTTATGATTGCATTGGAATGAGTAAAAAAATTGTAATTAACTTGGAAGAACGTGTACAGATACACAATCACATCCCAATTCGGGGTAGTTCTAAATGCTCACCATGGCCATTAGGAGCCAGTTTGCTGCTCATAGAAAATGAAATGTCACATCATCACTTACAGGTCAACAGTTAGCCATTCCATATTCTAAACCTGTTGTCCCCTGGTGCAGATAGCACCCACTTAATCAAAATCCACAGCTGGAAAGTCACACAAATTACCCACAGGAGCTCTCTGCAGAGCATCTAATCGCAATCAATTTCACTGCTTTGCCATCTGATGTCGTATGCCTTAAACACTGCTGTGCATTGCTTATGCTAATGACAGAAAGTGAATGTGGGTGGAGGTGGGCGGGTGTTCTTTGGATTATAATATCCTGTATTGCAGCTGGTTAAATGAAGAGCACTGGTAGAGGATGCAAATAAATCTGCCCTTTGGACATAATTCTTTTTCTCCATATGTGTATGGGGTTATCTTGCTTTTGAAAAACAGAGAGAGGGGTTCCTCTTGCTGTCAAACACGTTAAAAAAGAAAAGATCCTGCCAACCATTTAATACGCCTCTTTTCCCCATGCTGTTCTGACACATTTAAAAAAAAAACGGTACATCTCACATCATGATTAAATAGTCGCTGTGTTCTGACACTAACGAGGTCTTGTGCTTTCATGGGCCTTTACAAGTTTGTTCTAATAGAATTTCCGGTCTGTTCGAGTTCAGATTAAAAAAAAGGGGAAAGATAAAACTAATACCAGGCTTTGATTCACCCGTTAGATTTTAGGAAATAAGAAAATTGCGGTTTGCCATTAGAATCTTTGTAATTAAGCTCAACTTTGAATGAGGCAATGTAGACCCGCCAAGGCAGTGACCTGTCAACAAGCCATCCTCCTCTGATCCGCTCCCACCTCCTCCCCTATCTTTCCTCTCCCTCAGAGAGGGCGACGTATCCTCATCTTAAAGGCCACTGTGTCACTCACTCAACCCGAGCTATTTTCAGATGGAATTTCAGAGTTGCAAACTGGCTCCATCTTTTGATTTCCGCCTCTTTTCATCTTGGCCCTCTCATCTCCCGTAGGGTATACGGAGTGCTCTAAGAATTGTTGCAGATATACCATAGTCTCTCGTCAACACGAGGCCCGACTCGTATCTGCCGGGAGCATCACAGAGAGCTACCTGGATGATGCCTCAAAGCGGGGGGCCTTTGTAGCTGCTGAGCTGCTCGAGCAAAGTGCTGCGCTAGTTTGAAGTGAGTGGACCACCTGCGTCACAGGTAAGACTTAGAGCGGCGTAAAATGGCTCCACTTTTGATAATTTCTGTATTTTAAGTGTTTCTCACTACAAAGGCGTGATTTAAGGTCTCACAGTCACTTTCAACAGTTACCAAGAGAAGCCGTCTCCCCTTCCTTAGAGGTAACATTAGTTATAGCATCGGGGCGTGGAACCTTTATAGTTTAATGCAAAACCTCAGACGCTTCCTGTCATAAAAAGTAGGAAAAAAGTAAAAAGTTAAAGATGAAGGCATGCTTGTTGCACAACCTTAACTGCAGGGGGAAAAAAAAAACTTTGTGAAAACGATATTGATTTTTGGCCTGTCCCTTGTGAACAGCGTTGTCTGCAGATTCTGTAAATCCTTTGCTGATAATATGCAAACAATGAAATATTCAAACCCTCTGCACTTTCAAGTCGACGGTATGTCGAATTTGCATCGACTGAACAGATGTTGCTTTTTGCAGATCCAGCTCCTCTGCCCGTGTTTCCCTCTGAGAGACTGCTCTGCTCTAACGTACTCTTTTGTTTCCCTTTGATTTTTTTTTTCAGTGGCCCAACTGTTTTTTTGTATGTGTTACCAGATAGCCCAAAAAAATCCTCTCTTTGGTGCCCCTGCGCTGAACTTTCTTTTCTTTAGTTCATTCAAGGGGTACGCAAATTTTCCATTTGACATTGTATAATCTACTTTTGTTGATATTTTATGCAAAGAGAAAAACAAACGACTGACGTTCCAAGAAGGAATTTGAGTTTTGAATAGTTTTCTTTTAGCAAAAATCTCTTTAAAAAAACGTCATCTTTTTATTCTAGCCATCCATGTATGCACGTTTCACGCCACCAGCACAAAATAACATTTGAAAGTACGTTTTTTGGCTCTTTCTCACCACAATATTAGGAATAAGAGGTGTGCAAATGCACACCCCAAACATTGGTGTGCACATTGGTGTACTTTTAAAGCAAGTCTGGTGCATGAGCAGGTTTAGATGGAGCTTTTATAGCTCCACTGAGCAAACGTCTGGTTACAGGGGTGTGAATATAGCATGCTTTGGAAACAGCTGCTGCCAGGATGACAGGGATCATTTCCACTTGAAGACAGAAGAATGGATTAAATGGAGAACCAGACAGTTCTTCTGGAAGTGAAAAACACATTTGTGAATGCTGCAGAGAGCAAAAATAGCATCTAACATCGTAACAGTCTAAATACACCTGAAAATAAAAATAAAAATGGACCACTTCAAGAGCCGTAAGCCGAAGGTTTTACCGTTTCCCTTCCAGCACAAACTTCAGTGACAGCTGGGAATAGACCCTGAAAGTATGCATGCTAGCTGAAGAGGCTGACAGAAAAACAAAACTTTATTTTTTTATAAGGAAAAATTTGCAGAAATCCTTCAATAAGAGATAAATAATTTGCAAGCTGTTCATAGTATTGGTTTAAACACTGTCCTAAGATTGTATAGTGTTTTTTTTTGTTTGTTTATACTTTGACATTTTAACAAAAGGGAAATAAATACATGTTCTTGTTTTAAATATAATGGAATTGCATCATAATTCCAGACTCCCATTTTGGGGCTTAGTTGGAGGAGTCTTCAACCATAGGGAAAACTGGACTGCAAATTAAACACCCCCCCCCCCCTGCAAAAAAAAGCAAAAAGCTGATGAAGCTAATGAAAACAGTTATACTCTTACATGAAAATAAATAAACTTTCTCACCATCAGGTGAGGCATCTACTGTGGCGAGCTAAATATGTATGTGTGTGTGTGTGTGTTAAGAGTGCATCTTCCCAGACTGATGTGTAACTAAAGTGGCAGGTCTGATCTTCTAAAGGTCATCCGTGACATCAGGACTTGGGGGCTAAAGATTTGACGTGTATCGGTGCTGATGGCTGCACCACTGGTGAAAACTCTGCCATCTCGCTGTCTTTCTAACTTTCTCTAATTTCCAGAATGCACACCCTCACGAACAAGGACGTGCACGTGTGTAGGCAAGCCTCGGGTCTTTAGTGTGTCTGGAAAGGTCAGTTTTCCCTCTCTCACTTTATTTTTTATTTTTTTCACTGCTGACCTGTAGTGAGTATGCTCTAAAAGCTTTCAGGATGTCCCATCATGTCAGAGGTAGTATGTATATATCTGTGGTTATGGCAGTGGGTACAGAATGTGCCACTCCGACTCATTCTGAGTGAGTGTCAGGAGAGGGTCAAGTCTGGTCAGGGCCGAGTCAAAAAGAGAGATTCCAGGATCTATCAGATGCACCAGATACCTTTGTTTCATCCATTCAGTCTTGCAGAGATTGCTAAAATCACGGAGAGATGACAGGATATTGAAAGATGACCCACTCTTCCACTGTTATTAGAATTATTTGCTCTACATTGTACTCAACAATATTCTCTGCTAAAACCAGTTAAAATAAAAAACCTCAAAATGGTTTTTCCTTAGTCTGGGTCCCAGTTTTCACAAATTTAGCCTTTTTTTTAGCAAAGTTTTGGATTCAGGTGCTCATCCTCCAAAGTACAGAGTATAAAACAGTCTAAAACAGTCATTTTCAAGGTTTTCTTGTTGTTCCACCTCCTCAGCTTTATATCTCATCATCCTGTGTGTGTCATCGGCTCGTTAGAGGTCTACATGCAAGCATGCCTCCACAGAGCTGGCATTGCTTCAGTTCATATAATCGCTCACTCTGCATGGGCTGAGGGCTCATCTCATTTATCTTATTTGTGCCTCCTCTCTCTCCTCCGCTCTCCTGCATGTGACCCAGAAGTCAATTTCAGGGAAATGCACAAAAAGGACAGAAGAGGCTTGCTGGAGGATTAGAAGTGTGGATATGCCACTGTTACTTTTGAAGAGGTCTCTTAGAATTGCCAACATGGACATACCATTGATAATATTTATGTTGAGTTAAAAAACTAATATTCAGTTTGTCACAAAAACATTGAGCACTCCTTAGTCATAAATATCAGAACACAGTCACACGCTATAACAAAATGGTAATTTGATAAAAAGTAATAAGATTCAATAAGTCATATCTATTTTCCATTGATGAAGATCTATTAAGAAAATATATAAAGAGACAAAAGCGCTTACACATTATTCTTTACTGTTAGGAAGAATGCACTCCCAGGTAAAATCAACTCCTGACTTGCTGACCTTTAGCTTTTGTGAGCGCGCCTCCACACTTGCAACCAGAAGAATGACAAAAAAAAAAGTAAAACTTAATTAATCTCAAAGTCAGTGAACAAAAAAGTCAATAATGAAAGCAATGAAGTCGAAGTTGATATGAATAAAGATAGAGAGTAGTCAATTTCGTTTAGAGAGGATTTCTTTTAAAAAAACACAATAGTAACGAGATGACAAAAACACAACTGCTGTCACTATAGTTTTCAAGACTGCTTTTCTGTCCCTATTTTAAGCTGACTGCCACGGACTTTACATTCAAGGATAGATCCTTATGTATTGAAATATACATTATAAAGTGGAGTTAAGTACTTAAAAAGCGAAGTATGCTTTGCAGCCATGCAGACACTGTTCTCACTGGTGAGAAACTAAGGTTTGTCTCAAGCCAACAGTGAGGAATTATAAAAAACGGGAATAAAAGAGAAATTATAGTGTAGTGTAACAGTGGCTTTAAAAAAAAAAAAAAAAAAGTTGAGTGAAAAGTCACTCATCTTCTGTCCCTGCTCTGAGCAGGCAGCTGTTAGCCTGGCTCTCTAATGAGAAATTATTCCTGCCACTTCAAAAAAACAATGCTCTGAATGCTGCCTACAAGTAAATTAAATTACTCATAAACACTTACACCCAAAAAAAAAAGAAAAAGCTATCCTTTAAAATAACCGATATTTCCCAAAGTGAAGGATTCTTTTATATTATGTGCATGTTATTTTGTGTGCTCACTATTATTAACTAAGAACATAGACTCTAAGGATAGAATTCAGTGTGCAGTGTGTGTTGGTTTTGCTTGCCGGTAATCATAAAAAGGGAAATGGAATGGGAAAGTACAGTTTCCAGCATGAAAACCCCCTAATGGCTAATGGACAAAAGGCCTTTAGAGGGGATGAGCAAACACTTGACAGTGTTTCACTTTGCCAGCCCAAAATAACCCCCTGTTTGGTCTTCCTGCCTGCAGGTCTTTGCACACTGTATTAGTTGTGTGTGCTTCAACAGCAGCAGAACACTGCGCAGACAAACAAAGCAGGAGAGCAGAGGGACCATGCTGAAAGCCCTCTGTTAACGTTAAGATGCTCTTTTGCCATTGGGGGACCCTTGAAAATCTGAGTGTTCTAAAGCCAGGCGTGAAGGCCGAGCTGAGTTGTTTGGCCTCACCACTGCGACCGCGGCCATCAAAAACTACCAAAAACGTCCAATGCCCTCGTGCAACCTTTCCTCCTAAACCCACAAGTTTTTTTTTTTTTCTCCCTCACACACTTTTGCTGAGCATTTAGAAAGTCGAAAACATTTTTGATCAAACCGCCATAAACCATGATGTAGGGACTACTGATATCACCCATTTTCAGAGGGGGGGGGGGGGGTGTACTTCTCCCTCACACACACACAAAGTTGGTCTCCCTTTACCTCATTGTGTCATGATGAAAGCTCTGTCACTCTATCCTTATTACCAGAAAAAAAAGGTCAGCGCCAGTTCACCCTTACATCACTCAGACTGTGACAGGAGCAGCACTCCCTGCTAAGAGAGAAAAAGGAACAGATGTATGGAGAGAAGGGAAGGTGAAGAGTAAAGAAATGATTCTAGGTTACGGGAGTGTGTGTGTGCGTTTGTGTGTGTGTGTGGGTGGGGGGGGTAGATCGATAGAAGTAGCCCGGCGTCCTGCTGCAAGCTATTGTTATTGGGTTGGGCAGAGGGAGTCGGTCAGCTGGCCAGCTGAGTCTTGTCTGCGTTTTCCTGCCATTTAGTGAGACGTGGAGGCATGGAGGAAAGGGGAAAGGAGAGCACATGTCACAGGAGGAGGCTATTGTCCAGCATACGAAATGAAAAACAAAATGAAGTGAATGGTGTATTGGAGAATGGGGAGGGATACGCTTTCATAGCAGACTGTGCTGTGCTACTTGTTGTAACTCAAACATAAGAGCTCTTTGATTTTTTTTCGGAACTGGATATGAAGACCCATATTTTTCCACTTACCTTTTCAAGTTTTTGTTTGAAGAATGAGTATTGAAATCCCTCCTCCGCTGCTCTATATTCAGCACACCTGCGGGGCATCGGGCGCTGCTGTTGAACATATGGAAGCGGTTAACCAAGTAGCCCTGGCTTTAGTTTTTTTTTACTTTCCTCAGTCGATCAATCTCTTTCTCTATTCAGCATGACCTCTGTTTTCTTTCTCTCTCCAGGACCATGCTGTCCTTCCATTTTCACTTTTGACTTCTTTATCCCTCAGTCTGTTTTTTTTTTTACTCCACCGCCACTCTTTCACACCCTGTAGGAGACGGGCATATCTGCTGGGATGCCTGGGCTTTAGGTTCTTTTCTAAAATCTTTTATCTCCCCAGGTAACCACACCCTCCGCTCCTTTCGCCACTCTGCTCTCCTCCTCCTCGTCTTTTAAAAGGTGCGAGCCACAAAAGGGAGTCATGGAGCAACGCAGAGGTCCTCGCCTTGCCTGAAGAGAAATTCATGATGGAGAAAGGCCAAACTTTGTTTTATTATTGACAAAATCCTAAAAGCTTGTGCCTGTGAAGCCAGATCAATTTTCTCCACCTTATCCTATTATTAAAAGCTTGCCTGAGGACTGGGGAGATCCAATCTTGCGAGAAAGAAAAACCGAGGCGGAGGAAAAACATGCAAACAGACAGACGGAGACACACAAACGCCAACTCCCTCCCGAGCTACCTCTCGCTGATAAAACATGTATCTAGTATGAATTTGATTTTCCAATACTGTCATTAATAGATGAGCCGGCCGGGGCTGGGTCTGAGGCCTGCGGAGCGGGCAGGCGTGCCGTAATACCCGTGGACAGGAGTGAAGATAGAGACAATCACGGCTGCTATGAACAACACTTCATCACTGTCACGTTTGGGCAGAATTCAATTTGCAGATGTCGAACCCGCCCCCCTCTGTCTAGGCGTCATGTCTGCGTTGTGAAAAAGGCACACACATACACACACGTGCACACTCGAACCCCCTAACACATACACAAACGCTGCAAGCTTGTTTATTATGTGCTTCTTACAGTGAAAACCATATCGAGTAGAGATAACAGTGTTGTCCAGAACACTCAGGCAACGAGAGGATTGGAGAGCTGACGCACTCTAAGCCCTTGCGAGTCCTCATAAATGATCATTTTTCTCATTGCGGTCATATACCTAATGCTGCAGAAAGGCATGTTGTATACAGTCACATTTCAAAGCACCCTGAAGCAGCAAAAAGTTACAATAGAGAAAAGAAAGGACACTTGGGATTCACCATGTGCGATCAGAAATCAGAGGATTTTTCCGCTCCAAGCTGTTCTCAAAGAAGTTTAAAGTGGCACCTATAAGAAAAGTAAAACTTACAATTAAACTCTTATTCAAATGAAAGAGCAACAAATGTTGGACTAAAACACTAATGTGTCTATATTGTATTTAATTAAAACGCATTGCAGAAATTTCCTGTCAGCTTCTGACAGGAAATTGTGAGCGACCAGAACATCAATGTTACTACACACTGAGCTGTTGTGGAGCCGAGTCATTTGTCATTAATTCATAAAGACGCAGAGTGACCAGTGTTGTCTAAAGTACTGAAATCTCAGAGTCAAGTAAAAGTATAGTAGGTTCCTCTTCAAAATAGACAATAGATATACTCAAGTAATGTATTGAAAAGTATAAGTAAAAAGTGAAACAAGGCAAATGCAGTTTGAATGACATTTCTTATATTTTGGAAAACTTTGAGGGTCAAATGAACTTAACATATTATACACAACCAAGTGTAGGAGAAATTTGGACCAAGTTTAGGCATAAAATAAAACCTTTTTTTAAGCCTTCAGCTTTCCTTCAAGTAAGGTCAGTGCTATACACTTTAAAATTGTACACAACCAAGTGCAGGCAAAATTTAGACCAGGGGGTGTCTACTAAGAACATGGTTAAGTGATAAACTAGGCTTTGTTAACCAATAGGAAGTAGTAAACCTGCTAATAGATACACCTGCAGGTATAATTTAGTTAAGGAAATTGGGACTCCTGGCTCTGCTATTAGATGCTTTACCTATAACACAAGGTTAACTTAACCTGCTTTACTACTGAACCAGCTTCTTAGCATATCCCCCAGGTTTAGACAGAAAATACATAGCTTTTGTAAGCCTTTAGTTTTTCCTTCAAGTAAGGTCATAAGTACATTACACCACTTAAAGACAAAATAAAACAAAAAAGGTTGCCACAATTCCAAAAAAAACACCAACAAAACAAAAGCTTATCTGGCATCTTAAGAGGGAGTCCAGTTAAAAACCCCTTTTGTAAACCTTTGTAAAAATAAATAGTCAGTACAGAAAACGCGGCCAACATGAAGGAAAAAAAAGCTGTTACGATTACTGTACTTCACAAACTATAGGCGCACGAATGACTGGTAATTATGCAAAAGAAAAAGCATTGGGAGGGAAATGCAGCTTATTTAGCATCTGAAGAGGGAGACCTTTTATGTAAAACTACCGTAAGACGTTAAAAAATGCAGAGCTGAAATGAGGTGTACATCACACCAGGTAAAAAAAGCTGCTACTGTTATTGCACTTCAGTTTGACGTCGTTGTCTCCGTCTCCTCTTCCATGGGGCTGCTGCTGACTGCCAGACTGGCTTTGTGTTTAACGGGAAAGTGAAACAGGTGTATCTTATTGGTGGTGATGAACAAGACCAGGCAAGTCCCGACTGTGTTGCAGCCAATCAGAAGGTGTAGTAACTAAACCAAACATTGAAAGTGTATGGGAGTAAAAGTATGCAATTAAGTTTGGAAATATAGTGATGTATAAGTGAAATTTATCAAAAAATTGTTATGCTCAAGGAAAGTATAAAGTACTCAAAAATATACTTAAGTACAGTAGTGAAGTAGGTTTACTTCGTTATGATACAACACTGAGTGTGACACAGGTATAACAAACAAATCAAATTTAAACGGAATGACTAAAAGTGGCCCACAGAAACTTGACCGATCTTTGGTGGTGGTATGTGAACATTTTGCTTTTCATACGTGATATATGTGGTTAATTCAGTCAGTTTTCCATTCCCTACGATAATCCTTCTTTAGGGAAAATTGCATCTGGAATATTGCGGGTTGAACCATCACTTGATGTTTTTATCATGTGCGTTTCATGTTCATGTAAAAAACTCACTACACTGTTTTCTATACCTCCTCACCAGTGATTGTTCTACTGAAAGGTAAGTTAGAGGTAAGTGAATTTAGTATCTAGACCATAAGCAAAATAAAGACTGACTGTCTGAAAATATTCTGAATTTGTTCCACAACTTGAAGACAGCATTTTGTAGATTATTTCATCTTTACTTCTGAGAGACTCTGCCTGTTGAACGTGTTTCTTTTTTTAGCCTTTTGCCAGTTAATCTAATGAGTTGCAACACATTTTTTTTAGATGTCTTTAAGGTAGGCTGACTTTTCATCCCTTTCTTTCTTTGCTCCCAAGTTTTTTTCCAGACATGATGCTGCCATTAAAATCAAGATGAGCTGCATCATTTTGTCTGACGTTGTATAATTTCTCATTTTCTCTCGGTTTATTTTATGTGTTGTACAGTGATTATCATATTAACTAATCATATTGTGAACTGGAAATCATCTTATTAGGTTTTGGGGGCTGTGCGTCTACCCGAAAGCCGAAGAAGTATGCTAATATTGACGGAAACTATTCAAATGAATTATGCAGTTGAATTATTGTAGTGTCAAATGATCAGGCCAACATCATAATTATTCGAGCTGAAATAAGCTGGTCTTGTTCCTTTTGATTACATTTAACATGACAGAAACAAGACTGTCAAACTTTGCCAAGAGAGGATCTAATCACCGTAAATTGTTATCTTGATTTCATGTTGCAGCACCTGCGTTTGAAGAATGAAGTGAACAGGAAAACTCCAGGCTGTATTCGAGCATGACAGTGTACCATTTCCCTGTTAAACCTCAACACATTCTTCCCACCTGCCTCACATGTCCACGGAGCCTGTAAAATCAACAAGCTGAGAAGCTTTCACGTTGCTTAGTGCGCATTCATAATTTATTGCATACAATAGATTGTTTTTCTGTCTGTGAATTGACACAGTAATGGGTGCCTGTGATGTATTTGACCACTTTGCCTCTTACTTTCAAATCAGCTCACATAATAGGTGGTGATTACGCCAGCTGAGCTGTGCTGCCACAGCAAATATTTCCTCTAAAGAATGGGACTGTTTGCGGCCCTTTCAGCCCAACACAAATGGAATCGATTAATAATTGCCTTTTCTTCCCGCACAATGATTAGTTATTGCATGTTGCCATTTGTGTACAGTTTGATTTGTACGACTGCGGAGGCTAAGTTTGCTTACGCGCGTGTGTGTGTGTGAGGGTATCCAGGGACTCAAGCCCATGATTTGTTGCGCTGATACCTGGGAAATGTATTCTTAATTGCACTGAAACCTTGTTACACTCACAGACTGGCAGGTCAGAAATAACTGGCCAGCTGCTCTTTGGCTGTGGGCACTCAGATGGATGTGCCGTGGAACGGGAGGGCCACGAAGGGGAGGGAGTGCTCACCCTCTCACCAGTCAAGCTGCAGGTGTTATGTCGTCAGCTCTGGATGGACAGGTGTGTGATTTTTCAATGTCTGATCTAACGCTGCTTCTGAGGAGAAATGTGCTTCTATAGATCATTTTCTTTGATTTAGATGAACCTGAACTTTCACACTAAGCACATTGTGGTGGCTAAATATGACATCATTTCCATGGGAGAATAAAGCAAGTAAAACTCAAATAAACTCTTATTATCCTTATCCTCATCTTTAATACTCCTCCAGCAATTATTTATTGCTGGAGGAGTTTAATATTGTCTATTATAGGAAGTTATTGCCACAAACAAAAACATGCCCTATTGTCTCAGGCCATAACTCTCAATTCATTCTTCATTCCTCATTCTATGAATTTGGATTTGTGAATATGTAAATATGGTTGAAGATATAAATTCTCCAAATTTGCAGGACTGCTCACTCACATAGTCTGGAGCATGGTGGGTAACATTGCGTTGTCAAGTGTTTATGTGCAGAGTTTGCATATTCTTGTAGCAATGTGGTTTCCCTTAACATGTGTGTAAGGTTAATTGTCTTTAGGAGTGACTGTGAGTCTTCATAGTTCCTTACTTTGTTGCCCTGTGATGGACGGTAGCACAGCTCTCGCCCTGTCGAAAAAGGCCCCAGCCCCATGCAACTCTGACATGAAATAAGCGGGTATAGAATGCTAGCTTCATACTTCAAGATTTCCTCAGAGGAAGGATAAGAGATGTGTGATAAACCTAACCCAGGACTAGTTCCTACAGTGATCCAGGTTAAACAGGCATTTTGTGTTATTTTATCCCTCTGAGACTGCAAGTTGTATGCATCAACAGACCCTAAGTGTCAGTCATTGTTGCTGTTTAGTGATGTTTAGATCTTTCAAAAAAAGATTTGTGTCCTTGATCAGGTAAGACCAAACACTTTAAAAGAGACACCCTGTTAAACTGTGCCATTGATTTCCAGCCCTGTTCATGTATTGGGAATCATGAACAAGATTGGAGAGTTAGCTTAAATGGAAATAACTGATGTCTATTGGCCACTAATAAGCCATTACCTCAACCTTGCTTCAAGCGAGAAGTCAATCCAAGCTCATTTCACTATGAGCACGGGAGGGGTGGACGGGAAGGAGAGGGAAGAAGAATGGGAAGGTGGTGGTGGTGTAGTTTGGAAGTATTAAGGAGACAGAGGGCAGAGTGAGATAAAAGGAGTGAACATCCCTGTTTGTATTTCAATGTGCTGAGAGTAAGCCGGAGCTTAAAGCAATTTATATACCTGTGAAAAATGTGCCAACCATTTAATGGCTGTGGAATTAACTGGGAATGGAACAGCAACTATTTCAAGGGCAGGGCTGCTTGTAGATAAGCATCACCATTTACTGTAATATTGCAGCCAGAGGATAGAGTCCTGTTACAGAGGAGATTAATGAGACCCGTGTGTGGGGGTGTCTGTGTGTGTGTGTTTGTGTGTGTGTGTGTGGATATTGTATTTATATCTTTCCTGGAAATGTTAAGGTTTCCAGAAGCAAAGAAATTAATATTTCCTTGTTTTTGACACACTATACCACACATGAATTGATTGTTGCGTCTCCTTTGTAAAAGAGGAGAAGAAAAAACTAACAAAAGAAGAACCTCATAACAGTGCCATCCAGTGGATGGAGCCCTCTTGTGCATTTGTGCGTGCCAACAATCAGGACTGAGCCAGCATTTCTGACCTACTCTGGCTGATTTGTGGCATGTAGCATGGGCCAAAGAAGAAACATACTCCCGCTCGCATGCGTTCACACAAACACAGACGTGGGCAATTTTCCGTATTTGCTTCTTTTTTTCTTCTCTTCAAAAAATGATAGATGAGCGCACTTTCTGGTATATTGATTGCATGCTTTTATGGAATTGAGCTTTAGAGGGAAGACAAATAGGCCTGGCTAAATGAAAGTAAGCACAATCCAGAGCTTGATTGGAAGATTGGGCAAAGGGGCACCTGGGGGCAAGAGGGGGTTCAAACACCGTGGACTGACATCCATCCTTCCTCGCTTCTCATATGTCATCACTCTGGAATGAAGGATAGCTGTCCCCAAGTTGAGATCTCTGAAATTGAATGTACTCCGTGTCACCTCTGCATGCTGCACGCGCATGGCAGCACAGAAAGCAGCAGTTCGACTCCACGTGTTTCTCCTGTTGCACCAGCATTTAAATGGACCTGCTCTATTTCCTTTATTGATTACTATGAAAGCATTTCATTATGCAGGAAGTTATATGGCCAACAAGCAATTATGAATTCAATACCACAAATGTAAACTGAAATATGTCTTCAAGACGTGTGTGTGTGAGGAGAAGTATTAAGCACACACACAGCCAACAGTCTGCAATACACACACACAGGTTCAGTCTTAAATGCAGAGAGACTTGGAAATAAGGCTGTTTTTGGACATTAGCTAATTCACTCACTTCACTGCCAGTGTGGTGTCAGTTTAATTCCATTATGAGAATTAAAAATTATGGAAATGGAGCTGGCTTAAGCCGTTTCACACGGAGAGGGTGCAAACAGAAAGGAACATCAACAGAAGCAGGACCTGTATCAGCAGATTTGAAATTAAATGATATCTTTCATTTCTTCCTGACTACTGGTCTGAGATGTTTATTTGTTAGCTGGAATTCCAAAGGCTTAGAGATTGTTACTGTTGGTAAAGTTGAACCTAAAGTTTGAAGGATGAGTGGTTTATCATTTTTTTATACTATGTCGAAAAATATGCTAAAAGTGAATAAAACAAAACAGACACAAACTACACACCCTCTCTCCATAGAGAAAACAAACAAGGAAAAAATGGTGAACATAAACCAAAACACAACTTCTCCCCCTCTTTTCTGGGGTTTGTTTTTCGCAGATGCGTGGGTCAGCCCAGTCCCACCACACATGACTTAACCAGCTGATTTGTCAACATGTACAGATTGTAGTAGTGTGTAAATTGTGAGATGACAAAAAAATCTCATTGTTTTTTTTCCCCCCAGTCGAGCAGCATTTACAGAAATGCCTCATGAATAATACAATATTTAAACCTTGATCATGTGGATTTTTGGAACTGTCTGACCACGCGTATTGTAATCTGTAGCCCAAACCATGAATATTAATGATAACCTTTACCTTGATATTTTTTTACTTTTTCAACTGAACAATAGGGGAAGAGTATTCAAAAGTACTGAAGAGTAAGGAATCGTGACTGGGAGATATTGATGAAAATAAACATTTATGGACAGTTCACTAGCTTTCGGTGAGGACCATTTTTTTGCTCAATAAAAGATACATTTTCAGAAATCATGGTAATCAAGATTCTGCGTTGTGATGGTATATAACCCACTACCTTTTTCATTTGTCTTATTGAGCCCTGATGAGGGTAAAATACCCCTTTATGAGGTCTGGCCTCAATAAATACCAAAAAGAGAGTTACTGGGTTTCCAGTCTCACTTCATTCACCCCTTAAATAGTCGCTTTTAATTTCCCCAACAAGAGGAAAGTACAAAATAAATAACTTGTTTTTTTTTATAATTATGAA
Organism: Menidia menidia; assembly: GCA_907169785.1. Classification (NCBI taxonomy): domain Eukaryota; kingdom Metazoa; phylum Chordata; class Actinopteri; order Atheriniformes; family Atherinopsidae; genus Menidia; species Menidia menidia. The sequence continues at coordinate 14,701,445 of CAJRST010036666.1, forward strand.
AATACAGTTGAATATGTATTTACACACACACTTTCCTTCTTAAAAACATGGGCATTCTACTAAATTAGCTTTGCTAATTATGTTGGCAAAGCCTATTATTGAGAAATAGTTCATATCTGGTGACTTTAAACTATAGGCAATGAGGATTCACCCTTCTTTTTCTATCCCCATAAAAAAGTAAGATGCCTTGTGGCTACACTATGGTCCTCTGAGGCTACTGTCAGTGGAGAAATTGTAATCTCTTTTTCTTATCTGCCTCTTTCATGTGTCCAATTATCCAAAAGAAAAAAACATCATTAAACAAATTTGACCCGTGGTTAAACTTCCAGGAGCTGTTTTTGCCCTCTCTTATTAAATGCGTTGGTATTTCTTTCATCTTGCTTTTGGGTAACTTTGGTTAAATTCTGCAGCCACTCTTTCTTTTTTTCCTTTTTGTAAATTTCTTTTGTAGAATGTAAATCTATTCCCACCATGACTGAATAAAACAGGCTGATGAGGCAGACAGAACTCATCCAGTATTGACCTCTGAGTCCCTTTAAGCATCTATAATGCAAAACTTGGATGATTCATCATGGGTCAACTGCAGTCAATTTAGCACACGATACAAAATAACTTGCAACTCCAAACAGGAGGAGAAAAAGGAAAATCCGTGGCAGACGCAGGGCGAAGGAGGCAGTGCAGATTTGTGCTGTGTTCTTGGCGCTTCAATCCCCTCGAGTGATCCTGGTAAGCGAGAGCAGAGAGAAAGGGAGAAATGTTGCCACTGCAATTTCTCTGCCTGATTTGTAACAGACAGATAAGCTTGGCAACCATCCCTGCAGGACAACTGACCAATGGTGGCACATCTCTCAAGCTGAGAGGGGACGGGAGAGAAAGAAGAAAAAAAAAAAAAGAAAAAAGTGTGCTCTGTCACACAGACAGCCTTCCATATCTGCCAAAGTCTCTGATTGTCAAACACCAACCGCCTCCAAGGACATTAATTTTTCAGGTAACGCCGTGCTGATGTTATTTACTTGCAATGATTTGATATTTTTTTTCCATATGAAAGTCAGTCGGGCTGCAAGCGACATGGGGCTATCGTGCACATTATGTAAACATAAACAAAAGTAAATAAAGCAGAGAGAACTAAGGACAATCGCGGTTTGTGAATACTTTTCTCATTGATGTAAACAATACCGTTGGTGGTAGTTAACGCAATGGCTAAATAATGATGCCTGCAGATATCTCTTGAAAAATGGATTCGGATTGTGACTACTGAAGTGAAAAAAGAAGAGTGTTGGACTGCTGTGATCCAAATTGTGCTCTGGCTGAAGCCCCGTCGCTCAGGATATAATTGTATTTGCCAGTAATCATTGCAAATCCCCACAGGTCACTGCTGGCAGGAATATCCATTGGACAATAATATTGATATTCGATTTGCCTAACAGAAGTAGTTTTTTCTCAAATGGCATCAGTCATGTGCCGTCTATCGCATGGTGTGGGAGAATATCTGCAAAGGAGCAAAGTTACAAGAATGATTGGAGAGCTTGGCCCTTTATCCAATATATCACCTGGAGCAAATGAAAGCATGTGGAGTCAAATTGCCTCAATAAGAGGTTTGAAATGACTCAACACAATATCCTCCTTCCAGCAGGAAACTATAGATGGGCCATTTAGCATCTGTGACCCTGGTGCTTGCTACTGAAGGAGAATTATGGCCTTTCAAAGGGAAACTATCATAGATTTTAGTGAAGTAAGAAAATGTCCCCAGGTACCGCTAGAGCAAATGAAATTATGCATGACCTCCTCATTACTTGGCTTAATAAGTGATCTATGGACTGGGAACAATAAAAAGCCAGATGTCAGCGAGACATATGAACCGGGAAGATAAAAAAAGACGGTGAAAATAAATCCGCGGCTCCATGTTCGGTACAGTTGGAATGCATCAAAGTGAAAGTTCCTCTTCTGTCTCTTTGTCATTCGTGCGCGCACACGTGTGCTCACACACACACACACACACACACACACACACACACACACACACACACACACACACACACAC
>CAJRST010036666.1:14703495-14737781 GCA_907169785.1 Menidia menidia
CACACACACACACACACACACACACACACACACACACACACACACACGTACGGCTGTGATATCTGTCTCTCATTGGTATTCATTGACCCTGGGATGGAGAAATGGGCATCGCGCTTTTCATTTAATCAGACTCTTACGGGGATCAGCTGTATGCCTCGGAGGTGAGCGTGTGTGTGTGGGAGTGTGGATGGTGGACATCGGCTGTCAGCAGATATTAACGCAGACTCGTCAAGGTGGAGCGGTGCACAGGGTATGGAACCTCAAGCTGGGTTAAGTAATTGGATTCTTGTTCAATAAGAGCTGGACTGGGAGAGTGTTTGCATCTTTGTCGCAGTGTGTGTGTTTGTATGTGTGTTTGTGTGAGGTTCGGGTGAACATGCATGACTCTATCGATGGAGGTTTTGCTATTGTTCTAGTGTGGCTTTACCTTAAGACGATTCCAGAGTGGGTCGTATTAGGTTCGAAGAGGAGATGTTCCGGAAAGAAAGTTATTTATTTTACTTTGGCCAAATGATCTGACCCACTTGTCGACAGGGTCAACAGTCGGAGCAACAGCTGTGATGCACAGCTTTGGAGGCTATTAAAGTTCTACAGAACCCTTACCCTTCACGAGGTGGAGTTTGAGGCAACCCTCGTCCTCTGATTTATCGGCCAACTGTGGGAAAGATGTCACACTCTGCCTCGAGGCGGAGATTCAGCCGCCGAACGTGTGCAAAAGTCGTCGCTTTTTCTGTTCAGCTTCAAAGAAGTCGCGTGATTGCAGAAGACGTCAGGCTGTTAACAACGACAAGACTTTTGGTTTTCGAAATGGAAGAGTGTCCGTGAACCTCCGGCTTTCTCATTCCGGCTTCAGCCCAGGTAAAAGCACACTCTACTTTCGGCTGCCCACCAGGAGGTTTCACACCATCCTAACGCCAGATGGAACATGAGGTTTCTTGAACATGTCCTGGTTCTCCCCAGGGGGTCGGTTCCCAGCAGTTGCCTTGGGCTTATTCATTCCCAAGGCAACCGTCTCAGCGGTTGTTGCTGCCGGGCCTCTCATTCACCTGACTCTCTCCCGTGGCGAGCCTGCAGTTTTTCCTCTGGGCCCCCTAACATCTTCAAGCTGTCATGGTAGATGAGGCCATTTGTCCCAGGGATAGAACTAATTTGGGTAACCCGTGTCCGTGATTTTATTCTTCCATTTACTCTCTAGAACCTGTGACCGCAGGTGAGGGTCAGAACAAAGAGTGGAGTGGCTGGAAAATTAGAGTCAGGCTCGGTGGCTCTTGTTCTTGCTCCATGTCACTGTCAGTTCAAAACAATTCCTGCATTACTCCAGCCTTTGCACCCAAATGACAGACTATTTCATCATCTATTTCATCATCCATTTCAAAGAGACAATCTTGGTGTCAGACATCAAAGTGCAGGGTGTCATCCCTGCACAGATGAAGACACTCTGCTACAAGAGGACAAACATTTAGTCAGGCTGGAGTTGGCTGACTCAGGAGGAAATGGTCTTTTTCTTTCATTAGTCACACTGTTTTAAGGATGGCACCCACCTTGAAGTTGAAGGTGCAGTGGGGACAGCACAGAGTCACTTAAACACTGATAAAAGACTTGGTAGGCGTCTTTGTTCAGAAGGCACTCCTGAACAAGCCCGCATTTCATCTAAGTATTAAGAAAGACAACCCCCCGGCTTTATAAGAGCTGTCTAAAACCTGCAGTAAGGTCTTCCTGGTTTATGAGAATATATGCTTAGCCGGTACTCAATGCCACTCCTGACTGTATAAAGCTTTTTTATCGCCTTTAATTTTTTTTTACAATGTTTTTAGACTTGACTTCAGTTGCCAACATTCAGGATCCTTTGAAGCTACATTAGGTAGTCATCCACTATCCAACAGCGACTGGAAATTGTGGTTAGATCAGAAATTTCATTATCTGCCTTTTTAATAAAAAATACTTTAGAACGGAGTTTGTACTGAGAATGATTAAAATAAAAAAATTACTATTTTATTAAAATTAGTTAGTAAATCCTTGCTTGAGGCGGCTTTTGTTTTCGTTAGAGTTTGGCCTATGAGGAAAAACATAGCCAGTTGATAAGCTTTTTTTTCTTCTAATTGTTTTTCCAAGCTGACTGGTTACCTTCGCATCCCCCCTTCTGGGGGAATGTGTGTTTGTTTTCTATTGACCCCTTCTCTATTTATTTTAGGAAAGCCAAACTTAACTCATACTGGCTGGTAACACAATTCAACTTTACATGTAAACCAGGGACAGAAAACAGGCCTGGTACTTCTATTTAAAGTTGTTTTGAGAGAAATTTGATAAAGTTTGAGTTAGTCTCTCTAATGGACATGAAATTAGTCTAATTCAGCCCTTTATTTTTCATATTTCCATATTTGATTATTTCAAATAATTTCATCCCTAAACCATCCCTGTTAACCATACAATGCCTAAGCAATAAATGCAGGGGTTTTTCTGTTTTGAAACCAGACTTTTTAATACAGGAAGCCAGAGCTATGAGCTGATGCAAAGTCACAGTAAACAGATAGCACACTTTTATTGGTTGTTGTCGGTAAACTTAGAGTTCTTTTCACAATCAAACGCTAAGTAGGCTACGCAGTTCCAAGTCAGTGAGCAAGAAGGGCTGGTTGGTTAGGAGTCATCTTCCAACTAACCTGTATGGAACCTGTTTGTTTGCCATTGGCAATGCACAGTGGACTTATCTATAAACTATCTAAACTATCTTAAGCTCTATTAGAAAATGAGTTACTTTTCCAAAAATTAACAAATCTCATCATTCCTATGATTGCTAACTGTACCCTGAATTAGTTTTTGATCCTCTCTTTGTTTTGTCTAAACTCATGCACCAAAGTGTTTTGTGCAGTTGCTTGTTCTGCCAGAGGAGGGAGACAGACGTTCCATCATTTATCCCAAAATTCATCATCAAAACGCCTGTCACTCTTTGCACATGACCCATTTGTCCCCGTGTAAAACAGATAAACTAGTTAATTAATTAAGAATCTAGCTAATTATTGCTGTATTCCATTGCGGGTACAGTGTATGTATCATTGTGGATTACAAGGGAAATTGAGGAGAAGAGACTCATAATTATGATTATCAACATCTCTTCTGTGAAGATGTAAATGAGTTTCAAACGGGTGTGACTCACTCACGAAGCACCACATTAAAACATAGGTCAGCACAGGTCACATTACATAACCTTCAGAGTCTAGAAAACAAAGTTCCTGTGGTTAGATTGCAAAAACTGAGTGAAGGAGAAATAATACAGAACATGAAGAAATACAAAGCACAAACTACAGACGAGAGAGTGTAGAAATGTGTCACGGGAGTCCTCCGATGCCCGGGCCCCTTAGTTTTACAACTAATGAAAGGCTTAGGTCCTCCAGCTACTTCTGTATGCCTTATCAAACATGAAAGTTTAAAACCTAATCTCAAAAGCAGGTGAGTAAGTCTGCCTAATAAACCCCAGCTGAGGGCTGGTTAAGCAGATACAAATCTGGCAGGATTCATTTTTGTAAACTATGGGAACCACATGTAAGGCTGTAGTCTGAGGACTAAGTGCTCTGCCTGGAAAAATGTGGTCCCATTTAAATTTTAAGGTTGGGCACAGCATGGTAATGGAAGACTCGGTGTGAGATGAGAAGGATTTACAATTCTAGTCTAAATGAAACAAATTGAGAGAAATAGAGAAGCATTTTGAATCAGTCCAAGCCCTTTTAGAGGGTTATTGGGACAGTCTGATAAGCATGGAATTATAGTAATCCAGCCTAGGGGAGACACTTGCAAAGGTTTTCAGCATTGCTCATAAACAGTATGTTCCCAATTCTGACATCAAATGCAAGTAAAACCTAACCCTTGGTGCCCCTTGGCATCTTTTATAACTGTCTCTTTAAGGCTCTTATTTTTGTCATTATAATGGCCAACATTTTTTTTTCATGACAGCCAAGGCATGGAATTTTTTTCCCATCATGCAATTATACCCAGATTATCTTGAATCAACCCAATATATCAGAAGACTAGTTTCTTGGACATAATCTGTAATACATGCACACAGGTTTTCCAGCAAAACCACTATTCTAAAGTCGTTGATGTACAAATACTGGTAGGAATATAGCCTGGTTGTAGCATTTGAATAAAGAGCTATAACAGGCAAAACAGTGGAGTTTTAATTAAAGCGACCTCAGAAGCATGCAGAGCAAACCCCTGGTGATGGGAATAGATTATTCATAAAAGATTTCCTGCTCAATCAAACGCACCGAGTGAAGCAAGGTTCATTCGCTTTTGCCAGTCGTGCTCGTTCTTCTCATTCCAGAGTCTACTGTTTCTGATTTTCAACATTAATTTAGATGGAAAGTGTATCATAAACTGGTGTTGCCATACAGGTTTCTTAGTTGGGACAGAGCGGCACTCAGTCTCCATTACTGGATGAGCGGCAGTGTCTGACTCGGGCTAAGGAAGCTCAAGGTACCATTACAGATTTGAGCAGTCAGTCATGTAGAAACAGACTCCTTCATTTGCTCCCCGCATTTCCCTGTAAGCCGACCGCACGCTACCATCACTGTGTGCAAAAACAACCCACACCCATACACTAAAAAACAAAGACAACACACATGAGTCCATCCAATTTGCTTGTCTGTGCATTCCATTTTTGTCTAGGTCACGGACACACACACACACACAGACCACAGCCACACATGCACTGTCCCCTGTTTCCCGACTTACTCACTTTACCTGTTCAACACACTCTATTTTAGCAGCCTTGAGAAGCTAAACGGTGTGAAGTTGAGTGTTGGTCCATCTGTCTCCTGGGTGTTTGGGAGGAATGAGAAAAGAGAGTGAGCAGTGGGAGGTACAGGGGGAGGGGGGCTGGAGAAAGAAAATGGAAAGGAGGGATAGGGGGCAAGCTCATTTATATGAATCAGCAGCAGAACCCCACAGTGGATACATCTGTGGTTGTACGGCTCCCAGAAACAATTCGTAGCCCAGGCAACAGGATGTTAAAAGGTGAGTGGAGTTACCAAATACCTGTGCATAAATTCTTCACAGCTTCTGCACATGGTTTGAAGTTTCCAATACATGTCTTTCTTTTCCCTATTATTATTTTAGAGACAGGAGGCAATGCAAGGCGCAAATCCTCTGTCAATATGTGCCTTTGTAAATGTATGATGTCTCGCAGTAAAGTTCAGTTGTAAGTCCAAGACAGACAGTTGAAGAGGGGCTTTATGGTGTAGATTTATTCAGCACAACTCAGACTTAAAGCCCCCTGACTGTTGATTCTGAAATCAATATTTTTCCTTTCATGGATACTTTAAACAGTAAATACTCAGTTTTTAGGCAGAGATAGTCAGGGACTGCTTTCCCCCCCCCCCCCCGAACACACACAGATGCACACAGTGGTACGTCAGGGAGACGGGGTGCTCATAATGGGTCCACTGTGAATTTTTTACAACCTTTAGCAGAGCAGCTGAAGATGTCTCAAGCCCATAAAGTAGGAGACGGAAGAGATTAAATGGTCCCTGAAAATCGCTTCAATAAGCAAGTTCCAACTCAAAACATGAAAACATTTCGAAGGTGCTGACACTTTTGACACCTTTAAAGGAATGCGTGCAAGCCAGGGGCAGAACTGCAGCACCTTGCAGAGCCCAAATTAATCTGAAAAGTTCTGGCATCATTTTTGTGCTTGTGAGAATGACTACTGGGGGAGAATGGCCTTTGGCTTAGGGACATCTACACAAAGAAGGTGGCAGAAGTCGAATAGAATTCAATTGGGCAGTTTTAAGATGTTCATCTCAAAGGAAACCTCGGTCCAACTCTTCATTAGACAGGACTGAGGGACTTAAATGTGTTCATCTCCCACACGACCGATCATTGTGTTGCCCGGATGGGTCAGTATAATTTTCTGGGCTTGAGTCACAAACTTCTTATTCTGCTCTTTCCAAATAGCAGACCGAATCAATGTGTATACAAATATTAGCCTTGTGCCTGGCCTTAATGTTGATGTGAAACATAGTTAGTGGGGACATGTGGACACTGATACTTACCTGGGGTTTTTATAATGCAGGCTCCTGGACATATGGTAACACAAATTTGATAATGAGAGATCATTTGAGCATGTAGATTCAGTTGCTGTAAAAACTGGATTAAACATGTTGTCAAAACGGTCTGAACCTGGACATACTTCCCATGATATGTTAGTTTCTATTTTTTCCTTTGACCTTTACTGAAACGCCTTTTCACAAAAATTGTGGAAAAACAGACAATAATACACACCTCTCTTTGCTTACTGTGTTGCTTGACCTCATCGATAGGGACCTACAATTTTGCAAATTTTTCTAGTTTAATTAAGATTAGAAATACAGCCAAAATAAAAGTCAGAAGTCAAGTTTCAAACCAGACCACATAAATGTGAACAGCCCACTGTCCTCGTCCGGTTTTAACCATGAACTGTACCATGCTGTGGTAATTAGACCCCCCCTCTCCATGAAAAAAACTTTCATTACTTAGCAACAAGGGAATCCAATTTGACATTCAGTAATTATATTACAGATAGCCTACTAATCCTGGTTATGCTCCAGTGCCTCTACAATTTGGGGGTTGACTTGTTTTTTGTCTTATCTGGAGTTTGATGGATGGCTGACATCAATTTGAAAATCATTTTGTGGGTTAAGAGCACACACTCCTGCAGGGCGCATGTTGGTTGGAGCTGTTAACGGGCAAACGCCCACAGCTGAAAGTGTAGCTAGTGGTTATTCAAAAGTTTAGAGGCCTGACTCACTTGGGTGCCCGTTAGAATAGGCTGCATTTAATGAGCACTGTTTCATCTGAATATTAGACTTGTCACAAGCGGCGCGGGTGTCCGGGGTCACGTTTTAATCAGGCAGCCTTGGCTGTCTAAACTGCACATGCAGCAGCATGCACCGAGCATCTTCTAAACTGTAACCTCGCGGTAGTCGGCAGGATTATTGATCCGACTTGTCTATTCTATTTTCTCAAAGAAGGTAAAAGTGATGCATGCAAATGACCCCTCCCTGAAGCAAAGCACCTCAATACGGACCATGAAACCAAGAACCATGAAGGTCAATGAGCTCTCCAGACAGGTTGTGGAAAAATACAAATTAGTATTCAGTTTTGTAGAAGAAGTCAGAAATATTAATCCCTTGAAGTACCATCTATCATCACAATACGGAATGAAAATGGCTCTTATCAAACCTGCCTAAAAGGAGCCTACCAATAAAGGTCTTCCTCTAATGTGGTTACCAGAGAGGCAACAAAGATAACAGAAAATTAGCTGAGCGGCTACACAGAGGAGACTAGTCTGTCAATAGAGTTTGTTTATGACAAATGTGTAACATGGGTGCATTCTGTAAGAAATCCAAGTTTACAACCCTAAGGACTCCTCTGAAATAACATTCAAGTGGTTTAAGGGTAAATGTTGAATGAGGTGGGGCATTGGCAGGTATATCACATATTTTATTTCTTTTTGTATATTCTTTTTTGGAATTCAAAATAAGTTGGGTGTGTGACTTTTGCAAGTCACTGTGACGGTCTGTGCATTGGTTTCTCAAAAAGTTTGCTGTATCAGTGAAATCTCGTAGACCATGAAGTGTGAGGTAACTATGTGAGGGCCTGTGGGTCCTTACTGTATATCCAGACAAGCATCAAGTTTAGATCTTTCTCTGACCATCGTGGTAAAAAAACATCATTGGGCGTATTTAGGGAAGCTGTCAAAGACATCCTTGCTAGACTATGTTCAATTCCACCTCCAGCCCCGGCAGGGAATGGTGTATTGGAACTAGAGCTGTCTCATTCTCTCCCACCCTCCCACCTGCACATAAATTCACATACTCAAACACCCCTGTTGGCCACAACCCATCTGGTTTCTTTCTACTTCTGCAGCTCCCCGTGTCTGATATGGGAGCAGGAGCTAGTTAGAGGACAAAAATACATTTAATTACCCCCCAGCAACCCACCTACCAATATACCCAGACAGAGTAGCGGAGGGACATATGTGCACACACAAATAGATCTAGTGCACAGCAACAGACACACTCATTCTCAGTCTTTCACCTTACTTTCCGGCCTCTCTACCGTCTCATCACTTGTCCTGCTCTGACAGGCTTATGTAAGTGTCCGAAGGCGAGGAAAATCTCACAGTCTTTGCACAAGCGATATATGCACAGGCATGAATACACACGAAGTTGTGCACTCCACACACACATTCGCTTATGTCAGGGCTTGTCCAGAACAGGTTTTTGGTTGGAGAGAGAGACGCGGGTCAGTCCGCGAAATGGCCTGTCCATCGACGTCAGCTTGTTAAAGCGCTGGGGGAATAGATTGATTCTGACACGACTGGCCTACCTGTCTGTGTGGAGATGGTTACATAATGAGTGAGATTTCAAGCCGACAGATTGACTTATGGGTGAACCTGTGCACATATCTGCACCAGTAGCTAAAATGTGAAGGCGATGCCCAACAAATTCAAGGATAAGATAGCAGATTTGCTGTAAACATCATACAAACATTCTGAAGCAGAAACATATGCGTGTGTTTCTAAGCAGTAGCTCAAGTTCATACACCAGCGATTGTCGCTCTGTTTCCACCCTTCTCCAAAGTAGTCATGATAACAAGTACAGAATGTTTATCCTTTAGTGCTAAGCTCTGCATTTGGTAATAAATCAAATCAAACATTTAATTGATACACAATCTAGGTAACAGATGCAATATGTTAAAAGATCATGGCACCCTATTGGATTTTATGCATAACGGCACCGACACAAAGACAAATATATCATCTATTGTTTCATTATATTTAATCAGCACTGTGCTCATAACTACTCCAAAAAAAACCTAAATATTTCCATGCCATAGAAACAGTCATTATCTTTCTAACATGGACAAAACAATTGTCTCACCAGTAGGCTATCATGCGTCAAAGATGGGACCAGGTAGAGCATGCTGCTTTCACAGTAAGCCTATAACAATATTTTTTATCATGCACTGGTGAACTTTATGGTTATACTTTTGAATTTTATTGTATTTGGTTTAGATGTTCCAGTTGGATTACCTAAATGGTACATTAAGTCTAAGGTTGTTTAATTGTTCCAAATTTGAAGAAAATGCAAGTCACACAATGCAAAGTTGTTACCAGCTATAAAAAGGCTGTGCTTTGAAGGAGGGAACCGAAACCAATGCACCCATGAGGAAATGCTGTTCTGTCTTCCAGAGCTAGCAAGGTTCCAATATGTACATATCATTGATTTTGATAACTGAAATATAGTCTGTTTGTATAGTTTGCTGCTGCACTGGAAGTATTAAACTGAGACACTGTGTTGGCAGGTGGTCGATCACAATGTGATCAGTGTGAAGAATGAAAACATCCCTAATTGAACTGTTAGCTACAGTTGTATTACTGTATATGATGTGCAAGGTTAAGGACTGCAACACAACAGAACTATTTCCTGTAGCTTTTTTTCAGACCATAGGCTACAGAAGCTTGCTTTATCCTCTAGCTTGAAAAATAAAACATTATATAAAGTGGCAAAAGAAACAACACATGTGGGATGATAAATAATGTATCATTTATGTTTGTCTTTAGAGTCTTCAATCATGAACATTTTTATTTTGAAACATTTGTATTTTTAGTCGATTTTTTGTTAACAAAATGACATATTGCCAGTCATTTATTATGCAGTTGGGAGTATAAAAAAACATGTTTGAAACCCACCAGATGAATATATTCATCCAAAAATTTGTTATAGCAAGGCTTTTGTAAGAAAACACACGTTTAATTAAACCGGGACTTGCATTGATAAAAGTCTGCCTTTTATAACAAAGAACCTGCTTTAAGTCTGTTGAGAATTGATTAAGTTAATATGATTCCAATGTGTGCTGAAGTGCATCAGAGACATCCAGACTGAAACATGATTCAGCCAGGGGACATAATGATATCTGGTAAGAATTAAAAACTTGTGTTACTGTGTCTCAATAAGTGAACAAGGCTAGACTCTTCATTTATCTCACAAAGTAGCTGAAGAGGATAAAAGCTACACAGCACACAAACACACGCACACACGTATGTATAGATAGATAGATAGATAGATAGATAGATAGATAGATAGATAGATAGATGCAACACGTCTACGACTTTTTAGATGAAAACTACTCATTTCTAAATGATAAGTGATTGCCACAAAGTGGTCTATTTCAGAATCATGTGCATCATATGATTAAATTATATAAAATTAATTTGTCTGTGCAACATATTACTGTGGATGCCAGAGTTAATTTTATTTACTTAACATTTAACTGGGAAACGTATGTATTTTGTTACTTGTTGAAAGTCGTAACATCACGAGCCATACATAGGCTTTTAAAGGAATATAAAGGTATAAAAGAATTATGGAAATTTATGTAGAGCTTAAAAGTCTCACTATGAAAAATAAATTAACTAACTGAACTCCTCTTAAATCATAATACGGTGTGTGAGTGAATGTATTTAGAAGATTTTATACACTGTAGTAAGGCAATAAAAGATAATTTGTCGAGCCCAATTCGTAGATAAGGCAATCCAAAGTTCTTTAGAAAATAAAAACATGCATATTTCTCTGGAAAAGCCACCAGAAGCCCTGATGAGATACATCATGCAGGGAGTGTTTCAGGGTGTGTGTATTTTTTTCCATTGAAACAAACGCACACTCCCTTAATCTAACAAATCATACGAAACCACAAACTTAAAGTCCACTATAGCCAGTAAGATCCAAAGGTAGGACCCAGTTTGCAAAGTCTGCCCTGGTGTAAGCTGCAATGTGTTTGCTTTGCTGGGAAAACTAAGGAAAAGTCTCCACTGAAATGGAAAGGTGATAAAAAACGTACAAGACACCTGGACACTTTTATTCACTAAGTACCAATCTAATTTTCTACACTCAGATAATACAAGAAGTAAGTCCTGAAGGTTTGTCTTGGTGGCACTGCTCTGTCTCTCTCTCCCTCCTGATTAGCCATTGCCCTTACCTGTTCAGCTCCCTGTTTAAACACAGACTCAGCTTCTGTTCAGTTCGAGATTGTTTGCCTTTGCCATAGCGTTCAAGCATTTTTAAATTTCATGTGATTATCTGTGTTCTGACCCAGCCTGCCTTCGACCACTGCGTTTTGCCTTACCCTTCCTGATTGCGAGAGGTGGTGGGAAAACAGAATTCTGTTCTTTTAACCATGGGGCTCAAGATAGTATGTTTTATGCATTGTCCTTTTGATGTAACATGAACCAAAAATGCTAATCTTATTCCAAGTATTGCAACTTTTTGATGCTGTGTAAATTCTTAACTAGGTGCCAGTGGTATCAAGAGCCTTTATCATACATTCATGTTTTAGGTTTTTATCAATTAAATTTGTTTTAATTGTACCTCTACACAAAATATAGAGGCCTTTAAGGCCTGACTGGATCTTTAAAGATAAAGGATCAAACCAGGAAGAAAAAAAGCAGCAACATACATTTCAGCCATTGAAAGTTACATCAAAACAAGCAAGGGCATCCAGCATAAGAAGAATCTATACCGCAATTACAATTTAAAGTGGACTTTAGTTGACTCTATCAATCGTCCACGTTAGTCAGTTAAGTTGTTATGTTAGTTCTTTTGGATGAGGAGAAATTAAAAGGCAAGAGTGAGCCTTCTCGAAGTGCCATAGGACTTGAAACTCCTCCAGAGGGTTCACACCCATGACATTGTCCCTACACTGCAGCTCTTTGACAGATCTAGGTCCGGCGTGCCAAAGCATTTGGAAAAAGGACACTCACCGTTTGCCTTTAATCGTTTGAATCATAGGCCTTTGGGAAGTTAACTCCAGAACAGGATCTATTTCATGAGAAATTATAACCGAACCTCAGGGCTCCACATCTTTGTTCACAAAGCTGCCCCAGTTTGTGGTAAAATGTTAAGATTGAGGTCTCTGTTGTCTGAGACAGAGGTCTGACTTAACAATGTGGCACTTTACATAATTTCTTACTTTATATTCATTGTTCCACTGAATGTCTATTCAAGGGAGACGTATATATATTATTACTAAAAAGTCTTATCTACATGTGACTGCTGGTCTTTGTTTAGCCTCAATTGGACATCTGTAATTTGTGGCCATCCTTGTGATTGAAGCTCAAATTATTGAGAGAACTTGCTCTATCTCAGCTGTGTATATTGTGAGACTTCTGTAGTGTACCCAGCTGGAGCTCCTGGACCAGACTGCAGCATTCCCCCTGTTTTTGTCCGTGCCCATTGACTGGTGCACCCAAATTCTCTATTCGCTTATCTGACACCTACAGTGCAGCTGAAGTAAAGCAGTAACACTCTGTCTGCTCACTGAATTTCTAATGGAATTTAAATGTATTTTGTCCCTGGTAATTAACCAAAACATAGAAAAGAACTAGAAAAAAACCAGGAAGACCTAAATTGTGTCAAAGCTCAGTGGTCACAGATTGAAAATGAGCTGCCTGATTTAGAAAATGGATCCTTCCTTCTTATATGAGAAATATAACGAACAGAAAAGTTGATTTTAGCAACAAGTTTGCTTGCACATCACATCGCTAACAAGGATGGCTACTTTTGGATTTGAATATCCAGGAAATTACAACTTTCCACTGTTATTAGCGTTCTATAAAGCAAACAACAGCTATTAAACCACCACTCAGTGTTTATAATTACCAAGATATGGTAATGAGACCAATCAACCCCACACTGCTGCCTTCAAGAAACATGATGGTTTTTCTGTCCTTCTATCTAAAACAGCCTGGTTTTGAAACTTCGTACAGAGGGGAAACAACATCTTGTAAGTTAAGTGTAAATATAATTACAGACCTACGGGTATGATAGTCTAGTAACTATTTAAACTGTTTTCTTAGTGTCACGGATTAAAATGTACAATTCTCAAACCACTGAGGAATTGAACTTATGAAAGGATAATGAATCTTGCTTTTATTTATTTTCTTGCACCTTCCAAACTCAGACTGTTGATGTGCTGAGTGCTTTAAATCAGAGTAATGACTTCATTAACTGCAGAGATATTTACATCTTGAATGAGTGAACCAAACCAAATCTAAATGTTTTCCATTGAAAATGAAAAAGCTTAATTTCAACAAGCCAGTGAACAAATGATGCGCTCTGGGCTTTGGGTTTCTGCTGCATGGTTTGTTTTCATACGGCTAAGCACAAAAGCTCTAGTGACAAACTGCGATAAAACAGAGGTTTTCCAAGATTACACAACGCTCTAGTTCTTTGACAGCGTTGTGTTTTACGCGGTAAATCAAATGCATCCTGCCTGCGGCGTAGCCATATTTATAATCTTGCAACGCCCCTGCCTGCAGCTATGGGTTTCATCTGGAGTCGGATGACCTGGATAAATCACTTTGAAACGTGTTCGTGTGTGTCCATAAGTGTTTCACTTGTTTAATACTTTGTTATATTCAGCACCAAATTGTGGATCTCAGCTGAAAGGGTATTGTAAATAACATAATGTTCCATAATGTTGTTTTAGCTGAGTCCCTCTTTTGCCATTGGATATTGGCTAATTGTGATTTAATATGGATGTTTAATCATTTTACAAATGCAATCAACGACAAGCAAAACTTTCAATGTACATCTCGGTAACTGCGTTAGTGGCCATATACACACAAGGGGGTCAGATTTCATAGACTTTCAACCGGTTCCCATTGTGATCATTCCCGGTAGACAGCACGTACAGCTACAGGTTCTGCTTTATAAGCCAATATTTTGATTCCTAACGCACAACCAATTTATTTTTGCTCTTAACCTGTTAGTGTTTTTTTTAGTTTTTTCACGGTTTACCTGTTTATAGTTTTTTTTTTTTTTTTAGATGTGATTAGCTGTTTTAAAAAAAAAAAATCAACATGTTTCTGACAAACACTTTTGTTCAGACTGTAAAGTGAACCTCAAAATCCACGGAGAGTTGCTTCACTTGTTACACCTGTGAGAAAATAATTACTGAAACGTGAAAAAATTGAGAGCTAATTCATACTGAACTGTGCAATTTGTCGGGAGAAATTACGCACACATGGACTAACCACAACAGCAAACTGGAATCAATGAGGGAAATCGAGGCGTGTAAGTATTGAGGATAGTCAAAAACTCACTAAGAGAAGCAGCTGTGTCAGCAAGTGAAACCTGGTGTGAAACACAGACATTTAAGCAAATATTTAAGCAATACTAAACAGCATGCAAAAGAGAATGAAGCCATACAATGTTAACCATGAGGTAAGGCAAACTAGTTCAATCAAGAAGTGGTCATTCGGTCCTTCAAGTTGATGGTGAAATGACTCCTTCATAATCAGCACATAGAAGTGGACAGTTTACCAAGGAAAACAAATGGGTGGAACCTGGGGTAATGATATATGGAGAGGAAGGGACTTCATTTTATCTTTCAAGCTTTCAATTGTCACATATATATATATGTATAGTCTGGTGAGAAATGATGGGAAGTGACTTTTCGACAAGAAAATACTTATATGGAACTACTGTAGAGGTGAGAGCATGTTATTCACTCAAACTACACCATAGATTACTCTCTCTAGAGAAGAACGCGCAGAAGAGGAGAGTTTTTTTATAGAGCATCAACCAGTGGATTTGGTTTAATTTCAATAATAATGTTCTGATCTCAAGATTTGTGTCCACCCTCACACAAATGCAGCAATGGATCATTAAACACATCAACACCTACAGGAACCAAACACAGCTGTGATTTCTTGTGTGATGAGTTGGGGACAGTAATTCCTCCAGCCTTAAAGAAAGAAAAGCTACATGTTCACTTGCACACGCAGACAGTAAAGGGGCCGCTTTGCTCAGGTAGTTCAAGGCAATGTTGGCAGCCAGCCTTGGAATATTTCCAAGGTATATTTAAAATCAACAAACTAAAAGAGAGGGCGGACTCTCACAGCATGTGAGGCGTTATGTCATACTGCCCTGTGATCCACAACACGTCATACAGAAAGCAATATTTCATGTCTATATTCTCAGGTCTCGCCAGCTGCTTTAGGGTTTCATCAACCCAGAGTTTGTAAAATAGTAATTGTCAGTGTCGCTCCGGAGAAAGAATGATGCAGAAGAGGAAAGAAAAAAACTCGACAGAAATAAACAGTAATACAAAACTCATCAAGCAACAGATGCTGAATATTGTTCTCATTTATTCAGCTCCTGCTGTGTTAACGGCCGTGTAAATCTGCTGGTCTCAAAGAGTGGAAGAGAGCAGCATTGGCAGGCCTCAACAATGCAGCCTAATTAGAGATAAGCTTCAACAACAAGCCTGTAGCTCCGACTCATAAATTACAACTTCTACTCCACTGTTCGTTGCTGCTATGTGATTTCTCCTAAACATTTCAACAACCCCGGTAAATCCAAATCTTAAATACAGTTCACCTGACGCCAAGCACTATGGCCTCTTGTTTAGTCTTCTTGTCTTCTGCTACTCCACTTGGTGATAGAAGTATCCCTCACCTCTCCATCCATTTCCCCCTCTTTCCTTCTTGCCCCGGCCTCCCCAGGGTTGTAAAGAGAACTGTACAGATTGAACAGTAAATTAAATTAATGTAGGCCATTTCCCAATCATTTTTCATCCCCCTAAAATGATTAAGGCTGACGTAAGAAGTTCATTAAAACAGAAAACATTAGGCTCATTAAAAAGCCATTAAAACTATCGCAGAGAGGTGATTTATGTTGGAGTGCGACTTGGGGAGGAAATGATTGGGCTGAGGGGGGGGGTTCAGTGAGTCCGAATGGAAGGAAATAGGAGACAGAGGAGGTTGAGGGTGGGGAGTCAGGTTTTTAAGATGGAGGCCGCAAATAGTAAACTCATATGAATGGATGAATGGTGGCAAATGGAAACAGCGGCTGGTGAGCATTAGGGCTTTTAAGTGCTAGGGGGTTTTCTTTCCATTATGTCTACAGTAAACTATCTCTTGTTTCTCGACTGTCTTCAGTCTTAGTCACCAAATTCTTCACATCATGCATCACTTACTGTCTTGAACTGTGGCATTTATCAAACAAAATAACATGGTTCACGTACGTCCTCTGGTAAAAAGGGCTTGGTTCTTGTATTTGAGACCGCATGCACTTAAATTCTAAACGCTTGAGCTATCAAGCTACCAAAACTCCTGATTTCTTAATATTTAGACTTTTTTGCGTTACTCTTAATAAAAAATGAGCATTTGGTGAGATACCATCTCAAAGCCCATTCTTTTTATTTGACCAGATTAAGAGAGAGCTTTGAGTCTATTAGCACAGCCCATTTGACAAATCTGCAATAAAATCTTATGTGGTCAGATAATTGCAATCGTGACCTATAGACATGTAGGTGGTTAGCACCACTGCCTCACAACAAGAGGGTTCCTGGCTCCTACACTGGCTGAATGCCTTTCTGTGTGGAGATTGCATGTAATCATTCCTCCCACTGTCTAAAAACATGCTTGGGTTAATTGATGACTCTAAACTAGCTTTGGGAGTGAGTGTGCATTGTTGTCTGTCTCAGGATGGCTTTGTGATGGACTGATGACCTGTCATTGGAGTTCCCCACCTCTTGTATATTGACAGCTAAAATAGGAGCCAGTGTCACTGTACCTAGAATAAGTGGGTATAGTAAGTAGAGTGGTGTACAAAATGATATAGTTTGAGTACTTTTCCACAAAGAAATCAAGTGTATTATTAGAATGGCAGATGTCCTATATCAGAAATTCTCAATTTATAAAAGGAATAAGCTAAACAATGATTCATTATGATTTGGATTTTTAAATGGGTAATAAAATATTAATCCAAACTCTGGAGGAGAATAATTTCCTCCGCTTAAATTATCTCTAATTTAGGTGCTGTTGGGGCTGGGGCTCCCAAAAAGTTTAACTTTTAAAAAAATGCTTACACATAAATAAAAAGTGTGGGTTTACCTTTTAAAGTTACATCTATATGAATACCACCACCAGGGTTTTCTAGAATTCTAATAAGATGATCAGTGTCACCTGACATTAAATATCTTCTGCAAAATTCCAAAATAATTACAGATGATTTCATTTCTTGTCAGCCTTGCCTAAGTCAGTGAAGCACCATTTACTTTACGCTAAATTATTGGCTTTCTCTCTTTGTTTTTAATTAATCAAAAAATTAATTAATTTTGGTGTTATTAAAGTTTTTTCAGTTTTTACCTCTTCCATGTCTTACTTACACTTGCTCCCCTCCCCCTTGTGCAGACAGATATTATAGAAGTAGCTGAACTTATCAAAAAGAAATCCTTTGCACATTATTCATTCTGATTCTGTAAAGCGTGGTCTGTCAGTTAGCAATTTATTCAAATATTCACTGGTCTCTTTGAATGTGGAAATGCATACATACTGTTAATGCTGGACGCATAAGGCATACAGAGCAGATTTGAAGGGCGGTTACACTTTAGCCCTTGACTCCCTCTAGGTATGCAGCTCTGCAGCTTTTCCTCCTCTGAAGACAGAAGAAACCCCTCACATGCAAATACACAAGGGGAGCATGCACGCACATAAAGTCTCACACATTCCTCTTTAATGCAGTTATTTTCATTTGTTTTTGTTTTTTTCTCTAAAGAGAATTTCTAATCGCAACAGTTGATTATTTTAACCTGAAGGAATCCTGTGGCAGGCTCCCTAATTGTGTGCGAAGCTGCCAACTGCTTTTTGTCATGGGTGTTTGTTTAGTGTCTACAATCCAGCTGACAAAGGCCCACTTTGATTTATTGGCAAACAGCTGAGCTAGTTAGGAGTCCACAGACACAAACAGTGTTTTTGCATGCGTGCGTATGCACAGCTGAAGACTGCATGTGTGACTGGATTGGCCACAAACAAGGAGATGTCAAAGAAGTTTGGGTTTCAAGCTAGCTATCACTTCAAAGCGACTTTGCTCAAGAACTTCATAATAGCCCTTCAACGAGATATATTTCCATATTGGACATTTGCAACAGTATCTTTGATGGAAAGAATCGTAGAAGCAATGTATTTTTTAAGTTAAAATTAAAGATAATAATGTCATAGCTCAGCTCAGTTGGAGTTCAAGGAAACAAGTAAATGGTTTTTAAAGTATTCGCAACAAAACCTTATCCAGAGAGCCGCAGACAACACAGCCATTAAACGCAATACCCAGGTACACAAACAATAAACAATCCTGCCGAGACTTGTTAGTTGTTCGATACTTTGTGAGTTTTGAGGTCATCCAAGTACTTCTTTATCAGACAAGAAAGTTTAGATATGTTGCCTAGAAACATACACAGTCATCTTTTCAAGTCAAAGCCTGTTTTGGCTCTCAAGTGCTTTGTGTAAACCACAATGGACTGAGCTCATATAGCTCCCATATTATTCACCAAATCTGCATAAGTCACTGAAAGTTGAGAATAACTGCATATTCTAACTATTTGCGGGCAGGCTCGCCCTTTTTTGTGTATTGTGTATGCTCCTAGCGAGACATGTTGTTTCTGTCTTTGACTTTAGAAAACTTGATGAAATTCAAAAAAAGATTGTGTATAAGGTAAAGAGAAAAAAAAATGACAGAAACTTGAATTATTTTTTGACGCAGAACCTCATAACTCACACTTTTCTTCCAAACCGGAACCAAACTTTTTCTTCAATGACACATGAAAATGTTTCTGTGAATGAAAGTGTTTGCCAAATAAAACAACTCTGATTCAAATTTAAATCTACATTTGATTAATTTTCATGAGACAGAAGTTTAGTTTATCAGCATGTCTGAAGAACATCCATGTTGCTCCATATCAAGCATGCCCTATGATCATATCAGGCCAAAGATACTGTGACAATATTGCCAGTGCGATAAAATGCAAAACCATCATCCAAACCTCAGCCTCCAAAGAAACTAGAAACCTTAAAATAAGGCGTACATGTTAGTCCCATCCGTAATTGGTTAAGTGACTGTCGGGACCTGGTTAACTGGGCATGGCTCTGTAACAGGAGGGAAACAGTTGCAAGTCAAATCATTTATTTGATCTCACCCTGTCATCCAGACCTTTGACGCTCCTTCACCTCTTTTAGCATTTACTTCACTTTCAGAATGTTCTCCTTTTTCTCCATGCCTTGCTTTTAGTGCATAATGTGCTCACAAAATCGAATGATCTGTTCCACTCCAAAGCATCCCGTTGACACATGAATTATGGAATTGAACATCACTCAACATTGTTTCATGCTTCTTTTACATTGCGTTGTTACGAGCAAGAAGTGCAGATCAGAATAATACAAGAGAGTGCCTCTCTTTTGTAGTTGTGTGATGCAATATTTGCTCTAAATAGATTTGCGTGGTTGCACTTTAAATGCACAGCTCCCCTGTTACATTGTGCAAAATGACGTGCTGAACACATGCTGAACATCTCAGATGTGTCTCTGCAGCTCCCTGCATTAACACAAAAAAGCACAAGTACCTCTATTGGTCTTATTTGTCTCCCCTCTTGTGGGTTTGTGATGCTTAGAGCCCTAATACTCAGCTGCATATTCATAGCAACGATGTGCTGCTGGGATATTTTTCAGTGTAATTACCATCAATTCTTGGTCGAGCTTCTGACTTGTGTAATTTGGTCTGAGCAGTATTTGACAGTAGTGGTGAAGTGGTCAGCTCAAAACAGAACTTTGTCCACCTTAACTCTTAACCATGCTGTGCGTGACTAACCACACACACACACAGACACCTACACACCATGAACAGGGACCGGGTACGGCTGGCAGACTCTCTCAACTCAAATGAGTGACACACACACGGCAAGCTTATGCCTCTAATGAATTAGTCATATCTGTCGCCATCAATCAATCAGTAAATCAATCAATCACTCTTTTCAGTCCGTCCAACAGTGCTGCTGTTGGCTATGCATTATGCATAGTCTGTTAGTCTAAAAGGCAGACAACGGCTCATTTCACATGCATAAGTTTGGGTAGTGTTCTAAAGCCCCTTTTTGTAAGCTTATGGAGTATTAAGGTTTTGGTTATGCCAAGCACAATGCACAAGCTGCATGAGTGAGTTTAGCCTTCCAGCGAAGTGACAAGCAGCTGTCTCCGCTTCATGACAGCTGACCATCAGTTGAAACTTTTTTTCTTCCTTGTTTCTCCATGCAGACTGATGCAGATCATCATCAGTTTAGTAACTGGAAAGCCTAAGGCTGTTTTGCCTTTTCTTGTGTGGTTTAGTAGTAGATTTGTGGTTCTCAATGTGATACAGAACCCGTATATGTACATTTTGTCTAGGCAATAATACAGGGGCGCAAACATTGTTTGATTAAAAAAATGTATATCCTTTACAGCTGGGCATATTAACATGTTATTAACACCTTAATGCTGCCAGCATTTTTTTTTTTTAGTTGGGGTTAACACATTTTAATTGTGTTGTTCACCCACATACATACCTGAATCACAGAAGCAATTGGAAGAAGATCGCAACTGGCCATCATTTAGTTTCTCAACCAATCACGGCTTTTATATCAACACCACCCACTTTCAGAAAAAAAACAAAGAGCACAGAATACAGAAAAGTAGCAGACTGTTACAGGGACATTTAATTTCAAAACTCCTCCTGATAGTGGGCTGTATAAAAACAATGGCACCTTGTAAGCACACCATCTTGGTACTTCCAGTCTGAAATATGCAGCAATTTGAATTCAAAATGTGTTCTAAGGCCCTAGTAGCAGCAAATAAATTTGGTCTGAATCTTATTTGAATTTATGTGAGCTGGGTGGTCAGCAAAGACCTGGGGTGTAGGTGAGCTTTCTCCCAGTGTTATGAACTGGCTCTGGGGAGGTGGAGTGGTACCAGGTAGTATCATTGGGCTCACCTCCACGTCCAGCATGGCCCTTGGAACCAGTCTCCTGGAGAGACACTGGACTTATACCCTTGACCTGCTTTGGGGGGACAGACATTAAGAGTATGTGGGGATGCTCATAAAAGCGATTTAGTTTATGAGTACAACCTGGGAATGTCTGGTGGAGTCTTCAAGATATGAGGACTCGGGGTAAGATTTATTCACCAACTTGTCAGAGGTAGAGTACCTGAAATATAATTAAAAAGCTTCCAGTTAGTGTTGGAGGTACAGTGTACAAAGAGTTTGACATTGTATTTAAGGTGGGGCTGACATGCCCTTTCAGTGTAGCCCTGGGATAATTTGAGAGCACCTGTGGTGGGGCAGACCTGGGTTGTTGGTCTAATTTTTAAGAGAGGGAACAGGAGAATGTTTAAACTATCCATTTAACACTACACTAAGCCTCCGGCTGCTCTGGGATTCAAATTATCAAACCTTGGATTCAGGGGCAATATTGTGGTTGCTACCCAGGTTGTGGAATAATGAAGTAGGAATGGACTATAGGAGGAGACCTCTTTGTGATCATTGTTTCTACAACCATAAACACACATTCAGTTGTTTTTGACTCAGTTTTCTTTGCTGGATTGGTCTTTTTAATTGACCACGGCCAGTCCGTTTTGTTTTGAATAAGAGTTGATTTATCCAACAGTTTCCATATTCAACACGATCACTGTGGTATGTAATTTTATGTCAATAAAAGAACAGGTGAAATCATTTGGGTTTACGATGAAAGAAAAAGGTATGACGTAAAGGCAAAAACTAAAACAAACAAGGAACATATTGTAATAACATGTCCCAGAGTGCAATAACTTTTTTTTTTCAATGAAACCAGTGAGTTGTTTCAGTTTGATATAAGTCTGAAAAATATGTGCAGCCTGAGCCATATGCTGTTTTCTACCATTTCGGTTAGCATCTCATTGTCAGTGGAAATAAGGGGTTCTTTTTCAGTGACACATATGTGTAGGTCCTTATATACATGTGAACCACCAAGCTTCTACTCAAATTGAATTCAAGTATATCCAATATCTGCAATATGATTACATTTTTAATTATTGATTAGTCGTGTGTTTATCAATTCCCTGCACTGCACTGCAGATTGCTTTTTATAAATAAAACTAAATGTATAAATGGATTAAAGAGAATGCCAGACTGATTCTTTTTATCCTCTGTGAGAATTTGCATTGTAAAAATGCATGTGTGTGTCTTTCTGTCTCTCTGTATACAAATACTTTTGTTTTCTTTCGTTGCTGAAGCTGCCACCCACCTGTTCTCTCAGCAGTCTGATTCTCCATGGCTAATTCTGGGGTCATCATCATTCTACAGAAGCAGCTTATGATGGAGTTTAGAGGCCATACAAATGAAAAAAAAGAGACCTTGCCTAAGTTTTCTTGTTCAACTGCTATTTGCAGAGCATTTGAACCCTTTGAACTGTATTTACGGAATACAGAATTTCTTTTAGTTTGAGAGATTGTGAAACGTCGTCCTCCAACAGTGTTTGCTCTAAACTTTTATTGCTTTTCTTTTCCTTTGGAATAACACTGTCATGACTGTGAATTAAAATGAACCTTTTTCCAAACTCTTGTTGTTATGACCTATGGGACTTGGAAGAGGGCAAGCTGAATACTGTTTTTAATAAGTGCTCTGTTGCTTTTAATGTTTTGGAGATTTAGGGCATCATTCTCATTGATTTATTCATCTTTCATTTGCATACAGTTGTGACAAAAGCAAAAGTGATCTTCTGGGAAAGAGGTCTCTTTTATTTGACTTTGACTCAAAAATAGCATTTTAGATGGAAATCTAGAAAATAGTCCTTGGTTAAGGATTTTTCAAACATGAGCTGCTCACATTTAAAAAGAGAGCCAACCCATATATTCATTATTTCTTGAAATCTGCTGAATTAGAATCTGGTGCTGATCAAACCACCTTTAAGGAGTGATGAGAATTTTGACATGTCAATAGACCAGGAAATAAATGGGGACTCATATGTCCCAACAGAAAGAGCTTAAAATAATTTGAACTGCAGCAGGAATGAGCCATAAGACGTATGACATCTCTGAAAAGAACAGTGATGCCAAACTGCAGTTTGTTAATGAACATAATGACTCTAATATGAATAGCAGTTTCCACTGCCTGGATAATAAGTCTGTTGGCAGGCAGGTGTATCTGTGTGCAGGGCACATGCCAATGCCTGTCGTATCAATCAGACTCTGAGACTATTGAAATACCACTTTTGACGTACACTAGCATAAGAAAAGAATTTTGGAAAAACTACCACAGGGTGACAGAACAGAAACCCCTTACCTTTTAAATCTGTATCCATTTAATCGGTAAGATTTGACATATTGTGTTTTGGGAACACGTGGCTTACCTGTCTTTGGCAACTCTGAATTAAAGAACAAGGTGGTCAAAGCATGTTAAATGTTGTCAGTTGGCACCTTGTTCTATTAAATCTTATCAATCCTGCAGCTGGGAATTTTCCACCGATAAAAGCCGACCATAGTGTGATCAGATCGTAGTGTGGCAGCTATGCAAAACACCGACACCTGTTCTTTCTTTTTAAATAAGGCAATTAAACATCTTACAGTGACTAATTTACCTCAGGAGAATATTTTCTCTGCAGGATATTCAATCTTTTAATACTTCTGAGAAAAAAATAAAAATCAAAGATACTAATTTGTGAAACTGCAAGAACTTCAAGTGAGATCAAATGTGAGCTTTTTCATTTTTATTGATAAGCAAGTTGCAATTTGTGATGTTGTGTACAAACTACAGCGGAAAAACCTCTTTTTATGTGTGCTTCAGGCAGCTTTGAACATATGGCAGGTAATTTCGAAATCCGCTTATTTCCACAGAGACGTAAATATCAGGCTGCAGAGAGTTGGGGAAAAAATTGCTTCACACAACATTACAAGCGGTGTTGGAATGGTTAAAGAAAAGATGCTGGATCTTGTTATACTGAGAGAAGAGGTGTCCCAGTGTCTGTGGATTCACTCTTTAGAAGCAAACTTAGATCTTTGGTTACTGCGTTCTCTGCTGGGACTGTCCCAACTCATTGGAATCACATGGGGTTTGTTGCAAACTACCAGTTCAAACAGCAAGATGAAATATGGAACGTATCTTCAATGAAGAAGAAAAAAAATGCTTTGACTTGAACACTTCACACCATCCATCCTGCTTTTGGTGGATTCATAATTAATGATCTCTAAATGAATAATGCATTTTCATATCACCCACGCCAGTGAAACAAGAATTTGTGGCGTGTGACCATGTCCACTCAACTTAAAACAACCAGGACTGCCAACACTGGACCCCACCCCACCACCACCCCCACATCCCTGCCCTTATTTTGCTCTTTTCCTTCCAGTACACTTTCCCCACACCTGCTTGCTTCCTTTGACAGTATTTGCCCTTTTTTTTCACCCCCACACTGATCATCCACGTGCTCAATGCATCTCTTGCCCAAAAGAGAGACGATCCATTAATCAGCAAATAGTGCATTACCTTTGTAATTAACATTCTACTGAGTTTTACTCAGTAATATTTCATTAGTTTATATGCAAATAATTTTGAGCGATTGCCTCATTTGGTCTGTGAGTGCAATGATATATTGGTTCACTGAACGAATGCATGCGCGTGCATGCACGTGCGCGGCGGCACGCTCCTTAACTGCCACACTGCAGGTTAACTCATTTTCACAACTCTCCCTGTCCCTCTCACACACACATGCAGAAAACCTCACACTCTCGTGCACAAGATAGATGGCTAGGCTATACATCCTTGTGCTTGGTTTTTAAATGCATTAAGCTCTTTACTCACACTGAACTAATTTCAAATTCACTGCACTCCATCAAACCTGAGCTGACTATTAAAACAGCATGGTCCATTCCTTGTCACTTTACCAAAAATATACCTGCAGACTTTTGAGGGCTGCACCTCTTGCAGCTGCCAGATGAGCATGTTTATTTAATAAGTGCATGAGACAGCTCCAGAAGAGTTTGTCCCTTTAATTCAGCAAGTTAGTGGACTTTTATTTTTATTTTTTTTGCAATGGCTGTCAGTAAAATCTTCAATTCATCATGTACTTTTGTTCACACGTTGTTCACAGGGATACAGAATTCTGTTCTCACTGGCATTGCATACCTCTGTTTTGTCGTGACAACTTCACAAGTTCAGGGAAGTGGAGGCCTTCACAAGGAAATATAGCCAATTATTCTTATCCTTAACATCCTTCTATTCTGATAATATAAGGAATATATAATATAAGCTCATTGATACCTAATTAGTAACTTTAAATCCAAGCATGATCTTTTAGTATACCTTACCAACTTGTTATCGGGAATAAACACAACCAGGAAAGCTATCTACTGCTTTGGTCATTGACAATGTTCACCCATTATTCACTTTGGGCCCCGCAAGCATAATTTCATCGCAATAGAAAAACAAAGTCATTGCAGTCAACTAATTTATCTTTATATTAATCAGTTACATTCTAATCACTGAGAGATAAAAGTGGCTAAAACAGGGTATTTTTATATAGAACTTTGTTTTGATGACATGGATGTTTGACACTAGCCACTGACCTAAACCTTTTCTGCAGACCAATATGCTCAATATGGCACACCTCACTTTACTAGCTGCTACCCCCCAGCAGAATAGTAGTAAAATCCGTAAAAGCAGGGATGAAGGAACACTTAAACTTTAACTGTCCAAACTAAAGTCTCCACAGGGAACAATCTAAAGGGATCTGATGGCATCTGTGTGAAGCAAATCTAATACACAGCCACAAACCCACAAAGCACCGAAGAATATGTTGACAATTTTCTCAGGACGTTATATAAGAATGTGGTCTAGACACTCCAGGACTCCGTCAGACGGAATTTATCCCAACCATGACACCTCAGACCTGTTATGAGGTGAAAAAGGTCGTTATCAGGGATATGTTGTGAATCTCATACTGTACAAATGCAAAGCATATCCAGCTATCAAGACCGGGTTTAGATAACTAGATTGTATTTCTATAATCACCATACTGCTGAAAATTCCATTTGATGTTTGTCTTTGAAAGAAAAATCTGCCACAGGGACATCTCCCATACTGAAGGCTCCCGTCATGCCTTCTATCTGAACTGAGGTGGTTCGGTTTTATTTACGGTTTCTTGTCTTCCACTTTTCGTAAAGCTGATGCAACCAAAAGAACGATCTTAGATTGAGGGGAGAGTGTGGGAGTTTGTCCTTATGTAGGTGTGAGTGCTCATTTATAATGCATCCTGTCAGAGAGCCGGAATGATATTGGATGTGATGTACGTCAGAAATTGGTCATCACGGCAACTCAAGAATAGACTTAACAGAAGGGGACAGATCACCGCTCTGAAAGTGTGTGTGTCTGAACACGCACCTGATGTTGGCTGGCCCATTTTCGGAGAGGGCTTAACGCTTGAGGCAGCGCCATAGTATGTTTGCCTTGTCAGACTCAACCATTTGATTAAAGGTACTTTTTTGATTGAATGCAAATTACTTAGATGAAAATAAGCAAATGGTGAGCTGGAAATAGACAGAACTGAAATCCCATTCAGTTGCTGCAGGATTATTTGAAATTGCATTAAACTTATTGTAAGGTTAAAAATATATAATAGATAAAAATGCATATTTCAAGGGGATAAACGGAGGCTGACATAGATTGCTAAACTTTTTTTATAGGGATGTATTTCCCTTTTTCTTTCAAGTGCAAAAATTTAAATAGATGAAAACAGGCCCACCATATGCAAACATACCAAAACAATCTTTTTAAAACTTCTGTATGGTATATTCTCCCATTCAAAAGACATTTCACATTAATGTATATTTAATGTTGTTGTTAATCCTTTGACAATTGCAATCTATGACCACAAATATATCTTACGCTTATCCATCGATCATGCATCAAAACAAGTCACACGACCACAAAGCCCACACTAAATGTACATATATGAACCTCTGAAAACCAGTTTGGCCGAGTACGCACAGGTAAGTTGGGAAACAGGTGAGTCCACAGCAGTTATGCATGGATATGTAACTGCGTTGCGGTTTTCCAAGTATGCACCCCTAGTTACGCTGCAACCGAGGCAGGACAAAGGGGCTTGTTAGCGATATTGCAAAACTGAAAATACCTAACAGAAGGGGAAGCAAAGTCTGAGAGTGTACATGTGCGTGCACGTGTGTGCGTGCGTCTTTTTACTCTGCATGCCATGCACGAGCCGTGACGGAGCCGCTCCATCACAAAGACAGTAAATATTGCCTCATCTTTTACATTCTATTGAAGAACATTTACATATAGACTTGACATATATACATATATATATATATATATATATATGTATATATATGTATTGGATGACAGCCAGGTGTGCCTCAGATGAAAGCCATAAATGCATCTCCAGGTTTAAAAATCTCAAGACTGAACATGTGTTGAGAGTCATTGATTATTCAAACCCTCAGTTGTTTTTAGAGTGGTGTCCTTAAACATTAAGTGTTCCAACAGAAAGAGCTAAGGAGGCAACCCAGCATTCAGTCTATGATTATGCAAACATCTTTCCAGTAAAGGAGGCCTCACATGGTAAAATGGAAATAAAAATTAATGGTGACAGTTGACCCTAATTAAAAGAGCAACGAGTGTCATAGAGTTCGATATTATAACTTATCAAATAATTGGGTGTGAACAACATCTTTTGTTGTTATTGGAAAAGTCTGCGTGGCTGCATGGTACGATGACCCCAACATTGTTTCAGGGCCTTCCTTTTTTCTTCAGAGCCAATTATTATTTAGTTTCCTTTTCTCTACACATGCTACAGTTGCTTCTTCAACTATTTTCATTCAGTGTTCTTTTGCTACTGGCGAACCATCCAGGGTGTACCTCGCCTCTCGTCCATTTACTATTGGGATGGGCTCCAGTCCCCCCACCACCCCATTTGGGAATAAGAGGTTCAGAAAATGGATGGATGGACGGGAGTTCTTTAGCTCTGTTCATGACTTTAGAATTGAAACTTTAAAAGAAAGAAAAACTCTCTTTTTGCCCTCTCTGATGACTGTTGTAGTTGCCTATTCATTCAAGTGAATCTTTTCTGTCATTTTCGTTTCCTGGGGTAATTATTTGTCCAGCAAAACTGCACCCTTATGATTCATTAAGGGGCGTGTTCAGGATTTGTTTTGTGGTAGGCCTTTTTGGTTTCAAGGTTGGCATGGATTAATGTATGTGCCATCAATAACAATAAAAAGGCATAACTTTTCTTCGTATAAAGGCATACATTTGGGGCGAATATATTTTAAAGTGGCTGAATGGTACATGATATATTTGAACAATACATAATCATTCATATGGTTTCAATAAAATTATAAACAGCAGAATAAAATTAATCAGAAAAATGTTTTTCAGCTGCCTAGCAAAACAGACTGCACTTAAAATGTTTTCATTACTAGAAAAGATTAAACATACACACAGAACTAAAATCTTATAAATGCCACTGCGTTCTTAAAGCTTAACGGTGAATTATTGTTTTTTAGAGAAAGAATGAAGCTGTATGAAATAAAAGTGAATGTCTAAAGTGCTACTTTACAGCATCCATAAAGCTCTACTCTTTATTTAATATATTTTTATATCTATAAATTACAGCTGCTTGCTGCTTTTTGTTAAGTGATGGTATTCACTGGTAATTTACAGGCCTCAGATTTTAATCTAATAGCAGCCAGTTTACAAATACAAAAAGATCTTGTTGCACATTCATCCTAAATGTGTTACTGTTTCTCAAAGTGTAAGTAAAAAATGTTATTTTAATGAAGAAGAAGTATCAGTGATTCCATTAGCATACAGTCATCTGAGAAAGAAAGTGTATCGTATTTTCATTCAAAGGTTTAACTGATTATTACACATGGCAAAAAATCTGGTCCTTACCTAAATTTACAATTAGGTTTAAATGACAGTTGTCATACTATACCATGTCTTTTGTCACTTAGTAACAAAAATGTCACAATGCAGAGACAGTGTGGAAAAACTAAGTATACCATTACGTCTATAGGATTCGTGAGGATGAGCAACAGCAAGGAGCTGCTAATTATATGCTGATTAATCTTAAGTAAGTGTGAGCACCACCATAAAAGGAAAGGTTTTGCAAGTTTGGAAGAGTACTTATACGTGTGTTAATACAATACTAATGATAAAAGACATCAGCGAATATCTTAGAAAAGGAGCTGCTGCTGCCCATCAACTTTAAGTCAGTGTCCAACTTTTTGTAAACTACTATTCTGTAAGCTCCCTCAAAGAAACTGGTATTCTTTGGTGCTGCCTCTCAGATTCTACATGCCTTAGTCACCACATGTTAAAGTTCATGACATGAGAATTTGGACAGAATTGAAAAAGCCTTAAGTTTGCAAATTGTTTTGTAGAGTCTACATGTGTAGGTCATCCTAATTCTATCATGTCCTGATGTCCATCGATTCAGAAACTTTCAATATCAGCTTTGTCCAATTAGGGTTTCTAGGGGCTGAGGCCCATCCCAGCTGTCATTGGGCGAGAAGCAGATCACACCCAAATCATCACGGGGCATGTCCTGATGTGTAAAATCTAATCATTTTACACAACTGTACTTGTAATGATATGACAAGATCATAGTCTTGCACACCATATGTAATCACTGAGAAAGGGTGCTGACTTCTCATTATCTTGTTCAGCTAATTACGATCTGAATTTTCTTAAAGATCTGTTGTGGAGGGGGCGTGGCGCTCAGCTGCAGGGGGGAGGGGTGGAGAAGGCTCAGGTGAGCAGTGCCAGGGGAGATGATTAGGCACACCTGGAACCGGTTGACTAATCACTCTCCCCTCTGTAAAAAGAGTAGTGTGCTGGACCTGGGGGGGACTGGTTTTGGAGAGAGCTGGAGCAGGACCCGCCACCAGCTCGGGATCGGAACCAGAACGGCGCAAAAGAAACAGAGAGCCCGAGCCGGGCGTGTGCGTGAGTGTGTGTGCATGAGAGAGTGTGTGTGCGGGTGGCACACACGCTCCAATAAACAGTTTGAACAACAACCTCTGGTCAAGACACTCTGTCGGGGCACCCACAGTGGCACGACGGCCACAATTTGGCGCCTGACGTGGCCTCGACAGGAGTGCAGAGGCCAGCATGACGGATCCGCAGCAGCCCATACTGGCGCTGGCACGCATGATGGCAGAAATGGCTGCGATGAGCCGGGAACAAGCGGCTGTGAGCCGGCAGCAGATGGGGGCTCTGCTGGCCCATTCGGAGCGACGGACACTGCTGCTGGAGGCTGTGGTGGAGAAGGCAGCGACACCACCAAGGGGCCCGGCGATCGCCGGCATCCAAATGGCTAAATTGACGGAGCGGGACGACCCGCAATCGTTCCTCGGGACATTCGAGGCTATGGCGACGGCGTGCGGGTGGCCGGAGGTGGAGTGGGCGGTGCGCCTGCTTCCCCTCCTGTCAGGAGAGGCCCAGACGGCAGCGCTGGGTCTGCCGGCCCTCTCCCGAGGAAGATACCCGGAGGTGAGGAGGGCCGTGCTGGATCGGCTGGGATTCTCGCCGGAGGACCAGCGGCGCCGGTTCCGGGGAGCCCAGCTGGGACCGGACGGGCGCCCTTTCGCTTTCGCGCAGCAGCTGAAGGACGCGGCGACCCGCTGGCTGCAGCCCGGTGAGGCTGCGGGGGAACAACGGTTGGTGGAGGCAGTGGTCCTGGAGCAGTTCGTGGCGGGGCTCCCGGCTGCGACAGCAGACTGGGTGCGGTGCCACCGCCCGGCGGATCTGGCGGCGGCCGTCACTCTGGCTGAAGACCACCTGGCGGTGGTTTCTCCACGCCAGACGCCGAGTGGCGAGCCGTCAGCGCCGCCAACGCCGGCCCCCAGACGGAGGTCGGCACCCGCACCCAGTCCGGGGCCCCCCACGACTGCTCGTCCCTTTCCTGCCCCCCGTTTTCGCTGCTCTACTCCCCCCCATGTCCAGGTCCCGGCCGCTACGGGCGCTGCTCCCCACCCACAGGGGGTTCCTCAGGCGGCAGGGCTGGCGTGCTGGAGGTGTGGACGGCCCGGTCACTTTCGCCGGGAGTGCCCACTGATGGAGGTGGGCCAGGTGATCCGGGTGGTCGGCCCTCCAGCACCCTCCCCCGGTCCAAGAGGGACGTACAGTGTTCCGGTAAGGATTCAGGGGGGTACACATCGGGCGATGGTGGATTCGGGCTGTACCCAGTCCATGGTTCACCAGAACCTGGTTCGACCCGGGGCATTGTTGGAGGCGGGGTGTGTGGACATTATGTGCGTGCATGGGGATGTTCACAGATACCCTGTGGTGCCAGTGGAAATTCGGTATAGGGGGAAAAAACATAGCATAAAGGCGGCGGTTAGTCCCCGCCTGGCGCACCCCCTGATTCTGGGAACTGATTGGCCGGGGTTCGATAAGCTAGTGGGGCAATGTGTAGGGGTGCGCTCACGGCCGACAGGGACATGGGATATGTGCGCTGTGCTCAGTGGTGACGCGAGGTCGTCCGACGCTGCAGACGGGGAGGGGGAGCTGGCGGTGCCTCCACCGGAGGCTCCGCTAGTGCCCGCATTTAACTCCATGGAAGATTTTCCACTCGAGCAGTCTCGTGACGATACTCTACGCTGTGCCTTTGACCAAGTGATGAGAATTGATGGTCACATGGTGCACCCTGACACACCGTTGACATATCCCCACTTTTCATTGTGCAGGGACAGGTTGTATAGAGTGAGTCGTGACGCTCAGACTAGTGAGGTGATTACCCAGTTGTTGGTACCAAAAAGCCGCCGGGAAATTGTTTTCCAGGCGGCTCATTATAACCCAATGGCTGGCCACATGGGGTATGACAAAACGCTAAACCGGATAATGGCCCGATTTTATTGGCCAGGCATTCGGGCAGACGTGCGCCGCTGGTGTGCGGTCTGCCCTGAATGCCAACTGGTCAATCCAGCGGCCATCCCGAGGGCGCCTCTACGGCCCCTACCTCTGATGGAGGTCCCGTTTGAACGGGTCGGGATGGACCTGATCGGGCCATTCCACCGGAGCGCACGCGGATATCGGTTTGTGTTAGTCCTTGTGGATTACGCAACCCGATATCCGGAGGCAGTGCCACTGCGCACCATCTCTGCAAAGAGTGTGGCGCAGGCACTGTTTCAGGTCATCTCCCGAGTCGGGATCCCGAAAGAGATCCTGACTGACCAAGGCA
Source organism: Menidia menidia (assembly GCA_907169785.1). Taxonomy (NCBI): domain Eukaryota; kingdom Metazoa; phylum Chordata; class Actinopteri; order Atheriniformes; family Atherinopsidae; genus Menidia; species Menidia menidia. The sequence goes on from CAJRST010036666.1 coordinate 14,735,566, forward strand.
CTCAATTTATGTCACGGACACTGAGAGAGCTTTACGGATTGTTGGACATCAAGTCGATTCGGACCAGTGTTTACCACCCACAAACTGACGGCCTTGTGGAGCGTCTGAATAAGACTTTGAAGTCCATGATCCGTAAGTTTGTGCACGATGATAATCATAATTGGGACAAATGGCTGAACCCTCTGTTGTTTGCAGTGCGGGAGGTACCCCAGGCCTCCACGGGATTTTCTCCCTTTGAGCTATTGTTTGGCAGGAAACCACGTGGGGTGTTGGACCTGGTTAAAGAAAGCTGGGAGGACGGTCCAAGCCCCAGTAAAAATGAGGTTCAGTACGTCCTGGACCTGAGAGCAAAACTCCACACACTTGGGCGGTTATCACGAGAGAATTTGCTCCAGGCCCAGGAACGTCAACAGCGGCTGTACAACAGAGGATCCAGGTTAAGGCAATTCTCACCGGGAGATAAAGTCCTTGTATTGCTCCCAACGTCCAGCTCTAAATTACTCGCCAAGTGGCAAGGGCCCTTTGTGGTCACACGACGAGTAGGTGATGTTGACTATGAGCTTGAGCGATCTGACAGGGGAGGGGCTACACAGATTTATCACCTCAACCTCCTTAAAGCTTGGAGAGAGGCAGAGTCTGTTTCACTGGTGACGGCAATTGCGGAGAGAGATGAGTTGGGGCCTGAGGTACCAAAGTCGGCCAATCCTGCCTCGCTCCATTGTGAGAACCATCTCTCGCCATCCCAGAAAACAGACATAGCCAGGTTGCAACAGCGCTATGCTGATGTGTTCTCCCCCCTGCCAGGACGCACAAGCCTTATTCAACATAAGGTTGAGACTCACCCGGGCGTGTCAGTGCGTTCACGGCCCTATCGGTTGCCTGAGCACAAAAGAAAAGTGGTCCAGGCTGAATTGGAAACAATGTTGGAGTTGGGGGTAATAGAAGAGTCCAACAGTGCCTGGTGCAGCCCCATCGTTCTTGTGGGTAAGAAGGATGGGTCCATCCGGTTCTGTGTGGACTATCGCAAGGTGAACGACGTGTCACGGTTTGACGCCTACCCTATGCCCCGGGTCGACGAACTCCTGGATCGCCTGGGCACGGCTCGTTTTTTCACGACGCTGGATTTGACCAAGGGCTACTGGCAGATTCCCCTATCGCCAGAGTCCAAGGAAAAAACGGCCTTCTCCACTCCGTACGGGTTGTACCAATTCGTCACACTTCCGTTCGGGTTGTTCGGGGCCCCAGCCACGTTTCAACGCCTCATGGACCGGGTGCTGCGGCCGCATGCTGCATATGCTGCCGCCTACCTGGATGATGTGATCATCCACAGCAACACCTGGGCGGAGCATGTGCGGCAGGTGGCTGCGGTGCTCGAGTCCTTGAGGCAGGCGGGGCTCACGGCCAACCCGAAGAAGTGTGCGGTTGGACGGAGGGAGGTACGGTATCTGGGGTACCACTTGGGTGGCGGGCAGGTGCGTCCACAGGAGGACAAGACGGCGGCGATTGCGGCCTGCCCAAGACCCAAGACGAAAAAAGAGGTGCGGCGGTTTTTGGGGCTGGCCGGCTACTACCGGCGGTTTATTCCAAACTTCGCTGAGCTGACCAGCCCCTTGACCGACCTCACCCGAAAGGGTGCCTCAGATCCGGTCCAGTGGACGGAGCAGTGCCAGGTGTCGCTTGAGAGGGTAAAGCAAACCCTCTGTGGGGAGCCTCTTCTCCACACACCTAACTTTTGTCTCCCCTTTACACTGCAGACTGATGCGTCGGGCAGAGGGTTGGGGGCGGTTCTGTCCCAGCAGGTGCAGGGTGTCGACCGCCCTGTCCTCTACATCAGCCGGAAGCTGTCTGACAGGGAGGCCAGGTACAGTACGGTGGAGAGGGAGTGCCTGGCCATCCGGTGGGCGGTCGATGCTCTGCGGTACTACCTGCTGGGGCGCTCATTCACCCTCTGCTCGGACCACGCTCCCCTCCAGTGGCTCCACCGCATGAAGGATGCCAACGCGCGGATCACCCGTTGGTATCTGGCTTTACAGCCTTTTAAGTTCAGGGTGGTCCATAGGCCGGGGACGCAGATGGTCGTGGCCGACTTCCTCTCCCGTTCCCATGGGGAGGGGGGGGGGAGTGGGCTAGGCCGGACGGCTCCCCGGCCTAAGTCAGGCGGTGGAGGTATGTGGAGGGGGCGTGGCGCTCAGCTGCAGGGGGGAGGGGTGGAGAAG
>CAJRST010036666.1:14737791-14857457 GCA_907169785.1 Menidia menidia
CAACCTCTGGTCAAGACACTCTGTCGGGGCACCCACAGTGGCACGACTGCCACATCTGTCTTATCACTTTCCAAAGCTGCACCAGGCAACAGAGTCTTTTCTGTCTCTCAATGTACATGTAAATTTAAATAGATAAAGGTTTCTAGGTACCAATATGAAAGCTAGGGAATACTGGTTCATCCTTAATTAACAGCATCAATCAAGTTTTTCCTAATCTCCCCTTTCCCCAACGTTTTCAAGGAATATAGAGGTTCATCAGACATTAAAAACATGGATCATTTAGAATACAAGCTATCACTGTACCTCTTTAAATTAAATCAGATGTACCAGTTAATAACCAGAAAGAAACAAGATATATTTATATACAGTTGATATACTGTTTGTGGCCTATTATGAAAAATTAGACTCAGTGTGTGCAGATGGTACAATTGCTGACCAGAAATAGTCAAATGGAAATTTGGACCCTCAAATTTGATTGATCAAGTTATAAAAAATCGACAATGTTATACAAGATACCAAGATTTAATGTTTTGGATGCTGGCTCCATGTGGGTTGATCCAGGGCTCTTAAAAACTAACCCACACACCATGTGACTCACCATTTACTGCATGATGAGGGAAGAGCCCAGCCTGAGACATTTATAATCGTGCGCTCTATGCCCTCTGCATTTTTTTTTCACTGTCTGCTAGAGCCTGTGACTTTAATTATAAACTACACACAGTATTTAATATACTGTGTTGTAGTTTCCTTTTGGAATCCTCCTTAAAAACCCACCCTGACATAAATAAATCAAATCAAATAGTGTGTTTTTATGAAAAATTGGGGGTTTTCACATCACGTCAGTGTGCTGGCTGCGGGCCTTTGAGCGTAACTGCCTCCACCACAGCTATAATGCTGAGGCCTTATCATTACATGACAACTGCCAATGTGTCCACTCGTGCTGATTCATTTGCCCTGAGTCCGGGGGCTTGCCCGGGAAAGAAGGCTCTCCATCAAACTGGAAGCGAGCAGATGCCTGCCTTGAGCCGACAGCTTTCCAATATGCAAACCTTCTCTGTTTATTTATGCACTTCTTAATGACCTCGAGTTAAAGCCAAAGGGGCTTTTTCCTTTTTTACCCCCTTTGGTGAAAAAAAGAAAAAAACTTAGTGAAGTTTTTTTCTTTTGAACGGAGGGTTTGCTTCACACTTGATGAGGGATGTGCTGAAGTTTTACCTTTTAATACCAATGAGTGCCCAAACGATTCCTGATCCCTCTGAGAGAGATCAACATTTTGTATCTCTGCCCACACCTTCTCCTCCTCAGCCCTGTCCCTCTACCTTGTTTAATCAAAGTAATGCCAACACGTCTTAGTGCTGTTTTCTTCGTCAGACAGCAAAATGGGTAATGAGATTGCACACACACACCGGCAAGCACTGTTGTTGCATTAGCAAAGATGGCTACCCCTAACCTGCCTTTGTGAGCTTTTGGAAGGACATTCAGAATTGGCAGAGCATAAAACACGGATTTGGTCCTTCTCTCGATAAAAGGACTCTCTAGTTACCTGTGGCATTTCCCTCAGTCTTGTCAACTGAAAAGAGGCTCCGGCCAGCTGTTGCTTTGATGTGTGGTTATAACTTCCCCCGGCCCTGCTCGTCAACTTACTCCTCAAGTTCCAGCCTCTTAATGCGTCAGACTCGCCCGCTCCTCCCTGCATGTTAATGAAGCAGGCCGCCATGCTTTTATTCTGTTCTCGCAACTTGTGTGTGTTTTATTTGTGCAACTGTTTCAGTGCCTGGGTGTGCCAGGGCCTGTGCACTCTGATGACAGGGGGCGACCAAAACAACGATATCCTCGACAACTTCTTGAGCAGTTAGGCGTATTAAAGTGCTCCTGTTTGTTTAGCCGAAGATCACTCTTTCCAAACCTTATTGGAGGAGAGGGCTGCAACCGTCAGACCGCAAGAAATATGACACCCGCCAACTGAAATCAGATTTTTAATCATTCGTGGGCATCTAAACTGTGCTTGATCTCACCGTGTTCCCCCTCGTCTGGCTAATGGGTGCATGTCTCTGAATGTATTCACAGCCCAGCTTTGGGGAAGCTGTTTGACAGCTATGGTAAACATATTAGCAATGCAGGGAAGGCACGTATGGGAAGCTGCTGATGTGTTTGAATATGCTAAGCCATGGATCTAAGTTAAAAGCAGTGAGATACAGGTGCTGGAGCTCTTATTTTGCATGCTGGGCAGAAACACCAGATCTGTGGTGCATGTGTCTTATGCAAGAGTGTGTGTGTAAATGAGCCTCTCTCTTGTTCCTTGAAGAAATAATACAACTTAAAAGACTTCCAGAGTGTCTTTCATTAATGCAAATCAGTGTGTGTTAACTGGAGTGAGTTATAGGAGAGCAGAGAGGGAGATTGGTGTGGCATTTGGGTGTGGATAGGCCTTTAGCAAATGGTGTCCTCCCGTCAACTGGTGCTCTTATGCACCTCACTCTGTCGTGGTAGCTATTTTATTTGATGCACCTTTATACGCTGCTCATTAGGCTGTAATACTTGCACTGTCAACATCATAGATGAGCTTGGCTTTCCAGGGACTCGGGCAATCTGCATCTGAGTGCCACGTATGACCAGCGAGGAAGCCCACAGGTGATCCATCACCACGCAAACCGGACGATTGGGAGCAACTAGTAATGCAACAATTGATTGATGTGCAAACTGTAATTAAAAGCGTTGCGCTAATAAGTACTCCGGGAGCAATAGCCATTCTACATGCTTGGTCACAGTGCTGGGGAGTGGGCAGGAGAGAAAGATGATGGAGGGTAAGAGGAATAAAGCTATAGGGATAAGAGGGATGAGATGGATCTGGGAGGTATTAAAGTTGAGTTAAAAAAGGAGGGAGCGAAGGAAGCTGTAGGGCTGCAATGAGTAGGCCTGGGTGAGAAGATCAAAGCTCAAGTGTTCCGATGGACAGATTGAAAAGCTTGAGTTCAGGGAATGCAGGGGAGGGTGCCGCTCGCTGAATATCTAACAAGCAGCAAGGGGGGAAAGCAGAGAACCAAGGAGGCCGGGGGAAGAGATGGACAAGAACTGACGGCAAAAGAAAGAAAAACATTGGTTCTAAGTCAGAAAAATTCTAAAGTTTGGTTCTTCCTTTTCTTTCTGAGACAGATGTGTGTGCACAGTCTCCCTAAAACTGTTTACACGGCAGCAGCCACTCCAAAGAGGAAGCGACGGATGTTGTGAGGAAGGATTAAAATGGGGTTCTTTGTCTCCTAATCTCTCTCCATATCTTATTAGGTTGCACGTCCATACTCATCCTAATTAAAACCCATCTTAATTCTCAACAACAAAGAATGCAGCCCCGACACGCATGGGTTGGAGCGATCAGGACCACACATGCACTCACACACACCAAAATCATAAACCTTGGGTGGGATATTCCTCTAAATCCCATTGTAAACAATTAGGCAAGTTATAGACTGTTTAATGAGATTAAAGAAGATAGAGGCTTTTCTTTTGTTTGTACGTCCACAGGGACCATGAGCTGAGTTATTTTCCGTTATCTGGATGCATCCCTGGAGGGGTCTGCTCGGCTGGAGAGCTCCAGGCATTAACACACACCGCTCGGCTCCGGCTCAGGGTGTGTGGGTCTACTCACTCGGGCACATGTTTTAACTTCAGTTCGAAGGTAGAAACCGAGCATCAAGTCCAACCAATTAGTATTTTCTTCATCCGGACCTGCATCCTCTGTTATTTTTTCTCTCTTTATTTTTTTTGTTGTCTCTCCAGGCCCTTTTCCCCTCCTCCCTAAATAGCTGCGAGGCATCCGCAGAACTTTGCACACCTTCAGACAAAAGTACAGCGGAGGGGTGTTTCGGTTGCCCAGGAGGCGGCAAATTAAACAAGGATGCGAAGGAGAAATTCCTCCCTCCTCCATTTCTTTTTATTTATTTGAATTTGTGATTGCTCACTGTGGCTGTTGGCTTGGGAGGCATGAAATGAGGATTGCTTTGGTGTTTATGAAGCGTCGTGCTGCGTTGAGCGGACAGGATACAGTGAAATGACCCGGGCCCTTTCAAAAACACTGTGCTGCGAGCTCTGCTGGGATTGACGTGGAATTGTCCCGACATGATTCGGTTGGAATGTTCTAGCAACCCCTTTCGCTTTGCCTCGTCTGCCTTTATCTCCGACTCGACTTTTCCTGTTAATTCCTCGCTTATAGTCCGTATTTGCTTGTTATCACACATCACGCACCAATCGAATAAGGGCTCCCTTTTTATGTCAACACGGCTGCAAATCTAAAAGATTCTTATCTACCCTCAACACATGTCTGCAAATACTTTGTTGACATAAATGATTCATGCATCTTTGCATCCATTGGCAGAATTCATATTTCTTATTTACTTCTTCCCCGTTTCAAATGGTGTGCGATTTCTCGTGCAAGTCTGCAATTACTAACTTTGCTGAACAGTCAGGGAGGTAACAGTTGAAATGTCACCGCACTCGAATGAGCTAAACCGGCTAAACGATGACAAGCACTCTCCATGTCAGACATGGAGACTAACAGGCTCCAGGGTTTAACATCCACTTCACGATCCTCATTAGGAGTGGCTAATGCGAACATTCGGCTCGGCAAATAGGCAAGACATCAAAGTCTCTTGTGATAGCGAAAAAGCGCCAAAGGCCAGCAGCACATCAGATCATAAACTCTTAGAACCATAAAATGTGACAGGTGCACACATCAAAGGCTGTATACATATATTTTTCTCCATCATCATGCTAGATGAAAGGTTGCGTGTCCTTTTGACACTCCTTTCCACTGTCAGCTGAGAGCTGTACTAACAGGTACATTTATAGCGATGGGTTCCCGCGTTTAACATGTCTAAAAATGACTGTAGCTATAATTTGAGCCTTGGCTTTCATTTTCCGCAGCGTGGCATGTTTGGTTAGTCGGTTCTACATCTATGTTGTTTTGTCTTTTCCTGTCCCGGAGCTGCTGCCCCCACAGCTCTTCACCTGCACTGTCTCCTTCACCCTCTCCGCTCCACCTTTTGGTAATTTCTACCTCGGCTAATGCCACATTAATCTTCGGTCACCTTCATCCCGCTCAAAGCGGCTCTTGACAAATGTTGTCGCTTCCTCGAGGCATCTGGTGTCAAAAAATCAGATGGGGCGAGTGGCAGTGTAAATACCAACAACCGATGCTTTCTGCAGGATAATCACCGCTGCTGCCGGCCTGCTCCTGGCACTCAGCACCCCATTCAGCCTCTCCCTTTGATTTGCAGCAGGGGAGGGGGGGATTTGTCTTATCCCATGCGCGTGCAGGCCCGCATCTATGTGTGATTAATCTATATTGAGCTAAAGGTTGGGTCCAATCAGCGCTCCATTTGTGAATAGCGGAGAACTCTGTGACCATGAAGGGGAAATGGGAAATGGGAGATGGCGTGTCTGGTGTTTTGGCAGGGTAATGGAGCCTAAGAAGTTATTTAGGACCAGCTCTGCCCTGTCACATGCCTGTCACACCGCTGGCTCCGCAGTGTCACATCCGATGTGTGTCTGCCGGTGCGCAGTGCATGCAGACCCCCGTCTGTCAAAGACAAACGCACATCACAATGGAAAGTTTGCACACACACACACATACATGCACACGCGCATTGCATCATGGAGGAGCTAACCGAGCTGCAGGGACCCCGTCAAGCCATCAGCCCTGTACCCTCCAGATAAACATCCTCTCGACACTGTGACATTTTCGTCGGTGTAAGCAGAGTTTGAAGGCTGCGAGCGTGCGCGGCCGCGCGTGCGCACGTGTTTACACGGGCACGGGCTGTTTCAGTGTTTTATTTATGCATGGGAGAAATAACAGGCCTTTTATATAAAGAGCAAAATTAATGTGTGACCCTGCTGTACCGGGTAATAAATCACTCCTTGTGTGATGAGTGTTTTTTTTTTTCCTTTCCAGCTTCCCTCCCTAAAATGTTACCATTAGCATTTTGTTGTGTTGTGTCTAGATAAATGATTGCGAGATTTATGCAAAGAGAATTGGATGATGCCAAGTATTTCTGGCACGGTCATGAGAGTCATGTCAAACTATCCTGTTTTTGATCTATGGGAAAGGAGCCGTGAGTTGACATGATGTGTACTCCTAACTTCCTGCCAAGTTGAATTTAATCATTTGTTATTTGTCCTTTTTTTAATCCCATTTGACCTGTAATATTTGCCTTATATTTGTTTTTTGGATTCAACTTTACAAAACCAGCTTGGATATGACATCCAGCAGCTTTCCACCGTCGATAAAATGAGCGTCATACCAGTTAGTGACCATGGTGTAGCTTTTAAATGCCAATAAAAAAGGCCTTATAGTTATACAGCACCATGATGTGACTCAATGTGTCCTCTCCTCTTTGGTATTTTTATCCGGTCATTCCATCAGTCCAGACGTGCCAAACTTTAGCCCAGCACTTTATCTCTCAGTCAGACCACATCCTAAGGTTTCTGTTTCACTCCCCACCTCCCAATGTCCCATTTGTCCCCCTGCTCCCTCTCCTTACACAGTGCGAGGCTGAATTAATGTTTGACTGTGGGAGACTTGTAGATGGCAAATGTTCACATTCATTATGCATGACTTCCATGTTGCTGTTAATTTCTCGGAGCCAGCCAAGTCGAGGAAATGATTTTGTACATTATGTTTGTTTAATGAAATTGTCACACTAATGGAAGTGAGGCTGAATAAGATGGAGATGACTGTTTCTATTTGTCGTTTTTATGACCTCCCTTCTTTCTTTTTTTTGGAATCACAAACAGTTTGCACCTCATCACCCTCACCCGGTATTTGTGGACCCGCGCAATACTCAAGGAGTTCTCTAGGATTCTTTGAAATCGCTCATCAGCTCACAAATGGTTGTTCCTTTAGTGTGTTCTCATTAATTTTAATCAATATTGAATGCAAGCTCTGTGCGGGTAGGTCCGGATGCACACATTTGTGAGCAGCAGTTTGTGTGCAGCTCGGCTGTTTATTCAAGGTCTGCATGTATTTTGAGTGTTGAGGATCTGTCTGTGCTGGTTTCTGAATAATTTAGCTTGCTGCATGCTATGGATCTCCCTGAGTAAAACATATCTTCTCCCTCTGTGCACCTGAAGCCAGATGGTGTGAAAGATTCTAATCACAGCTGTATTTTTCTACCCTTAAAATCCCATTTTAGCATGCTCTCACACTGGGTCACTCTAAGTCCGACATATTGGGGTGGACTAATCAATGAATAATCATCTTTGGTGGTACTTTTTTAGTCCAGGGGGTTAGCAGTGGGCTAGTAGACTACTAGCCAAGAACTTGCCAAGTGCTGTGGCCAAACATTTTCAAAATCTAAAATCTTTTCCCAATGCTGACTAAAGCCCCTAACATCTGGCTTTTGAGTGCAATGGGGAATTGTTTAATCGCTATTAAAACCTTTGACAAATATACGGCAATATCTACTTATATAAACCAATTCCATCTAAATCAAGCAGATTTTAAAATTTCTGCTAAATGTCCTAACTGCAGCAATGGGTCTTATTCACCAAGATGCAAATTTGTAAACACCTCACACGATTCTGTGAAACTGACATCATCTGACAGTAGGAGAAAATTCTTTATTTCTCTTTCTGCAAGACAGCTGAGAAAACTCATTCTCTGTCCTGCTATCTGTGGCTAATGTCTGTAGTTCAAGAAAGAAAAGACGTTAGAGACTGTCCAACACAGCCTGCAGGATACAGAAAGATGTCTTTCCACTCCCGTGTCCATAGTTCTCAGTCTTAAGCCCGAAGGAAAATAGAACTTATTAAACATAGCATGTTTACTCATGGTGCACTAAGCGCTACAACAACTGCAGTGAAGACTGGCAATGAGGCAGCATTTAATGGGTTTGCTTTATAGGATGTACCAATATATCTATGTTTTATTGTCCACTTCAAACCAATAAATGTTCATATAAAAAGGAAAGAAATTTCTTGGTATTTGAATAGTTTCTTTTTTTAAATTCACAGTTGGGTGTATATTGGAAATATATATATATAGGGGCTTCTTAAGCGATGGTTGTTTGATCAAAAACCTATATATCTGATGTTATAAAATCAGTTTTTCAACAGCTCCAGTGGGCTCTTTACATCCGTATGGGAGGTATTTACACTGCACCTTTCTGATGCAGCATTTTAATCAAATGTTTCATTCTTTTTTTTTGTAAGGCCAAGTGTGGTCAGTAATCTCAGAAGTAGAGACATTTAAAACAGCACAGAGGGCCCCGTTTGAAATATAAGACAATCTTAAATAAGTGTCTTTGTCTTAAACACACACACACACACAAAAACCACCTCTATGTCAGTGAAAATGTTATACAAATTAGGTCTTTGATGCCAACCCCGCTAAAATATAGAAAAACTATGCAGGGAGGTCATCATATGGAGTTTGGTCATCGAAGACTTGGTAATTGTGAAGAGTCATTTTCAGTGCTGGGTTTGCCACTAAACCTTAATGGACCAGCTCAAAATGAATTCATGCTTCTTCTATTTTTTTAACCTGTAAGAACTTATTCAGCAGCATTTTGAACCAACATTATCAAATAGCTAATGTCAAGAAGAGACAAAGTAAACTCCCCATAAAATTCTCCATGAGTTTGCATTGACATATATTTGAGGGGGACATTAGTTACATATTTTTTTCAGTCATAATAAAAGCATCAATGCAGAGCTTTGTTAATACTGTATATTTCTAATGATAATACTGTACATCAGAGGCAACTTGGGCTTCCACCGCATGCTTATAAATCATTTGTTTATTTGTCAGCATCTCCTTGCCTGTGAAATCCTCCTGTATTTCCCTGAAAAACCTTGCAAAAGCTATATAAATTTTTTAATGACTTTTGATGATTGTCAGTCTTACCTTTACACTCTATTGTATTTGCAATCTTATGTCTCTTCAATGCAGCACGGACATATCAGCGTTAATCCTTTGGTACACAAAACCCTCTCAGCAAACTCCTACGTGTATGCTGATGTGCATACTATATGTGTGCGCGTGTGTGAGTGCGCGTGCGCATGTTTATTGCACTGGTGCTGATGCTGCCTCTAACCCTAAAATCCATCACTGAGTCCAGCCATGCGATTACAGCCTGCCATGGGAAACGCTGACTACTGCTGCTACTCTATTAGGCAAAGTGCTTGTGTGTGTATGTGTGTGTTAGTGGGAGAGATAGTAAGAAAAAAAGAGAGAGAATGGGTATTATCCCAGGTGCTAAGTGCTTCTCACTACCCCCTTTTCAGCCCGGGACCATTTTCTCACACGCCACACCTATATCCCCTCACCACTCCAGCGCTGTGAATCAGTCCTTCCTCTTAAACACATTACCGTTCGCAGCAATGCAACGGACTGATTTAACTCCGCCGCTCTCCATCCCGTACTGGCTCACTTGCATCCTCCTCCTGTCTGCTGTTCTACCTCTGTAAATAAATGTATTCAAAAGTCTTAGCCCGGTCTTGAAAGGCAAAATATCTGCCTCAGACAGATATGCGGAAATGTCTGCATGGCCCGCGCGTGTGTGTGTGGACATTTCTAATGCATATTGCACGAGTGTACGCTGATGTGTGTCAGTGTAGGAGGCTAGGCGGGCTGTGAAATAAGGATTGATGTGTCCATTTGGAGACAGGTGTTTAGATGTGACTGAGGGCTGCAGCGGCGTCACTCCGCCTCGGTCTGCTGCCTCTGTCGGGGTGCCTCCACCACTGGCCTTGATTACTTGTTGTTATTGGAGTGTGAAATCTGAATATGCTTTTTCATCACTCAAAGTTTGGCCTGAGTTAGTGCAGGGGAGGCAGAGCAGCAATGCGCCTGGTTTTTCTGCTGTGTAGCCAGTCTGAATTTTGTGTTTTTTCAGTTGTGTACCTGAACAAGTTTGAGCCATCGTCTTGTTTGAAGGTAAGATGCAGATTATGTACTGGTCAGTTTTGAGACAGTTTTGGCAACTTGAACAACATAAAAATATTTGAAGAGGTGTTTTCTGTATTTTATCTATTAGACCTTTATGCAAATTATGGTAGATATTTATTTAATCTTCCTTAATGTGGATTTTAAATGCACGGTGTCCAAAACGAGCCAAAGAAGAGAAGTAATTATCTGAAATTAAAACCCTTAGTGAGGGTGTTTCGTGGTAATATCTTTCGGTTAAACCTGAACCTCAAAATCATTTTTCAAATCTACAAAGGATGTTACCATATGTAAAAAATTAAGTTTTACTCATTTTTGTGAGCCCGAAATATCCACCCCAGCACCACTTATACACACAAAAAAGACTCCATTGATATTTTATCATAGTCTCAGTCTATTCCTTCCCCAATAACCTTGTAAAGTTAGACTTTTTTTCTATTCTTTTTCTGATCAATCTAATGATATAATAAGCCCGGAATCTGAAACTGCCTTCCTGAAAATTATTCTGAACCTGACACAATTAGATTGTCTACAAATGAGCCCATATTTGGATTTATCAACTAGTATCTGCTTTTTAAAAAAGGGGGAAACATACCACATAGTGGGACCAGTTCATTCTAAATACATTTTAAACAAATATGTAGTGCCATAGATAATTTGTTACAACCCTTGATACTTTTTTTCTACTTGTGACTTATATTTATTATATTTGCCATACCCATGGTTTAAGAAGGTTTCCTCTAAATGACCTCATCCTGTAAGCTGACAGTCAGACAGCTGAGCATTTAAATAGCTGAAGTGTGTTATAAAAAGACAGAGAGCACCTGGTAAAAGTCTATTAATCTTCAGGTGCTTGGAGGAGACATTCGTTATCAGAGCTTGGGAATTAAACATGAGCATGAATTCTTCAGGGGTGCAATATAAGAGTTGGATAATTTTAGAAGGGATCACTCCACCTGTAATTTTAGCTTCTCCCAAAGGCCTCTCTGTCTCTGCCGTTTAGAACTAATCCCTTTTGGAATTTGGAAGCTGTGTTCTCCAATATGTATTCACAAAGTGGATTAAAGAGACTCAGTAGTTCTGGTTTTGTTTTCTATGCGATTAAGTGAAACCTGTTAGAGTGATTAGATTTTCCCAGCCAAAGAAAAAAAAAGAGGCGTGTGAAAGGCAGATACATACCTACATATGTACAGCGCCTGCTGCTGAGGCGGAGGCTGTCTCTGACTTCACGGTTGTGCGTATTTGGCTGCACGATCGCGGCCTCTGATCATTAAACAGATCGGGAAATAAACACATTTTAATGACGTGACTTTAAATGCTGCGGCCATCATTCAGCCTCCGTATCAGCACTGTCAGCGAGGCCTGCTGTTGTTTTTTCATGGAAATGAGCAACAGAAGCAGCAGGTATATTGGCCTGTGATGTTTATGGAATCCTGTGGCAGCGGGGATGCTGCATTAGGGGGTGATTGATTATTCTGACCATGACATGGACTTCTCTGCGCCTATTAGTCTTTAACCTTCCAGGTGAGGGGTCACATTAGGTCTGGAGAGAGGACCGTCTTGTGGAAGGAGATTGTACTTATTTACTGTCATATTGCCGCGGCCCCATTGGGACGGACGGCAAAGAATAAACCAGGGCGGGGCGAAGGGAAGGGGCAGCAGAACAGAACAGAGACAAAAAGAGGCATTAATCAAAAGGAACGCCGTACGAGAGAGAGAAAAGCAGAAATCTACACCGTGTCCTTTTCTTTTCCCTTTTTGATGTTTATTTTATCTGAGGAGGCAGGTGTGTTGGGTCCGCAACCTCGTAATGCCTCTCTGGCCCACCCTCACTGGCTGTGCGGTTCAACTGGAGATAAGACGGTAATGAAGCCAGATGGGAATAAGGCAGACCACCGGAGGAAGCCACCGACCAGACATGAAGGCCCAAACATTGCCTCCATCCCTCCTCCCATCAGCTACGCTTTTTTTTTTTCGAAACATACATTTGCTCCTTCATCCCTGTCCTGCTGGCTCTGTTTGCTTAGTTACTGTCCATAAAGTAAAATGAATAAATAAATAACTAAATTGCGCCGAAGCCCCTTCTTTGTCTTATCACACCAACCGCCCCAAGCAGAGAAGTTTAAAGGTAAATGTGGTGTACCGGAGCCTCTCACACAGACTGACAGCTATTTGTTGTCACATCACCTAAGGCTAGCGAAGCAACAGGACATCATTGGGTCGTGTGTTTTATAACCAGCCGATAATAAAGAAAAAAACATACCCTATGACTTTGTACTCAAAAGAAAAAAGTGAAAAAAGTAAGAAAACTGATCCTGCTTTGTTTGAGTTCAAATGAGTGAGCTTTGAATCACATCAAATGATCAATTTTTCGATATTAATAGCCAGAGGAAAACTGGTAGTTAAACTAATCCATACATTTAGTACATTTTAGCATGGGGAATGTTTTATTTAACTTAATCACAAGTTTGCATTACCTTATTTTGTAGGAACTTCTATTCATTTAATGTTTAGTTTGTTCAAGCTTTGCTTAATTTATCTATAAACAATAACCACTATGCCCAACTTAATTGTTCAACCCTGCTAAATCCTTTGTAAAACCATACTCATGATTATTTTGGTCAATATTGCATTCAGGATGGGCTGCAAGGTGGTGTGGTGGTTTGCACCCTCGCCTCACAGAGGATTCTGGGTTAAAGTCCCCCGGGGGGATCCAGGAGCTTTCTGTGTGGAGTTTGCATGTTCTCCCTGTGTCTGTCCATAAAAGTTTAAGCTTGAAAGTATTTTTATGTATGTTTTCTGCATGTGTTCTCTCCCGCTTCCTCCCACAGTCCAAAAACCTGCATGTTAGCTTGACTGGACATTTCAAATTGCCCGCAGGAGTGAATGTGAGTGTGCGTGGTTGTTCGTCCTTGTGTGTCTCTGTGTGGCCCAGCTGTGTGTAAGGTAAGTGATGGAAGATGTGGAAAACAGTTGTGTAGTGAGGACCGACAAGTCTTTATGGCTGTAAAGCATGAATAGGAAACCTTTGAAGGTCCAGGCAGGAGGCCCATGGCCACCGATGAGCACCTCTTGAGACCTGCACAATTCCACAATCTGAGAAAAATGGTGCACTTTTTTACGTAAGGCCAAGTGCGGTTAGTAATCTCAGAAGAAGAGATATCTCGAAATCAGCACAGAGGGCCCTGTACTTGCTATGAAAACGCACTTACTGTGAGAACGCTATCGTTACAACTTTTATTTCCACCAAACAGCCTTTATCATCATGTTGGTACAGGCTGAAAGAAGGTTCACAGAACAGGGCACTTAGTTTGGCCTTTAATAGCAAATATGTGCCCCTGAGAAATCGGTGCAAATGCATTTACTGCACAAGGCCAAAACAGGGTTATTGTTGTAGCAAAAAATGTGTATCATCATCATCATACTAATTATCTTATTTTTATTGTTGTAACGTGCTGTATACTTTGAAATATTATGGAGAGTCAGTGCAGTAATAAACTAACAACTTGCTTTCATTAGTCTGTACAAAGCCTCATATGATTTGATGATAAATCATGAAAAGGACAACTAATTCTGGATGCCCAATAAATCCTCTGTGCATTTATTTAGCAGTTCACATTCATTTAAACTTCATGCATCATTCAGATCTAGATAATCGCGATCTAAACTCGCCGACATCTCCACTCACCATGAAATGAAAAGCCAGTGCACAAAATACAAGTTAACTAGTGACCAGAGGATGCTGGTAGCACAGACTCCACCTGGGGCCCAACAACCCATGGCAGTTTGCAGCAAGCCAGGCTCAGATATAGTAAAGACAGCTTGTGACCTTTTATTATTTTGCATCTGCCGATTTGTCATTGCTTCTAATTTATTCTGCTCCTAACTGTATGCAAATCATGTCTGCAAGCAGTCAGAACTGCCTCTTGTAATATTCTACATTGAGAACACATGTGTTCTGACCCCACCTCTAATAATATACGTAGGTTATGTAATTCTGCATAGTCAACATAGCAGTTTACACCCATAGCTTGATGGTTCATGCTCATACTGTATATCTAAGGCACTTTCTAAACATATTAACAATTCAAACTTTATTTCTTTATTTTTAGCAGAGAGAAGAGTTTATGGATTTTGTACCAAACAGTTGATTGATTAACTCTGACCCGGCCCATTTAATGGGAAGCAGAGCAGCAGGCGGCCTGTCAATCTGGACGTGTACAAGCAATTTTGCGTAGCCTATTGGTGTCATTACTCAGCAGTGGCTGACTTAGTGTCCCTGTAAGCCGCGACATTGAGAACTTAGCACTCACAAACACGCCACAGAAAACATTTAACCCCTTTAAAGCTCCCAAATGCATTTATGTATTACGCGGTGAGGCTCACTGCTGCTGTAGAACACACACAGCTGCGCGGAGACTGCTCATCGTAGCAGAAGAGAGTAAAGACACGCTGACAGCATCGGGAATTTGAAAGCGGGTTGGTCCAGTGGTGTGGATGGTTTTAGGAAGAATGGATTTTGCATTAGTGGCCTTGTTTCCTCCACTTTCCCTCCTTCTCCCTCCCTCTCTTGTCCCTCCATCCCAAACCCTCTCTCCTCCTATTATTCTCACTCTGTACTGGAGGGCTGTCAGTGAACCCTGAATGCATTATGCTGTCTGCTCCATTGTTTGTGCTTTTTCTCTGTGTCTGTGCCCCACTCTCTCCCAATATTTGTTTTCATTAATCACAAAGGATAACTGCTACGGGTGTCTTAATGGCTTTTTTTTTGTTTGTTTTTTTTGGTCTTCCTTTTGTTCCGCTGCAAGGTTTTTTGTATTTAAGGACGGCGGCTCTGTGTTTTGTTTGCGTTCCACCGTCCTTGTGTTGGCATGCGTGTTTGGGCACATGTGCATATATAGCGAGATGGAGGTGGGGAGGGAGCCACATACATGATAATGCGCCCCTCATCCTTTCATGTTTTCCTTTCATCTGGGCTTATTACAGCTGTTTTTGGAGAGAAACTGCTTGGCACAGTGTGGACTTCTTTTTCTGTTTTAAGGCAGCAAAAATAAACATTCATTCAGTGCACTGCAAATGTATGAAGCGTAACTGTGACTGCAAAACATACATTTTTCATCCATTTACGAGCATTCATCAAACTAAATGTCTCATCCTCTATGTTTCTTCCATTATTAAAGATCTTGTTAGTTTGTATGGCACAGACAGGTGGTACTGCCATGGTGTGGATAAATAAATGATCTTTCTCGAATTATTAAAATGTATCTGTTGTTCTCTTTCTTCCTTGGCACACTCTTGTTTTTTTTAGTGCCATCTTGCACTCTTTCTTTTTACTCTCGTTCACCTTTCATTTATTAGATGCTCCTATTCAGGACTCTGTTAATCCGCCTCCGTCTGATCTGTGATTCACTTTCTTTTGTGTTCCAAGGCTGAGTCTCTCAGAGCACACAGGTGCGTACCATCACCCGGCGCCTCAAATGTATGGATTTGGCCACTGTTTAAAATTTTATGTGCTCCCTAGGATCAATTTCAATTAAATATCAAGTAGTGCCTCTGTTTTTCTACCTGTCTCCAGCTGCTCAGCAGTCGAACACCAGCATGTTTTCTTGAATTTCTCTGTTCTTGTTTCTCCCCCCAACTTTTTTTTGCTGTCTCCGATGCCCTTTCTAGTTATTTTTCATGCAGCCTTTATGTACATATTCAACTAAGGTACAGTCCTGTTAGAATTACGGGAAGGATACTGTGCCTCTACCAAAAAACCCATTCCACCAAAAAAAACAGACTAAGGTGCAATGTGTTCCAGCATTTCGGTTGATCTGTATTTTAATGCGAGTTTACCCCTCGTTCAGCACAACCCCAGTGTGTTAAATGATGTGGCAACAGTGTGAAGCCCTTTTTGTAATATCTCACCCCTGGCAATTCTTTCAAATGATAATATGTGTGTACGTGTGCAAGTCTGTGAATGTGCCAGTGTCTATCAGTTAAAAGTGGAGGCGATAGGAGCTCCAGGGATATTTCTCTTCTCACACTATTTTCCAACAAAGACCATTCTTCCAAAAATGGATACTGAACATTGAGGCCTTGACCTTATTACATCACTGATGCTGTGAGTACCTGTTGCCGTCTATGGTATGAGCTCTTCGCTGCTTCTCTCCCCATGGCTTGCTTGGGATCACATTTTCATTGAAGCTTTCTTTGAAATTCTCCAAAGATTAACTTCTTTTTTTAAATCACAATTTAGATATTCATTCAAATATAGAAGTGTCTTAGAAACCTAATTCCTGTTTACATAGGAAAATAATCCGGCAGCCATTTATTTATCTTCTTTTATATCACCTCCTAAGAATTTTACCCCATTCCTCTGGACAAAACAGCCTCAATGTTGGCACGTTAGTGGATTTTAAATCTTCTGCCGTCACTTCCATTAAACAAACGATGAACAAGAAAAATGTCTGCTTTTCACCATTCTTCTGCATCAGTCTTTTGCTTGCCGTGCATATTTGTCTAAGACTGTCTGATCAAGGTATATAGAGATGCAAAACATTGTGGAGGCTGTCATATGGTTGATTCATAAATATTAACATTAGCCAATGTGATAGAAGTCTTTTGCTATGCAGAAGTAACCCTGGAGACCTTCATGACTTTACAGCTTATTGCGAGCCTCAATCTTGGAGTAGCATTTTTTCTATATTTCAGTCGGTTGTGGATCATTGAGATAAGCAATATTGGATCATTTCTTTTCTAAGAAATTACTAACTAAGGTATGACATTTTAAACATAATCTGTTCAGTCTAATTTAATGAAGAATGCCTTTCCACCAAAGCATGTATGTGAGTGTGAAAAAAGAAAATGTCCATAAAGGTGAGATTTTTGTTGAGCGTTGTTTTCTTTTTTCTTTAGCCTTAATGACCATTTCATTTGACTCAGATTAAATTGTTTTCACTTCTAAAATGAAACAATTTATGTCATTTTTCAAAAACACCTAAAAGATTTGAAAAATGTTCCTTGTAAATAAAATTTTGCAATTTTGACACTTGGATGAATTCATTTATTACTCACTACTAATTGCTTTGCTATCAAAAACACAGGATTGGAAGCTATGCAGAGTCCCAGACGCAATTAGCCATCGAGGCCATTCCAGGTGACTGCATTCTGTTTACTTAAGAAAGTGTTTGGCACGGTGAAGTGCTGCTTGGATAGCATTGTTTGCATGATTTCGAGTTTTAGTGTGAGCAAAGTTAACACAGCTTTAACACCCTTAGAGACAAATTAACCACTAAGTGGTCCAATGCCCTTGCTCAAACTTAGAAAAATATTTTTGCGCTCAAATAGACAAATGCGAGGGGACAGTTGACATCTAACATGGCTGCAGATCCCCTTAATTAATAATCTGATGTGTTGCTGGCAATGTGTCATTTAATTACAGACATAACACCACAAGCCCAGCCAAAGAAAGGGCTTAACTCCTCTGCACACAGTCTGTTTGCTGTTTAAAGTAGTGGACAGTAATAAGTCCCTCTGATCCCCCTGATTAAAGAAATCTCTCTGCGCTTCCAAATACTACAGAGGGTTGCAGGGAAAGGTGAGCCCATTCATCTGCTCATGTTCTTATGAAGCTCGGGTGGACTGACTTCTGACTTCATGCTCTCTGACCCCTGCCCCTTTCTCTTCTGCTTTCTCCTGACGCATCTTCAATATGCCACTTTAAGCCTCAATCATTACAAGGAATTAATGAGGAAAAAATCTCCTGGGGACATTGACCGGACAAATCATGTGCAAAGACTCCACCCACGTCGATACACTCCATGTTAATCAGCGGATATCCATTAATCATTTGTTGTGGTGTCATTATCTGTCAGGAATGAGTGACCGCCAGTGCACTCAACCCATTTTTAGTGACAATGTTTTCATATAAGACGGACAGGAATCAACATTTGCACTCATTTGTAGGATTGCCCCGTTTTTTCATTTCGGTTTTTGTTAAATGAAGCTGGTCCGGGAATAGACATCCAGTTACTGTGAGGTTTATACAGCGAAGTGCTGGGAACAGCAACTCTGCATCCTAACCTCGAGCCTGGGTTGCCTGGTAGCGCCCCATCCAAAAAGCACCGGGTGCTGTCTCTCCTAATCAGGAATCAAGGAATTTCCTAGTAAATTTTCCAATTACATATGTAGCCGGCATCATTTGTTGGACACCACACCCAGTGGTTGAAGGATGGCATGCAGCTAAGTATGTCAGCACTGGTCAGGTCTGCTGGAGGTCTAGAGAAAACTTCTGACAGTGTTTTGGAAAAGATACACACCGATCCAAATTAATTTGAGCTATACCTATAGCCTCAAGAAGATATTTGACTACGTTAACTGGTGTCTTTGATACATGTTACTCATTACAGAGCTACACATACTGGGGTTTCAACTAAGCAGATGTGTATATCTTAATTTTACAAATGTCATTAAAACAGAAGATGTGTATCTTAAAATGACAACAAGCTGAAGACATGAAAGTATCTAGTGGACTTTACATATACTGATAGAGTATGGAACTTCTGAAACACCAAAAAAACTCCAAGATACGGGTGTTTGTGCAGAATATAAAATGTATTAAGGAGTTTGCAGTGAGAAATGTAACATTCTATTAGATCTTTTTATCAAAGCACATTCAGTTAACCTAGAGGATCTAGCAATTTAAAGGAGCACCATGTAAATGAGACGAGTGATGCAATAGACCTAGCATCAAAGAAAGAACACACCATCCTGGCATGGTAATATAGACTTGGCGGTTTCCATTCAGAATGATCAAGCAAGGTTTTGGCAAATTTGATACATGATTTAAAAATGAACTCATTTTAACTCACAAGTGAGCAGACAAACCCAGTACCTCTCAGCTTGTGCAGCCAGTTAAAAGCAATATAAACCTATGACCTTAGAACAGAATGAAAACTGCTGATATATGTCTACCTGTTCTGCCTAAACAGCTGCAAACACAGGACCTTATAATATATCTTGTGGTGTAAGTCCTTTGTGTCCGGTGGGATGTGCACTGGGGCTTGAATGTATGCTGAATCGGGCTAAAATCTCTGGGTTTTGGAGAAAAAGGTCAACACTTTGTGCTTTTTTTCACCTTTCATGACATGACCCATTTATGATCAATTTACAACTGGGTGGTGCATGTGGTTCTGCTTAGGAAGGATGGTGTTGTTTGATAGTTTTTTCTTGGTATGTTGGTGCACACTTAACCTAAAAAAGAGTTTTAGATAAGTAGTTAATATAACTGTAACATATATGAAAATACATATTAAAAACTAGACTTTAGGATGATGATCAAATTAGGCTCTTCTGTTTTTTGTCTGTTGTTTTAAAGTCCTTTGATGCAATGAACTGTCATATTAATGGAATGTATAACTAAATTTGTTCAGGCTTCAGGAGTAAAAGTCAAGTCATTCAGTAATCAGCACAGTTTTAATGACCGGTTGGTAGCCGGTTAAATAAAGCAAAAAGTGACTCAACTGTTAATCTTTAGGACTCTCCTGACAGATATCATTGTTCACTCGTCTTTTGTAAAAATTCGATGGCACAATGACTGGAGATTTAGCACAATTAGCTGTTTAGCATAATGGTAGAAGCTCAAATCAATTAACATTTTACTTTAGCAAATTTTCTTCAAATTGTCCTCTGACTGGATCGAAAATTGGCCACCTCAGTACAGAGGATTTGTTCCACTCTGTGCCAGAGAGTGAAGAGACAGATGAAGTGTATTGTGTGACATGCAGTGATTTATGAGAGGGATCTATTGGAGGAATTAAAAGTTGAGATCCCCTTGTCTTTTGCTGCTTAAGTTTTGATTGTTCCTTAACTGTGCATTGAATTGACATGCCAAATTAAAACATCAGACTATCTATTTAACAATTTATTGTCCTTGGGGGGGAAAAAAGCCCCATGAGTTGTGACTTGCTGACCCGAAAGCTGTCCATATGCTTCTTCTCAATTTTAAGACATTCACAATATTGTACCACTAAAAAGGGGGGAGGGGGGGGGCTTTTTCATTCTCTCTCTCTTTCCCTTGTTGTCTCTCTCTCTCTCTTTCCTCCCTTCTGATGTAGAAATCCATATTGTTGTAAATGAAGCTGTGAGGATCGATGCTGTAGGCAGGGCAATGCAGGGGCCCTGCCACCAGTGTATTGCTACAATGATCTAGTGGTTAAAAACACATTGGCAAACAGAGAAGGGAAGATAGATCTGAGCCAGCTGCACGCCCACATTGCTCTCGCCGGAGACATCATCAAATTAAACAACAACTATGATGTGTTTCTGCTCTGTGCTCCCAACCACATTTCCTCCAACACACACTCATCTTTTTCTCTCTATGTTATTGACAGGAACCTCCACTGGGGTAGATTTATAATGGAATGCATGACATGATTTGTTTCAAGTTTAGGATGAAGGCCAATTAGTTTAACAAACAGGAGACAAATCTTGTTTGACAAAAGTTGATGTCAGGGCTTGTGAAATTTATCCACTGGGAGGTTTTTGTAAACTAGAGCAGGCTCTGCTGAGGCAAAAGAGTCAGATTGTAAGAAAAAAACATATATCGCTCATGTTGTTGGCAGCTTTCAGTCCACCTTTCATTTTATATTCAGCAAAACATCTGTTTATTCTGGGGGGAAACTTGAAAAAATCCTTTCCTGTCTGGTTATTCTTTCTCCATGACTTTGGTTTTATTCATTTTTTACAAGCATTAGTGGACAGGCCAGGCCTTTTGCAGGCTCTGCATAACTCTTTGGAGTTAGAAATTCTTTGTGACTTTGTATTTTTGTATCTTTCACACAACTCCTTCTTGGTAGGTGACCTTTTTGTTTCACTTCTTATTTCTCATGGGATTAACCTCACTCTAACCTCTGTTTCCGTGTTGCCACAGCAGTGCTCTGGATTATGGAAGCCCCTCATCCCCTCAGTAAACAGCACACAGATGCTTGTGCACAAACACACATCTGAGTGAGTGCAAGCCTCAGTTAGTAAACAGCAGATGACAACAACTGCCACAGCTTCTGCATCCAAAAACTTTAATTGTACATACAACCCTAATTCCAAAAAGGGTTAGATTACTGTCAAACATCAATAAAAACCCAAATGAATGGTCTGGCAAAACCTATTATTCAGAATCGAAAATACAAAACATGCCAATTTAAGAAACATTTCTCTCTCCACAAGATACACACTCATTTTTACTGTGATGGAGCAAAGAGAAAGATGTAACAAGTCAGCATGACTGTTAAAAAAGGAAGACCTTGGAGATGTGCGGCCTCTCAAAAATTAACAATGGCACAGGTTCAACAGTGTGCAAAATATTACATCTATAAATCACTGTACCGTTTTGGAAAAAAAAGCCTCCCATAGTCAAAACTGTGAAGGCATTGAATATTCCATCAAACAGTGCATAATTTGACGGTATCTTTCTCTCTCTTCGGGCGCTTGTGTAGCTCTCCATGTGATACACTGCGTCGTAAACAACAGCAGCACATAACTCTGTCGCGCAATGAAGAAGTCATATGACAACACAATTGAATAGTTAAAGTTTTGAAGAAACTGAGGAAAAAATTTGTTACATAAATAAAAAAATTGAAATTCTTTTCCGATGCTGTGTCCTGCTGTATCCGGCTTACAGTCCTCATTCAATTAAAAAGTCTGTATATCTGATGGTATAGGGATGCATCAGTGCCTGTGGAACTGGTGATTTGCATATCTGGAAATATGTCATCCATGTTGAAGAGTAAATGCAGGTTTAACAGCAAAATATGGTCCCATGCAGACAGGATGCAATTTCCAACAATTGCCTTGCATATTTCACAAAGACAGTGCAAAACCATATTTTAAACTCATAAACCTGGTCATGCCTCACATATTCTATTATTGGATTAAAAACCTAATAAGTGGCTGATCCCAGAAAGTGAAAGCAGGCCAGTGTGTTTCCGAAGTCCTTCTATTCCCGAAGGTTAAGTGCTGGGCCCCATATTCTACACCAGAAATTGCATTTCTGTGCACTCTAGGACTTCCTGAGACTGTTCAGGAACAGCCAGCTCTCACTACGGCCGCTGGTGGCCATTGCTCCACTGACTGCTTACTGACTTACCGTCTCTGTGAATGGTTCTGTAGCTGCCCAACAAGAGACAGCGGAAAGGCCTGGAGGGTTGACACTGTGGCCCAGGACATCACTGGCTGCCCTCTCCTCTTTTTGGAGGATCAGTACAACTGCTGCAGCATGAAAACAAAGCTTAGTGCATTCACAGGGATGCTTCTTACCCTGGGAACTTTGTGTTTTAACAGAACTCAGTCAGATGTCTCATGACATAAGAGAAAAAGGGGTTTGAGGATAATTTCTATGGGAGCGTAAACTAATTGATAGGTACAATTACTGTAAGGTCACCAGTAGCAAGATGTATGTATGTAGTTTTATGTAGTTTTGTAGTTTTATATTGATTATTTTAGAGGTAATATAGTACCTTTTTTTCTATACAAAGGACATCATCTTAACTGTGTTGCATTTATTTACAATCAAAACCGGCTTGCCTACAGTCCAGATCTTTCACCAAATGAAAATTGACTGTTGAGCAGGCAAGAGTCTACATAAGACTGAAACGGGACAGTGTTCCTCTCCCAAAGGTCTAACGGTGGCTTTCCTCAGTCCCCAGATGTTTGCAGATGTTTGTCCAAGAAGAGAGGTGACATGAGAGACACTGGTGACTTGAGTTTTCACATACTTTTAATTGTAAGTGAACAGGATAACGTCTTGGGAGGGTTAAGTCATGCCAGGGTGAAAAGGTCAAGATTGTGTCCTTGTTTGTGTCCAGCTGGGAAGATTAGATCTCTAATCCCTGCTCAGACCAGCTCTGAACCAAAGCAAACAATTCACAAGCTTGCACACACACTCCAACGTCTCCTCGGCAACAGTCTCCGCTCCCCTCTCGCCGGGCTGGCAAGATGTGATCGCAGACTCCGAGCATATAACTGCCATGGGGGAGAAAAAGAGGTGTGTGTTTCTTAAACCATCATAGTCGTCAGTCCAGTTGTTTGCGAATTAAAACAGCAGGTTGACCAGCAGGGGCCGAGACCTTATCAGACCCAGTGTCCCGTGGCGTCCACTAGCACACTGGGCATTATGAACACAAGACTTTGACTTCAGCCTGGGTCTGATCCTTGTCTCAAATCCACCACGAGTCAACAGGCGATGGAGGTAGATATAGGGAGAGTCCACAGGCATTCCAGCTCTGGATGAAAGCTTTGTTTGTTTGTTGACACTGATCCCAACTCTATTCATCCGCTCTTGGCCTCTCTTCCACACTGTATTGGACCCTTGCCTGAGCACAACAGATTATCTCTGATCTCAGGTATTTCAGGTCAACATCATCCCGCGGCTGCCGTATAAATCTAACCTCCTCATGACCACACTCCACCTTAATCACACTCCTTCTCCTGCCACTCCGCCTCGTTCAGTGCCTTCCACTCCCTCTACTGCTGCTGATTAACATTTTTGACGCAAATATGCGTTGTTCCAACACACAAAGTGGTGAGTGCTTGAGATGTAATTAGAATTAAGAATATTGATCATGCAGGGCCAGACGATGGCGGTATAAATAATAGCTAGCATGAATAAATGAAAGCGATAGGTGAGCTCTTGGTGATTTATGCACGGACTCCAATGGTTCATGGTATAAATCACCATCAGCCATGCTCTTATTGAGTTATGAAGCCCCAGAGTTGCAGCAGAATAATGGCCAACTTTATGTCTTGCGTGTTTCCACTCAATCCATAAGAGAAGAGCCATGGACTAATAAATAAACAGCTGTGTAGCTGTAATCTGCTTTAGTTTTGGTGTAGATTTATACATTGATTTGATTCTACCTCATTTAGCCAAGGGAAGTGGACCAAGAATGTTGCTAAAAGTCATGAGTGTGTTAATCGTGCAAAAGCTCATCAAGAAATAGGAAATATTGTACTTTTTTTCTACGCATTTTAATTTTTTTCAGCAAAACACAAAAAAATTAAAGCTGCAGTTGTTCCAGCAAATTTCCATGGCAAAAATGACCAAACATTATGGCATATCAGATTAATAAATGTTGCATCTAATTAAAATTTTGAAATGAAAAAGAAAATGTCATCTTTATGTCAGCAGTACCACATGTAACTTCAATCTACAAAGAATAAAGGACAATAATAAGGACAGAAGTGGATTAAAAGTTGGCTAGCTGCTGGTTTATCCATGCTGTGGGCTACCTGGTCAGTGAATGGCACCATCAACATATCTGAATAACAAAATTAAAAGACTCCCTCATCAAAAAATACTTTAATTTCTGTGAAGATTCAATTCTGTCATGTAATATTCTTTGCACCTTAGACTTGAAAAGATGAGCCACATGAATTCGGCCATGTTACAAATCATTCACCAAAGTATTCACCTCAAGTCAAGTTAGGACTTTTGTGCATTGTAGTTGAGCTCTTTTTTTCTCCATTTTTTAATTAATACAATCATGTGGACTTTCAAGTTTGGGCACCTGAATTGTCTTACAGAGATTTAGTAGCAAATTTGGTAAAATATGATCAAATAGATTATCAGCTCACCCACTGGAGGTTTAAACGACGATTAGACCAGACATTCCTCCGGACAGGATCTTCTGTTTACAGTTGGCAGGCATCTAGTTAGTCCCTGCAGTTTGGGCTGCGTCTTTCACACTCGTCTCCTAAGTGACTCTAAGCCTCAGCAACAGGGGAGGGTATTTAACAGGGCCCACAAACAGCCATTACCCTGAGTCTCTCAAGAGCTGTCTGTGTGGTGCGCTGACAGATCAGTATCCCGCCACCCCGCTACTGTGTCTTTGCCATCGGCAGGGAGAGCCAGATTTCATCCAACCTGATCAAGCATGGGGAGGAGAACAAACAGCTCTTCAGACAGCACACATTACAAGCAAACATGAACACGGACCACAACAGAGAAGTGCTCTTGGGCTGTTGGGCTTGCCTTTTCCCGCACGTGTGTGTGTATGTGTGTGTGTGTGTGTAGTGTAGATTTCCTGCTGGTGATGTTAACCGTCTTTAGCATGAAGCACACACTCTGTTCTGTACCAACACTGCAGTGCAGGGGCAGCTCGGGTCAGTGTGGACTGCTCTCCTCTGTCTCACATTTGCTGGATGTTTCACTGACACACACTCACATTGCTGCCTCCCCCTCAGTACACCGGCTCTCCGAGGCTCTGCAGAAGAAAAAAATGAAAAACTTTCATCAGACGCACTCGAAGAGAAAATATTTTAGTCAACGAGGAGAACAACAGGGGCCAGGGAAATTGATTTTGATTTGAAAGTGACGGGAAATAATAGGGCTTGGAAGCTGGCCCCCGAATCTGAATCACTTTCTCATTCCAGGATGTAAATGGCCTGCATCAAGATTTCGGGGGGGGTAAACAGGTTTCAATTGCAATATGCTCACATTCTTGCACACACCCTCGTACGTGCACGGCCACACCAGCCCAGGCGAACAAACAAGCGTGCACACATCATCAGGGCGGGCAGACACATCATCTGGGCACTTTTGATAGAAGCTTCGCAGTATCTTTTTGACCACCGAATTGATCTTTTCTGTCAGCACCAGTCTCACGCAGTAAAGGTCACAAAACAAAGACGAGTTAATGCTTTGCAGCATTTTTAGACAGATTATGTCTGGTGGTAGGTTGCTGCATGGTGGGTCGTTTCCGTCAAGGCCGTCCATTTGCTTTCATCGTATTTATTCATTTTTTTAGAAATAGAAGTAATAAAATATGGCTGAGCCATTTCCAAGTGAACGC
Organism: Menidia menidia; assembly: GCA_907169785.1. Lineage (NCBI taxonomy): Eukaryota > Metazoa > Chordata > Actinopteri > Atheriniformes > Atherinopsidae > Menidia > Menidia menidia. The sequence goes on from CAJRST010036666.1 coordinate 14,763,559, forward strand.
ATATGTGCACATAAACAGTATGGGGGGGTAACTAAATAACCATTCTGTTAATATCTGTGAGTATGTGAGTGAGTATCCCATTTCCTATGTTTTGAATATAGACAAACAATTTCAGAGTCCAATTTATTAGAAGCAAACCTGGAGGAGGGCTTCTCAAGCTGCACTCCTACTGTATATCTCAAGTGCTGTCAAGTCGACAGCCGCTTATAAAAATGGAGTTGCCAAATTACACATCATTAAATTTAACAAATTAATCCTGATTTTCTGTGACAATGCTGTGGTTTAATAAAGCAAGATTGGCAAACAAAGCTGGGCACATCAACACTTTCAAATTAATAGTGACTGACATCAACACTCCCTCTCCCCAGCGCACACACAGAAACACACACACGCACGCGCGCGCACACACACACACACACAAACACACACGCTTAATTAAAGGGAAGCAAAACAGAACAAGAACATCCATCTAGATACATGGAAACAAAGAACGGGCAGAGTTGTGACAGTCTGTCTTTGTTGCCTTCTGACAGTGAAATGTAACACAGAGATTGATAGTGTGAGCGCACGCACTGATATGCTCTAATGTTGTTTTTCTAGACTGTGGTCTCTTAAGTAGACACCTAACACGCCTTGAGCCCCTGACATTGAGTTTATAAGCAAGCATTATTTTTAGCGCGGCTGTCGTGTCTCTCAGAGTGACAGATCCTAAAAGCTTCCACATGCAAAGCCCACCTCCCGTTGCACTCTAAAGCCACGTCTGCTTAACAGCGATGACTGGGCTATTATCTTACCAGATGAAAGCTGACACGTTGCTTTGCTTTTCATTTCTGCAAAGACCATCGCTTTCTGGCTGAGCTTTTTGATGTTTGATTTGTCCTCTCATCTCTGCCCGCCATGTGGCCACAGTCAATATTCTGCGATCATAATAATATCCGACCGTCGGATGTCAAGAGACTGTTTTTACCCCCATTTAAACCGCACTCGGCTGTGAAAGGAATAGCACACGAAAGGACAGAGATCGGGAGGGGGGGGGGGAGGGTCAGGGTTGCGATTTAGAAAAACCACTCCAGAGAAACGGGACACTCCCCGGCACTTTGTCACATCAATTAGGAATTCTATCTGGGCAGAGGGATCGCGGCCTGTGGGGTGGTGGACAAGACAGCCATTAAACTTGCCGGTGTGTGGGCACATGTGCATGTCTCTGCACTTTTGCCTAAATGGGCGACAGATCTAGAAAGGAAGAGAGATTTGAACTGTTGACTTTTGGTCAGGCTGACCTCTCGGGAGAGCTAATTTTAGCCCGTGTTTCACAATGATTTTAATTGCCTCGCACCGCTAATTTCCTCATAACGGAGAGCGAACTGAGGCAGTAGGCGTCATCCCTGTCTCATGCTCTCCTCCTCCCTTTCTAACTAACTGTCAGTCAGGCAGTCAGGCCTTGAGGCTGTCAGAGGGGGAACAAAGTGACTTGGTGATGAGCCAGACGCCCGTTGTCTGATCACATGGACTGATGCTGTGCCAGACAACAGCAACCACTGGCTCGCACAACAAGGTTCCTCATACAACAGACGAATGTACTCCCGACCAGGGCCCTTTATTCTTTTCCTGTCTTCTTTCCTACCCCCCTCAACTCTCTGTTTTGGGTTTTCTCATCCACTGGCGCTTCTTTCTCTTCCCATCTGCTTAGCTCGGTATAATCGCTCTCTTTGCATTGCCAAAATCGTCATAAGCACTTCATTTGAATATTGGCGGTGACAGGAAAGTTGCAGGTCTGTAGCTGCTGCTTGCTCCCTTTTTTCTGTGTTCTTAATTGTTCTTTGGGTGGGAAGTTGGGCCCCTGCTGTGTACAGAATTACTGCAAAACACACACCCAGAGCTGAGTAATAAGCACTTTGGAAAGTTGGACTTGAACGTCAACAAATGTAGAGAGCCTAACCCTGTCTCTGGATCGGTTCCAAAGACTGTTTAGAGACACATACACGGAGAATGTCATTCACCGGCATTGCTTTTGGTAAATTTGTGTGGATTTTGGGCCTGGTGATAAACATCGCTTTGACAGCCTTCATCCATACTGTATTAAACCTTCCGAGATGTGTGTATGAAATAACTATATTTTTGTTCTATGAGTAAGCTGACTTCCTTTTGTATTTGTAGCTCCCAGCTGCAGTAGGCTATGTATAAATCAATGCCTTGGTGGGCTAGAGAGAGGGAGCAGTTATATTTACTCTGTTTCCTTGCTAGCAGCACTGGTAGTACTAGGGGGTAAAGGAATTCGATACACACCACTGGGAGGCGAAGGCTTTTTCACTCACATACAGGAATGGCAGTTCTGCTGATAGGGATAGACTAATGAAGGAATACCAGCCCAGTCAACCAAGAAAACACACTCTGGAACACATCAAAATAACATAAAAACACATTTTTGGTTCTGCACCTCAGGAGAAGGAAAAACTGAACTGTGTACACGAACCCATAAGCACACCCTCGAATGGGTAGCTGGTAGATTTGGGTTGTCCCCAAAGAAAGGTCCTAAAATCTATCCGATAAATTGGAAAATTTAATCTGCAGAAGTTTATTGATTCGGATAAAGAACTTGGGTGTTTCTCTTCACTTGGAGTCTGTGTCTGCAGCACAGAGTACTGGATTAAGGCTGATGGCGATGAATTATACATGCAGTGAATCGTAATTCTCTTCATTAGATGACAAATCTCTTGTTTGAATATTGCATACTGTGGTGGTAATACTGCTTTTATCATTGGCCACTGGAGTTGTGGGGCTGAAGAAAAATAGTCTTGTCATCTCTGTAATGCACCGCTGCTAATTCATTAATTCAACCGCCAAATTAAAGTTGAATCAAGTGTGCTTGTTGCTGCATTAATTCCAACATAAGAAAACATGCAACATCTACTTATCTTTTTCCACTTTACTTTGAGTGCCGCTTTCAGGTCTTCCGTTTGTCTGTCAGAAGTTGTGTGCAAGTGTTTCTGCGGGCTATGTGAGATGAGGGCGTAAGAATAGTGACCAAGTAGTTGTGTTAGCATACCACGCTACAGCACTCCTTAGCAGAGAGACATCTCCAGGGCTCCATGCTGCCGTGATGGAGTGTTGAAAAGGGAACGGACTGATGCTGAGAGCCGGAGATGGAAGGCAGATCAGAGTATGGGGGCCGGGGGACAGATGAAATTCGGCCAGCCGAAAGGCAAAGAACTGATATGTGGAGCAGCTTTTGCTCTCGATTTCATGATCACTTTAATAAATATAATGAGGCTGGTTTGGTAGCAAATGTACTCGCTTAGATAAATAGGTTACACAGCCTTTTCCTTATCAACCATCAGACATTTGGTCACACATGGTTGTGGCAAACTGGTGACCTGCCCAGGGGGTACCCCACCTCTTTTGCTCCAGCTCTCCCGCAACCTTTCTAGGAATAAACAGATTTCCTTTTGGCTGAGGAGATCTGAGTTCTAGGTTTTTTTGTCGAAAAGGAAGCAGTCATACAACGTGGCGGGATCTGCAACTGGAGTTGCCAGTTACCAATGTGTTTTGGTTTACACATTTGTGTAAACCAAAGGTTTTAAGTGTCTAACCAAGTATTCTGTAACATGTAAACCTAAATGTTCATATTAAGATAATCACTGAAAATATATCTAAATATGCTGCATCTTTAAAGGTAGTAAAAACAATTCTGTAAATCTTCACCCTGAATCCACCATAAAATGTTTCCTGTTTTTTTAATAAGTGGGCCCCTTTTGAGGCTTTCATCTTTGGATACAAATTAGAAACTATGTACTTCAAAGTGGCAAAGAGAAATCCATTTATCCATTTTTCCACCTGCTTAATTGTGAGGGAAGCTGTAGCCTATTCCAGCAGTCAATAAGTGGAATACATCCTGGAAAGGTCGCCACTTCATAATATGCCCATACAGAGACAAATGAGACAAGCAGCTGTCAGGGTTAGCCCAGAAAGAAGATCCAAATGCAAGTGCCGTGGCGGGTAGTAAGCCAATGGTCTTTGTAGATTTATAAATTGATAGCTTTAAAAGAAAACACCGGGAAAAAAAGAAAATCAGCTGAAAACCAGGTACATATTCATACTGAGAAAATCCAAATTGAGCAGCAGGTGGGACAATCTCTATTGAAAACAAGATGAAGAAAAGAAAGTAAAACTCAATAAATCAGGAAGTAAAATAACTGAAGATTATAGTACACCAGAACTTACGAAAGTTAAAATAAATGGATCAATAACAAAATGTATAGTGCATGATTTAGGATGGTATAAGGACAGCAGAATACCCAAAATTCAAACCAGAGACCCACTAGTTGTGGCTGCAAAATATCCTTAAATGAGTTGAAATGTCAGTATAAATAAAAGTAAAATATTATCTGAATGTTAGCTGTGACCTTTGAATTTCTTCAACTGTTTTGATGCCAACACAGCTGTATTGTAATCTGTCACTGCTACCATGATCCTGTCCCAGCTGAGCAGAGTGCATTATGATCTGTGGTCATGATCCCCCTTTAGCTGGAGCCGAGCCAACCAAGGCCGAACTTGCTACAACAGAGCAGAGTTTCAACATTTGATTAACTTTAATAGTGGTTTAGGGACAATATGACAAGCTTACAGTTTGGTTAGCTAATAGAGATCTCTAATGAAATGTAGTAATGATCATTGGTCCAAAGACCATTTAAGCATTGCGCTCTTGAGGAGGTCACATTTCCGATTGTTAATAGAATGAAAATTTTCCAAACCCTAAAATATTCGGAATGCTTGGTTCATATGAGCTTTTGTGAATGTAAATCATTTTCAATCAAAAATCAATAATGCATCAAAATCTTAATAACATTCCAGTTTTAGAATAGATCTAAAAGGATGAAATGAAAAAAGAAAGTAATCTAGTAAATTAAGCCATTATCAAGGTTATATATATAAATATATATTAAAGAAGTTAGCTAAATGGAAGCTTTTGTTGATTTGCACGCTGAGAATAGAGAAGTTTGGACTTTGTATAAGGCTATTTCTTCAAAGAAAAAAAAATGCAGCAGCCACCAATCAGCCAGATACAGATGCACCATCAACAAAACAAAAGACACTAAATGATACATGAATAATGGTTGGTTATATTTCTGTATTAAGAGGCGAGGTCTAAAGTTTGCTTGTTTCATTTATCTGCACAAGCCAGCAGATTATCCGAGATGTGAGTCATTGTTTTACATAGCTGTCATGACAAAAAAAAGAAGAAGATTTATGAGCTTGTAGTAACCCTCTGAAGGTATTATGTCTTTGTTGTTTTTTTAATTTATTTGTACCTTTTCTGTATTATCGTTTGCGGTGAAAATGGGGAATTGAATGAGCAAGTCTGGCTGACGGGGAACAGGAGGAGCACGCTGTAAAGGATGACTGCAACAGACCAGAGACAGAGAGTGAGGCCAGGCACAGAGATTTAACCGAGAAAACACTGAATAGAATATTGTGCTAGAGAGAATGAACCGATTTGTATGGATGAGACTGAATGAGGGGAATTATGTGAGGTTTTGAATAGGTTCCTGCAGTGGGTGAGGGATTGAGGATATAAAATCTTTTTTTTCTCTTCTTTTTGGAAATGACTGAACTTCCTTCTGCCATTCTGAGACTCAGCCTGTGTCATTTTTCTTTATCAGCTCGGAGCTGATGGTGATGGATAATTTCACGTGACGTCCTCCCTCCCGAGGTGTGGCAGGAGATGTGAATGTGACCCACTCGGAGTAATCTCCCCCTGACTCTCCTAACCTGCTCCACCTTGGTGCCCCCCTTCAATACGTTCTCATTTTAGATAATGAAAGAAGTCTTGAGAGGGAAGCCACCGCAGAGATCACTGATCCCCTCTAAGTGAAAACCTATACTCAAGTTAATGTGAGTACCCTCAGGGGACGAGGACTTCTAATTGATTAACCACATTAGTCGGATAAGAGTCTGCTGTATGAGAGGAGCTCAATATGGGCATCCACGCGGGTTCAGGAGTTCCAGATAAAGAACATTTTTTGACTGCAGCATCTGCTGTGGACTGTACTGCAGATGCTTACAGTAGCCCTGCGTGTACAGTCTCTGTCCACAAGAGGCAGTGTTGTATCAAGGATCCCACATGTGCTCCTGCTCACTGACAGGTCGACACAGCGTTTGAAGCATGAAACAAAGCATCACGGGAATAACGCTGCAGCACTGTTTGACTCTTTTTTTGAGTGAAAGACAAGTGCAGAATTCTCAGTATTTCACTGGAAGGACATAACTTCCTCCGTAAGAGCACGATGATCTGATCTGATGACTTCCTTCGAGCCTATGCATTTTATTAGAGCCACAGACTAACAGTATTTTTGTGCTTAGGAGAGGGAGTTACAACTTTTTCTATGGACGTTGCATAATCAAAACTTGGAGTTCCATTTCCTTCACCAGAGTTAAACTTTACAAGTCTGTCTTTCACCTACTCGTGATGTTGACTGGTGACTTCTGCGATTAATAAAACTTGTCCTCCTTTGATGATACCCATGCAACCGCCCTCCCTGTTTTGAGAGAAGGCGCCACAGTTCAAAATGGGCTTTGATCATCCAATGCAGCACTGAAAGAGAAGACTGTGGCTCTGCAAAAGAAGGCGACACACAGAGACAGGGTGGGAGACAAAGGCCCTTAAAAATCATGCAGACTTTTTCCACTGTTTAACGTAGAAGAAAAGCCTCTGTTTCTGTATGCATACAGGCAGAGACCATCAACGCTGCTCGGACTTGTGAAAAAATGACCTGGGGTTTTTGCAACTTTCCACACACAATTAGGTGTCAAAGAGTCAGCGGGAGCCCTTTGAAGATGAACTCCGGAATGTAAAACTCTTCGTCTTTGTAGTTTTGACACGTGACTGTAATAAGTTTGTAGTCCGCGTCTTCAAAAGGAAGGGCTCTGGTCAGGAGAAACTTTCAAAATCGAGTAAACACAAGCAAGAAGTAAATCAGATTCATTAAATGGTAATAGGGCCTCGGCTATACATGATAGAGAAAAAAAGCTGAGCCAATCAATAAAACTTTGGATTCAACCAGCAAATGAGCTGCGGGGCAAAGTTTGTGTTTTTAAGCTGATGACACAAGAACAGAGCGTGAGCAGTGTGAGTGTTAAACAGGATAACGTGCACATAATGAGACACTGCGAAACTTCTCTTGACAGCATTCTTGATGAATCCAAGAGAGGACTCTTCTTCTGAGGGGTTGAAACCATGTTTCAAATGCTCATTATTGCTCTCTTTGAATCAGACGAAGAGTTCAGCTGGGTTGTGCTCTACTCCGGGAGAACAGAGCCCCGGCCAGTGAGGCTGTTGATGTTATTAGGTTATGCTGTCATGCTGCAGTGTTATGACAGTGCCAGATGAACTTTGGTACACCAATTCCCAGGTTGGTTTTTAAGCTTGCCCACAGACCGTGCCCTTTTTTTATGGGCTTGTAGATTGCCGGGAAACACATCAATCTCCTGTGGGTGTGATGCTGTATGTCTTCCCCTCAGTGCCGAGTGACCCCATTGCCCTTTCTCTAGTGTCCACTGGGCTGCTCATGTCTTGTTCCTGCACCTCTACCTTCCTGGTTATTAAAGAGCACTGAGCGGTGTGCATCCGCATCTTTCTTTCTCCATTTACCTGCACTGGTTTTCTTTGTTTCTACCTCTTTCTCCCTGTTTCTGCATTCAATAAGCTAGAATAGCTCCAACACTTTGAGATGAGCAGTGTTGCAGTACGTACTATATTTGTAATGAACATTTACTCACTCAAACCATCCATAAAGCCTGTAAGGCAATCACTATTGGGGTTTGTGTAAATGAAAATGTATTTATAATTATCATCAGTAATCATGGTCCCTCTCCTTTGTTCGTGTGCTATCAATCACAGCGGAGCGTGGCAGGCTGGCCCACAGGTGGAGAAGTTGACTAATTAATGAAGAAGATGTTGATCGTTCGTTCCAGACAGAAGGATGTGCTACAGCAGTAAACACAAGGATTTTTTCCCCCTGTCCCTAAGATACGTTTCTCTGTGAGTAATTACAGATGACGACAATATATTTGGTGAAGTAACCCACACACAGAGCCTTTGAAAGAGCCCAAAGACTTCAAACAAATTTACAACATGTTTCTTTTTTCACCCATTGAAAAGATTTCCTATAATACAACTTATCCTCTTTTTGCTACATATGAACTTCCTTTTACATCTTTAAAGTGTCAATATGATGGTTTAATATGATGGTTTATATGACACACCCAATACTCAAAAGTACAATTTAACACACATGAACACAGATGAATTCCTATTTGAACCCATGATCTTTTAATTTGAAAGATGTCCACTCGTCGGCAGCTTTGGAGATTTTTTATTAGTGTAGTTTTTAGAATTTTTTTATTGTAATTTGTACTTCACCTTTAACTAAAGTAACTTAGCAACAGACTCAGCAAATATCACAGAAACTGATGACTATATATTCATCAGTTTCTGTGATAACTGATAAATATCCTTATATTCCTCTTCAGTTCTTCACTTCAGACTTCGCCATTACATAAAATAAACTGTCCATCTGTGCACATATCCTACCAGTTTGTTTGTATAATACATAACCGTCCGGATCTAGTAGTACTAGTTATCTAAGCAGTGTCCAACTTGTGTTACATTTTGCATACCCAGTTTGAATGAGTGAATGCGTCTATCTTTGTTTTTTCAGTAGAACTCTCGGAGAGACTTGTCCAATAATTTAAACCAAAGTTTGTATGTGTAAGAAATGTGAAACACTCTGAGAAAAAGATTTCTGGTGATAATTTGATCTTGTGAAAACGTCGGCGAACAGCTGTATCTTTTTACAGCAAGTAGATGTTTGCAGCAGTGAATGTTGGGATTATTGTGTAATGAGTCTGCATGATGAAAGGAATGTGCAAACAAGCAAGAGCGCATTATTGGAAAAATGTGATCGGGGAAAGTATCCCTATTAAATTTATTAACCAAGTACAGTTCTCTGAGATGTTATTACATCTCACAAAGTTATGCTTTCTATTTGCCATTAATTTGGTGCTAGTGCGAATTTAGTTTCCACTTAGTTGTCAAGCTGATGCCCAAGACAGTGATGAAAAATACATCTTAGATTTTGTTTTTTGCTGTTTGATACCAAATTTTCTTATAGACTGTTTATTTCCGTTTCATGAAGGTCATGATTAATGCAGCCATGCAGTGTGATGGTATTATTAGATGTTGAAGGTTTTGTGCTAGGCTGAACATGATGCACTAATAAGCAGCCCAGTGAGTGTGATGAATTCTTGATCCACGACAAACAGAATGCAACCACGTCCTTCAGTAATGATGTGAGTATGACCCTTTGCAGGCACTCAGTCATTAAAACCTTCTAATCGGAAGCACACAACACAAACACACACACACGAAGAATGTGTGGGTGTGAACACATCCAAATCACATTCGGTTGTGTTCTGTGGGAACCGTGACCCCACCGTTAGTGTGGGGTGAGCACGCGGTGTGTGCATTTTATCTTCTGATGGCTTACTTTTTGCCCTGAAGTTCTACCCACTCAAGTGAAGAATCGAAGTTGGGAACTGCATGATGTGTAAAATCCTCCGTTTTATGAGCGCTTGTACAGTTTTTCTTTCTGCAGCCTGGCTTTTACAAAGTGATTTTAATAAAACAAAAAAGTACCTCTAACCACTGAAAGCTCTCATCAGGCAGTCATTTTTCCTCCTAACCCCCATGATGTTAAGCTGAGTGTAGATCTTAATTTTATAAGGCCCTTGGTGTCACCACTGTCAGATTAAGCTAAAGATTGCTTAAAGCGGGCCACTGGAAAACTTGCTGCTCTCCAGAGCACGCTCCCCCTCTCAGTCGGAGTCTTTTAATGAAGATCGTAGTGTCCTAATAGAGTCCTCCTCCATTCCCATCAATTCAACTGCTCTTAACCCCTCCTCCTTATTTAACCCCCGGTCCCACCCCCCCGCTCGGGCTCCGGCTTTTACTGCTCTGCTGTTTTAATTGCTTGAAGGTCATTGACAATAATGTGACAACTTATTAGAAACCCCATCTGATGCCACAGATTTTATACCTCAGTTTGCCACAGTGCTTGGTTTCCAGGCAATTACAGAGCATGCTATTTATTAATTTCACGGTTCACAGAGCATCACACGCTATAAATAGTGAAGGATGATAGCTCAGTCATACACAATGTCGGCGACTGTTATCGATTTTAAGTGATACGCTTTGGTGGGATGGAGCCTTCATATATTGAGCTTTAACCCTTGTGTGGTGTTCATTTGTTTTGATTTTTACAAACATGTTAAAAAGGGATCTTAATTGATTGAATAGCATGGCATCCCTGCCCTCAGGCTTGTCTTTTTTATTCCACTCAACTGTAACACAATAAGGATGGGCCAACCAAGATAAGCAAGTGACTGTTACATCAATCAAATGAGAAGTACTACATTGGTTTCACTCTACATAGAAAATCACATACATGTTGCAGTACATTGGTTACCTAAATGGATCTGAATCAATCCAGTAGAAAGGATATTTGCAACTGTTGCCTTTGGTTTTGTTGAGGATCCGAGAGGAGACTCACACTGCCAACTCCACAGAACTGACTGAATCCAGATCTGAGTTTCTTTCTAACAGTTATGTCAAACCCATGAGCTGTTTTCTTCATTCGAGGCAAACAGAGGCAGGTAGCGAAAACTCTATGAAATATTTGACTCTGCTAAAGTTAGAAATTCCTGCTTGTCCTCTGGCTTTTGAGTACAGTGGCAAAGTGTTTAATCCATGTTCTTTCCAAACTAAATGACTGAATAATTACAAGTATTTATGGTTTCGGTTGGAATTAAAGGCAAACAGGTTAACCTGCTAATCCTTAATGAGGGTGCTACATTCTGGGCAGCAAAAGCTAACAGGGTTCATTTTTCTTTTCTGAAACATGTTTTACACAATGTATGAGCTCTATTCTGAAGTTCTGAAACAATCATTAAGAATTTATCACCAAAATGGAAGGAGTCAAGACTTATGCTACATGCGTGCTTGTTGCCATGCTTAAAAAAATTGTTGTACAACGCAGCCTGTAAGAATGAAGAGATTACAGTAAGATGAATTAGTGATGATCAGTTTGTTATTTGATCAAACTTTTTGTATCCTTGTGTTTTTTTTGTGTCTCGTCTTGAGAAACACACATGAAAATCTATGTATCAGTTTGAATCAGCAGATTTAATGTTTTTTTAGAGAACAAGTCTGTCAAGTGATCATTTCTCATTTTTTTCTTTACTTTCTTTTTATTCAGTATATTATATTTTCTAACCATTTGTTGTCAGTCAACCTTTAGTTGTATTGTTTAAATTCCTCTAGACTCCGACTAACATCCCTACCTGTTAGCCACCAGCATTATTTAACTCCAGAACTAGATAGTCCAACAATAACCAGAGGCAACAGCCAAAGCTTCCCTTCTGCCTTGTGCCCGTAGTAGAATTCATCAGTATTTTGGCAAGCTAATGCCAAGCATATGTCTTGTTCAGTTAACTTGCGAGACTGGACGGCAACACTACTGCTCAGGTAAGTGCAGAACTACATATGTTGGCAACTGTATGCAGATTGTTCAAGAAAGGCTGAGCTTATACGAACAACACAATGGCAAACCTAATTTGCACATAACAATGTGTCCACTTAGTAAAAGAGACATACTGCTCCACTGGCCTGCCTGCAGTGAAAACATGACACCCGCTGAAAGGATTCAGTCTTTTATGAAACAAAAATTCTCCCAACTGTTGAGCAGCTGAAATCTTTTCATCAGGGAACAACGGGGAAACATTTTTTCTTTGGATAACAGCAGTTGGTCTTTCTCGCGACCAGATGCCCACAGATTGTTGGTATAGGAGGAAGCAGTGTATGGTGGTGTTCCTTCCCAGCGATTGTGATAGGTTGTTGACAGCTAATTCAACATTAGCACAAATTACAAAACACTTACTCGATTTCAGCTGCTGCTTTTGTACGAGGGATTAAAGGCCTCTCACATCATTTGCATAGCATTCTTCCCCTTTTTTAATATGGGTTATATTAGTCAAATTGTCTGCATTATCTGTCAGTGATATAAACAGCTGTTCGGGGTTTTGCATGAATTCTAATGGTTTTAATGTTTTCTGAAAAATGAATGTAGGTCTTTTGAACCCCAGGACAGATGTTAAATACACTTCATAGGATAGCAGGGTTCGGGTGCCTGCCTAAACACACGTTTTGCTACTTTAGACTGAAGAAAATGTCAGAAAAATAGTTACACAGTAAAAGCAACATTCAAGTGGGTTGTTTTCACTTCCAAAGGAATGTACTCATCTCAAGACAGTTTTTCGTTGTCGTGCAAGAGTCATGAAGTATTAACAGATGAAGTTCTGAGAGCAGTTATTTGTCACTTTCTTGTCAAGAGCTTCACATCTTTACAATTTGCCATGCTCTTCAAAAACACCCCTTTTGTGAAAACTTACGGAAATCATTTGACCTGTCAAGTGTTTTGATGAAAGTTTGGATACAATCCAGTATTTAAACTACAATGGCCCCCGCTAAGCTATCTGACACAGCCAGAATTTTGTTAGCCAGAAACACTCAGATCCAGTGCAGTGTAGTAAATACCATAGCATATTAATATAATCAAATGTTTTAAGAAGGGTCTGGAATTAGCGTGGCATATTAAAAGCCATGTTTGGGGCCCCCAAAGAGATCTCAAAAGCTTACTTCCCACAGCCCTCAGCTCTCTATTTTTCAAGTCTCACTTCACATGAGTGGCTCTCTCACATCTGCAGCTCGTTCTTCTGCCTAAAGGTGTGAAAAAAGGCAGGAACGTGCACAAGGCTTTGACCTTTAAAGTCAAGAGCATAAATGTTGACTCTGGCTGTCACAATTGTCTTGTTATCGTGACTGAGGCACAACAGAGAAGCAGCAAATGGCTGACTATTCTGGATGATATATGGGGTTTGATCACGGGCGGGCATCAAGCTTGTACATTAAAGTCAACTCTAAATCTGTGGATGTGAATTGTAAAAGCCGAAAGGAAATCAGAAATGAAGGCAGTAAAAGCCTCATAGTTCACGTCTTTTTATTAATATTTTTGGACGTGTCCAATCAGGATGGAGCCCAGGGCTTTATCACAACTGCCTGCAGATCAGTGTGGCGTATAGTCATGTAAATCAAGACTACAAGCACTTAGTGTGTTGGCAGCGCGTTGGAAGACACTTGCGCTTCAAAATCCCACTTTAATGTTTTTTTTTTACACAAGCCCATATATCTGAAGCATGTTAAAGTCCTTGGCCAGGCTATGTACGCGATGCTCCTCTCATGTTTTCATCACCCGGTTTTAGCTGTAAAGGCCCCGCACGCCTGAGGCTCCTCTGATTGAGAAGGCGGCTCCTTTTACGGTCCGGAGCGCGCTGAACTTTACGAGAGCGACAGCAGCCCCTCCGTCCTTTAGCTCCCAGCTGAAATATCACGTTTGTTTATCTCTGGAGAGAATTTATTCTGCTGATTCATTGGCTGGCACTCCTGCAACGGCTGAAGGAATTCGATTTTCACTTTATTTATTCGGTTCATTTTTCCTCCTATGGAAGAGCAGTTTCTTCTGTGATGCCATGGGAAAACTTCTTTCTTCCTCGCTGCGTTCCCCTGTGAAATCAGATTACAGAGAGGAAAGGAAACCCGAGATAGAGGACAAGGGACATAATAGAGTTGTTATTCATTGTAATCTTGCTTTTCCCGTTCCTTTTTTTTGGGGCTTTTACCTTCAAAATAGCCCATTACTTTAAACAAACATGTCAATACAACAATTCATCAGTGATTACATTTGAATAACAGAGCTCTCAATGATTTTTAACAGAATACATTTACATCACTTTAGAAAAATGTTAATCTGCCACTGGGCAGGGGTTCAAGCCTTATAATTCAAATGTACTGTATTATCTAATATACTACAATTACAGGGCTTGCAACAGGCTCCCGGTAGCATGAATGATCTATTCCAACTTATTATGGTGGTTTATGATTTGAGACGGATATGAATTGATGTGGTCTGAAATATATTAAAAATGACATTGAGAAATGATGAACCACCAGAAAACTCTGTGTATGTGTGTGTGTGTGTCTGCGTGTGTGTGTGTGTTTGCTTGTGAAAACAGAAGAGCGTGTCCGCTCAGCTCGTGCAGGTCACCTGGAGCTGAGTTGTTTCAGAGGGCTTTTCGTCTGACTGCGAATCAGCTTACAGACCTGTGAAATAGAATAAGTAAGGCACACTAACAAATGTGGCCTGCTGTGATTTTCCATGCAAACAGGGGCCCGTCCGAATCCCCGTGGCCGGGTTCTGTCCACAACAGGGTGTCAAAGCATCCCGAATGTACAATCGATACCCCCTCCCCTCCTTCCTCCTCCCAGCCCGTGTGTCTGAAACGGTTTGGTTCAGCTGTAGGACAAGCCCAAAGTGTCTGGTGTCAGGGCTGCAGGGGACAGCATGACACACCTTTTGCCATTTTTCTCACTCTGCCTGCAGTTTTTCACGCATCCAATGTGCAGTCAGCTTGATGTGTGACCACTTGGCATCATGTGTCACATGGATGGCCCCTAAACCGCAGGGAGGAGACCCCTTGCATTACACAGTCCTCTGGAAGCAAGAGAGCATGGACTTAGCATGGAGAGCGCACGGTGGCCGCTTGTATTTTGCCACGGCCAAATTCCACCAGGAGCCACAAAAACACAGCATCATCAAGAAGAGGCCGGGGTCGTTCTCCTGCCTCCGCAGAGAGAACACCGGACCTCTTTGACATCAGATTGTCAGTTCCAGGGTTTTGAATCTGATTGAATTAAAACATTCTGTAACCCCTTAACCTCCATAAAAAGGAGCAATGATGAGGTGGTGTTCATCATATACACCATTTAAAGGTGTTTTCTGCAATCTTGGGCTTGAAAAATGTCATGCACATACTGATTTTAGCAAAACTAACACAGTAGATGAATAGTCTAAATCACTATTGACCACACATCCACACACACACAAGCACTCACCCACTCGCAAATTTGCTTTATATTGTTATCTAAAAATGTGGTGATAACAGCAAATGGAATGTTCGCTCTCATATTTGACAGCTGTGAGGACCAGGAGGTCTGCTGTTAGTCCATTTGAATTTTTTTTTTTTTTTTTCACCCAAACAATTTCCCAATTTTCTCCACACATCAAGTGTGGGAAAATGACTACCTCAGTGAAACGGTATCATTATCGTTTGTCATTTTCATGTAAATGAAAACACGATTAAATGCCTTGCAGTTTTAGAAGCACATCTGTTTTATTTTTTTTTCTCCCTGCACAAGACAGACTGAAGATGACCAACAAAAGGAAAACAATCAGTGGTAGATGCAACATGCATATAGAATTAGTATGTGCATCATCATCTTCTAAAAATAAACCTTTTTAATGTTTCAAGTAAATATTAATCATTTTGAAAAAAAATGACAAAACACAGTGAATGGGTGTTTAATATGTATTCTGTGATGAAATTAACTTCAGAGGTGGTACGTTTGCGTCTTCATGTGATGCAGTGTTTACGGTTAAGTAATGCTGCAAGTTGTCACACATCAGAAGGTTTTTTTTGTCCTGAAGGAGCCGAGAATTTCCTGGAATGTCAAGCCGAGTTCTTCATACCAGACACATAACTGCGCATAACAGGGATGAGAGCGGCCAGCCATCAGCCTTTGGCACGGGTCTCAGCGACACCTATTGATATAACTGGATGTCAATTCATTTATCCCCTCGCACAACTTTGCTGGTGGTGCGCGACCACCTCTGGTTGAGAGTTAACAGAACTCCATCTGCCGTGCCATGTGGAAGAGCTTTAGTATCAGAATTTGTGCTTTCATCCTGCTGTCTCCAGCAGGAGTGCAACAGATTGATCTACAATCTTTGGAGCAGCAGGAGCCATGGAGAATTTTAGCTCTTGATCCAGAGCCAGTGACAAAGTTGTTTGACTCTAGTGAAATTAATATGTAGTTGCGGCCCCTAAATACTTTTGTGTTGCGTATTTGCTTGGATGTGCTGACATGAATAATTAAAAACCTAATTATTGCTTAATGTAGTCTGCGAACAAAAATGCTTTTCTTGTATGTCTCTCAGTTAAGAGTCCTTTGCCGGAGTAAATTAAGCTAAATTAAATGTAATATTCAGCATCTTTTCTACTTCTCTACAGCCTCTTCATCTCTATGTACAGTAATTCCAGTGGTAGGGGGATGCTGGTTTATTAAATGTTCTGAGTCAGGCACCTGTAGCTGGACCGTAATTGTACCCCTGGGACAATTCTGCAGTTTCACCTAGGTAAACACTTTGTTGCTGTAAGCCTATTGTGAATTCTATCAAAAGAAAATTAGATTAAAGCAATTGGATTTTCATGGTAATTTACTCTTTACCCCTCAAATGACCCACAGAATGAGAGAACAGCAGAGCCGCCGCCTCATCTAAGTAACTGTGAACTGCTATGTCACGCTACGTATTTTTTACGAGCCGACATGAGGGAGAAAGAGGAGATTGCTCTCACTCCGGCCGCTTAAGCTGAAAACATCTTCGACTGCACATTCATGGCTCCCGAGCATGTTCCTTGGAAAAGTAGCCGCAGTTTTGTGTGGCAGTCAACATACTGGAAAAGTTTGTGTTTGCTGTTTGTTTGCTTCTCTCAGGATGGAGCTGTGGTAATGGATGCAACCCTTGATCAGCAAGTGGCATGAGAAAATAATATGCCATGAAAGTGACTTTTCATTTGCAGGCAGCCCACATAACCGCATTACACGCTAAACACAGGAAAAGCAGAAGGACAAAATTAAGGGTTGTTTTCTTTGATAGCTGCGTGTCTAATTTGCATGACTTTGCATAATATAGCATATAGCATAAATCAGCAATATTTGCAATTTAACAGCCAAATCCCATTTTTTCTTGATAGGGCATCAAGATTAATTTAGATTTTTTTTTTAAAGGGATTTAAAAAAAGAAGGGTTTCAGTGTGGGGCACAAAGTAGAGAAAAAGGAGTCTGCAAACCTCAGTTGAGTTTTCATCATATCTTTATCACCTGTCTCTCAAGGTCGGCTGATTGAATAACTGGAGTTGATAATGTCTGTTATTATCAAGTCAGCCAGTGCAGGCTTTAATTTAGTGTCATTAACCAAATTAGAAACAAAAAAATGTAACTGCAGCAGGAAATGGGTGAAAGATTAAAAAAGAAAAAAAGGATCATTCTTGTAGAATAGGGGGCTCTGTTAACATTTCATATTCAGTGACATTTCTGATTAAATTAACACCTTTTAACTTCTCATCCAGGCGCCAAGTCCACCTGTAAAAAGGCTTTTCTAATGTTCACTACTTTTCTCTCCCTAAAGTTTTTTCTTCTTTTTTTTTTTTTAGGTGCCTCTTTGCCATTATCGATAATAAAGGTCTCTGTGGAAAGAACGGACGTGTGCATGAGAGAGTGAGGTCGAGAGCATTTGGCATTTTGATGAAAAACAGAAGACTAATTACCTCCTGAAATAATTTAATGTCGGCCCCTGTGTGGGCGCCATTCAGGAGGACAGCTGAACAGGCCCTGCTCTTTTCTGGGAGATTCATCTCTGTCAGCTTAGATAAACCTGCCGGCCATCACAGCTTTGGCGTGCATGCACCCACACTGTTCCCGGAAGGGAGGAAAAAGTCCCGTTAAAGCTATTCTGTCTACCCTCCACTTGCAAAAGACATGAGTCCTAAATGAACATGAGCTTTCATTACTACTCCCCTTTTTAGGACTAAGGTGGCACATCTGTTGTCAAATGACCTTTATTGTTTTCAGATCAAATTGGCTGCCAAAGCTCTGTGTAGTGTTACTTAGATTTGTCAGCAAGGTGTAAAAAGGACTTTTGCTGTTGCCGGCAATATTACTTACTTTCCTTTGATCAAGTCTGTCTTTATATACTTCACATGGTAAGCTTCACTCACGCATGTGTGCAATAATGGCCCAGATTTGCAGTATTAGTCGACCCTGGAAAAATGAATACTTTGTTTATAATTATGATGTGTGTTCTTTTCTCACCTCTGTTATAATCCTGTTAAGCACATCTGGCCGACATAGGTCATTACTCACCCATACCAACAAGTCCTCCAGCTGAAACAGTCATATTAGTTCTTTGTTTTCATACGTCAATATGCCTCATAATGGCATTGTGCAACTCACGGCCTGTGCATGTGGCAGAAGGGAAACATGAATCACAGCATTTCCAAAGAAAGCAGACGCTTTATTCAAATATTCAAGTCCGTCTTTTAAAATCCCACTCAGTCTTCATCAGAAAGAATTAGGGTTAGTGGAAGCTGTATGACGTGATATCAGGAGTAGTTTACTAAATTCAGAGAAAACATTTACAATATATATATATATACATACATAAAATATATCTATGTATAAATATATATATATATGTATATATAGAGAGAGAGAGATATATGGTTAGTTAGGACAAGAAAACATCATTTATATAATGCAAATGTCACCCAAATGTCTTTACTGGTTGCCTTGGTTACAAGAAAGCATAATGGTAAGGTAAGAAATCAGTCATCGTCAAAAACTTGAAAATAACAATCTGTTTACAACAAAAGCATCATGAAAACCTCCTTTATGTTTTACATGCAGTTGTTTTCATGAACAGTGGAGACCACATATTCTTTGAAGGCAGTCATGGAACGTATCTGCAACCATTTTGCAGATATTTTTATGGAGGACAGTCAGTGTCCTGCATATGTGCTCCTTGCCTCTAGCTTTAATTGAGCAGATTCTGACTGTACCACTCTTGGTTCTTGGTTTCTACCTTTGTTTTTTTTGTTTTTTTGTTCCTTATTTGCTTGCTTCATGTTTTTATTTTTCTGGTTTGTTTTCCCCACCGCTCACAAATATTTTACCTTCTGAGAAACTGTTACCTCACCAGATAGGTGGATTGTTGCTAAATTTGAAGGATCTAAGTTGCAAGGTTGTACGCTTATGTTGCTACGAGCCAATTAGACGATTGGCAATGGCAGCTTGCAATGTGGGTAGTGAGTTTAGGATGAGTCACAACCTGCAATCCAGCAAAATGAAATGTCCCAGCTTGCTTTGGAAATGTTTTATAAAGTGAAAAGTTTTTCATTCACATTTTTTCCTTTGGTGACATTGGTTCAATACGGCTTACTTCTTCACTCTCAGTGTCATTAGTTGAGTGTCTATCCAGTGGAAAACAAAATTGAATGCAAATCTTTTAAATGATTTAGTTCCATGAACTTGCTTGTATTGGGTAGCCTTAATAAGACTGTGTTTTCAGCAGGTGGTGGCGCACTGAAGTTGTGCATGAACGTGATAATCACGCTGGTTTAACCTCAGCAGACACTAAACGTAGAGAAAGCTGACAAAATAAAACCAATTGAACTGATTAAATATGAAGAAAAAATAGAGAGGAGCAGATATTCTTGTTTTTTTTCAGCTTTTGCCTGTTTACTCTCAGCACTAGCCATGTTTGTTGTGTGGAGGCAGAAATAGCCGATCCCCCTGTGATCAGTAGTGTTACTGAAACGTTCAATATGTCAGAATTGAATCACGGTTTTCATCTCTGTTCATGTCCCACTGAACATTTTCAAAAAAGGCAGAAGCCAGGTAAACAAACATCTTCGCAAAACTGAGTTTTGCCCTTTGAAATGTTGCTGAATGTGTCATTGCCCAGTCCGGGTAAGAGTGATGCACCAGATACTATCGTTTCTTTGAAAGTCACAATTGGCTGATCATGAAAGCAAATGTATGATCTGTTGAAACGTAGAAACCAACAATTCAGCAAATGCAAATGGAATTAAACTCGAACATTGTTATTCAAGCAGTTTCCTTTGATCTAATTATCTTTCCATTTTCTTTCAGGAGAGCTGAATTAGAATGGGAATTTCTGAAGTTTGGAAAGATATTAGCAGCAGGACAGACAGATGCAGCCTTCCTGGTTTGAGAATATTCAGAAGAGTGACAGAGAGGGGTGAGGGGGTCAGCCCAATTATGGATCCACCAACCCTCTCATCACTATGACACCAGCTACACTTGAGAGTTTTCAATTAGCTTCAATACTAACATGTCTTATTTCTTACTTTCTTGGCTATGCAGCTATTACAACTTGTGTAAATGTAGGTCAAGAGCTCTGAGTCCAAAGTAAATATGAACTAACTGAGTGAACAGGTTTTTCTCCCAACTGGCTGCAGGCAAGAGTTTTATTTTTCCACCTTGCTGTACTCCATTGATCAGATTGATTGAAGCTAGCCATGAAAGACAGTGAGAGACAGTCAGGTCATCCAATCAGTTGCCAAGCCTTTTTTTGAAGCATTTAATGTTTTTTGCACAGTTCTATGTAGCAAACCATTCGTTACTGAAATGTGCAGTGGGTCGTTTTCTATTTATCTCTCTCATCTTTGAAGAAGGTAATGTGACATCACCTGTCATAATCACACACTCCCTTTACCATTGCAGTTGATGTTTAAGGTTTCAGGTTAGAATTGTTTTCCCTGTACCAATTCTGAGGACAATAAGCTTCTGGGTTATTTTCCTGCTGCATAAAATGTATAAACCTATTTTCTGTACGGTTTAAAAATAAACTCAACATTTTCTTTGTAATTAGTTCTTTGAGTATTTTTTTAGCTTGCTTGCCAAACAGCCAAGGTTAGCAAGCTACCCAAAGCATATGTTAGCTAATATGGTAATGTATGATAATGTAAGGCTCAATTAATGGCCAGCCAAGAAAATCCAGCTTTTCCCTCAAAGTAAAGTCTGGATAAAAAAAAACTAAGGAGCCAGCAGAAAACATGACATCTTTCTTCTGGTATTACTCATCTTGAAAATCTGTAATTACAGCAGTAAAGATGTATAGCTTGAATAAATAACCTTATAAATATGGTAAGTGCCCTGGGCCTTAGTGTGTATGCAGCCTTTATAAACACAGCCACCCTTTCGGATAATTACTGTATGTAGCTCTAACAGGCCATTTTCTTGGTCTCATTGCTCTGAAATAAACACAAATCCATGAAAAAAACTGAGATTTGGTTAGGATCATTTTATCTGTTTGGAAGAAATTGAAAATTTGAATTTATTATTATAATTGTATATATTTACTCCAATAGACTTCAAAAGAAGCCAGATCAGACTCTTTTGACAACTGGTCAAGTACACCAAGTATGTGGTTCAGCCCTCTCATAACTTAGAAGCAGTTCAAGAACATTGTGAACTTATGACTTAATCACTCTTTTTATATATAATCATTTTCTTTTTCTTTTTTTCTCTTTAACTTTGAGACATAAGGAATAAGCTTGCAATGACAGTGTGTTTAAAGACCAATGAGGCGACATGCACACACCAAAGTTTTATCTGCAAAGTGAATTAGTCCAGTTAATGGCTCTGGGATTCATTCTGCGTATGTCCTTGTCAAATAATCAGGCTACACCTTAAGTATAGTTTGATTTCTAAGCCAGACTGAGACAGATTAATCCATACATTTATCTCCAACATGTTAGATTCCAACATGTAAACAGCCTGTTCACTCGGCTCTCAAGCCGTAATGCAGCAGCAGAACATCCAGAAAGCTGCTCCAGTTCTGACTAAAACCAGGAAATACACTCTTGTTAGTTCAATAGTTAAGTTCTCTGCTTCCTGTCACTCAGAGAATACAAGACTCTTCATGGTCTAGCAGCAAAGTCCATCTCTGACATGTTTGAACCAGCTCTGACTCTGAGAACCTCAGGTTCTGGTCTCCTGCTGGCGCCCAGAGTAAGGATCAAACAAGGTGAGACTGCATTTCAGCTTTATGCGTTTTAAATCTGGAACAGTCTTCTTGAAGAAAAAAGACAGGCCTCACCTCTGATAATATTTAAATCCAGGCTGGAAACATTTCTGCCTAGCTGTGCACATGACACCTGACAATATTATGTCTGCACTCTTCACTTTTATTCTATTTAATCAATAATTTCAATTTGTTTTGTTTTCTTTAACTCTAACTTTTGTATGTGTTTTCTTGCTTTTTTAATCTTTTTTGTAAAGCACTTTGAATTGCCAAAATGTGCTTTAAGAAATAAATGTTCCTTGTCTTTCCTAAGTGTCAGTCACAGTAATTGATAAATAGCTCCTTGATCTTAGCTGTCTTTTGAAACATATTAGTTAAAAAATGTGTGTGAGAATATTAACATGATTTTGGCCTTTAGTTACTCACAATCACATGAATGATGAGAAACATTTGGGATATCAAGTCAGTCCAATTCAGTTAGTTCTCATTTGCATGAATCATGTGTGAGAGAACCGTTAGCACTTGCTGTCAAGCAGACACAGGTATTAATCTGCTGTCAGTACAATAAGGAATGCAAACAAGTAGTTTTTTTTTCTATTCAATGGACGTAAGAAGCGCACAAATGACAATGCTAAATCGTCCCTTTGCTTGGTCAGAAATAGAAACAAAGAGCAAAGAATTTACACATCAGCTGTCAAAACAGCCAGCATGGGCTTGGCTTTTTTGTGTATGATTGATGGAGCAAGAAACTCAGACAGCAACATTGTTTGAGGAAAAAATAACGTCCATCAGTTTAAGAGCATTTTCCCCTGCCTCTCCACCCCCATTCTCTCGGCATTTTTCTCATTTTTGTATTTTTAAAAGTCTTTTTCTAAAGGTCAGCTGGACTACCTCGGCTTGGAGGTTCCACAGCTTTCTATAAAAACACACGGCTAACATAGCATTCTGTGACCTCTGCTTTTTTTTAAACTTCAAAATCTTTAAGTCTAAGCCTATTACCGCAAGTCAACAAGTTGCCTTTTGCTCAGTAGGTACATCTCACGACAATAATTCCCAGGTGATTCTTTTAATGAGTATTTAAGAGATTAGGTTGAAACAATTACTCGGATTACGTTTGAGAAAAATGATTCTTCGTCTCTTTCTATTTCCTCACCGTAATATGAGAGACTACGCACTTGCCCCTGGGGCTTGATCATAGCTGTGGAATTGATTTTGTATACTGTGTAGGTGATTGAAAATCTTCCAGTAGGTGCCATTCAGATGCAAGGGCCTTAATTTTAAATGACACCCAGTCAAATACAGACTCATTCATTCGCTCCTCACCTTTTCATCCATTTGTCCTCTTTCTATTCCCACTACAATTTTCTTTTTTCCGCACACAAACCTGTCATCTTAGTTCTCAAATTAATCCCTTCGTGAACAGCACACAGAGGGGGAAAAAGGCAGAGGAATTGTGAAAATGAAGGATGATAGAATCCTAAGGCTTTAAGGCCAACAGTACTACAGTATCTGGGTGGTGTAGAATGAGCTCCATTATTGCTCTCAGGGCTCAAATTGAAAACATTACCGCTCCCATTCACAGTCCTCAGACACAGAGGATGGTCTTTATTTCCAATCTCAGTCTCCTTTCTGGTTGAGGGAGCACCTGCCCTGTGTGTTTGTGTGAGCGCATATATGTGTGTAAGAGACACTGGCAGAGAGAGTGTGTGTTTTTTGTCTCCATGAGTGTTTCTCAATGAAGTCTTCAGTGCCGATGCTGGGCGTACAAGTGACCTCTCCTGAGCCTTTCTCATTACCACCCACCACTCACACACGGAGAGGAACATTCTTAAAGACCATCGTTATGGCACAAAAGCTGTGGCTTAAGCTCGTATGTTGACCTTGGTAAGCCAGGACAGCATCAGTATGCATTGTGATGCACTCATCAGGACATGAAAAGCTGCCTTATAGTGCAGTTAGGGATGAATGACATCAGACCTAACTTACAAAGACTTGAATAAGTAGATACTTCACTCCAAAGGTCAGCTATCCCTGCATATCCTATTAAGTTTTTATATCCATATGTTGCTTTTAGGCTTTATTCTTTACAAATACAAAAAGACATCAATGAAATATCTGCTGTATTCATATGGCGGGCCCACCTATTGTGCTTTAAATGGAACTGTGAGAACTAAAAAGAAAAAAATTATAAAGAATATTTCAAATGTGATATTTAATAAGATGAACACGACAATTCTGTTCCAACAAACTAAGTAGATAAGAAGTTGTGATATCTCTGGTGAAACTAGTAGGAATGGGGCATAATTGTGGTGTAAAATATCTGCCGACCTGTGGTTTGGCTCTTTTCTGAGAGGCTGTTTACCTAAACACAATTTTCTGGAAGTAGAAAAGGTCACATCTTCCTCATCCCTCCCCCTCACTTGTTTCTCCCCCTGCCCACCCTCCTTTTATCCATGGGAGGCTGCCAGATTGCTTTAGCCTTTTTAGTGGAGCTAGCTGACAGACAGACAAGGCCCTGACAAGGTCACAGCCAGGAAAAGGATCCGTGATGGAAAGACCGTGCTTTAAGGTCAGACACCACTATAAATCAAAAACGTACCACAAAACTAATCACGAGTTAAATTCTAATTGATATTCAGTAAAAACAAGAAAAGAATAAGAAAAGACAGTACATTCTTTAGACCCAGGAACAATATATTTTAAGTGTTGATTACAGCTCTGTTGTGGTGGACACACAAATTCCGAGGGGTTGTTATCAGACTCGTTCTTGCTGCTTGTCTTCGCTTAGATGTGGCTTGATACAAACCTATAAAGGTCTACATTTGGGAAAATATTGAGAGGATAACTTGAATAAAAAAAAGATTGGAGCAATGATGCTGGAGAGAAATCATCATTCACTATCCATATAATTAAAATATTGCCTGTCTTTTCTGCCCCAGTCTTAATAATATATTGCAGTTTTTCCCTTTACTTTGTGTTGTTGCTTAGGTTTAGATAAAGAGAAAAAAGAGCTTTTCAGTGCCAAATTGCTTTTTGTGGTTAAATTACATATATTGGTCAGTAAAAACATATATTTTGGGACAGCCTATTATTACTTAAAGTAAATGAATGAAAAATCTCACACATACCATTATATAATTGTATTTTTTCTCTTATTATTAAATCAGTCTTCAGAATTTAAAAAGCAAACTGAAGGCTAGTGATCCAAATAACTTCTACTATGAAAACATATTGCAGAAATTCCGGTTTTGACAAATATCTGATTTTAAGCCGCTTTAAATCAGTTTATCTCAATTTTCTACACTTTGAAAAACACAGCACTGACCTTGAACGAGAGAGTCTAACAATAAAAAGTGCAGATGAGCTCAAATGTAAATGCACAAACGCATAACAGGCCACAGCACTATAATTATGCGCCACAAAATAATACAGACTTTGTAAATAATGGGACCTGCAAGTTACTGAAAGTGCCTCGAAAACAGCCTGATGTGCATCGTCACACAGCTAATCAACACAGTGGAGAAGAAAAGAATATCTCTCTAATTTCTACAGATTATGTTACTCCTCCGTGCTCTGCAGCATTAAGATGTTGCCCCACATACACAGTATTCACCAAGCCAGAACACAACCGAACCGATTCTTGTTTGCAACTAAGTTTAACGAGACTTCTTATAGTCATTAATACATATAACATTACCTGCAACATACATTTAGTAACTCACCAAGCTAAGCTATTATTCCTTTATCACACTGCATTCGTCCTGGTAAAGGTGTTGCGATGCCTGATGGCTTTTCACATTAGTTTTTTTTCCCTGGACAGGACTGGCGACCTGTCCAGGGAGTACCTCGTCTCTCATCTGATGCTGGGATAAGATCTAGCATCCAGAATGCGAAAAGAAAATGGATAGAAAAAAAAGTTTATGTCTATGTGCACATAAAATTGAATTATGT
This sequence comes from Menidia menidia, assembly GCA_907169785.1. Classification (NCBI taxonomy): domain Eukaryota; kingdom Metazoa; phylum Chordata; class Actinopteri; order Atheriniformes; family Atherinopsidae; genus Menidia; species Menidia menidia. The sequence continues at coordinate 14,789,346 of CAJRST010036666.1, forward strand.
GAATTGAATAAACTGAACTGGGTACTCTTACCCTGCAGAAACCACCTTTCTCATAACTTTTGGCGGCCATTTCTCCTCTTTTTTTTAATAAAAAGTAGCCATTGATGTGAATTTGTCTTTTCTGGAACTCTACAACCTGCTCCGTCCCTCGGAGACCCTGCACAATAGCTTGGTTTAAATCCAAGTACTGTTTAACTGAAAATGATGAAGAGTCCATTCCTAAAAGCTACCATGGCCTTTGCAGTCAATCCCAGACTTGTCTCAGGTTCAGAGCAACAATAAAGAGATATACTCCAAATCAATGTTTTAGAAAAGTAAAGTTAGAGGCATTTGTTGCTTAGGTGTTCAACAAAGTTAGAGTTCTCCTTGTAAGGGGGACATTTTCAACGATGAAAAATGATGATAACAGCTATCTGTGGGCAATGACTAAGAACCTTTAGAGTGCTCCTGAGAGAGATATTCTCTTTTATTGTCCTGCTTTTTGGCTTCTTTGATGTTTCAGAGCGTAAAGCAGCATCACTCACAGAACAGAGGAGGTGTTGAAAGGATTGAACAGATGTGTTGGCATTATAAAAGAGGGCACAAGCTGACAAAAAGATAAATGCTGAGATAAAACGGGGGGGGGGGGGGGGAAAAAAAAAAAAGAAAAAAAAAAAAAAAAAAAAAAAAAGGGAAAAAGGGGGGGGGGGGGGGGGGGTGATATAGTAAAGATGAAGCAAGACAACAGAAAGACTTAAAGTAAAAGATGGAGTGGCATGATGCCAGTTCATCGCCTGGCTTCACCTCACTATTCTATCTTTATCCTACACAGCGTTAGTTTTATCTGCACTTCTAACAGGTATCAAAGTGTTACAGCTAGCTTACACAGTAGTGTGTGCTTTTTACATTAGTTGTGGGTTTTTTTCCTCACCGGTTTATATGTCAAGCAGAAAAATCAATATATGTGATCAACGACGGCCAAAGTTTTGATTGTGATACCATATCTTTTCTTCACTGAATTAATATTCCTTTTTGTATTACAGACACTTGCCAGAAACACATCTCATTCTGTTTATTAACCAGGCTGATTCGTATAGACATGTGGTTGAAAGATAAGCTCCATTATTTAACCTGCACAGCAGCACTGCTATATTTCCCTGCTTGAACATGAGTCTTTGCATTCATTGTCAATCTAATGAGAGATGAATTGGTAAATAAATTGTGAATTTGTCATTTTCACAAGTTAACAAACATTATGAGATGTGGCAGATAGCCACGCTTGAGTTTCATAGAAAAACCCTCAAAAGTAAAATGCTTTTCAACAATATCGTTTGAACCATTTTAGTATGAGGAGATACACAAAGAGATACAGTTGTTAGAGTGATAGGTGGGCCACTTGTTGGACTTTGCAGAAGCCTGTAGCAACTGGAAAGAGGCAGGTGAGGGTAACCATCACACCATTTATCACAACCTAAATTCTGTTTCACTAGAATAACAGTGGAGTGAACCATTAACAGGTCAGCATTAATTTCCAATTATCATGTCCGCATCAAGAAATAATATCCAGTCTAATGAAAAAAGGATTTTTGATTCCAATCTAACCTGTCGAAGCATTGGACTGATTGATGTTAAGGGAAGAATGGGTTGGGTTTATTTGAAAGATATCCTGTGAAACAAAAAAACATGCTAGCTTTGGTTTGGATGGATGGATGATGGATGGGTGGATGCATGGATGAATGGATGGGGTGCTTTTTCTGAAAGCCTTTTCTTAAATTGGTGTTCAAGTGCTACTTGATTCCTTCTTTTGCTTGAAAAAGATTATTTAACAAACTAATCATTTATTTTCTTTACTTTAAATTCATTATCAATAAATTGATGTTTGTGGACACTCAAGTTGGTTGTCAGTGTTGGAGGTACTGCAACAGACAGGATGATTGTATGACTTAACCTACTCGATAACAGCAGACAGTTTTTAGAAATAGGTCTTTTTCTGTGCCCAAACTCACTAAATTGTTATTTCTGTCAACTCTGTGAACGAATCTACCGCCCTTCTTCAAAACTCTAAAATTGATCTTTGATGTAAAAGTTCAGACTATTTTTATTGTAGAAAAGCTTTCTGTGTCCAACATGTAATGCTTTCTGACAATGCCTCAGTACGCTATGAATGATGATACAAGTTTGCAAATGAAAATTTAGGCTGAAATATTTTTTGTCATTACACATTCTACCTTTGGTGACATCCAATAATTCTGGAAAGAAGCACAGGTAGAATTCACTCCCAAAGTGTCCACAAACATAAGAAATCAACTTCGGTGCCAGTTCAAAAAGTTGATTCTGGCATGGTTTTACAAAAGATATGCAGAACATATTTTTCTAATGGCATTGGGTACTTAAAACATCAATGTCTGGCTCACTATATATATAGCATGCCTTCTCACACACCTTACAGGCAAGCTGCTAACATTTACTCTAAGAGCCACTACTGACGCTTATCCTGTATTTTGTCAGCCTGTCTTCACACCAGTGGGCTCAAAGTGTGGGCTCTGATTGGAGTTTAGTCTCTCCCAGGAAGGCATTTATATTTCACTGCCCACTACCTGTTGAGCAGTTCTGGTAAATCCCACACATTGACAATGTGATCCACATGATACCAGTTGGCTGAATATTTTATAACTAATATTTTATTTCTGCATGGAGTGGCAATAAAGCAGTCATTTACTTGTCTTACTGAATAACCTGTTGGGTCCAAGAACAGACACAAGGTATGGCGATAAAGATAATCTGGTTTGTCGTTTGTTCATCAAGGGGGAAAAAGATAGGTGATGAGAATTTTAAAGGGAGCAAAAAGAATGCTGAGCTAATATCATTGGCCTTGTGAATTCCATTGGAAAATTCTGATTTTTGATAAACAGACATAGGTAGTGTGAGATATGAGCCTGAAAAGTGTTCACATTGTATCCATGTGGTTGTTGTTAATGTTAAATCAAACTGGATAGAATAATAAAAGCAATGATAATAAAGATCATGGATGCTGAAATGAAAACTGTGAGTGGTTTAGATTGACACTATATTCGAAAAGCAACTACTGTGAAGATAGTGCTGTATGAATATTAGAAAGACCTCCCCTCTGTGTGATAAATTTCTACCAAGACTTTTATCTCATGTGTAGCTCTTCAAGGTTATTTCAAACATGTGACACAAAGTACTCCTACCAAGCAAAGTGGAAGTAGGAAAAGAACCAAATCATCAGTCACCAATTCTATTTCCCAGCTCGGGGAGGTGGTACAGCCCGAGGGGAGGAACACTGACTTACACACCTCCACTTAGCCCCAGCTGAAGGCCCCCCACCACCCTTGAGATAGAGTTACCACAGGGGGCCACTTGAAGGCTAAACGCCCTTCTCCAACAGGCCCCTCAGGGCCCTATTGTACATTTGTCCCTCAGTGGGATCCCTTGCAACTGCAATCTCCAGCCAATCGCCCTCCCCAGAGACAGTTTCATTTGTGGAGACCCCGAGCGAACTTTATGTGGATATGTTGTAAAATTCACACTCCGAGGACTTGTTCAATCGAGGCTTTCATTGTCTTTTGCCTGTGTGCAAAACTATCGCGCAGCCGTAGCAAGAAATGACAGGCTTCTAAGTCAATGCAGTGGTATGTTAAAAACACCACTTTTTGTATGATTCTGACTTGGGTTATGTCAAGGCGAGCGATTCACTGCCTTTAACCTCTGCCTCCATTTGCACTTTGTTATTAGGTATGAACATTTATCGTCAACACAGTTTAAAAGTCGCAAAGTGTGATCTCTCTCAGGGGTGCACGAGTCTGTGGAGGAATTTTCCATCAGAGGAGAGCTTTGCCTTTTAAAAGAGATCTAGCTCTGCAAGCTTTCCCCCCCTTTGGCCTGCAGCAAAAGGCCATGTCTTTGTGGTTTTAGCCAAAAGATAGGGTCTTCAGGGATGGGCCGGATCAGGCATTTCTTCTGTCTTCCCTGTGCTGCTTCAATCTACTGATAAAAGTGGTCTAAGCTTGCGCCTGGTGTTTCTCGAACAGCATCGCTTCTCCAGAAAGTACATTTAGTCGGCGTATCGGCTTTTCTTTACGTTCAACTTCCTTATCATAAACAAACAGGTATGTGTTGGATTTCAAGCAGCGAGAAAGAAAACCTTTGGAGAGTTGAAAACTCAAAGCACTAAAAGAAAAGAACAGGAAAAAACAGTAACACAATTCCCAACAGCTTACAGACCTAAATGGTATTTTGTTTGCTGCAGACCTTCTTCTGTTAACAGAATGAGAGTGTTGTTGTGCTATCCTCCCTGAAAGGTTAAAATGATCGCTAATAAGTTAAGAATAACAGAACACGCAGCAACTCAAATTCACCAAAAATCAATATGATGTAATAGCAAAGAAATCTCTGAGAAGAACGGCTCCACTGCAGCGCAACTGCATGCTGGCAGTACAATATAATGTGATCATGTACTTTCTTCCTTTTTTAAACCAATTTAATGATTGTGCGGTTCTAACTAATGCAGAATGTGGTTTGAAATAATCTTGTTGAAATAAGTTACATCCTCCCAGTTAAAGATGTAGTATTAATGGCAGCCTTTATTGCTCTAAAATCCAAAATATATGTTTCCGCCCTAACAGGGCAATCAAATTCTGGACAAGTTATGCCACGTTCCATAATACATCCCCATGTAGCGCTATCAGTGATGCTAGCTTTGTGCCAGATGCTCCCTCTCTATTTTACTTTCATTTTGATTAGTCAGTCCTCAGGACAGTTTTCCACTTGCCTGCAGTTCATCTTGAATAAGCTCAGGGCCAGAGGAGGCAGCAGTATGTGTGGATGAGGATGATGAGATATTGTTTCCCTCTTTTTTATAGCAGAGATTTCAAGTACATTTATGGAGGAAACTGTGTTAACTGTCAATAGCTGCAAAAAGTGTTTTGGGCCTGACTTTTACTGCAGAGCTGCATCTGTCAATAATACAACAGGGCCTGAGGGCCTGAGGTGGTTCTGGGTTCGATGCTATAGAGGTTATACATACAAAGGTATCATATACCAAGTTCTTCAAAAATTCGCTTTCAAAAATGGTAAACCCATTTTTGTCAGTTGTGATGTCAAAAGAAAAAAAAGTCTCAGAATATTGTGGAATACTGATTGAGTTAACACAACTCATCAAACTTCTTTACCTTCCATTTCACACTAATTAAACTGTCAAAGGAAAGAGTTTTGTTGGGCCCTGGTCATCTGCTCTACAGTACTTGCTAAGTTTGGTCTAGTTTTGACTAGCTGTGGGCATGATTTTGTTTAAAGGGTTTGGGAAGTCTTGGAGCTGCAGTCCACTTGATATTGCTGCTGCAGCATTCATCTTGGTGAGAGTAATGCGAGTGCTCTGACATTTTCCTAATTTTAGTGAGTGCGCAGAAAAAGATATGGTCTGTCAGCATGACACAGATTGGTTGCTAGATGCCAAGGGTGGGAATGTGTGGCTCTGCACTCAGTCCCCCCAATTTGCATGAGGCAGTTTGTATTCGAAAGTGGTTTCTAAAAGATGTGGAAGCGGGAGATTTGTGTGCGAATGTATCAGACTTAGTGTACAGTAACCACTTAAAAAGCTTTTGAAACCCCCTTTACTTCCAACAAATCTTTCTCTCTTTCTCCACCGCTCACCTGAGAGAGATGTCCAAGAGACCTGCTTCCATTAAGCAGATCTCCTCCAGAGTATAACTCAGCACTGTCCTAAAACCAACCGAGCATTCAGGCAGCAGAGTCAGCCCGCCACCATCACTATCCTTCTGCAGATGTGACACTTTCAAAGCTGACTTAGAAATTGTGACAGCGGGGCAACACGCCAAGACTAGTTCTATCTTCATGTAATGCCTGCTGGAGGTGGGAGTGTGCGAGGTGGACGAGTTGCATCCCTCGGCTGTAAGTGGTCATTAAAGAGCTGGCTGACAGCGCTTTCTTCTATGAGTAGTGGTAGAGTTGTCCTGCTCACAGCACAATCTACTCCACTCAACGCCACAAGGTTCAGTTTAATGGTGTCTGCTGGTTAGTACTGATCCATCTGTCACTGTAAGTATGCTAGTTATCATCACGCTCTGCAGGTCTGTGCTGTTCGGCGTGTCATCTCTCCTCTGTCAGGATCATTCTATAGGAGAAGATGTGATTCTGTGCAAATAGGACAAGGAGAACAGGTTAGAAGACACAACAGGGGATGTGATGTCTTAGTTTCTTTTGTTTTCAACGCCATGGTTAGAAATCAGAGAAGAGAGGTGGAACAGAGCCGGGTGATTTTCTTATCTGGCGGGAACCTTTTTTAAAGCTGTAAATGTGAGGCAAACTTTCAGTGTTTCACTCAAGAGGCCTGTAGGCATCTGACAAATTCAATTTTTGAACAGCGCTCATTCCACATGATAGATATATTAAAAAAATATTGCGCTGTGAATATCAGAAAGGCTTACGAATCCTGTAGATCCATATTACTTTGCTAAAGTCTTCAGTCATCCAAAATGTCTTAATATACAGAATGAAGTCACCGCCCTGGCTATTCTATCTGGATAAGCCCAGAGCATTTGAGGTGAATATGATTTTTAATTACAGGCTGCTATTAAGGACCAAGATTTCAGTGAGAAAATGTGGACCAAGGACATGGACACCTGGTGAGATGCTGAAAGGCCTGAGAGCCTGAGAAAGCATTTAAAAAGTCTTATGTCTGGTCTTATTCCAAAGACAAACGTATGAACCAATTGAAATGGCACATAGTCCTATCAACATTTTTGCTATAAAATACATTTTTGGAAGATTAAACTTACTGCTACTATTTCAACAAAAATGCATACATGGAGAAATCCATAGTGCATCTTACATTTGCTGCCATATCATGGTCTATAATTACTTTTTATCCAGTTGTCACTTAATTAGTACTGCTGGCCAAACATTTAACTTGCAAACCCAGGTATCATGATTATAATTGCAGATTTAGTGTCATTTTACCATCCGTCAGAACGTCTTAATCTTAATCTGGACCTTAAACTTTATGGTGTGAGATATGACACAATTCTGTACAAATACTGTTAAGATGGGAGTCAAAATGAAATGGTCCGTGTTTTAGACACTTAACTCTAGGTACGAAACCAGCGTTAGAAGGTCTTTGTGACACACTAAAAATGAGTAAAAACGCAGTCAGTGTCCAAAGAGAAATTTGATAGATAATCCGAAAGCCTAGAGAAAGGTGGCTCACAACCACTTTAAAAGATTATAATACTCTGCACAGTACTTTACCGGAAGATAATAGCATGCCCTTATGTCAGTTTGGTAAGTGTGATATCCAATGAAGCGAGAGCTCTCAGATAAAGATAAAATGGTGGTCCCTTTTGTGCTGCTCTGAACTGTCTGGGCATGAACATTGGAAGCTCTTGGTGTCTGGCAGTGCGACAATGGCAGCCAATCCTTTTGATCCTGTGTGTTATAACTGGTACTTGGACGGTCTTGTTTGCTCTGACGCATCCTATGGATGCTCCTTCAGTCTGAGATCAGGGACTTTGACTACAGTTTAGTGGGGGAAGCAGTACATACTGCATTTATAGAATGATTTCCCAAAATACAGTAAAAACCTGTATCTATTTGAATCTTTATTGAACAGACATAACATAGGAGGCATTATTGTCAATGTCTTCAATGGCCAACTTACTGCAATAACAGAAATACAAACGCATTTTATAATTTATTTTCAGCATCACCCTATGACAAAAATGGATAGAGACATGGTTACAGTTGTGTTACATCACTCTTTCCTAAAAAAAAATCAATTTGGCTGTAGGATCACTGTAACGTTTAACAGACATAGAGAACAGTTACAAAGTGGAGTGACTTGGAAATGAACTTGATTCAGGACCAGATCCTCTCCCATAAAACCTTGCTGTTTAAGGTCACAGATTAGTCAGGTTATGTTGTGTTGTGCTAAAAAAGCAGACTGAGCCTGCTCTGGGAGCAAGGTTTATGTGTCTGTACAGTATACACTGTCTCCTTGGGCGTCTCTCCTTGTCAAACGGAGGGTAGAGTTTGTCATTTTCTGTTCATGGGAAGACGTCTCTTAAGTACTCTCTTTCATCATTTGTGCCATGGTTGCATGTACCTTAAATGTACCTTAAATGTCCTTATGAAGCATCTAAAAGCATGTTGAGGCCATCATTGGTCGGAATCTTCCCAGAATGTGACTGAGAGCCATTGATGGGAAAAATAATGTGTGTTTCGTTATTTGAATAAATCTCTGTGAAACGTCTCTGAATCAAGCTGAGGTGAAAGCAGATAAAACCACCACAGCAGCTTTTATTCAGTATCTCATTCCAAAGGATACCTTGTGAAAGCATGGTAAACCACACCAGTGAGGCAACTGACCGATCTTGACCTGTCTGGAATCTGAGGGGAACAGAAGGTTTTTCAAAACAGTAGTGGTTGCAGTTGTCTGATTTTCCTCCAACTGATAACTCTTTAACTGATCTAATGTGGTATGTGTGCGGGCTAAATGATCTAGCATTTCTTCTATGAGTAGTAGTAGAGTTGTCCTGCTCACAGCACAATCTACTCCACTCATCACCACAAGGTTCACCCTCGCAATTATCTGCTGATTCTGGACTATAGTTTTAGTGTTACTTGCATATTGCTTATTTATTTCTGTCTTGCTTTGTCTTACTTAACAACACACACGCACACACATATATACAATATTCAGCTACCATTTTCCATTTCTTTACTCTTTCTGCCACATAATCATTAATATTGACAAGACACCATTTTATTATCTGGGCAGTATTACGCTTGGGGTTAATGGCATAGGTAAATTTGTACCCATCAACTACAACACAATATTCTATTTCTTTTTCATCCCTTAATCCCACCAAGTTGTTTTCTCTCCAGATTTTCCAGTAAACGGTGAATAAATTACTTGAAGACGCCCAAAGCCTTTGTGGATTTTCATTGTTATTCATTCAGCATTGTTCTGGGTTTTATTTATCTATCTTTATTTTATGTTGGACAATCACAACTGATAATCTAAAGAACAGGCATGGGAAAATTAAACTGCATGGTGCCTTGGCTAGCCCCCACCTCACAGTCTGCCCAGCATTTTCCCCATGCCTACCTCTCAATCCAATCTATAGCATTCTTCAGATGGACGTGATAAGCCTGGGGAGCAGTAGTGTGGCTGCTAATCTCTTCATATGACTGTGTATATTGAAGAATCTGAACCTGCTTGTGTGCGTCTTTTTGAGAAAGTGTGTATTGAACAGTGGTAGAGGTCACAATAGGACAACCTAAAAGCATGTGTTTGACATATATTAGTGTGATTTCTCATAATTGTATCTAATATATCTGCTAAACTATTTAACATGTTGCATGTTAACGTTTTTCAACAGCATTAAGAAAATACTGTTACATAAGATGCATTAGGTTAAGACAAAAAGTAATCAACTGTATCTTCAGTTCTTCAGGTCTTGGGAATTTCATAGGAAATGTTTCAAGTGTAGCAATGATGTTGACTGTTTTTGGTGTTATGACAAAATTTAGAAAATCCAAATGAAACATTTTCAGGGGTGTCATTCTGTAAACAAGTTGTAAGAATTTCCTTGTGGATTAAGCTTCCTTGTATTTTTCCTCTTTTATGAGGCAGATGGGGCTGCTTTATAAATGCCGGATGTAAAATAGTCAGAGTAATGTCTGAGTGGAACCTTTAACTGGAACAGAACCGCGGCTCTGCTGCTAAATAAAGGAATTTCCTTAATCTTTTCATTAGAATCTTTATCTCGCTCCCATTGTTCTATTTATCTATCTGGGAGAGCATTCATGTGTCACTTTCCCTTATCCTTTGAGACGAGCGGGGAGACAATAGTTCCACTGCAGCATTTCCTCTTGTTCTGTCTCTGCCCAGCAAAACATGACGGAACAAATGAACCAATTAACTGTGCTGGTAGCTTTGCACTCCCAAGGGGGGCATCCAAAGAACTGAGACGGCCTGATTAGCTCACAGGTAGGCCTGACTGGAGACAGCCAGCTGAAAGGACTGGAATAAAAAAAAGCTCCTATAATGTGAGTACACACAACTTTAAAAAGCACCTGTTTGTATTGTTTTCTTTGTCTTAGGGATTTTGGTCGCAGTTGATTGGTGTCAAGGCTGGTAGAGAACTTTTAAACGGAGGGAAACACAGAAATGTGCTAGTGTCAGATTGGCACCAAGATCACAGTTGACAAATTTGCTGGGTATGTTAACCACATTTTGCAGAAAAAAACAAAAACACAAAACACCTTGTGGTCAGCAATAACAATATCTCAACAGCTCACCTCCGTAACTGACATCCCTAGATGTGGAGTTCACGAATGTTTGGAGCCACTCTAACTTTATTTCAATCGACCCCTTGCTCTTCAAGAACACTTAGATTGGTTCCACTCGACTTTAAACAAGAATGATCAGTTAATACCAGCAGTATTGATCCGACTCGACCCTCTAATATTGGATCTCTTTTAGGCACTGTTCAATCTTTCTGTTATCATACAGTCGCAGATCTGAAGCTCACGAGCTATCTGGGACTGAGGCAAAGAGGGAAAAAAAAAGATTCAGACAGGGTGACATTTTACTGCCAAGGTCAGCCTCCCTCCGTGCATTTTTTTGTGTGTCATGAATCTGGGATGTGCTGAAAAACGTTTGCGTCGTAGACATGCTGAAGTCGCACCCGGGAAGGACAGCTGGTGATTTTATCATTGAAAAGATAATTCATAAACCACGGGGGTCAGTGGTGCAGCATTTCAGCTGAGCTGTACACAATCTCATGGAAGGTTTCATCCTTTGGCCTATGACACGCAGCATGCTGAATAGGTGGCTGTGTCACATCAGGAGTTCAATACAGGCGTGTCCCTTCTCTGTCAATTCTTCCCCGTCCATGATACTCGTCCTGGCTATCCTTCCATTTCCATTTTGCTCAGATTTCTGACATTGCCGCACTCCCTCTCTCCACCCCTCTCTTTGCCATTCAGACAAGATCTGCAGTTTCCAGTCCAAGGGGGAGTATGAAACAATTTCCAGGCACCTTGTCCCCTATGGTCAATTTGTCACTTTGTGGAATGCCAGGAGGTGTCCTTGGGGCTGACCACTGGCCATTGGTCTCCATGACACTTGGAGGAAAAAGAATAAAACAGAAGGGATGCAACGGGAGAGAGGAGATGCGGTGCAAAGGGGGTATGAACCTGACAAAGGCCGTGAAACAGATCTGTCCCACTCAGCAGAGCCAGGGGAGTATGCAGCCAGGTTGTCAACACTTCTCATTAGTCAAAGGCAGCCTCGCTCACAATGTGACACTGATTACTGAAAGCCCTGAATCAGACTTTCTCTCCTTCCCTGTATAGCTGCAAACAGTGTCAGCTAAAGCAGCCTGCACATACCCATTCCTAAGCTCCCACACAAAGGCACTTCTTCTATATGCTATTTTTGCCCCCCACAATGCTTGAAGGGCATTACATTTCATTTACAAATGTCCCCTCAATCTCAGATGGGACTTAAGCCTTCATTAAAAAGCTCTATTTGAAATCTATTTATTGATTTGTGAAGGATGTAAATAAATATTAAAAGGCATTATTACCCATTGAGCCTGTCATTCTAGGAGGAGTAATGGAATTAAAGGGGATGGAGAGGTTATCTTTTTATTAATGTGGCTGACATTTCTGGGCACTAAAGATGATTTCACTGCTTTCATTAAGCCACCACACAAAGTTGAAGGGCTGATTCAAACAACAAATCGGTGTCAGATGGGATAGTCCTTGAATACCAAATGTGGTATGGGATTTTCAAAATAAAGCGAATTTTACAATAATCAGACCAGTTTTCTTTTAATTTCCATCATCTAAATTACTGTACATTTAGAAGTTAGATGGAGAATTAGCTGTTAGTGACTGAAAACAGACCATTGTTTTTTCCGTTTTCATTCTTTTTTTTTGTCACTTGAAAGCTGAGTGCTATTATTTAGATGATAACTTCAGTTGGCCTCACTGAGTGATATTATCATGGGCTCCATGTGTTGTTTTAGCCAGCCATTTCTATTTGATGATCGGGGAGAAAGTAACGAGATAACTTGTTATGTCCTTTATTGAAAATATACATTTAATGTTAATGTAAAGAGCTCTTTTCCACATCTAACAAATTTTTCAGACCACCAGATAAAAATAATAAAAAAATCTGTTTTCAACTATTAGTTTTATTGTTATGTATTTGGCAAATGACAAACTGGATCAACTAAATAAATCATTTTCACACATAAAAACATACTTGACCACATTGAGAAATTCCTTTGTCACTCCCTTTTTCTCAGATAACTATCCAGCATTATGAAACACTTTCATTTTCCCCATTCATTTCCAGTGAGATCTCAATTTTTTACCATTTTGAGGGAATCGGGATCACAACATTCAACCTCCAAAACTATAAGTTCTGTTAATGAATGCATGTACATGTACATAAACATTTTATTTGACATCCTAATGTCAATGCATTTTCACATTTGAAAATTCATTGACAACAATTGTATTTTATTATCAAAAATATCAGCTTGGCTAAAGACCTATACAAGCTGGTTTGTAAGTCCTTACAGAAACATGAAATAATTAATTGGTAACAGCGCTGTGGCAGAAACCTTACTGTCAGTGGTGGTCTATAAAAATATTTGAAGCGCTATATACTTGTGTGAATATTTTATCAAAGACCACCTGATCTGTTTGATCTAACAGTTCAATCCCTACATTATTTTAAAAAAATTTTTGTTAGAGGTGAGGTTTGCATGAAAATTAATCCAAGATGACGCATGTACCAGTCTGGTGATGAAATACTAATTATTCACAAAGTCTTGATAAATGTCCAACAAACCCTATGTAAAAGTATGACATATATGAAGGGTGTTTAAGCAAAGCAATCCAAACTGATTACTGTGCACAAGAGCAAAAAGAAAATCCTTCAGCCTCAACAACGGACTGCTCGGCGTTTGAATGTATGTACTTTAAAAAATCGTGGCAATCAATGCACTTTAGAGTGGCCTGTTAGATAAAAGTACCCCTGATACATATTGGAGCTACTCTTAGAAGTAAGTTCCATTGAGATCTAAGTGAGTAAGTTTCCTAGCTGTGGAGAATATAAAGCTGGGAAACCCTGCCCGCCTCTTCGGGGACTTGTTTCATGCGGAGCCTTTGAGGGAAGGCAGCAGGAAACTTGGCCCCAGTGAGAATAGTTTCCACCATGCCCTTCAAGCACAGACGTTCCTGTTGGCCTGACCAGGCCAAGGATTAAAGGGAATTTGAAGGAAGGCCTTTACTCTGCAATTTTGACTTCTACACTATGTTTCCTGGTTTGTACCACCTGTGGACTTGCCAGAGGGAATGCGGTCTGTGTGCCTTTGATTGATCCTCATGGTATTTTGACCTAGGAGGGCTCAGTAGGATCCTCTCTTTATCAGAGAGCCTGAAGCTAGCTGCCACTACAAGCTGAGTGTGTCCAAGTCTCCTGTGTTTCTAGGTTCCTGACATGAATGCTAAGTGATCGCATTTTTGCCTGCTTCATTTAGCCACTCTTAACCCTTCGACCAATTGATGACTTCGCCTATGTAATAGATTTGGCTTCACAGTAATACACCTGCTATGCAGCATGCCTCTCATTACAGTGTTGTTATTCCAAAGGCAATGCATCACAAACTGTGTAGCTGTCAGAATACTGGGGGTATGTTATGTATCTGAGGCTGTCGACTTCCTCTCTCTCTATGTTAGTTCTAACAAGGCCAGTATAGCGGCCAGATTGACAGCTGCTGGGGCATTTTAACAGGCTTGGTGTTAAACTGCTAAACTCTGAGGAGGCATATGAATGACTAGATGCCAAACCACACAGAGCACAAACCCACTGACTTCATTGTTATAATGTTCGAACCAAACATAAGCTTTCACAAAGAGAGAAAATGTCATGTTCGAATCCTGAAAAGATTTTTCTTTTCCTTTTTCGTGAGTTCAAAGCTCAAGTTTATGTCGCTTTTATGAGGCAGTGCTACTTAACGTGCTGTTCTGCTGTTTCTTTTGACCAAAACATGATGGAGTTGTCCAGACTGTTCCGTTTTGAATACATCCATTAATTCTTACAAAATTCGTCCTTCATGGATGTTTATTGATCTATTTCAATCGATGCTTTACATGAAGTCTACAGATAATTTCCTGTGTATACATACAGTGATCGATCATTCAACAATCAGGATTTACATGGATGTGCTAAGGGTGGGGGAGTGCTAGTTTAACAAAGGGTGCATCAGATCTACAAGAAAGAGGGAAGAGAAAGGCTAATAATACAAGACACCCATGCGCTGGAGCAAACAAACAAAAAAAACATCAATAAGATGCTTTACTGGTACACAGCTAACGCCTATTCGAGAATGTGTACTGAGTAGCAATGAATAGGCCTGATGACCTTAAAAAATGCAGTCTACCTAAGATAAAAAATAATAGCTTACCTAGCTTACCTGGGTAAACATCACCCAGGTTTCGCCACAAAGTATATACTGAATGTCTGTTCCTTACTGGGACACACACAGAGAAAGAGTCGATGCACACCACAGCATCCGTGATCCTTGACATGCAAGATGAATGACAAGCCATATGGGAAAGGTGATCCTCATGGAAAAGCTCGCAGGCCAGGACTGAGGCAGCATAGAGAGAAGTCGACCAGCTACCACATCAACAAAAGGTGGCAATGATGAAAGATTCTGCATAAATGCAACACATTTTCCCATATCTGAGGCACTAAAGACAGTCAGACAAAGACTCACCTTTGGCCGCTAAGCTAGTCAGATAAACACGGTGTTCTGCACAGAATAATCTATAGTACACTAAGTTAATAGAATAAGAAGCAAAAGTCAATGGTATCAAAAGAAATAGATGTTGGGAGGTTGCTGTAAAAACACTGGCGGGCGGAGGCGGCGAATAAAAGACTGGTGTTTTACCATTCTTTTCTTTAACAGTTTTTCATATGACACCATGAAAAGAAAGCTTTTCCTTCTAAACCGGATATGTTTAATTGAATCTAACCAAACAGTGAGGGGGAGCAAAACAGCAGAAATTCACAATACTAAAGCCATCATCCCCTCTTTCAGCCTCATAATGTGGGTTCACTGAGCGGCTTTTTGTTTTTGCGACAAATATTGCAGCAGCTAATGTGCCCAAGCTCAAACAACAGAGGGTACCTTGAGGGGAAAATGCGAGATCTATGAATTTGATGGAAGAACCTCGGTTTTGGTCAAACAGAGCGACGGAACATGGGGAATGGATTCAGAAGGAGGGAGCAAAATGTGTGTGGTAACACGACGGTGGAATTTGCCAGTTCTCTTTTCTGAAGCCTCCCTTTTCTCTCCAAAACGGAGGGGAAGTCAAAAACACCATTTGTCAGCGTGCATTACATGTCTGCTACATTCCCAAACGAAACGCCCAGTATGTGGTCCTTTCAGCAGAGGATGCTAACAGACCTTGTTAATTGGACTTGGCTCGGTTCTCTGTAAGGTCCTATTGTCAGCGTGACTAACTGAGGATTACTGGGCCAGAACTGCATCGTCCTCATGGAGACACAAACTCAGCTCAGAGCGTCCGGCCAACATATTCTTTAGATAAAGACTTATAATCTAACTTGGAAATATAACCAAAATGTTGAAACTGACAATTTTGAATTTTTTTGTGTTATCTCCATTTGGTGTTTATTACTGCCTGGTGCACTGCCATCCAACTGTTCCCCAATCATTAGCTTGCTCAGTAAACAACTCAGTAACCCCAAAACATGTGATCTGTTCATAAGCTGGGACATTATCAGGGTTTCTTTTTAATCTGTTAATAATAATAAGTCAGAAATCCGAAAAGAAATAAAAGTACAGACCACTGTGAATTTCATTAACTGAAAATTTAAGTAAAATCTATCTTTGCATTATTTACTATGCACAGTTTTACACTTTATATGCACAGTGCCATTGATTTAACCTCCTGAGACCCGAGCTTTTATTTGGCATGCATTTTAGCTTTTTTTTTAAAGATATATGAGATACATATTTAATTAAATGTTTTTACAATTTTGTTCTGACAGTCCCATTGACTCATTTACAGTTTTTCTATTACACAATAAGAACATGATTGGATGGAAATGTATAAAACCATTTTACTTTAGATTTCAAACAGTGTCTGATAGCATCTGCTATGAGGTCAAGAGGTCAAAGCTGAAAGAAAAAAAGAAGTATCATGGTAAAGAGAGACAAAAATGCAACGTCCTCTTATGAGGACACAGGGTCTCAGGAGGTTAAGAAAATCCTTCAAATATTTTGATTCACAAATTGTTGGACTGCTTTCTTTGACTTGTAGCAGGTCTGACTAGCTATGACACTGATGTTAGGCCACTGTTATTGCAAGCTGTAAATAAATCTGTTTAATTATTGCAGTGTAAGGATATATTGAATGGAAAGGTGGGACTGTCCCATTATTAGGCTGCATCTGCCAGACTTCAGTAATATTCAGTCCACACATCTTGAATGTAATTATTCCATTCAAGAGTGAATCCATTTCCGTGAGACTGTACAGTTCTCTCGATGTCCAGCAGGACACAACATAAGAACATTAACTGAGCACTCTGTGATGGATGCACAGGGGCTCCCCCAAGATCTGCCGCCTCACCTTCTATGTTCACTTTTCACATCAATAATGTAGCAGCTCTCTGATTCAGCTGAGAGTAAGACCCTGAGTGACACTCCCGTTGTAAGGCAAAATGGAAATGATCTATACATTAGCATTTACCTGCAAATGGACTGGTGTGGTGAGCATTGTTTCCAGTGGAACCTACAAACCAAGATGTCAAGGAACAGAACATCAGCCCATTTTGCATATTAAGCCTCTGCATTCGTGTTTCTTTGGGTAGTATTGTCTGTCATCTGGCTGGGTTTGAATGGAAAAAGCACAGTGACTCAACTAAGTAACCGAAAAAGACACACAGCATACTACGTGTTTCCAGGACCTTTTTCAGACCTTGGAAGTTGTTTTTATTGACAAAACACACTTTTCTGGCCAGATGTCAATGTCCATAGCCCACTGATTCTTTTTATTTGGTGGCTTATAACCCCAGTGAAGCAAACAGCCATTGTCGTGTTACACTCTACCATACTTTCTGCTCCATGTTTTTGCCGCAGGAACCATTTTCCCATGATTTTTCAACTTGTGAAGGCCATTTAGCAGGTGTCATTTGAGATTGCACACTTACATAAAGCAAAATCCAATATGTTGATAAGTTGATACCTCTCAAGGCTCCCACCAGGTGGTTCAATAATAGAAAAAGTTTATTTTCAAAATAGACATATCTCTATGTTTTTTACTTACAATATTGTTAAATTGCCTTAATCCATAACCATTTATTTTACAAAGGAGACAGGTAGAATTTTAAAACCATATTTTTGTCCAATAGTATTTGTATGCATGCAACTTCTGAATGACAACAGGGCATTGAAAAGTCAGATTGATGACTTGAATCAAGGCCTTACAAGACCTGCATACTGCAGTCATCCCGTTTGAAGTCTCCACTGAATAAGTTGCCATTTTAAAACTACAATTCTGTCAAGGCTCAGTTTGCGTGTTTTCAGAGTCCGTTCAGATTTGATTTGATCAAAATATAACGGGGGAAAAAAAGACTCAGCTGGACTCTTGTTGATTACGGACACATGCCACTTCCTGGTGAAAATATTTTTTAATCCTGTGCATTATCACAAATCAACTTTTTGCTGAGCTCAAGCTGATGCAGCATACGTGCTGCAGTGCTCCATAATTCTGCATGGCTAGTTTCCACCCACAGTTTGGGATGTTACAATATTAGAGACTGAGCCAGGATAGTCCTGCCCGGCTGCAGCGAGTAAAGCCATTCAATGGGACTGTCATATGATTGGATTGAGGCAGACCTAAGTGCAGCTCGAGCTGCACTTATCTGCTAGCTGGCAGATAGGACTTGTCATACGGCCTGTCAGATCTGATGACGGGACCACAAACCTCACAATAGAGCTAAAATGCAATCTCCTCCTCTGCAGCTGCATGGTCTGCCACAGGGACACGCTTATTAGACTTTGTAAACAGCTAAATGTGGGTGCTAAACTGTAAGAGCTACTGTCAGGCAGGCTGTGACTGTGTCGGCACGCTAGCCAAGACCGGGATAAATTCCGTACAGAACTACTGATGTAATAAAGAGGGTTTGCAGGAAAGCAAAAATCAGAGCAAATTCAAGACCCTGGTCATGTATTTCAGGACTGCCTTTAAGAATTTTTTCCTATTATGTTACATGTTTATGGCAAGTACTCAGCATTTATTTTGTTAGCACTTACAAAATAATTTACAGCACTCTGCATCATAAATTTACTGCACAAACATCCTGATTTTAAACTCAAATGGAAAGGGCATATTGAGCATAAAAATTTGCATTTTTGCCTAAGATGCAAAATTATGTTAGTAGTAGTAGTCTTCAGGAATTGAAAACATCTCAAATTTCTTTCTTTGGATGTTGCCTGCTTTTTGTTCCATTCTCTGTCAAGATGATGCCACACTGCTTCAATAATGCTGGGGAGGATTCGTTCTTCCATAAGACCTGTAGCTACTGATGTTCAGCCCTATACTATAATGATATGGAATACTTCAGTCTTTACTCCCTGCTCCCTTTTCTTGAGAATAGCCCCTTGACAGCCCTTCCATGGCAACCACTTGATAAGGCTTCAGTGAACAGTAGATTAATAACTGTTGCTCTGGAAGAAAAGCAGTTGTCTGCCAGCTCCCTTTTCCATTGAAAATGTGTATGATAAATTAAAAGTTCCTTGTATAAATGTGTTGTATTAGAGTACTTTAATCATCAACAAGATTAAAAATGTAGCATAAAATGTATCTCTCTCAATACTGGTTGCCGTCTCCAAACCAAAAGCTAGGAACTGTTATTACTTATATATGAGGTGGCATGTACACCACAGCATCTATAGTGCATGGATGATAACAGCAATTTGTGTTACTAATCATATAGATTTTAGACCTTTTGACCCTAACCCCTACCTCTATCCCTAATTAAGGACACCCTGCACACAACACTGACATATGCAATGCTTTTAGTTAATAGCTCTTTAGATATCAACAGTTTTATTTGATATAATTATTGACAATATTTAGATTATCCAAAGATTTTGCAGCAAAGATACTGGAACAAGTTGTGCATCTCAGTGACCGACAGTAAGTGATGAATGGCCAAAAGATGCGGCCAAAAATTCTGTCAGTGCATTCCGTATGGTTAGATGAGTCATAGTGCATTGTGTACTAAATGAATTAATGGAGAAAAAATAACTTTGATAAACAGCAGTCACAGTCACCCACAGAAAAATGTTTTTATATCTGGAGCTTTAAAAAATCCCAAGAATGCTTTTTGAGAGAATAAATGCATAAATATTTAAGTATATAAAGTATTAAAAAATGAAGGGTTCATAAGGACATTTGCACAGTTTTAGATTGAGACAAAGAGGATAACAAGTTTTACCAATTAAGCCCGGTTTTTATTTTTAATTAAACCTGTACTCAAATTTGAAAAAAAACTTCCTCAAATGAAATGACACCATCACAAATATAACAACAGGCAGAACAACTCT
The DNA here is from genome assembly GCA_907169785.1 of Menidia menidia. Lineage (NCBI taxonomy): Eukaryota > Metazoa > Chordata > Actinopteri > Atheriniformes > Atherinopsidae > Menidia > Menidia menidia. The sequence goes on from CAJRST010036666.1 coordinate 14,809,028, forward strand.
GTGCTTGATTTTATGAAGACCAAAGATATTTTCAAGAATAATTTTTTGCACTTGTTTCACATTTGTTAAAACGTAATGGAGTGTATGAAAGATTACTTCTATTTCAAAACTGGGCTTTTTTATTGAATATGCTTGAAAATGTCATCAATTACATTGTAAACAGAAAAGAAATAGCTGGCTTGAGAAAATGTACTGTATCTAGGTGTGATATATCTAAATGGATAATGCACAGAGTTAAGATTTCAGAAACCGTGTCTATCAAGTATGATACGTGGGGCATTATAGGGCTAATGTAAGGAGTGGTAGATTATTAAAAGTGAATTCATAAACATGTCCCAGTCGTCAAATCAAAAAATTGTATGAACTGAACATGCATCTAAGAAAAACATTTTCAAAAGGTCAGATCTACAGAAGTGAGTGGTGAAAAACGTCCATGTACTTTAATTTGAGTGAGCTGCCTACCAGTAGGTTCTGACATTGTCCAGCCGTGCTGTAGATTGTCTGCAAAGTCTACAAAGGAAATAATGAGGGACGGCGTAAGAAACCGAGGTCTCCACAATGCTGAGCTGATTATCCTTTATTAGCCAGTTCCTGCTTTTTTGAATTCGCACGTCTCGCCACCCAGGTACAGAGCCCTCAGCTGGATGTCTGCGCTACCGAGACCAGCCTGGCTCTGTCTTTTTATTTATTCCTTAACTTGCTCCCTGCCGAGAACACACTCCCGCTTTTTAATATAATCCCCCTTTCTTGTTCTCTGATTATGACCCTTTCACAAAATGCTTCCCAGTCACCCTGAAATAATGATATTTAAATAAGAAGATATGCATAGGATCGCCAGAGGAGGCCCAGGGACGTTTAATATCTGGCTGAGTACAAAGAGTAAGGAGAAAGAACCTCAGTTGACAAGAGACTCATTCCTCCACGGAGCACGGAGTCTGCTTTCCTGAGATCATTAATTTTTCCAAAAGAGATCTCCCCGGGTGAGACTCATTCTCATGCAGATGGCACTATTCTGTGGGAGCCTCTATCGCTCTTTTGCTCTCTTTCCATCAGGCCATTTAGTGCTCCCTTTCTCCCTTTTGCTGTGTCGCCCCCTTCCTATATTAGGCAAACGGTTAGCGTGGCAGCCTTAGGTGACATTGCACTCATATTTCAGCTCTGGAGAACAGGGGTTCTGCCGTGTGCCGCTATGGATACATTACACGTGAATTTGTCTCTTTTAAAGTGAGCAAAGTCTGGGAGTGCGTCACTAAGTGATACAAGCATTTATCAATGGGGGCCATTTTTCTTCGCCGTCCTGTATTATCTCCAAACCACAACCTTCACTGTTTCTTCCACGTGCTTGCGGAATAGTTCAGCATTCGCCATCTGTACGCTGTCATAAATAACACTACTGTTGCAGGCTTTAATCGTGTTGGAAGCATCTTTGTCTGACTTTCTCACCTCTGATTCCACTCTCCCTGTCACTAAATGGTTAAGCTACGGCAGCGAGCGGGCTCTACCATGCTTATTTCACAACAGCTTCTTCATGCCATCCACTCCAACAGCAGTTACTTTGAAATTAGTGACCCCATACGTCTTGTGCCATAACCCAGAGGCCTTAGCATAAATCTCTCTCACCCTCTCTTGCTTTCCCAGTTAATATTTAACCTGAAAGACTTTGATGACACTTTTCTTTGAAGACCTGATCAAAGATGGGAGTCTTTGATGAGAGTGATGTTTGCTATTGCCGAGGATGTAAGGAGGAATACCAATCGTTCACTTTGGGGAGACAGGCAGAACGAATGAGGGATGGAGAGGGAATGAGGCCGTCAGAGGATGAAAGCATACACCACATTTAAAAATAAATAGAGATTATTTTCTATACATATATATGTCTAAATATATATATATATATATATTTTTTTTTTTCAATCTAATTAAATTCAATTTTATTTATATAGCGCCAAATCATAACAACAGTTATCTCACAGCGCTTTCCAAACAGAGCAGGTCAGACCCTACTCTGAAGTTATTTAAAGAAGCCCGACAATTCCCAAAGAGATCAATGTATTTATGAGGGGAAATTGAATTTAAGTTTGTCACTGATTTATTTTAAAACGTAATTATCTGAGGACTCTATCCCTCATCAGTTGTTAGAATTGAGCAGAATATCACTGGATTACACTTAATCACTGTGTGCGTGAGAGTTAAGTCCAACCTTACAATTTCTTCTACTTTTTCGCACAATTTCATTCCATCTCCCACATTAAATGGGTTCAAATTAGGAGCAACATATTTTCCAGCTTGTAATGATTCCAGAGTTTTTTCAGTTGTTGTTTTTCAGTCCCTGTCTGTAAATTAAATCTATGTAAAGCAGGACATTACAAAAACACACTATGGAAACAGAAACGTTTCACTTTACAGATAAAAGGCAGAAATGTGGTTCTTGAAATTTTTTAATGAAATACATTTAAAAAATGTTTAACCCTCGATTTTGACCTTGTATTTACACATACTGGACCATGAAAGCTCGATCATGAGACAAACCTTCCATTCTAATGGTGTGGATTCTTTCATCTCTGTCGCAGGTCAGGTGAGGCGTGATGATGTGGCTTCTTCTTTCAATCAAAAGGTAACCCGTATGGTATTATTTGATTCTTTGAAAATAGTCAGCGTATCTTTTAAAGTTATACTTTAAAAGGTTCTACTTTATAGGATCTACAGAGTTTTAAGGCATTCATTTCATTTTATTTTTTATAAATCGGTACATTGCATTAATTGATCTTTAAGAAATGAAAGAATATACTGTATATCTTTTGAAGAGGAAGTAACAAATGCATTCCAAAATATCCTTGATAATCAACTAAAAAATATTCCAATTGCAATTGTCAATACAACTGAATTGAGTTTGAAATGTATGTCACACCAATATTATAACAGAGAGTTATGAGTGACAAGCAGATTTTTCGCAGGGGGGCGCTCCAGGGGGGGCGTTATGATGGAGGAAGGAAAAAAAACGCACTGACATAGAGAGAAACAGGCAGAAAAACGAATTATGCCAAGATGCAGAAAACAGCGCCGACGTTTTGTCTCTCCAGCTGTCATAAAGCCTTGTGTCTGATTTCTCCTGTGTTTTCTACCTGTAATACTTGCTGCTGGAACCTTTTTTTTTTTTTCTTCCTGGGGCAAGCACATGTGGCAGGTGAGGAAAAAAGAATAAGAGAGGAGGGAACCCGGCATCTGTATTCAGGTGCACTAATGGAATCACTGAGGCTAAAATGGCAGGAGGTGAAAGGTGAGTGCACAGAGAACAGCAGAGAGCTCCACACCGCTGTCGCTCCGCCAAACCACTCGACTGTGATGGTATGGGAGGCCTGTGGGTTTCCGCGTGCACACACCAGCATGTGTGTGAGCCTGGTTGAGGGAAAAGAATGACTGAGGTCCATTTTTCTTCCTCATGGACTTCCGTGATCGATTCATTTTATTCACAGGCATTCATTTAACGTTGCCACGATGTGGGCTTTTGAAATATTTTCAATACAAGGTATGTGTGTTGGGAGTAATTAACAAAAAGGTTGTCTGGATATGTGGCCCTGCGATGGACTGGCAGACCGTCCAGGTTGACCACTCGGATAGGCTCCAGTCCCCCCGCGACCCCATTTGGGAATAAGCGGTTCAGAAAATGGATGGATGGATGAATATGTGTAAGCTTTTCTAGGTATATTTCAGATTTTTGCCTCTATGGGATTGTCCCTGCCTTTCTAGAATGCTTCTATCTTTCCTGCCATAAAGAGTTACTTGTGTCACTGTTTCACTTAGACATACCCCAACAGAGGGAAAAGATTTAACATGGCTTCCCTGCTGTGGGATTAAAAGTATCACAGGTCAATACACCTCAAACTACAGGCTCTGGCTCCTGAAAGAGAACTTAACAAAACAGAATATGGGTTTGAAAAAAGAATAGGTTGTGGAGCACATGATTAAAGAACCATGATAGAAACAAAGTTGTGAATAGCTGTGATTAAATAACACGAGGTTGGTGCATTTATGCTGTCAATTCTGAAACAGATGAGACAGACAGTCAGTATTAGAGGAATAGGCATCCACCTCGGCAGAAAAGGTAATGGTACAACGAACTTCTTCCCATTTGTTATTTCCAGGTTTTAAGAATTGTATAACTTGAGAGATTTCAGAGTGCTTTATCCTCATGAATCAGCCTACGGGATTTCATGTCTAACCTGTGAAACACAGCCCAAATTGCTGCGGAGAACAACCCCATACTCAATGCTTACAGGAGTATTTCTGAGCACATTAGCTGCTGAAATGATTCATCAGAACATTTTCCTTCGCAAACTACATAGAAAGATCATAATTTAGTCCTGCGCCATAATGTCAGAGAGCACAAAAGAGCGGGTAAAAAGGTTAGAGCAATATAAAATGTACTTTCTTCAAAGAATACGAGGAGGCACAGGAAGCTGCACGGCAATTTGAGAAATAACAGGAAGATGTGGAGGCAGAGCAGCAAGAGGAAGCAAGAGGAACTGCGGGTCGCCTGTTGCTCTGCCACACTGGGTGTTTTGTACGTAAAAGTTTATTAATTAACGTTCTGCAGACGGCACTGCTGTTCTGAATAATAAACGCCTGTACAACATTTTGCCATACAGTCAGTGGTAATGGCAAATACTTGTCAACAAATGTATCAGCAAGATAAAAAATTCTCGATCCAGAACTTAGACCTCACAGATCACACTGCTGAAATTCAGAAGATATGCCTAGCTACGGCTGAGGAGTTAGAGCCATTCAGGAGGTTGATCCTAACTCCTCCAGTCCACATGTGAGGGATTAAGTGTTTTATAAGTGCACCGTCTTGAAGAAAATGCTTTGCTCTCGTTGGAATTGATATGATTTTTTATAATAGCTGAAACATCAACAGAAGTACATAACAAAATTTCAACATGGCAGCCTTTTTTTTTTCTGTGTGGGGTTCATGCTGAGCTAAATTGATATCCAGACTGTATGTGGGCCATGTCTTTCAAACTTTAATGACAACCTCCTGTCAGCTCCCACCAGGTCTATCACTGCAGTTACCCGTGGACTGACATGCGCTTATCGACCCGCAGAACACTAATCATAGAACTTGACACGCTTGCACTTCTCATTAATCCAGCTGTAAATGATAGACCCACAATATCAATGTGGGCTCACTTTCCCTGAAATCATAGCTTTTTGACAGCTGACAATCAGGTTTCAGATGTCCATTATTCAAGTTGAACCTGTTTGACTACAATTACATATAAGTGCCCATGTGGCCTAAGGTCTATTTCTGAAACTCTTGGTGCATGGTGTTGAATCCTCATTAAGTCAAGGCTACTTAATGACCAAGGGTTTGATCAAGGTCCAAATATGACAATTGTTTATGGTTGATTTCTGTACTTTGTGAATCCCCGTTATCTTTCTGCAGAGACTGAGCTGACATAGGTATTACACATGAACCTTAAAATCCTTGATGCACGGAGGGTCTAAAAAACGTATTTTTTGACAGGACGTGTTCTGCTAAGTTGTATCGCCCTACCCATTTCCCAATTTCTTCAAAAATTCAATGCACAGGTATATTTATTTACTGCTACTTTTACCTGGTCGGAATACCCTGTTACATCCTGTCTCTGATGTGGTTAAACAGGCCCCAATCAATATGCCACCAAAATTCTGTTTCACATATTGGGCAAGGTTACTTTACTTATATGTCTTTTCATATAAATCCAACAATTTATTTTCCATACGTTCTTAATCCAATTCGGGGGCCAGCAGCCTGTCCCAGCTGCCGTTAAGTGAGAGGCGGGGAACACTCTGGACAGGTCGCCTCCATCACAGAGCCAAAACACAGACAAATCAGACGCACGACCGTGCATTCTCACAGACCGACAGCCAATCTGGGATCTCCAATTAAACTAACATCGCCACGTTTTTTTTTGGACCGTGGATGAGTCGGAGTATCTGGAGGAAACCCACGCCTTCACTTTCAGAGCATGCAAAGAATGTAAAATTTGGAGAACGATTTGGAATGCCGGAGCATGCCTGTATCATTTTGGCCCTCTCATCTCGGTGCTCCAAATTGAGGCATGATGATTTGTTATTTCAAGCAGGAGTGAGAAGCCTCTGAAAAGGAAATGAGAAAGTTTTTTCCTTTTTTTGTCCCTTTTCATCTCACCTTACACGAGTCACTTGATACTATTCTCTCTGTCTTTTTTGCAAAGAGCTTTCATGTTGGATCTCACATAAACCCGTCACTATTTTTTTTTTCTTTAATGAACAAGAGAACAAGGAATCATACAAGAGAGGTGGTCTTCCAATTATAAAGATAGTAAGTAGGTTAAGTTTGGGGTTAGGTGACAACATGATGTGAAATAATAAAAGAAAAACCTTCATTGGGATGTGCCAATAAACAACACGGTGTGTCATTCTGACACTCGTTTCATGATAACAAGGTGTACGCTCTCCCTTTCTTTTACTTCAAACACCGCCGACAGCAAATACACACACACACACACACACACACATATAAAAAAGAAGAAAAAGCTGTATTCTCCTCACAGACACAAGGTTGAAAGAAAAGCAGTACTAATTAAATTGTTACTATATGGATACATTACACGTGTAATAATCAAAAGAATAGACTAAATAACCTAAGAAGTATTTGTTCCAGATGTTAAATGGAATAAGAGCAGTTTGGAACAAAGTACTGACATTTCGGTCCTCTGCCCCTCTCATGTAATTAGAATACTACAAGCAGAGGCTGAGTTGTGAAATTAAGGCGGACTAAAATGCTCTGTGACCTTGGCCACAGCCAAATGAGACTCATCAAATATGAAAGGAATATTTTGACTCAGGGACTCAGGGAAGGCAGTTTTTTGTCTGAGTGAGAGTGTAAGGAACAGGAAACTAAAAGACAGAATTAGACATATTGTTAATTATAATGCAGGTTGCAAGGCATGCCAGAAAACCTGGACATGTTCAAACATTCATTCAAAGTTAACAAGGGTGATGATTCAGATCCATAACAGGCTTCATTTGATGGCCCTCATTGTGGAAGTACAGAAGGTGATTAGGGCTTTTGGGAAAGACATGATTTGAACATGACCATAAATGAGTTTGACATTTAGAAAGAGATGAACTTTTCCAAACTCAGGAAGACCTCAGCAAAAACTTAAAAAATGTGTACTGCAAATCTCTATGTTACTGGATGGGTGTTAATAGTACTTAAATAATAAATAAAAAGCAAACGTAAAAGAAACATTTCAGTTAATTTTTCAGACTCATACAACATTTGCCTCATCTTTTGTGGGGAAGAACATTTGGAAGATCCTATGTACAGAAACCTATAGGAAACCTATTGGAAAAACACAAGGAGCTAAAGAGGAAAAGGGAACTTTACTTTCTTAATAAAACAGCCAGACAGACAGACAAACAGATATTTGTGCAAATATCAATACCTATTGAACTGAATGGGGAAATAAAAAATACACACACAAAAGGTATCCTGGATACATTTTAGAAATTCTACTATGCATCACTGATATATCACCATTTAACGATTGGAAACCACCTTTTAAAGTTTAGCTGATATATGTCGAAATGTCTTGAACCTATCCTTTAGTTATTTTTATTGTGTTAAGGACCATGCTGGAGTTATTTTAGGATAATCTGACAATCGGTCATCTGGTACTATGTGGTACACAAGAATGTTCTAAACTTCCAATACTGCACACAACATGAGACATGGACATCATCTTTGTTCAAGGGTACAGATGTAAAAAATGTTGTGTCTACATGACAAACAAGTTCCCGTCAGCCTCTCTGCCACACTGCTGGAACAGCTGTTCCTGTAGCCCCAAATCTACCAAATCAATTTCACTCCGGCTTAAAAGAGAAGTTCCAAGTAACGAAATTCTCCTCTGCAGCTTCCCCGCATGAGTCTTCTCAGGGAGGCTGTGCAGTGTGATACCCCGATAATTGGAACACATTCAACACATTCTGCACTCCCCCCGTTGTAAATATGGTAACCAATAAAACTCGAGCACTGAACTTTGGCAACCCACTGTGGTGTTGCACGGTAATGGACTTCTTTTTTAAGGGCTGACCAGCGGCAGCAGCTGTGGCGAGATGCAGTGGCTGACTGGTAAAGCCGGCAGGGTGTTGCATGTTCCAAAGCTTTTCTGGCTGTGAAACCGCTGTGGTCAGTGGCACAGAAGACGATAAGACTTTTCAGAGCCTCAAAAAATGATTATCATCGACAGACCAGAAAATCATATGCACGATTCCAACTTTATGAGAAGACGTGAGAATAAAAGGAATGAGGGACACTGTGGATGTTGGAACTTGCTCCTAGAAAAGAAGGGCAATTTTAAGCATTTTTTCAGGTTACACTTTTTCCTTCACATATCTGAGTATAATTTAATTCATAGTCTTTGTTTCATAGTATTCATTGTATTTCCATTGTTTTTCAAAATGTTTATGTTCCACTTTGAAAGTACACAGCTCCCTAACTTATCATCTCAATAAAAAGATTGAGAATAAATGTAATTTTGTGTTTTTTATCCTTTGGCTGTAAATGCACATATTATCAGAAGTTCTGTGCAATTAGTATCCTCACACATAAACTCCATTTTTTATGTTTGGTAATGATCTTAGTTTGGTCCATTAAGTTGCTTAGAGCTCATTAGGATAAACCGTAATAAAAAGTCTGAATCAATCTCCAAAGTTTTGCTTAAACAATAAAAAATAAACATTTTTAATTAAAAAGAGCTCACTATTATATTTGTTTTTCTTTTTAAAGAAAAATAATTTCTGTGAAACTCACATGTAAGAAAAACTGTCATAACTTTGGCTGTTATTCATTATTTTATTCGTTCAGTTTATGAAATGAGTTACCTTATGAATGTAGGGCATTGACATGTTTCCCCACAAATCCCACAGTGGACTTTGTTTCTTTTGCACATGCATGTTCTCAGTCCCACTGCCTCACTCTCAGGTTCTGTCATTTTATTTTCTATATCCAACACACACACATACACACACACACTGACCTGACGTGCCCTGTTGGTCCTGTTTAGAGCGTTACTTTCTTTCCCAGTGAGCCACCATTGTGAAGCTGCTGAACCAGAGGGGACACAGGCCAATTTAACCCTCAATCACTCCTTCTCCATTTCTCTTTTCCTCTCCCTTTGCATCTTTCACGTGTCCCCCGCTGACTTGTTTGTCCCTCTGGAGTTTACCTCCTCCTCTTTACCCTGCCTCGCTCAGCGTCCACCCTGACAGTAAGGCCATTATTTTTTACCTTCCTCACATGCACCCTTTCTTCTCACCTCGTCCCTCTATTTTTCATTCTCTCCACTGCGCCCACTTTTTTTTTTCTTTTCACTCTGCACCCTAATTGGCTTGGATCCTCTCACGCTGTCATCTCCGGTGTTTCCTTAAAAGCTATAGTGGGCACAGCAGGCGCAGGGAGGATGTGCAATCTCCCCCTCCCTTCACTGACGGTCCAAAACCGTAGTTTTAGTCTGATCATTATCCTCATCTTTATTTACACTACGCGCTCCCTCGATTGTGTGCGACTTGAGGGACAAAAGGGTTAACACAGAGCTGTTTGCAGTATGCTAACCTTCGATGTATGAAAACCGGGACCTCAGGCCCACACCTACAAAACTGTAACTGAAACACAGACTTTAAAGAAGGCAATGCACATCATATTATTTTAGCTGACAAGGAGCATAGCAGCTCATAGTGCTCAAGGATTCTAAGTGCATTTAAAGGTGTAAATATTTGAGTAGCCCCTGTGGTTTTGTGTATGCATGCTGTAACACAGTTGCAGGCTGCCTTTGAGTTATGTTTTCCTCTAGGGTTGATACCACACAGCTAAACCATCTCAAGGACTCTTTGGGAGACCTCTGCGTTGAAAATGGCAAACTGTCTTTAGTTATTCATGAAATGTTTCATTAGATTTTCTTTGCTTCACATGCTCCCTGCTGTGCATGACTCAAAGAACATCATGTTCCGAATTGAAGATGGACATGACAGTACAGTTTGGATTCTATCCATATTTGTAACAGTCAATTCTTTGGGATGTCGGAATCAAAGTCAAATCTATCACATTCTTGCACTTTTGTCCACTAAAAAGATTTTTTATAAAGCATTCCATCCAATACAAGAGATGGATTTCAGGTTATTAGATAAAGTGAAGGAAGACTATATAATAGTCCGAAAAGAGAAGGAAAAAAGTGTGAAACTCTCTATACAGCCCTCCAGCTCTTGTTAATTAATTAGTCTCTTTAACGGCTTAAAAATGAAATCTCCCTAAAGCCTTTTGTAGATTTATCAGCAGTAATTGAAAGGTAATTCCAACTCCTCCAGGTGTAGCTCAGTCAGTGTTTTCAAAGGTAAAGGGGGCTAAGTCGAAGAGAGGCACATCTTGGCTCAAGCACATTTCACAACACAGCCACAGAGCAAGAAGTCCTCCATGTTGACGCACAAATAGGTCATTTATTTATACTCTCAAATACGACACAAAAAGCACCCTCCGCAGAACCGCCCCTAAAAGCAGCTAAAATAATATGTGACTCACAGGAGCAAAAGAGAGAAGCCGTGTAGTCACACCCAGCGCTTTAAACCACGAGATGAGTTTGAGATCAGACGGCTGCTTTCTGTCTCGTTGCCAAATGCATGAGAGTTCTTCACTAAAACACGTACAGAAGTTTTACAGATGTAGCATTGCAACTGCAACAACAATCGCGGATAAAATACTTGAATTGCATTCGTCACCGAAATGGAGTGAGTTGGTTACACACATTGCCCTTGTAACACGTCAGCGCAACAACACAAAATGAAACAATATTTATTGTGTACGATAACGCCGTCTGGTCATTTTTACACACACAGTTATTCACACCACCCATTTTCGCATTCTCTCAGGTAGCACTGTCTATGCTATATGTTCCCTCTATACCAAGCCCAACAAGCAATCAGGGCGCTTAACGACAGGCTGACAATAGAGGCGACACAAATCTTTCAGTGACGCAGCCAATAGAGCACTGCCATTCCCAAAACTCCTCTATAACACTGGTATCAGTCTGCTGCAAGAGGTTTTCCCTCTCCTTCTTTTTTTCCCCCTCCCTGCTCCCTCCCACCCCACTTCCATGGCTCCTTCTCTCCCATCCTCTTCCACCTCCTCGCAGCATGTGTTCATCATTCTCTACCCTCAAGCATGCCCAAGATGGCCCCAGCTGTGAGGAAATGTCAGACGTTTACCACCCGCCGCCATCTTTACCAAATATGCATGCTCATGCAAACACACAAGGACATAGAGAACATGCATGCTCTGGCTTACACAGGCATCCCCCATACACACACACACACACACACACACAGACAGACCCACACCCTCTTTATACACAGCACAATGGTGGAAATCTCATTAAGCAGAGGGTGTATGGCATTGATTTTTGCCTCTCCCTGGTCTCGGTGAGATCTGGTTTGGCACAGTCTGGCTCATGCGAGAGCACCCACAGCAGCACCACGGGTTAAGCCGATTACATTTTTGGGGAGCAGGGAGACCTGCGGGGTAAAAGGATCCAGTTTTTGTCCCCTTCTTTGCTCTGCCTTCCACCCCCCACCACTTTTATCCCTTTCTCTCTCTGCTGATTCATTTATATGCCTGTGAGGTTTAGCCACCATGGAGTTCTGGTTGCATTCATTTACTTGAGCTGGAAAAGATTTGAAATTCAGTGCATCCCATTTGTGAACAATGAATAAGGAGAGACATGGAAAAAGGGAGGTGAGCTGTTGTGGGAAAAAGCAATAAATCACTATGAATTTAAACTTCACCGCAAACTAAACAGATAGCAGGAGCCAGGTTGAGTGGATTTTGTCTTGCTGTTGGGGATATTTAAAGATTTAAGTAGTTGGCAAAAGCAGCATTCATTTGATTACAAACTAAGCTGTATGTTCCATTCTTCTGCCCTTTTCTAAGCTTTGATCTGGCACAGGCGTCTCTGATAATAATGCTTGCATTTTCAAATTCCTCATGTTTCAGTGCCTGGTCATTTAATGCTTGTGTCCACTTCCAGATGGTGGAATGTGGGCCAGCATATGGGAGTCAAACTGGAAGAGAACTGAGGTCTCTCTGGTGCTGGCATCATCGTCCCCGTCCATTGAATCCTCATTATCATCCTCTCATAATTGTGTTTTTCTTTCCTTTTTTTATTGGATATTCTAATGGCTGTTGTGGCATGTAATTATGTAGCAATTATCTGCTTCCTTGCTCCGAACTGGTGTTTCATCGCTGTAAAGCAAAGTCAGATTGTGTGTATTACATTCCTGCTGGCAGGGCAGGCTCCCTTAAAACACAGTCAGGCTTCCCCGCTGAGGACACACTGAACGGGCATCATTACTTTAAAAAAGTTACTTATTTGACTGCTGCCGTTAAAAACGATTAGTTACGTTTCCAATATCAGAGTACATCAAATTGTAACGGCCATACCGCATTACAGAGACTATTCTCTGGTGAAAAACTGAAGCTCTGCAGTCTGATAATGGGAATGGCAGAGGCAATATCCAGTTTACAGAGTATTATGGATCATTATGTTTCTAAATAACCATCACTGAGACTGTTGCGATCACATTATACGATCGAACAATCTGTGTGGATTTTATTATGATCTTAAAGGACTGTAATATAACCAGCAATACGTTAATTAGTTTACATTGTTACTTTCCAGACTAGGCTCCTGCAGTATCTTTGGATTTTTATTGTTTCTTGCCTTGCCACTTTTTAACATTTCCAATTATTTAATTTAACCATTTTTTTCCTCATTACATTTCTGAATAATTTTTTCTTGCTGGTTTGGACGCTGGAACGATAAATGCTGGTAACTCATCTGGCGGAGTTTATCAGTTATAATGTCTGACCATGGCAACAAGGCAGAAACGGCTAACTTAGCTTTCCAAAATCCAAGCAACACCTGGAAAAAGACCCCAAGAATCATGGACGAAGAGGAGCTGGAGAGGAGCAGCTTGAATGTAGAGCAAGATTAAAGAACAAGGTTAAAGAGAGTTAAACCATTACTCCCCTGGACCGTCATGGCAGTGTGAGATGACTGGCAGGTCATTCTTTTCAAGACATGGAACAATGAGAGACACCTCTCCGAATAGCTTCAGGGCCAAATGTGCAGACAGAGATTGCAGGCAGAGAGATTATAGAGAACAAGGAGAGTTACAGGGCTCACCAGTAACAGATGGTGTGATTCTGGATTATTGACGCAGCACATCTCTGCGCGCCAGATGTTGAACTCTTATGTGTCTAATGACAGAGATCGCTGGTTACCTCTCAGTGCTGCACCGGTGAAGTCGCAACATCCAACAATCATATTTCAAACCTTAAACAAGTGCTTGTTCCTGTTCACAAAGTAGTAAAAGGAAGGAAGGAAAAAAATAAAGATAAAACACAGATCAGCGTTAAAGAAAAGGTGTCATGTTTAGACTTGATGTTTGCTGGGGTGATGTTTCAAAGTTAGTTTTTTCTCCCAACCTGCCTTCTTACAGGATCTGTGATAGTTGTCCACAATTCAAAACATAGAATATCTTTTTATTGTCACCTGTGTCTGCTGGTCCAGTCCACTTAACCAAGAACATTAGCTCTTTCATTAATTATAAGAGCTCTAATAGTCCCCCAATGTTGAGAAAGCTCTGGCTGGAGGCTCTTAGCCAATCAGCAGTAGTGATGAGTCGGGAATAAGGAAGTGCTGTATTTTCCATGCAGGCACTTCTTCCAATGTGAAATGCAGTCCCCATTCTGCTGCTCTGTCCTTTCCTAACACTAATTTAGATCCCCTGTTTCCTTGTTAAAAAAGCATAAAACATAAACAGTTACCTCCAACTTTGCTTAGACGATTTTCCGGAGCTCCTTGAGCCCGAATGACCCCTGCTTTCCTCTCAGTCTCGTCATCGCTGCAGCCGCTGCCATGTCAGGCTCGCTCGCTGGTTCAGAGAGATAATTAGTCTGCAATCTGAGAGAGAGAAAAAAAGAAATCATGGATATGTGTTTTTCTCCCTCTATTTTTGTCCCCTGGAGTCAAGTTGATTCTTTGAAGTCCTGGCGTGTGTGAAATAACTTGATCTTTATTTCTTTAAGTCCATTACTTGTTTTCTAGTTGTGTGCATGTCATGCATTTTTAACAAACCCTTTGAGTTGACTTTGTGATGTGTTGTAGCATAGGACATCAAAGGATTGCTCCCTCACTTTCCCCTTTCTCTCCCTTTTTCTCTCTCTTTCTCTTCTTTCTTCTCTCTCTTTCTCTTTCTCTCTGTCTCTCGTTCTCATTCTTTTGCCTTTTCATCTCATTTCCCGCCTTTTACAGTCTGAGCAGCATTCTTGGAGAAAACTATCTTCTCAGGCAGAAATACAAGAGGAAATGGCAGAAAAAAAGGACAGACAGAACCTTGCCATAATTGTTTTTCTCTGTCCTTGTTATTCAAACTTCCAGTTACTGGTATTGAGGCTTCAAGTAAATATGTGGCAGATTTCACTGAAGAAAAATGAGTGATTCATGTGATAAAGTAATGATATACTACAGAGTATGTCATAGTTTGTATAGAACTGGTACTGAGGATTGTGAAAAGAAAGAAATAAGACTATTTCAGACTGATATGAATGCAAAATGCTGTTATTAGATTACCTTTATAGGGTTTTGGGTCATGTTAGCAACAGGGGCTTATTCGATCGCCATGGTGCTCCACTGTTGGGTGGAGTCCTATAAAATGTGGATTGAAATTATAGCTCCTTAGCCGAGAAATCTTAATGACTTTGGTTATATCCTGAATGTTCCTCTAATGCCACCATGAAGCTGACATTTCAGGCTTTGATTGAATTGTCCCATCATCCGCTGGACAAATTGACATTTTATGCAGATACTGGTATTCTACAGAAAGAACTATCAAAGTGGCCTTTTTTTTTATCCATCACGATAATTAGGTCAAAATTTGAATTTGTTCAGTGCCCTGGTCTGAGAGTAAGGACGTTTAAAACTGATGACACACTCGGTACCAATAGCTGCTAAGCGGAGACCAGCACAAGCTTTTAGATAGCTGTGGCAAAATTTGCGCCTGCATTTACACATGATACAAAAGTGTCTTTACTTGGGCTCTTTTTGTTTTGGTCCAGTAACACAATGTACCTTGCTTTTTTACATAAAAATGTATGACACACGGAATGGTGGAATAGCGTATGAGCCGTGTCGTTGTAATCTGTGCCCTCAGACTGCATCAGATTGTCGTGTTTTGAGAATACAAACACAGTGGCACCATCACTGATGCTGTTTTCCTGGATTGTGTGGTAAGAATTTGGATGGCTCCCCTACTCTTACGCCTGAGGATGCAGCGTACATGATTTCCATGCAGAATTTTGGGATGTGGCAGCAATGGCTCTCAGAAGTGTTCCTGAGCATATTCGGTGATAGGTAGCACAGATTTGTGTCTGTTGCTGTGTGAAGGCCAAAAAAAAAGACCACAGCCATTTGATATTTTCCACATTTTTCCATATAGTCACAGCAGATATCTCTAAGTGGATCATGCTCTGCTAATGATTATGTACCCAAATTCCACCAAGCCCCCTCATTTTTTTTAACCCCCTTTCTACACATACAGCTCAGCTCTGCTACCTCAGTCATAAATGCTACTGGAGTGTTACAAATTAATCAAACTAACTTTGGCATGTTCTTCTGGGTGGATGACATCTTTTGAAGTGTTTTTTTTGGTTGCTGGAGAATTTTCTCACACAATTTAGTAGTAGTGAAGAAATTGGTAGCAATAAGATGTGACGTAGAAATAATTGTTTTGGACGTTTCTTCCTCTTCTTTGCTAATGCTTGAGACATACCTATCAGCCCAGGCTGTGACATTGTTGACACACACACGCACACACACAAACACACACACACACACTCCTCCATCTGTGCATCTCTTCCAGCAGACATTCTGGGCCCTTTAGGGCAGCAGGATGTGGTCTGCCCTTAGGGCACCGGAGGGGTGCCCATTTGCCTGGAGGCTTTCAGAAAGCCCAGCTGTGCCACGGATGATTTCCGTCCTTAGGTACCATGGACAGCCCTTACTTTGGCTCTTTTTAGAGCCACTTGTGGCACAAACTGTGAAAGTCATCTTGATAAAATCTTAGACAGAAACAGAAACAAAAACATCACTTATGCCATTTAAAAAAAATAAATCAACCTGACCATGTTCAGGACATTCAGTATTTTTTATTTGAATTAAGGGTTGAAACCTTGACCAGCCCGTGGTTTGTAGTTTTAAAGAAAGTAATCTCTTTGAATTACAGCAACAAATTGATTTAAGAAAAAAAAAACTCGCAAGTCTCTCGCAAAAACCACTGGACTCACCAGTTTTCAAGTGTAACCAAATTATTCATAAGAATTCTAATTTTTCATGTTTTTCAGATATAGACAAGAAATTGAGTTTTTTTAAGGCCAATTGCGAGAAAAAGCATGGAATCACCTTGTAATTTGCATTTCTAAAACAAACACCTGCACAAGTCTAAATATGCAAATGAATCGGTGGTTAACAGAGAGCTCGCAGAGTTTACTGTGCCGCTGCACCTGGCTGACTGACAGGAAACGGGCCTCCAACCAGAGCTGTCATCCAAAACAATGGAAAAGGGTTAGAAGAGTCCTTCAAGACTGTATTTCTACACAAAATGTGAAAAAAGAGACGTTGGTTATTTACAATCAGCTTTGGAAAGAAAAGAAAAAGATAACGGTAACTTATCTCTACCAGTACTTTGGCCTAATGTTTCATGTCCCAGCCCAGGAAATCCTACATACCGCTGTCATTTTTCTTGACAGATTTCTTCCCCCACTTAGAAGTTGGAAATTCCAAGGTTGTCTTGTATCCACCATCATTACCGCCTATGTTTGATGGACCATGCAGCTGAAGGTTTGACAACTCAAAGGACGGGATCAGCACCAGCTGTCCATGGTCAAATTGTCGATAAGGAATGTTGGAAATAAACTGTTCGTTGGGGATTTTAAGGTTGGTTTGTTACCAAGTTAATGTTTACATGGCGGCTAAAATTAGTTTGATTAATCATAAATAGAAACAAGATACTTACTACACAACGATTTTGCATAAAAATTAAAGCTTGATCAAAAGTCAAGTGCCATGAATTTTAATCAAAGTTCTGAATTGCATTTGAATAAATTCTAAAATCTGTGTATGCAGATGTTGATCTAAATGCAGTGTGTTTTGTACTTGGAGGCTCTGCAGGGATAACTGTCTCCTGATCACCTCTGAAAAGAGCTTTACAGTCCTTAAAATTCTTGTTTGTTTGACCCCAAAAAATTGGGTTTGGATCTGGGAAATTCCCAATAGTGGGCTTGGCATTTGTAAATGATAGGTAAGTGTCATAAACACTGCAGTACAGGGGAAGGTTTTTACTCTCCAGGAATATTTTGTTAAATCGCCAGCAGGGTGCTCCTCCCAGCATCCAGCCAGCACTTTTCTGCCAAAGGAAAGTGCTATGGTAACTGCCACAAAACCTGTACGCGATAGCGCTGATGGGGGCTTTTCAGACGTGCATGTTGACAGCTGCATCGGCACTATTGTGCCTCCATTTCATCAGAGATGAAGGATTTTAAACTGAGTTCTGATAAGAAGCCGTATCTTTCCCCTTTTTTATACAGAGTACTTGGAGCCCATGATTTACAAAAATTCTACAACAATTACAAGTTTTCTCTGACCATGGAACATTTTCCCCAGTCTGCCTCGCTTAATCTTAAATGACCTTTTTTCTTAAATTAACTATTTTTTATGAAAACAATACATGAGCTCATCAGATCACTCAATGTAACAAGAAGCCAAATCATTGCCTTTTGTTTGTATTTAATCGCACAGCAACACCACCTTTGAAAGATTTTCTTGGTACAATAAAAGAAGGAAAGATAAGTAATCATATATTAACTGATTTCTTTGGCCCCTCTCTGCAATCAAATGTAGAATGCCATGGAATGAGAGCAGTGGAAATTCTGATCTCGCCTTAAAAAGGGTTTAGGTCTTTGAATTAGCTGGTGACAAAAGACACGATCATCACTCAACTACTTGAATTGACTAGATGGGGGGTAGTTTTAAAAAAGAAAATCTGTGCTTTTTTCAGCTTGCAAACTTAGCAGCTGTTGCCATAGTGACTGACAGGTTGGTGGGCAGAAGTTTCTTTTGGATTTCTTCCTGGTGCTGTCTCATCAGGTCCGTTGATTCTTTTAGCCCTTACTTTCACACACACACAAATGCACATACACGCTAATAAACAAAAGTAAAAAACATGCCCTGAGGTGTATGTGCCAACTGAAGAATGCAAGCTCTTATGACGGATAGGGTAAATATAACTAATAATGTAAAAGGGCGATAAGGTATTTATGTCCTATTTTCTGAGTTGGAAAGCGTGAATGGAAAGACTGCATATCTAATTCAGTCTAGGAAACAGTGAAATAAATATGTCCTCACTAGAGGAAGAGTCTGTATTCCTGAGAGTGTAACACGAGGCCACGGAAAAAAACATACAGGGGAGGGCTTGTGATCCTTTTAGTTTAGTAAGATAGTTAACTGCCAGGTTTTTGCTCAACTGAATAAATGCTGTTCTTTCCCTGAAAATGTTCTATTACGAAAGAAAAATAATAAAATCAGTATTGGTGTGGCTTTGTCTGAAATCAGGAAACCTAAATGCTTCTGAAATAGATCACATTTCTTGATGATTTTTTTTTTCATAAAAAGATTTCACAGCTTAGCTGCAACTCCAACTGGCTTCTCATAATTTGTCTATCCCATTACGTTTCTAGTTCCCTGCGTTTTGACTCGTGTTCCACCTGATACACCCCACCACCATGAAGCTTTCTGTTATACAGAAAGCCTGGAGTTCACAACATGAACAAGAATGGAGGAAATAATACTCCAAAGTCTCAATTAATTTTTTTTTAACTCAGGGAATGAGAACTAACTTAGTTTACTCTCACTTTCACGCATTTTTCGGTTTGGTTTGCAGAAAGCAAAAAAAAAGAGTAAAACTGTAGAAAGTGAAGAGCAGACATTTATAATGAGTTACACACATTTTATGAAACAGATATGTTTCATAAAATCAACTGTGTGTACATTCTTCTGTTGTACACTTGTCTTAATGATTTTGATTTGTTCTCTGACTATTTGTTTTAAAATACATCACACTTGCGTTGTAAAAGATGGGTTATATATTTATGATCAGCGACAGGAGCACATGCTGTAAGCTTTTATACGAGTGATCCTGTCAGTTCAGGACAAAATCTGTGAAAAGCAACTGTTCTCTGTCTTCTGTTTGCCTGTTTAATGTTTTTTCTGAATATTACTGGTCTTTCTACAGGACTTCTGATCCCAGTAAGCATAACCAATTTATGATAAGCCGGGAATTAATTTTCTTGTGCTCACGCCATTGTAGATTGGCTACTTGAATATAAAAGAATACAGTGTAACTCAAGTACTTTTTTAAAACAAACCGTTAATATTGAACTACCATTCTCCTGTGGATGAACATGGTTCACAAACACTAAAAAAGAGAGAGATAACAGCCTTAAGTTCTTTAACTGTGTGTGATGTTCAGAATTATTAATGATAAACATCCTATGCCATTTAATCATAAAATTATTTTCTTCTTTCTTTGGCCCTAGATGTTCCAAGACATGCTCTGAAAATTGTGTGAAAGTTTGTAAATCACACATATGCATTCTTTACAGAAAGCCTCTGCAGAAAATTAAAAAAAAAGGAAAAAAAATGTCGGCTGAGGTCTCGGACTAAAGTAGGGCAGCATGTACAACTGGGAGTAAATGTGTTCTTAGTCTATCCCACTCTGAAGTATTTGCAGTGAAGCTGAAGTGCAGTAGAGAGGCACATCGTTCAGAAAACACTCAGCCCAAGGCAGATCAGTCTAAAACTTCCACAATCACCAAATTCCTGCTGCTCTAATACTCAATTTTTATGTTATGTTCAGTATAAGGCATTTCTTCTAGTTCTGTTCCTCCAGATTTGAAAGAATTCTCTAAATGAACAAAGTGTGAACATGAATACCCTCATACTCTTATACAATATAACACAATCGCTTTTCAAAAGGACAGACAATACATTATTAAAGGGAAAAGAAAACCCTATTTAAAGTGCTCATGTTGTGTTGATGTGAGCGTTTTACTTGACATGCAAGACACGACTTCCATCAAGTCTCTGCCTGCATTGCTGTGATTTAGCCACAGAAAGGAAGATTTATTTTTTTCTTTGTTTCACCGAAGGTCAAATACTTTTAAAAGTCAGTGCACAAAGTGCAATTTAAGTATCAAAAGACAAAATGAAATTGCAATAAAGATTTTAGAGGGACGCATAGTGAAGAATAAGAGAGACAGAGATGGTAATACCTGGCTATGAGGGAACTCAAAAAAAAGAGAAAAAAATTAGAAGTTTTCTTGAATTTCATAGATATACCAGTGACAGTGAGGAGAGAGGGAATACGATTTTGGGGAGGTACTTCAGAGGCACTCCAATTTCACACCATCAAATTAAAGTGTCTATGTGTCTGAGGATGGATGAGTGATACTCCTGCTAGGTGTAAGGTGGTCTGCAATTCCCATGAATAATTTGAGTGTGTCACTGTGGGCGGTCCTATTAAAGGAGATTGTACGACAGGAGGCCGGGTTCTGACAGATATGCCTGGTTTCCCTTTCCACCCTTTCTTTCTTTGATTTGCTGAAAGACAACATGGATCTTAAAGATTCAAGAACCACCACACATGGGATTGTGTTGTTTTTCTTTTTTGTCCAGTCATTTGTTTCTTGATTTATATAAAAATCTTAAATTAATCTTAAAATTTTATATTTATATATAAATACCGTAACTTTATTTTTTAATACATCTTTCATTTCCATTTCTGTTTTTGTTCTAATATACCATATTTTCAGATCATTGAATTATAAATCAAGTTAGGGTGGTGTCTATTTAACAAATAATAATTGCAACATTTTATATCTATATATGTATAAGCCTTATCTGCAATAAATAAAAAATCGTCTGAGTCATTTCAGCGCGAAGAACTCCCACACAGCTTCACACTATTGCTCCCTGCCAACATGGCAGCTATGGTGACAGGGGCTAAGAGGGGAGCCTGTCATTTGAACAGGGTGGCAAGGGAGGCACAACAGAGGGGCTCAAGAAAGTGTGTAAGGGAGCTGAATTAAAAAAAAAAAAAACGGTATAAGGGTGTGAGAAGAACATTGTGGTCCAACACATTTTCACTACCAACTCATCACGCTCTGACACTTGGTCAGGAGCCGCCTGGTATCACATTTGGTGCACTGCCTTGCTTTCCAGTTTTTAGTTTTATAATCAAACGTACAGTTTCATAAAGATGCTTCTGAAAAAGCGATGGCATGTGATGACTGAGCAGTGACTATGGCTTGACCATTTTACATGGATGATGAAAGGTAAAAACTTATAATACTACTATACATTTTGCTACGTGGATGGTGTTTTCATGGTGATCAGAACTGCATTTGCACATGTTTACATTTGGTTGCATACTTTTAGCTGCTTTTGGTTTTACTTTTTGGATAGCATAGCTGTGACCATCGTGGTTGTTATGGTCCCCTTTTCTAATTTTTTATGTTTCTTTTCATGAAATTCAGAAGTCATGAAGGTTTTTGACAAGCTATCCCTTATCTTTACATCCAGACCTTGACTTTCTTCTTGGTTTTTGTTGCATTGCTTGCTGAGACGCACGCCTTGGATAGATTTCAGTATCAACTGTCACATTTGGAGTTTTATCAAAAATACCACATGCTCAACAAGTGAAGGAAAATCAAGCAATGCTAAAAGTGATACAGCTGTCTGTCGGTGTTCTGATTTTACTAAACTTTGACAACTCACAGCTGGTAGGCATTAGGGTCCTGTGCACTACGGCTCTGATCCACATTCTAACAGTAATGTTGAGTGGTTCGGGGCTGTTATAGCTTCATAGCCTGATATTGACTAACGTTTTCGCAACAACCACATTTGTATGTCTGTTTCATCTTTTTAACATTCGGCTCACTTGAGAACTCCAGATTCCTCTTCTCCAGTATGTTGACAAATCTTTATTGTTGAGATCATCACGCTTACTTGCCCGGCGGGACTATTCCAGTGGTTGCAAGAGTTTCTGCGATCTTGTCTGACATCCCCCTCACACAGAGCCAAACAGATATCTATTCAGATAAATAGGCTGAGTAGTATCGTTGAGTCCCTCTGTCATCAGTAGAACACACTTTGATGCATTTATCTTCAACTTTTCAGCACTTAGAAAGACACGAGGAACAGACATTTTCTCCAGTCCCATCGCAACTTCAGCACTAGAATGACACCATCTAATTTTAGATGGCTGAAGATGGTACTATAAATGTGGTCTTCCATCTCCTCAGCACCGCTCATTCTGTTTCTCCCTCAATGCTGAGAGTTGACGTGCAACTGACAGACAGCTATGGACAGCTTGGTTAGACATACCACACTCCGGGGACACCACCAAGATGGATACTGAGAGGAGGGTGCTGGAGGAGCATGTCGAATGGAGGCTGACATGAGGACTTTTAGTGGTGAATTGCTTGAGGGTAAGAAAAAGGTCAACATTCTAACGTGGAGTCTGAATCAAAAGACAGCAAAAGAGAAAAAACTAATCAAGTAAAGAAAATGCTTTCTACAAGTGTAATTAATTGTGAATTTGTCCCTTTCATTAGTTTATTCACTGCCCACAAGGTAAAGGCATCCTTACATCTGAAGGCCAGTTTCTGATCTGTGTGATTCAAAAGGTTGCTGGGATGTGGATATTTGTTCAGCCTGTATAAAAGCAGTTGATGGAAGACAGAGAAAAGATGTGGCCTTGATACTGTGCATATGTCTCCTCCGCTAAGATCTTGAGGACATGACCCTCTCCTTTTGACGGGAATGAATGTTCTGTACAGAGGAGTAAAAACGCTGCAATTCGATTCACAGCTGAACCTTTGTTTCAATCTGCCACTTCTGTATTTTGCGTTGGTGTTTTGGTGTGTATTCGTCAAACTTTTGGGAGTTTTTCAGTGAGTGCATGTGTTGACATGCGTTTGAGATCGTTCAGATATGAAGGCTGAAGCTGCTTTAAAAACAGGAACAATTTCTTCATTAGAAGTGGAGCAACAAAGCAACACTGAAGGCTTTTCCACTGTTGTCCTGATCAGCTTCGGCGTGAGTTTGAATTCACCAGCTTTCCCCATTCTTTTGATGACAGATAGACAGATGTTTCATTTAACCACCTGACGAGTATCATTTAAAAGTGCCTGCATCACACAGTTTCCAAGGACAACTTCTCAGATTGCTCAGTGTAGTAAACCATCTGGCAAGTTGAGCTAAATTCTTTCACAATTGTGTTATTAGTGACGTTTTCAGTGAGCGTACCGACAAGGCGTTGACATAGCTTTCACACAGGTGCATATCCTCCTCAGTCAGTATATCCTTTTAGCTGTCCTTGGATTTTCTTATCTCTGTTCCCAAGGCTCACACTGGACATTTGTCACCTTGAGGCAAAAAGAGAGCATTGTGGGCCTATCTCATTTTAAAGCACTGCAACCTTTATTTAGCACGTTCTGAGGCCTGAAACGGAGAGACACCATTTTGCATTGTGATACCATGAATCTCACCAACAACAACACACCTCACCACACTCAACAAAGAGTAGATTTCTGCTCTTGTGATTTCTTATATATAACTTCATAAACATGGTCATTTTCCAATACTATTATGAATTCATCTTTGTTCATCTGTGTTACGAAAACGTAACCCAGGAAGATTCCTTATCATTATTATCGATTTGGAGTCATTCTAATTTTTCTATGTTCTTTAATACAAACTGTAATATGTACAGTGTATATCACACTACACGTGCTTTAATTTCACAAATATATATAACTTGAGATCCATCTAAATGTATCCTGCAAACCAGAGTGGGTGAGAGGGATGTGACCATACTTTTTGTATGGAATGTATCACTGAAATTATGACAGAGCTTCTGACATTGAGAAGCCCTATCAAGAGCAGAGAATAGTCCAGCTTGAATGACAGTACACAGGCACTAAACATAGAAGCTCAAGAATTGTCCCAAAACACCTACAGCCAAGACCTCATATTCAAGCAATGCAATGACGCCTCAGTCTTACACAGCATGGAAAGCGAAAAAGAAGTGGAGGGGATACTACGCAGGATCATCTGGGTCTGTATGAGTTGGGAGTTCCAAGTCAAAATGCAAAACATTTCCAAAGGTAGTGGGAATGACAAAGCTAAGATCCTGTGGGACTTGCAGGTGCAGACTGTTAAGAAGTTATGGCAAACCAATCGTACAACCGGTTGACAAACCACAGAAGTAGTTGTGATAAAGGAAGCCGAAAAAATGATGGACTGGAATGCAATGATGCTTGGTGACTGGAGCACTGGGGGCCGTGACCCCCAAACTTGGTAGAATGACTCCAGCAGAACATTACATCAAATCACATAATGCGTGATTACGTTTATTTTCCAAACAGAGGAGTGTATTCTCGATATCAAGCCTGAGTCTCACACAGTAAGGCGTGGAAGAACTGAAATGGGTCCCTCTGACTACTTTTGTTGTTTTAGGAGCCATTGTCAGCACAGGTAAATGTGACTTCAAACAAACTGTCAGCTATCATTAACCTTAACCAGAACCCTGAAACACTTTTTTTTGTATACGTACATAATTTAAAGCAGCCAAATACAATATATCAGCTCCTGTGTGTCTGTCCTCATCAACTTCCTTGCAGTCTCTTTTAGATGACAGATAGTATCAGTTTTCAGTCAGGGAAACCGGTTTGTATTGTATTGTAATTGTAAAAGAACTGAGAACACTTTTGTAGATGCCTTTATAGCGCTGAATGTATTCACAGAATTTGTTTAGCCTCATCTCTATTACATGATTTAGACCCACATATCAGTTTGTATGCACTACATAATTTTGCAGATGTCTTGTCTTTAGGTGCTTTAGATATAAGTCACCAAAAATGTGTCATTTTTACAGGCAGTGTCAAACCTTGGGGTCTATTCGTTTTCTCTTTGCTTTTTCCCTGCTCCCCCTCATCTCCTTATCAAAGACCCAGCCTTTTAATCCAGCATGCCTCTGTGGTCACAATCACTCATGAGTGTCCTGGAAATCCACCCCATCTCCTCTTCAAATCCATGCAAATCACAACATCTAAGAGCAGTGAAGCTTCCGCTGAGACAGAATTATGCACATACAGGGTTGGTACAAGTAAAAGATGGGGGAGGGACGGGTACATGTATGCCACAACACTTTCATCGTCAGCTATGTTTATGGCCTGCTATTCTTCAAAAGATCTCCCTCCTGCTTTTAAGTTGGTTCAATTTGGCTCCAATTGTCACTGTTATGCAGTCCAAGGCTTTTTTTTTTTAGTTTGAAGTATTGCGTCCGCAATCCAGAAAGTAAGCAACGGTTTAAAGCTTAAAAGGTGTGTGTGTGTCTGTGTGCATTCATATGGTTGTGCGTGTCTGGGTATGAACACTTAAGTCTGGGATGACCAGAGAAGACTGACATTATACATTAAGATTGCCCAGGTTTGGAGTGAGGGCTGAGGCTATTTGGATTTAAGTCAATCTCTCTTTGAAGTAACACCGATATGCGTTATACTTCATGTATTTATAGTGTGATTACAGAAGAGTTTGACACTGAAGGAGCAATGCGATTATCTAACATTATAGATGAATGTGAACTCCTCGACAGCTCGAGAGTACTTACAATGCAGATTGTCTCAGTGAAGCTGCACTGCTCTTAAAAGTTGAGTGAAAAGGGATATGTCTTTCATCAATTCTGTCAGTACTTCAGGCCCAACTTTGGTTTTCGACTGGAGTCACTGAGGCTCTAAATAAGCAACTTTACATAATCCTGTAACAAATAGGATTTACAGTATAACCCGTTAATTCTTCTCTTCTTCAAATATGAATCCAGCACAGCCATTTTACTCGTTAGGCAGAAAGTACATCTGACAGAATCACATAAAAAAAGTGATTTTTCTGAATAACAGGACATTTTGTGGAGCAGATTCTGTCAGATTTGTACAGAAAAATGTCCCAGAAGAGACTGACACACATGTAGCTCTTGAATAAAAATCATATAGTGATATATAGGGATTATTATTTTATTATAATTCAAAGTACAAGATCTGAGTTACATTACAATGTGGTTAAGGTTAGTAATAACACTTTAATTAAAGCTGGGATAAGCTCCAGCTTCCCTGCAATGGTACAGCAAATGTATGGATGGATCCTATATGTCCATCCAGCAGCTATTTATTATTTTTCCTTATTTTACACTTTAAGCTGTTAGTTGATTTTTCAAAGAAACTACCACTCAGACCCTCCTGTGACATAAGCGTTAATAATCATAATATAATGTGGGAACAGGCTGTAATCGCCTTCCAATATGAAACAGTTGCCAAGATTATAAGGTGAAGTTATGTAAAAGGAGTTCTTTGACTTTACCATAATTGCTGATATTTATGGAGACAGTGAGCTTTCATGTTCTATCATGCTGCGATATTATAGAGGGTCTGTCAGCATTTTAATGGCAGACAGGCAGTGTAAAAAAGGTACCAAGCCCTGATCTATTTATAATTACCCAGAAAAAAAGAGTAAAAGCACATTCGTTCAATAAAAAAACACTGTTTCTGTACAGTGTGAAATACTGAAATGTTAGATTATAGTACACCATTAATTGAATGAGTAAAGTTGACCTCTGTCTGCCTAAAAAAAGCTTTTTTTAAATAAATGAACCAAAATCAAATCATTCCATTTTCAGTATTTGAACCCACTTTGTGATTTGCCTACCTAGAAGACCATCTCATTTTGAGGTGTCGTTTAGCAAGCTTACTCTGTATTAATCATTTTCATCAGTCATAAGAAACTTCTGATATCAATCTATAATGAGCAAAAGAAGAGGCTTCATTAGTGCCAATGTTACAGATATTATCCCCAATACGTCAAACTGCTAATCACGGTCAGCAGCTATGTTGACAGAGAGATGCAGCAGGGTTCATGCACAGTCTTTGTCCAGGAAATCACTGAAATTTGTTGAGATTCCCATCAGAGCTGAACATGCAAGCGCAGGTTTCAGATCAATTCAAACAAGTTAACTTCTGCTAGCAACTTTTTATAACTGCAGAAATATACACATCTGGTACTACTGTTGCTATTGCTAATAACCGCTAATTCCACTGACTTGAACAAGCCCATGTCAGCGAGGAAAAACGGAAAAACCGACAGAAAAACCAAACCCTTACACTAAATGAAACGTCTGATATTTGTCTGCAAATGAGCTATTACACTAAGTATACGTATAGAACAACCACAAAAAAAGAAATGGAAACAGATTCAAATGTAAACATTTACTTAAAAAAAGATTTAGCTTTCAATTTCTGACACAATTTCTTCAAACTGTCAAGAATGTAAGCAACAAAGTGCAACATTAATGTGATGATGAGAGCATAAGTTAGTATCTCCTGAAATGATCACATGTGCAATTCTGTCATGAATCCTCACAAAGCCTGCTGCAACAAAACCTGAATCTGTGCCGAACTTTCAACAATACTCTGTAATGTCGAATTCTACACGGAACAAAGAAACCTGTGCATGTTACAAGCAATCTAGCAACCCTCATCTAAAACCAACATCCACTGCCTTTGAAGAATAATTCTCTTTCTCTCTCACACACACACACACACACACACACACACATACATACACGCACAAGCAAAAAACAAAAAAACAAATATATGCCCTCCCTACTCCACCACACACACGTGCTTGGACTCTTATCTGCAGAGTGCCAGATAGGTACTGCATGTCCTCTGAACATCCTGATTTCATCTCCTCGAAGAGTGATTGACAGCTCTGACAGCTGGGCTCCATCTTCTCTGCAGATACATGAACAACCACACACAAAGGCGTACACACACACACACACACACACACACACACACAGACAGAAGCCCAACAACAGCCTGGGGATGAATGACTGAAAGCTAAGGGGAGAGACGGTGGCAAAGAGGGATGGTGGAGAAGTCAAGAAGCTGGTAATTCACTGATTGATGAGGAGATACTGTCCGAAGAGAGATTGACTGATACAGTTGGAAACAAACTGGGCAAATAAACACAGGGAGGAGAGGACATTTAGGGAAAATAGAAGAAGAAAGGAGAGAACGGACGGGCAGCATGCTGTAGACACATGAAAGGATAATTATCCCATTGACACACATGCAGCAGCAGCCCCACAGCAACACACAGGCGCATAGTGAAACACGCACCCCCTCTGATAGACACTTTGAAGAGCGATGAAAGGGCAATTATTGGGATGTGCGCTGTAGAAGCTTGAAGCACAATGTTGAGTGCCTTTGGGGAACGCTGGGAGTATACTGAGCCAGGTGGTGGTACTTTGTCACACACTAACAGACACACACTGGCTGGGAGCGCTCTCACAGGCCGACCGGCACACACCCGTGCATTTGCAATCACACAGCATGACCTTGTTTTCTCTGACTGCTCAGGCTTGTCAGAAACACTCACAGAAACACGCATCATTCACTTCCAAAGACATCTGTCTTTGCATGCGCATGCATCACAGCGTATGTGATCAAAAATCGTGTACACGTGTGTTAAATCCATCTCCAATTCTGCCTCAGGATTGTCAGCCCGCCCTTGATTAACCTCTCCCCAAGACTCTTTGGCAAGTCAGCTTCCTGCGGCAGCTATTTTCCCGTCTACCCGTGAGGAGCGATGGAAATGAAGAAAAAAAATCAGAAGAAGACAAGTGATGTAGACAGAGAGCGAGTTGAAAACTTCGGCAACTTCCAAAAGGTGTGAAAAATAGTGCGCGTTATAATCCAAGGGGTGTAATTTAAGAACAGCAAAGCTTTTTGAACAGTGCTGATATCACTGATTCAAACTAAAGAGTATGAAATCAAACACAGGTTAGGGTCATTTAACATTTTTCTACAATCATTATTTTTCTTGTTTCCTTTAATATTCTTTTAAAAACTTCTTGGAACTTGCCGGAACACCAAAGAATTAAATTAATTAAGCAAAAAGACAGGAAACAATAAAAACCTGAATAAGATTGACAACTGATTACCTGAACAATGAACAAGACTGAAATGAGAAAACACAAAGTGGTTACAGGAACTTACAGATGCGGCGCGGACTGAAGGAAACCAAGACGCCTGAATTCTGTGGGCAGAGCGATTAGCGAATAAACACAGCTGAGGAGGCCGAACACAGGTGAAGGCAATGGAATGAAGCCAGGGATCAAAACACAGGGATGAATGCAAATTGAACACTTTGTAGGAAAAAAGAAAAATCCACGAAAAATACTAAATAAATAAATAGAGCAAAAGAACTCCCAGATCATAACTATAATTTGAAAAAGTGTCAAATATTCAGCTCTACAGCCAGAGCAGTCAAGCTCCTTAGAAGCACTGGACTGTGAATGCATTGAATGACTCTAATTCTGTCCTCTGTACTTTCCTTCATTCTGACCTCTCTGAAATCAGTCACTGTAAATCATTTTGAAGAACTTAACATTTCTTGGAGGTCTGCCTGTCCTGAAAAATATGCGTTTCCTTATCTTTAATGGCATCCCCATAGCACAACGGTGATTCTACTCGTTATGTTGACTCAAATGTAAATTTGTTACAGACATGTTTAAGTGGAAGGTTTGCCACTAAACAGAGGTTAGAAGATGCAGTTGAATACAGAATTACCCAGAATGCCATCAAATCAAGATCAAACTCTAGATCTCTGTGTTTACACTTACTAAAGTGGCCTTATCAGATTTCATTATCTATTACCCCATTTTTCAGCTCCACTGTTCTATTAGACGGCGACAACACAAGAAAAAACACTCATTACTTACAAAGCAGGAGGTCGGTCATAACAGCCTTTGGACTTTTTAAAAAGAAACATATCCAAATTACGACTGGTGTTTCTGAAAATTGGGTTTAAGAAAATGACTCAAAAACATTGTAAGATATTTATTCATTTATCCTTGCTAGATTAAAAAGAAGCATATTTACTTTCATTGCTGAATTTTAAAACTCTCTCTAGATCAGATCAGAAGAATCAGATTCCTCTTGCCAAATAAAAAAAGTGTCGTTGAACTGCATTGAATCGAATATGTTTTCTGTGATATAATCCTAAATATTATATTACAATTAAATATTAATTCAGTTTCACAAGTCACAGATTGTATGATTGTATAATTCACTTAGATTATATGAATAAAGAAAGTATGTTCAAACTTGAGTATGTTAGTCTGAGTTACACTGTGTGCTTAAGTGTTAATTAATACTTTGTTCAAATGTTTCAGTTTGTATTGTAAGACAGCCCAAACTTCTGTATTCATGCAAATGAAAGTATCTATGTAGTGAGCATGCACAACATGTACTTTTCGGTAGATAAAGTTTATAGTAGCATGCACACTGGGACATGGATGATGATAAAATTCAGAGCACAGCTAAACGGACCTCTTGTAACTTTACTTAATTACATTAAGCTGAACAATATTTCTAAAATCAATACAGCACAGAAAAACACTGGTTAATATTTGAACCACAAATATTAACTGTAAAATTGTCAGGTCTGGGATTTTTGGGTGTTTTATCATATCTTGGTCTCTACCACATGGGGTTCCCTTCCCTTTATGTGTTCAAATAGTCCGTGTCCCTCTTGTTTTGTGCCAGTGTGTTTCGTCATTTTGACTGTTGATACTGAGCTTAACCTTGTCTTTGAAGTTCCTTGTCTTGATTCCACACGTATTCCTCGATAGTGATTATTATTTTGTATTTTCATAGTTTTCCTGTCTTCGATAGAGTGAGTATTATTTCATTTTTCTGTCCTCGCAAAGAGCGATTATTGTTTGTTACTTTCTTAGCTTTTTCTGTCCTCATATGAGGGATCACTACTTCAGTACTTTCTTCGTTTTCTTCTTCCTCGTTTGAGAGATTACTATTTCATCGGCTTGTGATTCCAGTCCCAAAGAGTCTGACCTTTTGTTTAATAAAGACCTCGCATTTATCAAACCTTCCATCTGAGTCCTGTCTTGAGCGCATCCCCACAAAAATCTTACAACAGAGTCAGAGTAAGCTGATCAACCTCACAGTGGACTCCAGTGCCCCTGGCCCCACCCTGGTAAAACTATAAAAAAAATCACTCGATTCCACAGGTATCAACAGTCCATCAATAAAACACCTGCAAAAACAAAAAAGATACAGTTGTAGAGGGCAAGACCATGAAAGATTGATGCTTCCTGCCGCTTAAAGCTGTAGACAGATATTGTCACCACAAAAAGAGAAAAAAAAGGCAATGAGTTTAACTCCGGGCCCACTCAAAATGAGGATTCTTGTGCAAAGAGTGTCAACTTGTATCAAGATCTAGTGTGGATGCTATGATAAGATTCATGCACAGCGGGGGTGCCTAATACAAACTACCTAACTCCTTGGATGCTGAGCTGCACAACACCATGGAGATGATTACGCAAGATTCCTCCAAGATAAACGTATTCCCTAGAGATTATGCCCTGCTGGCACACCAAAGAAGTTAGATAACTGACTTCGAGGGCTCCTCATCTGTGAGTGACATCAAACATCCTTGTCTGTGTGAATTTGTCTGAACTGAAATAGTTCTGCTGGAGTGCAGCATAGAAAATGAGAGAAGAATTCCCAGTGAAAAAAAGGTTAATCCATAAGAGTCAAAAGTAAGGCAGGTGTAACCACAGTTAATATAGTAATGAATGTACCACAAATGGCCAGTGTAACATATGTAATGTTACAAATATTTGATAGTGGTGGTGCTTATTTTCTTCAGTTATGACATTTATGTGTTTAATTGGGTCTGCTTCATGTTTTTCTACAAGAAATAAATGATATGGGTTCTTACAGGTTTTGATATTTTGTGTTTTTGTGCAAAAATGTATTCGGAGTGTAAAGAAATTCTACTATTTTTTATTTGGTCTTTCTTTCTGTTGCAGTTCTGGGACTATTACAGAGGCCCATCACACTTAATTTCCTCCCAGAGTCTGTCTCATACCCCGCTGTTCCTGCTGCTGAATCAACATCATGGCGCCGTGAGATAACACAGTGCAGTGTCAAGATTATGTCCTCAAGTGTAATTTTACTCTGGCTCCTGTTCTGGCCCCAAACAGCTGCAAAGCTGGACAGGAGTATTGTTTGTGTGTGAGTCCGTGTGTGTACATTATTCTTCTCACATTATTGGAACTCCAGTATATTATTATCCCATTTCAGTAGAAACAAGTAGGAGCCATTATAAAACACCTGCCAATGTCACGGTTTGTTAATTAGTATCATCATTTAGTTTATTTTGAATACATATTCGTCTATTCTGCATAGTTTGAATTGAATAGACATTTTTAGAAGATTATTTTTGCTATTTCACCCCCAAAGACATATTCATATGCAGAAGAAGGAAGGATGTTTGTGTATTTTCATAAAAATTCTAGCAAAATAAAAGGATACCTAACAGCGTTTAATTTCTGTCAGCGGAGTATTACAGAGTAACACTCATTTGTTTTGCTAACTACATTGTTGAAAAACATCTGCTTATACATTTATGCATTAGTGTTGTAGCGTTTATCCAATAAGGTATTTTATCATGATAAATCAGTTCCAGGGCCTCACCAGAGAAAAAAAAGGCAATTTAAAGTTCATTTAAATGACCTTTGACCAAGCATTTCTAGCAAATGACACTTCTAAATATTAATAACCTATTTAAAAAGAGGATGGCCCTAAGAATAGCTGGATACAGACCAGATGAGGATTTTTTGTTATTATGAATCATATATCATGCTGGTTTTATTGAAGTCGCACAATATACAGTTGCAAGTTTTACTCTAAGAAAAAGCAAAATATACCCTTGAGGAACATATGTGAAGAGGCTGTAGATGGTTTTGCGGGATTGGTAATGCCACTTCTTGAAATAATGGGACTTTTTTTATTTTACATAACATAAATGCTTAAAGCATTTCATGAAAGCACATACATTTTTCATGTCTCCCGATACCCTAATCCAAATAATAAAAATTCAAGGCAGCCTCAGTTTGTATCAAACAGTTGAAAGTTTACTTTTAATGTACCGGTCTTTTGAAAATCGTGTCTTACACACTTGCTGAGAGTTACTCTTTGATTTAAGGTGCAACAGTTGTGTCTAATTGTAAGGACAATGAATTATAATGAGAAACTAATTAATATGATGTTTCACTTCAGTTGAGAGGGCAAAAAGAGTAAATAATGTTGAGCTAATCCGTAATAAATGAGCAGTTTCTTATTTGAGCTGCTCAGTGTTTGAGTTCTTATTAATCCGGAGCAATTCATGAAGAAAGTCAGAGTGTGATGAATCCCATACTATATAGTTCTGGGTTGGCATTTATTAGAGAAGTACAATTTATTTTTATTTTTTTAAATCATCAGGTTGCATCACACTTTGTTCAGTAAGCAGCAGCTGCTAAGGTTTATGTGTCCCCTTGCAAAGTCTTTTCCAGAAATTGTATCTATCCGAACTTAACAACTGAGAAATAGTGAAACGAGATTGAAGAAATCAGTTTATCGGTTATCTCAGGTTACCTTTTGCCCAGCATCCCAGCTCTTTACCTTTGAATTTTGTAGAGCAGCAACCATACTGAGCGTCCACCTTGTGCTGTCTCGAGTAATATGTGAGTGGACGCCCGCAGGGTGTCTCACTGAACTCTCTTTACGTGTGTGCGTCTCTCTCACCATGAGGTTTCATGTGTGTTGTTTCTATATTTGTGTTTTCCTGCATGTGAACTCTAAAAGGCAGCTTCTCGGACTTAATAGGCTTCCATTAAAAAATTATCTCTGGTGCTTTTGTGTCTTCGCAGAGAAAAAAACCTAACTACCAATTAAGTGGTTGTACGCCTAGATTGCCCATTTGCTTGCCTGCTGGTAATTATCAGTTTTCTCAGTCTATTTTTTTCTTCTTAAGCCAGCCCTTATCCTTTTGATTAGTCTTCTCCAGAGTATTAAAATCCACAAAACCCTGTCACTCTCCAAAAATTAGCTGTCATCCTGGCCACATGCATTTTTTATAGTGCCTCCAGAGAAAGGAACTACAATTCAACCACATAGAAAGCACAGTGGCATAAGCATTTCTGGTGCATTTTTTTAATTGTTTGTGTCATTTCTTATTAATTCATTCACATACGGTCGTTGAGTGGTTTATACTCCGACCCTGACATAGACTAAGAAAGGTATAAGCAATGGACTGATAGATGATACTTACATTTATTAATCTTGATGTTGAAACAGACAAGACAAGAATGTGACATAAGTATGGTAATCACATCATGTGAAGAACACTGAAATGTACTTGAACTCTCTGGCAAGAATTAATTGAAGCAATTAGCGTTCATTTTTTTCTGTACAATCTCCTGTATGCTTACAGAAAAAGTGTAATTACAGTGAATCCTCATCAACCAAATAATGAGCAAATTAAACTCAATGAAGGTCAATAGGATAATTAATATGATATAGAAAGATACACCAAAGCATTCAAAATTAAGTCTGGATTTTAGCTCTAGAACTGAGGTGGTGAAGATGATCTTATTGGCAAGGTTGCGAATTCTTTTCACAATTGCTGCCAGATAAATTTCTCAGTTCATTGTGTTGAATAAATGGATTATTTTTGTTTGTTTGTTTTTTCATTAACAAGAGCACAAGTGAAACTTCTGATTCTCCAACTTGATAGAAAAGCCTAAAGAATATTATTTTTACAAGGCAAGTCATCAGAATAGAGTGAACCCCGCTGACTTCAGCCTGGGTCACTATGAAGCGCGCACTAGAGGGGTAGATTGCGCAAAGCAAAAGGGGAGAAACTTGGTTGTCATGAGCACCTGTATTCCAGTTTTTTTTCCCTCTGTGTACCATTACCTTTGTGCTTATGTTTGGTGCTGAGGTTTTGCTGCGTTTTCTGAAGGATTTTCCTGTGCTGCTGTCTCCACTTCCTCATTAACCAATGATTTATTATTCTTTTACATCCACTCATGACCAAATGATGGTATCAACCACTGCAATACGTTAAGGCAAGAAGCTCTGCTCATGTTGCGTCATGCACATTTAGCCTGTTGCTAACCAAGTTTCCATGTGTCTTTGAGCATTCTCTCTATTCACAGCCAGCCGTCAAAAAAATCCGTGCTCGTCAAGTTCTTGGAAACCATTCCAAGTGACGCACCTGGGTGCATCCTGGCCGATTCTTCCTTAGTCACCAACCCTGCCAGCACCAATTTACCACTTACTTGTCGTTTTGACTCCCCCCTTTTCTGAGCTCCGGATTTAAACCATCTCAATCACAGTTTCTGTCAACAACTATCATTCGACCAACTTTAATTTTCCGTCTGCTTTCTGGGACCAAGGCCAACCTCGTAACAAAACTGTTAGGAGTGAATTCCTGCCCTGCCCGATCAGAGTCCCGTGTTTAAGCCTGGAGAGAAATGAACTACAATGGTGAGACACAGGAATGACAGCTGATTTGTTTATTGTTAGAAGTAAAATACTTACCTCTAGAAAAGTTGTGTGAATCCAGCTTCAATATTTACGAATTGTTCAGTGAATATTCACTAAAACAGTTCATACGCACCCTTATCTGAATTAAAATCCTTTATTTCTAAATTCAGACTGAAATAAAGTTGATGGCTTTGGGCTGAAGACTACTTTAGTTGCTCTAAATGGCCTTGCTTTGACTTCTTGTACTACCATGAAAAACCTTTGAGGTTTTTTTTTTTGGACAAGAGTCTTTACTGATTTCTTGGAGTGCCCTCTTTAATCCTGGTTAAATTGTCAGGAGTGAGACTCCTCACTTAGGAGCAGTGCTGAAAACATAGTATTTG
The DNA here is from genome assembly GCA_907169785.1 of Menidia menidia. Lineage (NCBI taxonomy): Eukaryota > Metazoa > Chordata > Actinopteri > Atheriniformes > Atherinopsidae > Menidia > Menidia menidia. Next base: position 14,845,058 of record CAJRST010036666.1, read on the forward strand.
TTCAAGATGGGACTGCAGTATTTCCTTATAACTGGGCCTCCCTGAAAATTAATATTTAACTGATTTATTTTTTATTTTCGAAGCAATGACAAAATGAAAAAGAAGATTTTGGAACACGAGGCAGAAACATTCTGTTGATTAATTACAGATATAATTAAAAACTAAGTTAGAAATAATTAATAATTTACAGAAATAACTCTGTAAATGGTCGCACAGTTTTTATGATAAAATGCCTAATTTTATTCAACATTTAGCATTTCAAATGTGAACTAAATGCCTTTTTTTCCTAAGAGTGCTTAATTTTGCACACGTTTCTTCTTTATGAATTGCACACATCAAGAAATAAAGAATTAAACAGGTCACACCATGATCACCTCTTTAGAGGAGAGTCTGCATCACCTGATAGATGAAGATCATTTTAGAATTTTTTGTCTTCTGAAATTTGAACCACAAGATTAGACCCTAGCAATGAGCCGCTTTTCACATAATCTGAGCCATAAAGGCAACAAAACAATGATAAGACAAAAATCTGTTTTAACAGCACCTGAAAATTCCAGCACATCAACATTTTCCACTGTTCCCATCACCCTCATTTTTATTGGACATTATGAACCGAGCCAGTTTGCTTTCCATGAATTAATGAGGCAACTGCATGTTTCAGTGTGCACATTGACCATCTGGATCTTAAGCAAAATTCCGGTGCTGCAGTTCATTTGATGGCTGGTATTTGTTTTTTTGCCAATGAGGGTTGTATCACACTAAGCGTAATTCGCTAAAACAAACAAGTTGACGGGAATCTATTTTTTTCTGATCACCTTTTCAATATGCTGTGTGTACATGCTGTCTTGCAGTCTGCAAGGCCTCTGCATTACATAATTTATTTCTCAGGATTGCATTCTGGACCAGAGTTTTAGATGTTGATATTCTCTCCGCACAGTCCTTCAAGACGGGAGGACGTGGTTGGATAAAGCTGACCCCAGCCCGATCAAGAAATCCTTCTCTCCATGGGAATTACGATGCCTTTAGTAGATGATAAAACTTGCAATGAAAAAATACAGTCCTCATTCATTATCAGCATTGCGTTAATGATTTACTTTGCATGGTTGAGTGCTGTTGGATTGTAAAATGGCAGCTCCCTAAAGTGGCTGCGTATATGTGCTCTAGTGTTTGTGGAGCCACTTGAGACAGCCCAGGGCTGAAACCCTTTTTATGCTTATGGTTGTGAAACGGGATCTGTTTAGTCGAAGTTGTTGTGTTGTTCGGTGTCACCTTGACCAGCTTCCGTAAAAACAGCGTGTCTGCTAATGACTCCCGGTGTCTGGCAAATGGAACTAGGCAGCACATCAGACACACAATTATTTGGGCACACAGAAAATTTTTACACTCCTGCAATAATGGCTCCTAAACAAAATGTATGCAGTTACAGCTTTTTTTTTTATCTATGGAGTATGGAAAACCTAAAAATGAAAAGAAAAACAAGGAAACTGAAGGGATTGTATGTTTAAATTTGACATAAATATCACAGACATGATATAATCAGAGAAGTATAGTAATGTATAGAAGTATAATAATGGATATAATAATAAGAGAAAAAAATACTGGAAGAAAGACCACTGGAGATGTGAGCTGACGTCTTTACAAGCTAAATAATATAAAGCAAGTCACTTGTATGCTTATACTGAGCCAGTGAGAGTACTCACACTTTAGCTTACAACCCCATCATAAAACAAGGGGTGGTTGTTTACACCTACATTATTAATCTGCCAGTGTACTGTTTCTGAATTGTGCATTAAGCAGAACCCAGCATTTGAGAATCTGCTTTAAGTTAGGAGTCGCACCACATAATGTGTAACTTAAGTTATACAGTGGCAGATATATCAAAGTGAAAGGAGTGTCTGAATCAAAGGACAATGGAAACCGTGTCCAGTGCATATCTTTGTTGAATGTGGCCTCTCACTGTAATTTCACCAGCCCTCCAGTTGCTTTGTATACCTGTGTCGTGACTGTCAGATGTGCCAGTGAAATCCTGTCTGCACAAAATAACCCCGGGTAAGAAAGGTCTACGAGTAAGGTCAGAAAAAACAGTGGCCTCCCTGTCCTGAAAGGCTACAGTTTGTAGAACATCTGCAATCCCAGAGCTCATCACTCTCTTACACCATGTGTGAAACTCCCAGTCAGATCAAATTACTAATAACGAAAGCATCCGTATTGTTTTTAAAGTTAATTTAAGCACAGTTGAAAACATGCAGAGCCATGGGTTGATTTAAATCCTCAATCATTAATCTACATTTTCCTTAATCTCAAGAGGAAATTCTAAAGGACTCTATTTTTTCTCATATAACAATTCTGTGTGGCCTGAAATCGAGCATTGTTTGGTAAACTTACATATTTCATATCACATGCTGTCGTATGTGGCCTGTCAAGGTTAATAATTGGAAGTCAGGCAACTGGTGCTCGTTTTCTATGTGGACACTTTCCATGTCAGGACAAGGAGGCGTTTTGAAACCTGGGAGAGAGAGACAGGAGGGAGAGGAGGAAGGTCAATTGATTTGGGAGATACTTTTGCTGATTAGAGCCATCACTCAGAGTCCCGATTATCAGTGTCATCAGCTCCTCTGAAACAAATTCTTCTTCCATCCCGGGACGGACCGACGCCCCCTGCGAGTGTGTTTGTGCATAAGGTTGTGCGACGGTGGAAGTGCAGTCACCACATGCTATGTCACACACTCCCAATAACTCGACCTGATTGGATATATGCAAATCGGGACAAAATTAAAGCCACCTGCGAAGGGGAACCCTTGTGGGAAGGTAACACACAAACGCAGATGCGCACACACACATATAAAATAGGCTGCGTTTCTTCATCTTTAACCTTGGACTGCCTGAGGGGTGGCTAAATACCTGTTTTTCATTCCAGGTGACGGAGGGCCTCTGTGACTGGCTGTAGTTGATGGGATGTGGCTGCAGCATCGGTGCTTTTCTTATTCTTTTCATGGTATGCGCTTTCACCCCATGGGTCTCTCTAATCCTATGCCACACCTACACCTCTGCCATCATCTCTCAGTGGTCAGAGCATCCAGTTGTGCTACAAATGACCACTGCCCCGACTGCGACCAGCAGGACCCTTTTCCTCTCCTCCCCTCTTCTTATTCTTTCCACCCCAACATACCGTCTTTGTTTCAGAGAGGGCGCGCTTTTCATCTGCTCCTCATCTTTTCTTCTCTTCTTTTCTCCAGAGAATGTATACGGGATAGAATTCCTTCTCTCTCCTTTAGGCAGCCTCAGTAAATCTCTCTAAGCTCTGCCTCCCTCTACCATACCTTTTGATTGAAGGCCACCTCCAAAGGTCACTGAGCAGAACTGATCCTCTCTATTCTCTTTATCCCAAAGGGCTGGATGAGAGTGGAGAAAAAGGGCCAGCCCGGGGCGGGGAAGACCAGGGGAAAGCAAAGAGAGTGATGTAGAAAGAAAAGAGGTGGGCACTGTCGTATGGACGGAGTATTGAAGTGACGGTACAAAGCAAAGAGAAAAAGGGACTGGGAAAGTGATGGGGAGGCGAGAAGCAAGCAGCATCTGACACATAACCCGCCGTTTGGAAGGAAGCACCGATAGAGGATGCAGATGTGGACGGTGGTAATTTCAGTTAGAAACTGGAATTGGGATGATTTTTTCTTTGGAGTTTATCAACCATATATTACCTATAGATCGCTAAAATTCACTGTTTCCCTCTGGTGGGCATTTCTACATGCTTGTGAAATACATCTCCTGAGAATGTTGTGCCACATTTACAGAAATGCAAACTAATACGGACACACAAGAGAAGAAAGTGTCAAAATCAAATGCGGCATGGCCAAGAAAAGTTTATTTAAGTTTATTACTCTGAACTTTTTCCTAATGGTATTTTCAAGTTTTAATTTCCTGGAAAAATCTTTTTTAACTTTTTTTTTACATTTCCTGGACTTGGGGGCATACATTAATTTTGTGTTCAGTTGAAAGGTCTCTTAATATCAAAATTTTTCCAAAGCTAATATGAGATGGTGAGTGGTAACTGATCAGATCATTTTAACCGACCAATGAGAGTGATCTTGCCTTCATGGGAAGAATTTGCTTGGTTTCTGTTTTCATTATTTTTAAAGGAAGTTTCAAGATTTTTTTTTTCATTTTAATAAGATTTGCGTATTATATGTGACCCATGCCTGTCACCTGCAGTGACCTTCTTTTAAGAGTCTGTACAGAAAATGGGAATAAGTCAGACTCAAATCTCTTTAAACTTTTCTATTGTGAAGGTTGCCATGGAAAGCTTAGCCCTGGTCTACAAATGAGCTTTACTAGCTTTAAAAAGTAAAGCTTTTTTTCTGTTAGTTGAAATCCAAAGGTTTATTTGACTTATAGCACTTTAAAATGAGTATTTTGATGTTTTCTCTGTAATTCAATACGATCCAAATCTAATAAAAAATTATTTTAATTTATACTTTTGTGGATGTATGGACACCTGCGAAGCCTCAGAGACCTGCCGGTTAACGTTAACAATGTCAGCTATTGCATCCACGCTTTCATAAATCTCTGTCCGTTTCTGTTCTCTCACTCCCCATTTACCTGCCATTGTGCCTCTGTAATTTTCTCTCTGTAATGAAAGTTCCTCTGCCCATCAGTGGCTGAAAATGATACTAGAAATATTAATAAGGGGCCCGTTTAGCCAAATTACATTCTATCAGAGTTGAGATTAAATTAGCAACCACCAAGGTGTGTAGGAACAAAGCTAATGGAATCATATGACAGCATCCGTCAATCAACAAACGATTTAGGCCCTTCCCTATTCGACCTTGTTCCGCCCACCCTTATCAATCTCAAACACACACATATAGAAATATGATGCATTTTATGAGCGGTCACAGGGTGTTAAATATGCCCTCTGTCTTTTTTTACGCCTTCTAACGATGTGCATGTTAGATGTTCCTTCTGACACAGGGAGGAAGAACATTCAAGTGCAGACACACAGTTGAGTCATAAACTATGTAATTGCATTCTGGGCTTGTCAGTGCTTCATTTAATGGCCGCACTGACCCATGGTGCAAAGTTTCAATTCAAAACTGACTGGCTGCTTGAGATGCTGTTGCTTAATACATTTGAACCTTCCAGCAAATCTCTGTGGCACAAACTTTAGCTGCAATTTGTTTGTAAATGTTCAGTCGGAGAGAGTATAATGAAAGTAAATGTGTGTATTCCTACAAGGATGCACTGTAGGTCATAGGGTGAAAGTGATAGGAAATGTACCCTATACTACAAGTAGTAAGAATAAAGAAAAGTAAAATGGACTGGCCCCTCAGTTTATCAGTTTCCACCATAGATTACATTTTCTAACTACACCTCATCTCCAATTGTATGGCTCATTGGACAGGGTGGATTCCAGCTCTCTTTTCTCCCACTCAGTTCCTTTCATTTGTCTCCCTGCCTGTCCAATCTGATCTTTTCTTCCTCTCCTTTTCTGACTTGGTGGGGCACACACATACACAAGCTTTTTGTCTCCCCAGGTGTGCGCTGCTCCAGGTGTATGACTTTGCTGGAGCTCATCACTGCTCTAATGAGAATGATCACTGCTCATCTGTCTTCATCCACATCCAACAGAGAGCACCTGCTACTATCGGTGTGAGCGTGGATGAGTGTGCGTGCACGTGCATGAGTGTGTGTTAAATTACAACTAAGTTAAATTCAGCGCACATGCAGGTTACATTCACCAGGTGCTCTGGTTATGTGTCCAGCTAGAGAGGAGGTGTGGCGCTCAGACTTAGCGTTACACCCCATTTTTGCATCCATCGTGCAGCAGCTTTCAGATAGAGGAAACATTGGATTTTACATTTACCTGTAGTTATTTCATTTTTAGACACCTGAGTACTTGAAAGATTTTGAAAAATTACTTTATCAGTGCAACTTCTCTACTGGAGATAAGTGTTACTGATTTAACCATCTGATTTGTCCCCCCCAAAAACACCCCTGTTTATCTGCCGAAGGCAGCTGACATCAAATGAGGCAAATTAGTGAATTAAACCACAGAAATCAAAAGTTCCACATTCTTTATACACCTGTATGACAAACTTTTTCTTACACTTTTTCTTATCTGAGTAGAATTAGCTGCTGCCATGACCTAATGCCCTTTTCAGACTTAGTGACATTGCTGGCTTAGTTAATAAAGACTAACTTCTTGGATGTAAAGAGCAACAAAATGTTCCAAATGAAACGCTGACTTATTGTATTGTGCATAAAGATGAGTCAGCCAATACGTGAGGTGAGAGCGTTTTCATTACAACAGGGTAGTTCAGCACCTTACATAAAGTGCTCTTTGGAGGTAAGGGACTTTCTCCCTCCAGATCCCCTTAAGCCACCAATAGTGTGCTGAAAGCTAAGGCAAAAGCAAGACTCTGAACAGTAACATAAAGGTATTTGCAATAATTGATGTATATATATATATATATATATATATATATACATTTACTATATGATAATTGAACTAGAATCAATATGTATCAGGTTACAACTTAAATATTATATGAATACTATCATGTCAGACCATTTCCAATCATAGACAACACAGGGAGCAAATACAACCAATTTGGTGTCATTAGTTTGTGACCTTTACATTTAGGTCTTTTGGGGGCTAAAGGTAAGAATATGAGATATGAGATGGCAACGCCAGATTTGATGCCTGTCTGTGGTCCACCCCTGCTGTATGGATACACCCTCCTCTTCTTCTGAGTGTTGTGTTTTAGGTGGCTCAAAGTTCACCAAAAATTCAATTAATGTTCCTACCATCCATCCATCCGTCCATCCATTATCGTTACCTCTTGTTCCCTAATGGGGTCGCGGAACTTTCCTACCATTCATATCAATATCAAAACTTTTTTATTAAAGTTGAATATTCTACTATATACATCAGAAAATGTTCAGTTTAACAGTGAGTGTTTAGATTTTTATTTGTGGTAACACTGTGCACCTGTCAAACAACTCCAACCATTTCAAATGGATTTTTGACAAACAACCTGTTATCCAAAGTGTAGACAAAATCACTGTCAATCATTGTATAATCTTTACCATTGTTCAAGGGTAACAGTTGGATTTGACAGAGTTCTGTTGGATGGTGGGAAAGAGCTGCCCATAGCCATAATCATACACCTATTGTATGACACTGGCCTCTGTCAATGGACTACTTTTATCTTTGTGATCACCTTTTAAACCACACTTAAGGGCTCTGTAACAAGTGTACATTTTTGTCCAGCGTGGCTGTAAATAGATTTATTTGCACCATCATATCCTGTAACAGCATGTTCCACCACTGAGAGCCGTTTTCAGAATTTCTCTCTCCTACAGTTATCTGTTCAATGGCCCTGCAATATTCCTCCATTAATAAAGGAAGTATTGACCCTGAGTAGATATAGTCCTTAGCAAAGCTAACAACTGCATACCTTAAAACAATTAGTATGATTGGGAAGGAACTTTATTGTTCATTAATTGTACAATACAAGCCAATATTGTATTGTACTGTATTTATAGTGATGGAACTCAAAAGAAACTACAATGTAAGAGTTCAATTTTATATTTAAACATACATATGTGCTTCTATCAGTCAGTTTCTAATGCACAATTTTAAGAAATAATTAAAGCTTTAAAGAGCATCTCATCGCAATGAACTGGCTGGTATACGCGAGGGACTTAACCACTTCGTCCCAGGTTTGAGCTCGACCTCCATTTCCTGTCTCGGTCTACTGTCAAATGCCACTGGCACTGCAAAAGAAAAAGGTAAAATAAAAGGAAAGCAGCATCTACCTCACATGGGGTCGAACAGGCACAGGGAGAGGATTATTGAAGTGGTTAGCTGCTTTGTCTGTTCACAGAATACAGAAAAAAAATGTATGTTTAAGATGCCATTTCTTCTCCTATGTTTTTCAATTCTCTCCTTTGATTTGAGTTTTTCTTGCTTTTTTCCTCACCATTGTGTTGGTAACGCTTTTTTACTTTGACTTTTACCCTGCAAAGACTCTACTAAGTGTTCGTCTTGCAAAAGCAATATCAAATACCCATTGAAGTTAACCTATACGTACATAGCGGTGCTTTGTGTTGTCTATTTTTGTATAGTTGTATATAGTTATACTTTTATATCACAAGTAACATTAACCTATTCAAATGCTCACTTTTGCTCACACAATCTTTGCATAGGTTGTATATAAAATCATGAAGTTCTCTTTTTTTTTCTTTTTTTTTTACTATTGCATGTATTCAAATACTGCTTAGTCCAAACCAAGTGAATATGGTGTTCAATTATTTTAGAGAAGACTGAGAAAACTGCAAAAATTGGGTCACCGTTAAATAGCAGAAATGGGGCGGCTGTGGTTCAGGGGTAAGAGCAGGTGCCTGCCATTGGGCCTGCCAGTGGCTCGCTCACAGGTTACATGTCGAGGTGTATTTAGGAAAGACGTTGAACCCCCTGTGGTCTGCAATCCAGCCTTAAAATGGAGGGAGGTGTTGTGTTCTGTATCTGCTGATCCAAAGCCCAGTTTACAGGAAAAGCCAAGTGGCTGAATGAAAAACTGTTGGTGTGGTCACTTCACAGCAAGTAGGCTCCAAATTCAAACCTTGTTGGGGCCTATCCGTGTATAACTTGCCTATACCCTGCCAGGTGCTTTATCTTTTTGCATGGTACAAAAACAACCGTGATAACCAAAGGCACGTGTAGCTGATTGTGTTCTTTGTCTTTGAGCTGACCCTGTGATGGACAGATGACCAGTACAGGGTGTACTCTGCCTTGTAAGAAAATAAGCCTTATAAAGTGAAAGAGTATGACTTTCAATCTGCTAAGATTTCATGGCTGAGTCAAATGAAGACTAAAGAGAACAAAGAGAAACAGAGAGAGAGAGAGAATGGGATGTAATTAAAAACCTGCTGCTAGAGTAAATGCAGTCACTCGCTCGCGTTCATTATTTCGGCCAAATTTGACTCATGTTAATTCCTTTTTTTTAAACTCTTTCTTCATGTTGTTGCAATGAGGTCACACTGTTTTTCTGTGTTTCTTCCCAAGGCTTTGATCTTTTTCACTTCAACACACTGACAGCTTTTAGAGTTACTTGACTTCGTCCTGAGGAATCCTGAGTGAGTGTATGTGTACATAATTCCTGGGTTAAGTTTTAAATGATCATATCAGTTGTCTACCAATTTCAATTAAGCGTCCTCATGAGGCTCCTTTCTCTTTTGATTTTCTATAAGCTTACACTTGAGAATATATTTATTCAAATGTGAGCCAAAAGAGAGAGCAAAACAACATAAATGTATTTACCCCCAGTGGCCACTTCAATTGGGTATTGTCAAAGTCTAAGTAGATTTTATGTAAAACTCCCAATCCATGCTGTTAGTATTGACCAAACGACAAAACGCTTGTTCATTTTTTTCTCAATCCAATTAGAATTCTTGTGGCTTTTCTGACAGCTCATTTATATTTGTGAGTGAGAGGCCTGTGCTGAATGGGTAATAGTGCATTTAGTGTGTGCATTCTGCTGCGCGTTACCTAAGCTTTTATAGAAACAGAAAGCAACTTATTCAAATCTCAGAGATTGTTAGGGAAGCACTGTGATGGGCTGCAGACAGTTGTCTTATTAAGTCGATAATGATCCATGTAGTACTCATAGTTAAAGCTCTGTGGTTGTATTTTATTCTCATCTGGTCCGGTTAAAGCAATAATTTGTGGACATCTTTCTTAGTTCATGCCCAAAATTTTTCAGAAAAGCTAAATATTTAAACCAAGAATTTATTTTTTCATTTTCTTAAAAGTCATTAACAATGATAAGGGTAGGCAAACAGTTATCTGCAACCAAGTGAATCTCCAAAAATAGGTGTTGAAATAGTTGTTTGTTAAAACCTCCGAAAATTTGAATTTGATAAAAGATTCATCTGCATGGATTGTTTTAGTTTGCCAGCAACACTGAATGTCCGACACCTCTATACACATTCCTGCGCAATTACTTCAACGTTCTATGTGTTCCATGTATATATTTTGTCGCAAACAAATATGGTTGGCAGAGGATATGCTTTAAATATTATACTCCTGTGGGTCTGAATATTTTTGATATAAAACCAACATCGGTAACTTGTTGTGACATACTGACAAAATACAACAAAATCTGTCCTAATAGATTCTAAGTCTTGTCCCTTACAATTTAATTTCTCTTTCGTTCTTTTTTTTCCACCTTCCCCTTATATTCTAAAGGTCTTGCACATGCCAATCAGATATTAAATGTGGAGTTGTGATTAGAATCAATATAAGGGGTTTAGGTCTGACTAAAAACAAGAGTTAGGAAAACAGTTGGTTATGACAATGGTAGTGATAGCACTGTTACTTAATTTGCTTCATCTTCATCAGTTGCTTCATCTTTCAGTGTGCCACTGTCCCCTGTGCCGTCATTTGAAGTCTCAGCTTTTCCTCCTGACTGTGATCCACATCGCTCCCAGAACATGAACATTGTTTTTCCGAAAGCAGACCAAAAGTCCTTCCTTCTCCAAACTAAGAAAATTCAGCACAACACATGGAAGTGCTGTCTTTGTATTTTTATAAGTCTCAATGTGAGCAGGTTCCATTTTTCGCAACGGTGATAAGAAATCTACAAACTTGCCTGAGATTTTGCCTCTACCTGACTATCCCTGTTTGTCTGAGTCCACTCTGTGTTGTTTTCTGCCGATGGCCCCTTTAGGACTGCTGTACACCAAACTGAAAGTGGTGGTGATGGAAAAAAAACCCTATGGGTGTCTTTGCGTCACTGGGGTCTGAACAAACAAAATAGCGCTTTAACACACTTCAAAGCTGACTTCCAACTTGTGTCCAGGACATCCGTTCAGCTCCTCTGGAAGAGGAAGACCGCACTACTTGCATTATAGAAGAAGGGAAAGTGAAAATCAGCGATGATTTTTTTTAAAGAAGGAAAAACAAACAGTAAACATAGCAGTGTGTGTTTTGTGTCTTTTCTGGAACATCAGATCAAGCTGGTATCTCTGGAGTCTTGATTATCAGCAACCTTTGAAAAGTGTTTCTTGGTTTTGGAGATATAAAGATGGCAAGAGTGCATGTATTATGTCAAAGATAGTCATTTAATCCAGTCCGGTTTTATTTTGAGAGTGCCAAATGACAACATATTAAATCTCAGTGCACTTTAGAGCCACAGTCCAAATAAAGCCAATTAAAGTCCAATCCTTTGTAATTCAATATTAACCCAACGAAATCAAATTAATTAAATTCTCAATTGCTCCAATTCACACTGCAGATTATAGAAAATGTTTCCGATGCTGCAAAACTTCCCTGTGATCAAATCTCCTGTCCTAAATGTGCACAAGCTGACTATGGAAAGAAAAAACTTCCTTTAAACAGAAAGATCTGGCAGAGCTGGATTCAGGGAGGGAAATACTCTATCGCCTGGGGCTTGAGAGGACAGGAGAGAGTGTGGACAACAAGCATCATGACACCATGGTTACCTACTGAGAAAGAAAAACACAAGTTACTGACAAGTTACTGACAACAATTAAAAAAGATAGAAAAGTAAGGAGAGGTGCATCATGGGAGGTCCCCCCAGTAGCAGTGTGGGATGTTTCAGGTTTATCTAAAGCATCCCTGACACATCCTTCCATTTTTTGAACCGCTTATTCCCGAATGGGGTTGTGGGGGGATTTGATGCTATCCCAGTATTTAATGGGTGAGAGGCAGGGTACACCCTCTGTCAATCCATCGCAGGGCCACACATATGGACACAGAAATACAAAAAAACATGCAGCTTACTCCTAAGGGCTATTTGGAATGTCCAGTGTCTTTTGGATGGTGGGAGGAAGCCAAAGAACCCGGAGAGAATCCACACAAAAATAAGCTTTTAAAATAAAGAAAAGTTTTAAGCTTAATCTAAAAGTCAAAGATGGTGTCCGGTTCCTAGACTAAAGCTGGCAGCGTGTTCCACATGAGAGGGCCCTGATAAATAATAAGTCATCATCTCTCTCTTGTAATTCCCAACTCCTACCTTGCACACAAATCCGTTGTTTACTGAACAGTGTGTTCAAGGTATATTTCACAAACTTAGTATTATTGTGCCTTGAAAAGTAACTGGATATGAATTTTCTTTCTCATGTTTATGTATATGTTTAGCCAGACAAGGCCAACCAACGAACATGCACACATACACACACACACACACCTACACACACACACACAGTCATACAAACTATTTACGTAGTGGGAGGAGCACCATCTCACATTTTTTAGTATGTTAAGTGACAGCAACTTGATATCAAATTTAAAACACGCAGAAAACACATACTTACAATTTGACTGTCAAATCTATCTATCTATCTATCTATCTATCTATCTATCTATCTATCTATC